>CM044005.1:29398636-30138090 GCA_024085815.1 Flaveria linearis
GGAAGAGAAAGTTTGAAGATGCTAAAGATGGTGAGAGTCAAGGTACAAGCAAGAAGCAAGATCAGAAAAAGCACCAAGACAATCAGGGCATTCCGCCTAGATGTCAGAGGTGTGGAAAGTCATCATGGGGCAAGTGTACCGCCACATGCTACAAATGCAACAAGAGGGGGGCACACTGCTCCTGAATGTAGAACCAAGACTCAAGACCAAGGAAAGAAGGATGGTAATCAGCAGAATGTGGGAAAAAGAAGGAAAGTTATTTGTTTCAGATGTGGAGAAAAGGGCCATATTGCTAAAGACTGCACGGGAGAAGAAAGATACAGCCAAGGGCAGAGCCTTCGTTATTGGCAAAGGTGAGGCTCTCAAAGACCCTAACGTTATTATGGGAAATTTTTGGTGAATAATGTTTATGCCATAATATTATTTGACAGGGAGCTGATAGAAGCTTCGTATCTGAACTTTCTATAAGCACTTGAATGTAAACCCCTGTACCCCTAGATGAGCCATATGTTGTAGAAGTAGCAAATGGTAAATCCTTGACCGCATCACAATCCTGAAAAACGTACACTAGATTTATCAGGTCATATCCTACCAATAGACCTCATGCCCATTACTTTGGGAAGCTTCGATGTGGTAGTTGGTATGGATTGCTATCCAAAAACTCTGCAGAAATTATCTGTAAAGACAAAATGATTCGTATCCCCCTACCAAATGATGAAGTCCTGTGTGTGGAGGGAGATAAAACTGGTGTGTGATGGGAGTTATTTCTTATTTAAAGGCTCAAAAGTGTCTTCGAAAAGGACATACTGCTATCCTAGCCCTAGTCACTGACAAAGAGAAGAAGGAAAGGAAGATTGAAGATGTACCCGTCGTCAGGGAATTTCCTGAAGTGTTTCCTGATGAACTGCCGGGGTGCCCCCTAAAAGAGAGGTCGAGTTTTCAATCGCGTTAGTACCTGGAGCTACACCTATAGCTCGGGCACCATACCGTCTCGCACCTTCTGAATTAAAAGAACTATCTGACAGCTTAGGGAACTCCTTGACAAAGGATTCATCCGACCTAGCTCGTCACCATGGGGAGCACCAGTTTATTTGTGAAGAAGAAAGACGGAACCTTCCGAATGTGCATAGACTATCGGGAACTGAACAAAGTGACGATCAAGAACCGTTTATCCCTTGCCACGTATTGACGACTTATTCGACCAACTGCAAGGTTCGAGCATTTACTCCAAGATAGATCTTAGAAGGCTATCATCAGCTGAGAGTCAGAGATGAAGATATTATGAAGACGGCTTTCAGAACTCGATACGGTCACTTTGAGTTCACAGTCATGCCATTTGGGCTAACAAATGCACCTGCTGTATTCATGGATCTCATGAATCGTGTATGCAAGCCTTATCTAGACAAGTTTGTCATTGTCTTCATTGATGACATCTTGATCTATTCCAAAAATGAGCAGGAGCATGAAGAACATCTGAGATTGATCCTTGAACTACTAAAGAGAGAGGAGCTTTATGCTAAGTTCTCGAAATGTGATTTTTGGCTTAAAGAAGTTCAATTCCTTGGTCATGTGATCGATGCTAATGGAATTCATGTAGACCCAGCTAAATTGAATCCATCAAAAGTTGGCCTACACCTTCTAATCCAACGGAAATCAGACAATTCCGGGACTAGCCGGCTATTATAGGAGATTTATCGAGGGATTCTCCAAGATAGCTCAACCATTACTATGCTTACCCAAAAGGGGGTAGCATATCATTGGGGTTCAAGCAAGAGGCTGCCTTTCAAACACTGAAACAGAAGTTGTGCAGTGCACCTATATTGTCCCTACCCGACGGTATTGAAGACTTTGTAGTCTACTGTGATGCTTCTGTTCAGGGACTGGGATGTGTTTTTGATGCAGCGAGACAAAGTCATAGCCTATGCCTCAAGACAGTTAAAGGCTCATGAGAAGAACTATGCAACTCATGATCTAGAACTGGGAGCTGTTGTGTTTGCTCTTAAATTATGGAGACATTACTTGTACGGTACTAAGTGCACTATTTATACCGATCACAAGAGTCTTCAACACCTATATAATCAAAAGGAGCTGAACATGAGGCAGAGGAGGATGGCTTGAACTACTAAACGATTATGATTGTGCCATCAAGTACCATCCTGGTAAAGCAAATATTGTGGCTGATGCTTTGAGTAGGAAAGAACATGTGAAACCTCGTAGAGTGCGAGCTCTACAACTACATTCAAAGCAACCTGCGGCACAAATCTGAATGCTCAGACTGAAGCCCTGAAAGAAGAGAACATTAAAGATGAAAACCTTCGAGGGCTTAGACCAACAGTTTGAAGTTCATTCGGATGGGATACGCTTTATAGCAGGAAGGATTTGGGTACCCCTATACGGGAATCTGAGGAGCTTGATCATGGATGAAGCCCACAAGTCTAGATACTCTATCCACCCAGGTGCGGATAAGATGTATTACGATTGAAGCTTGTTTACTGGTGGCCAAGAATGAAGGCAGATATTGCAACTTATGTCTCAAAGTGCTTGACTGTTCTAAAGTCAAGGTCGAATACCAAAAGCCTTCAGGAATGTTGACCCAACCAGAAATTCCCGTGTGGAAGTGGGAAATGATAACCATGGATTTCGTCACTGGTTTACCCAAAGTCTCAAACGGGCAATGACACCATTTGGGTTATCGTTGACGTCTCACCAAATCCGCTCATTTCATACCCATCGTGAGAAAGACAAGATGGAGAAACTTGCAAGGGTGTACATCAAAGAAATTATCTCTAGACACGGAGTGCCAGTGTCCATTATCTCTGATCGTGATGCACGGTTTACATCATCTTCTGGGGTAAGCTTCAGAAAGCTCTAGGCACTCGCCTAGATATGAGCACAGCCTATCACCCTAACTGATGGTCAAAGTGAAAGAACCATACAGACTCTTGAGGATATGCTTAGGGCTTGTGTTATTGACTTGGAAAGAACTGGGAAGGTCATTTACCTTTGGTAGAGTTCTCATATACACAGCTATCATTCAAGCATCAAGGCGGCACCATTCGAGGCCTTATAGACGTAAATGTAGATCACGCTTTGTGGGCAGAAGTTGGAGATAGTCAACTTACTGGTCCAGAGTTGATCTTTGAAACTCATGAGAAATTGTCCAAATAAGAGAACGCATGGCTGCTGCCAGGGATCGCCAGAAAAGCTATGCTGAGATAAAGCCGCAAAACACTGGAATTTCAGGAAGGAGATAAAGTTTTGCTAAAGGTATCTCCTGGAAGGGAGTTATACGCTTTGGAAACGAGGGAAATTGAACCCTCGCTACGTGGGACCTTTTGAAATTGTCAGAAGGATCGGCCCAGTAGCCTATGAATTAAATTACCTGCTGAACTTGGTGGTGTGCATAATGTTTTCCACGTATCCACTTAAGGAAATGTTTATCCGATGAATCACTTGTTGTGCCTTTAGAGGAACTACAAGTAGATGAAAACTCAAGTTTGTCGAAGAACCAGTTGAAATCATGGATAGGAAGTTAAACAACTTAAGCATAGCAAGATTCTGAGTCAGAGTTCGGTGGAACTCCCGGCGTGGTCCTGAGTTCACTTGGGAACGATGAGGCGAAATGATGCGCAAATATCCTAATCTGTTCAAAAAATATCGCTAGTACATCTTAATTTTCGGAACGAAAATTCCTCTAACAGGGGGATGATGTGACAACCCGAAATTTTCCGTGAATTAATATAGATTTATATGTGAATTTATGATTGTTTTTTATATTTTTATTATTATAATAATAATAATAATATAATAAATAATGATAATATAAAATAATAATAATAATAATGATGATATTGTTATTACAAATAATGATAATAATAATAATTATAATAATAATGATATTATTATCAAAAATAATAATAAAAATAATAATGATGTTATTATAAAAAAAAATAATAATGTTTATAATGAAAAATAATGATAATAATGAAAATATTATTAATAATAATATTTACAAAATTTATTAATTGATTTAAATAAAGTCCAGGGGGTTATTTGTAAATTTTAAAACATGTTTTAAACTCTAAACATGAAATGACGTTTCAAAACTCGAGGGACCATTCTGTAATTAAAATAAACCAACACCCCTCGCCGGCGACCACTGTTCCGGCGCATCTCCGGCAACAATCCGGCCAACCCAAAACGCCAAAAATACACGGTTTTAATCGAATTAAAGCTACCGACACTCTCATGTGAACGATTCGAACTCGACCCACCCAACAATTCGAATAAAGGATCAGCTGGTGCGATCTAACCACCCGTGAACATGTCGGCATCTTTACAACTTCGAATCGCACTAAGAACTCAACCATAATTGAATTAACCACTTGTACAAAATTCTATAAGTATAACAATCGGACTACGCTCTCAATTGCACCCTAACACACACAGAAGCCTCGATTCGATCTCTTTCTCTTCAAGACCTGCAACTCGATCGACCTCTGCCATTGATCATCAATTCACAAAATGATAGAGGGTTATACTTCTAACCATCACCCGAAGCTGCCCTCAAGATTAATTGGAATAAAAACAACGAATTCACATCGAACTATTCAAGGCACACCGAAGCTTCTCTTGTAAATGATCTATCATCCAAAAACAACAAAAGGTAATTAACTATACCCACAGACTCGATTCATCATGGGGAACAAAAGCCCCATGAATTCAGTATTAACACAATCGAATCGAGCATCAATTTGATCGATTTGTTCTAGGGTCATACGAAATTGGGGAAATTGCAAAAACCATTGTTAAATTATTAGAACCGGCTTTGATCGATGTGGAGCACATGGCTCACTGGTTTGTGCACGGGGTTGTGAGGGGGGAGGTCACGGGTTCGAACCCGTGCACCTCCCAACATTTTTTTAACCTTTTAATACTTTTAAAATAAATAAAAATTATTAAAAATTATAAAATAATTTTTAAAAACTTCTGTTATTTTGAAAGACTTTAATTAATTTTCTGTAATTTATTTATTTAAAAACACTTTAAATAAAATTTATAAAATAATATTTAAAAATATTATAAATAACCATTTTTATAAAAATAGACTTTAAATTATGATTTAAAGTATTAACATATTTGGACACCATATCTTTTTAATTAATGATAATCATAATAATTGTAGAAAAATATTGTTTAAAAATCCTAAAAATAATTACTACATATATTATAAATGTTATCCATACAAAAATGGATTTTAAATATAAATTAAATAATCAAATTATTAAGGATATTATATTATTTAGGGAATTATTTGATAATATAAATATAAGTAAATTTTATAAATTTAAATTATTATAAAATCTTACAAAATTAAATATAAACTTATATGATTAATAACGTCTATAATTAATTAGAATATAATGATATGATAAAAATCATTATAAACTAATTAGATTATATAAATCGTTAACTAATTCAATGTTTATAACAAATCCAGAAAACCAAACCTAGATCAATTGGACGCCAGGTTCAAGATCTAACTTATTTAGGTTTTGGGTTTGTATCTGTTTGCTTACGTGAAATTATAATCCTTAACAGGAATTTACTAGGTTGTCAACACCACCCAAGACTGAGGTGAGTTCATAACTATTCCCCTTTTTAATCATTTAAATATTTTGGGGCTGGAATACATGTTGTAATTGAAATTACAATTATTTTGTGTATTATGTTAAATAATATTTGATCACATTTATGATTACATATGGTTATTATGAAAATCTTCTCTGTAAACTGGACTATAAATAAGCAGGGATCTTTTGGATAGTACTATCGGGGAGTGACTTACCCCCACAAAGGTATGGACATGTGATCCATATCAGATGCACAAAGATCTTGATGTCATTGGGATGACTGTTTCTGTAGTGAGAAGGCAGTGTGCACTTATATAGTTTGCATTATAGTTCCATTTACAACCCATATGAGGATAAATGTAAAGGAGGATTTGCTCCCTCTGATTTGAAATTATTATGAAAATATAATATACACATAAAAGGATAATAAACTAAGTGACATGGACAAATTCAATGTGAAGGATTTGTTGGGCTTGTACTTAGTAGGTATGTGGGATAGCGGGTTCACCTTATTAAAAAGGGTTCCGACAGGCTATTCATATACCGGTGAGTAAATTAAACTCACACTTTTCTATAAATCCTATTTGATGATAATTGATGATTTATCACTATGTTTTACTTACCTGTGAACTCACCAACCTGTGTTGACACTTGATTTACATGTATTCTCAGGTATCTACTAGGAGCTTATGGACGTGCACGTAGGATCATATAGGAGCTCAAGATACCTATTGAATTATTATTGAATTATGATTAAGACATGTTGTTAAGAAACAATCTATCTTTATTTCCGCTGCTCTGATTATTAATAAAATGTTTATCTAAAACTTATCATATAGATAATTGCATCTCATGTGTGACTACTGTGTTCGATCCTGTTTGTTCACCCTCCGTGATAGATTCCAGACCCGGAATTTGAGGGTGTGACAGATTGGTATCAGAGCCATGGTTATACTGATTAGGAATTGCATCTAGCCTATAGCCACACACAATAGTTGCACAAAGTAAATTGCCTTAGAGATTGACTAAGATTAAGAAGTTATATGCTTAAACTTAGATAGTTGTTTCCTAAACATGACTTTGACTCTTTGACTCATTCCTAAACTTATTCTAACGACACGTGGGATCTACACTTATCATCGTGCCTAAATCAAATGGTTTTCAAATCTCGTCAAAGTCCGTGTCACATGACCGAGAACATGCAATGCTGGAAGAGTGGGATACCTGTATCTTAAGGTGTTCTGTCTAGGCAAGGTATTCATACAACTTGATTACCTCACCTGGGAACCTCGAGATGAGTATGCGTTATAGGTACGCATGTCCTCGTTAAGGTTGTGGTGGACACAAACTTTGATAAGTCAACGTATTCGCTTTGGTTTGCGAACCGAACGTTTACACTCCTAACCTCTCATTGTTATTCTAAACAATCTCATTAATGATTTTATTATTTTGAAAAGTTTTAGAAACCAATTACCCGTTTTTCATAAAGGTTTCTTCTTTCCATATTATAGCATGTCTTCTCGTCAAATCCGTTCACGATTAGAAACTCTGGCCGTAAGATTTCCGCTATTGTAACACGTGAAGTTACTACGTCTATACAAGTCCTTAAGGCAAATGGGTCAAATTACCTTGATATGTTCCATTGGTAATCTAAGCTACGCTTGTCCTAACCTAAAGCGAGACTTGTTTCCTTAGTACTCGTGCCTTGCCGAATTTAATCGAAAACCCAGTTTTCTTAAATTCCCATCTACCCTACAGTAATTGTCCATACTTTGAATATTTGATATAAAATGCATCTATTGAATATGTCAAAGTGTGAATTCTCACCAAGCAATTTCATGATAGATGGACGCACCAGCGGGCAGAGGCAGAGGTAGAGGACGCGCCAGAAGAACTGTCCCAATAGGGATGACTCCTGAAGAAATACAAGCCTTGGTCAATCAAGGTGTTGCTGCAGCCCTAGCCACTCAGGCTGCTCAGAATGGTCATCACTATTATATAAAAAGTTCCTAGACTGCAAACCAGATATCTTCACTGGGGCAGAAGGGGCCATTGGGCTCATAAGGTGGTTCGAGAAATGTGAATCCATCTTCGCTATATCTGAATGTCCCGATGAGAGTAGGACCAAGTATGCATCCGGAGCCTTGAGTGGAGCTGCACTCTCGTTCTGGAAGACAGAAGTTTCAAGACTTACTCTCTCCCTAGCCAATGCTATGGATTGGGAGGAATTCAAAACCTGATGATGGAAGAATTCTGCCCGAGAGAAGAAGTACAAAGGTTTGAAACCGAATGCGGAACCACAAAATGGTGGGATCTGAAATTGAAAAGTATACCACCGAAAATCATGAGTACGCAACCTTGTGTCCTCATATGATGGAGCCTGCTCACAGAAGAATTGAAGGCTACATCGTGGACTGTCCCCGTCATTCAATCTATGGTCACTTCCTCCAACCAACTTCAATCCAACAGGCCATTAGGATAGCTCACAAGCTGACTAATGAGGCTGTGGCTCAGGGGAAGTTACCACCAAGAAACAAGGGTAAGGGTGTTGCTGCTGAAAGCTCGGGGAAGAGAAAGTTTGAAGATGCTAAAGACAGTGAGAGTCAAGGTACAAGCAAGAAGCAAGATCAGAAAAAGCACCAAGACAATCAGGGCATTCCGTCTAGATGTCAGAGGTGTGGCAAGCGTCATCATGGCAAGTGTACCGCAATCATCTGCTACAAATGCAACAAGAGGGGGCACACTGCTCCTGAATGTAGAACCAAGACTCAAGACCAAGGAAAGAAGGATGGTAATCAGCAGAATGGTGGAAAGAAGGAAGTTATTTGTTTCAGATGTGGAGAAAAGGGCCATATTGCTAAAGACTGCACTGGGGAAAAGAAAGATACAGCCAAGGGCAGAGCCTTCGTTATTGGCAAAGGTGAGGCTCTCAAAGACCCTAACGTTATTATGGAAAATTTTTGGTGAATAATGTTTATGCATAGTATTATTGACACGGGAGCTGATAGAAGCTTCGTATCTGATACTTTTATAAGCACTTGAATGTAAACCTGTACCCCAGATGAGCCATATGTGTAGAAGTAGCAAATGGTAAATCCTTGACCGCATCACAAATCCTGAAAAATGTACACTAGATTTATCAGGTCATATCCTACCAATAGACCTCATGCCCATTACTTTGGGAAGCTTCGATGTGGTAGTTGGTATGGATTGGCTATCCAAAAACTCTGCAGAAATTATCTGTAAAGACAAAATGATTCGTATCCCCCTACCAAATGATGAAGTCCTGTGTGTGGAGGGATAAAGACTGGTGTCGTGATGGGATATTTCTTACTTGAAGGCTCAAAAGTGTCTTCGAAAAGGACATACTGCTATCCTAGCCTTAGTCACTGACAAAGAGAAGAAGGAAAGGAAGATTGAAGATGTACCCGTCGTCAGGGAATTTCCTGAAGTGTTTCCTGATGAACTGCCTGGATTGCCCCCTAAAAGAGAGGTCGAGTTTTCAATCGAGTTAGTACCTGGAGCTACCTATAGCTCGGGCACCATACCGTCTCGCACCTTCTGAATTAAAAGAACTATCTGACCAGCTTAGGGAACTCCTTGATAAAGGATTCATCGACCTAGCTCGTCACCATGGGGAGCACCAGTGTTATTGTGAAGAAGAAAGACGGGACCTTCCGGATGTGCATCGACTATCGAGAACTGAACAAAGTGACGATCAAGAACCGTTATCCCTTGCCACGTATTGACGACTTATTCGACCAACTGCAAGGTTCGAGCATTTACTCCAAGATAGATCTTAGAAGCGGCTATCATCAGCTGAGAGTCAGAGATGAAGATATTATGAAGACGGCTTTCAGAACTCGATACGGTCACTTTGAGTTCACAGTCATGCCATTTGGGCTAACAAATGCACCTGCTGTATTCATGGATCTCATGAATCGTGTATGCAAGCCTTATCTAGAAAGTTTGTCATTGTCTTCATTGATGACATCTTGATCTATTCAAAAATGAGCAGGAGCATGAAGAACATCTGAGATTGATCCTTGAACTACTAAAGAGAGAGGAGAGCTTTATGCTAAGTTCTCGAAATGTGATTTCTGGCTTAAAGAAGTTCAATTCCTTGGTCATGTGATTGATGCTAATGGAATCATGTAGACCCAGCAAAATTGAATCCATCAAAAGTTGGCCTACACCTTCTAATCCAACGGAAATTAGACAATTTCTGGGACTAGCCGGCTATTATAGGAGATTATCGAGGGATTCTCCAAGATAGCTCAACCATTGACTATGCTTACCCAAAAGGGGGTAGCATATCATTGGGGGTTCAAGCAAGAGGCTGCTTTCCAAACACTGAAACAGAAGTTGTGCAGTGCACTATATTGTCCCTACCCGACGGTATTGAAGACTTTGTAGTCTACTGTGATGCTTCTGTCAGGGTCTGGGATGTGTTTTGATGCAGCGAGACAAAGTCATAGCCTATGCCTCAAGACAGTTAAAGGCTCATGAGAAGAACTATGCAACTCATGATCTAGAACTGGGAGCTGTTGTGTTGCTCTTAAATTATGGAGACATTACTTGTACGGTACTAAGTGCACTATTTATACCGATCACAAGAGTCTTCAACACCTGTATATCAAAAAGGAGCTGAACATGAGGCAGAGAGGTGGCTTGAACTACTAAACGATTATGATTGTGCCATCAAGTACCATCCTGGTAAAGCAAATATGTGGCTGTAAGCCTTGGTTCACTGGTTGGAGTGTGGGATTGTGGGAAGGAGGTCACGGGTTCAAACCGGCCCCCAACATCTATTTTCTTGTGACACCTACACATATCCCACATCGGCCGTGGACAGGAGAGATTCCTGGTTCATAAGGAATGTCTGGCCTCTAATATCAACAACGCGTTTTGGGCGTATTGGCTGTGGATGAGAGGAGAAACTCCACAGTGAAGCGTGCTCAGGTGGGAGCAATCCAGGGATGGGTGACCTCCCTGGGAAGTTTTCACCCGGGCAACCAAAAGCAAATCCGTGAGCTCTCGTGGGCGAAGCGGACAATATGTTGGTGTGAGAGGCCGGGTGTTACAGATGGTATCAGAGCCAGGGCGGGCCATTGTGCCAGCGAGGACGCTGGACTCCCTAAGGGGGGTGGATTGTAACATCCCACATTGGTTGGGAAGGAGAACGAATGCTTCTTTATAAGGGGCTTGAGACCTTCCCCAGTGACGCGTTTTGCCTGAGCGATGGTGGTACGTCCCGGTTCAGGTGAAAACAAATCGTGAGGCGATGGTGGTTCGTCCCGGCCAAAGCGGACAATATCATGGTGCGGTTACGTTGGGTGTTACAGTTGGTATCAGAGCCAGGGTCGGGCGTTGTGCCAGCGAGGACGCTGGGCTCCCTTAGGGGGGTGGATGTAACATCCAATCGGTTGGGAAGGAGAACTAAAGTCTCTTATAAGGGGCTGGATACCTTCCCCAATGTGACGCGTTTTTAAAACGTGAGGCTGCGGTCAAAGCGGACAATACACGTTGCGATTTGCTGGGTTGTTACACAGTGGAACACTATAATCGGCCTAACTTTAGTTTGTGTGCCATTAATTTGATTTTAAATTTTGATCAGTGGCGATCGTGGCCGGTTTTTGGCCGAAAGTTGAGTGAGTGGTTAGTGGCAATTCGCCACTCGATTTTCAATTGAAAGTGGGTACAATGCTCGAATCTTGCACGCGGTCTTGTCGGTAGTGGTTAATTAGGTAGAAACGATTAAATTGGTCGTTCGGCTTTGCCGGAGGAACGCCGGCGTCTCGCCGGAGAACAGGTGGGTCGACGGGGGGGGGAGGGTGGTTTAAAAGGGAAATTACACAATTGGTCCCTGGGGTTTTATAAGATTACTATTTCAGGCTGAAAGTTTCTAAAATAAATTTTAAAATTTACATTTACCCCATAAACTTTTATAAAAGAAAATATATTATTATTATTATGTTATTATTATAGTATTAGTATTATCCTTAAATAATAGTAAAATGGATTAAATTGGTGATAATCGGTGAAAGTTAGTTTAATAATATTAACCGAAAACTCGGGTTGTCACAATATGTTGGACCAAAAGAACCAATGAGCTAAGATCAGGAAACCTCTAAGTCCCAATGCCACTACAAAAACAAGCGAAGACTCTCATCAGCTATTGTGTTCTCTTGCCGGAAGGTCAGAGAGGAACTGAGGACTCTCATCAGCTATTGTGTTCTCTTGCTTGAATGTCAGGCTCGAGAGCATCTTAGTGCCAGCTCTCTGCTGAGATGATGAAGTCTGAAGAACAAAATCTGAAGATCAAAGAACTGAAGATCATCAGCTGAGGATATCAAAAGGCTGAAGATCCAAAGAAATGAAGATCTCCGAAGCACAAATTCTGAAACAAAGAACTGAAGATCATCAGCTGAAGATATCAAAGGCTGAAGATCCAAAGAACTGAAGATCTTCCGAAGCACAAGTCTGAAGACAAAGACTGAAGACAACAACTGATGATATCTACTGAGATCATCAGTTGTTACATCTTCCGAAGCTGTTCTATTCCGAAGCAAAGTCTGAAGAAAAAGACTGAAGACAACAACTGATGATATCTACTGAAGTCATCAGTTGTTACATCTTCCGAAGTAACATCTTCCGAAGTTTCATCTCCGAAGCAAGTCTGAAGACCAAGTACTGAAGACAGAGTTTGTCTCAACAACTGAAGAAGTCCTCTTCAGTTGTTGTGGTGGTTTTTCCTTTCCGAAGTTTATTTTGTGTCAGTAGTTGTACAACAGCTGAAGAGAATGTTCTTCAGCTGTTATAGTTTCAGTAGTTTTTTTGTCAGTATACTTAGGAACTTTTGTAAGAAGATGTCAGTTGTTGACATCTTCAGTAGTTTTATGTTTTGTCAGTTATAATTTGAATATTCCGTGATGTCAGAAAAAGGACATCACGCCCATCCTTTTGCCGCCTATAAAAGGATGGGCAACCATACTGTTTTAATTGCCGAAACGTGCGAACCAATAGAATATTTATTTTTGCAGAAAACTCTTCTCTCTATGTTCATGCTTAATTTGAAATATCTTTATGTTATTGCTTAATTGCTAATTAATGAGCTAAATCCGCTGCAAACATAATCTAATTGATCAACGAGAGAGGCTGAGATCCTGTCAATTGGTATCAGAGCAGGTTAATCATTGATCGATCTTACCATTGATCATTTGAAATGCTCTTTGATCTCTCAGTTGATCGAATTAGCAATTTGCAAGAGTTAGTCATAGAGAGTGAGCTTCTGCTGTTTCCGGCCAAAATCTTGAGGTTTTCGGTGGTTCTGAGTCACATTTGTCTGGTTTAAACTTGTTTTTGACCTAAAACCTGAGATGACAACACCAACTATGATCTCACAATACTGGTTCCGCAACCAAGCCTCCGATGCTGGGTAGGAACGAGTATAACATATGGCAAAGACGTATGCTGCACCACTTGGCTGTCAACAGTGCTGGTGTTGGAAGTCAGTGGTGCATGGGCCATACAAGCCTATGGTGAACGTCCCGGATCTAATGAACAGGTTGCGAAGAAACCTGAACAGTATTCGGACGAAGATCTAAAGCTGTTTGAAATTGATGCTAGAGCCCATGGAATTTTAGCCATGGCATTCCAAACGAGATATATTCAGGGCTCTTGCATCATGAGTCTGCTCATGACCTATGGGTTGCTCTAAAGGAACAATTTGGAGGAACTGATTCGGTCTTAGCAAACAATAGGGAAATCCTTGCCCAACAATATGAGACCTTTTCATATAGAAAGGGTGAGACTCTGACCCAGCAGTTTGAGCGGTTCTCTTGTTTAATCTCTGAGCTGAAGATGGTTAAACAAGAGTACTCCAAAAGCCAGATGAACAACAGGTTCCTCAGGTCATTGCCTGAGAGATGGGACACATATACCATTGTCCTACGCTCTAGTGCTGACCTGACACTCTATCTCTCACCAACTTCATGGGAAACTACTTACTTTTGAGAGAGAGGTAGAGCAAAAGAGGAAGTTGTCATCTTCTGGCAAACTTGCTGATGACTTTGTCCAAGGTAATACTGCCTTGATAAGTCATGAGTCAGAATATGCCTCATCAGAAAGTTCTTATGATGAGCATATTGATTTCTCTACAAACTCAGAACAAGCTTTTGTTGGTGTCAGTAGTTCAGGAGGAGGTGGTGGTGACAACTTGTGTTTTCTGATGGAGGATTTGAAGGGCATTCCAGATGATGATCTGGAAGAGATGGATATTTTGAACCAAATGGCAATGATAAATATCCGCTCTCAGAAGTTCTACAAAAGAACTGGTAGGAAATTCCCAGGACTCTCTGGCAAAACCAAAGTTGGTTTTGACAAGAGCAAGTTGAGGTGTCACAAGTGCCAAAGGCTTGGACACTTTGCAAGAAGTGTAGATCATCTGGATCTAACTCATCTGCACCCTTTGTGACTTTCCCAGCAATAGCTCACAGCACAAAGGGCAACCTTCCTACAGTTCTCACCATCCATCTCAAAGCACAAGCAACCACTGCTTAATTTTGGGCCACAGGGTCATATGCCTTATTCTTACCCCTGTTACTACATGCCTCAGCCTGGTCAAACTCAAGTACCCCCCCGGCTCAACCACCTCATGCTCTTCCAGAGCCTCATTCTTCCCATCTCATCACCATACACAACCTCAACATCAAAGCTTTTCACCCCAACTGCTGTTGACTGGAGTAGTCTACCAGAAGAGCTATTGTCAGGAACCACTACTCCAAGGTGCGGCAACATGGTGGGTGATCAACCTTTTGGAAATCTTGCTCTGATGGCCCTTGATTCTGCTGAAGGGTCATCATCCAATGCCTCATCCAGGTATCCACTGAGGCAAAAGCCAAGCTTTGTTCAAGTCATGCATAGCAGCATTTGCTTCTATTAGAGAAGCAAATGTAGCTTTAAAAATAAAAATCTTGAGCTTGAGCAACACTATTTCCAAAGAAAAGCTGATTTTGAGGTTGTTCTAAAAGAAAAAATGATGAGATTTACAAGCTTAACTGCCAAATCAAGATGCTAAAGCTAGGAAGATGTACTTCTTGAGAAGTACAGAGGACCTCAAGGAAACTCTTGCAACCACCCAAGTTGAGTGTGATCGATGGGTGCAATCTTGCAAGGGTTTTGAAATGCTTCTTAGCAAGCAAACAGCTTCCAATGTGAAGTTTGGGATTGGTTATAATCACACTGCTCCTCCCACAGATTTCATTTCAAGAGCAGAAGTTGAATGATGGGGAGAGCAATAACCAATCCTTCTCATCATGTGACTTACTATCCTCTGATCAGCATCATCAAAGATAGACTATCACATGACCAAAAGCTGATCAACTCAGAAGTTGTCACTAGAAAGTACTGAAGGTACTGGAGAGCAAGTGACAACATCTGAAGTTCAAACCTCAAATACGTTAGCACTAAAGAGAAGAAAACTAACAGTAGGAAAGGTTTTAAGACAGCTAAAGAGGATACCAGGAAATCAGGCACTAGGAAGAAAATGCTAGTACTGATGACAAACAGCTGAAGAACAAGTCTTCAGCAGTTAAAATCCTCTTCAGCTGATGATCAGCATAAGATGAAGAAAAGCCATGTGATATGTGGCTTGTTCAATCATCTTACTGATGATTGCTGGTACAAAAGGGTTTCCAAACTCAAGCAGAAGGAGAAAATTTCTCAGAGCATCAATAAAATGAAGAGTGAGTTTGAAACCAAGTTTGTACTGGCAACACCAAGTCTGAAATCCCTAAGTCCAAAGCTAAATCTAAGGTAGGGATTTCTCAGACAACAGCTGAGGTTGCTCAGAAAAGATGGTACAACCATAGGAACTCTCATCATCAGTAAACTCCAATGTGTCTGAAGAGTGAAGGCTTTATCACAAAACCGGACACAGTTGGTGATGATGGTTCAGCAACTAGTGGGAAGAAGTCAACCACGTAGCTGCTCCTATGTTGAAACCACAGAAAGGAAGTCCAAGCCAAAAGCTTCTTCTTCTGTACCATCTTCTTCACCTCAAGCTGTCACACACAACACACCTGTTAGGTGCTACAGTCTGTAGCTGAGATCAGACCCAAGGCCAAGCAGGTTTGGTCTCCAAGACTAACTAACACATGGTTGTGTTTGCAGGGTTCTTCAACATGGCCAAAGAAGCATCTGGTATGTAGACAGTGGAGGATCCATGCACATGACGGGAAGCAGCTCCTTCTTAATGACTACTCTCAAGGAAAGAAGGGATTTGTTTCTTTGGCAACGATGCAAAGGGTTACATCGTCGGAAAAGGCTTTGTTTCCAATGGGAAATAAGGTTGATGATGTTAACCATGTGGAGAATCTCAAGTATAACCTCTTGAGTGTCAGTCAAATGTGTGACAAGGCCATGTTGCCCTTTTCACAAGCCAGAACTGTAGGATTCTGTCATCCAAAGTTCTGAGTTTGATTGACAAAGCATTGGATGAACACACTCTCCTCCTGAAGGCCAACAGGACAGGAAGAGTGTATGCCTTAGATCTTTCCAAAAAGATGGATCTAAAAGGCCATCCTGCTTATTCTCCAAGGCATCTCCTCAAAGTCTACACTTTGGCATAGAAGGCTGGGTCATGTTAATTTCAAGAACATGAATCAGCTTATAAGCCATGGTTTAGTAAGAGGATTGCCTCTGGAAGGAGTTCAAGTGTGAAGATGACTGCACTGCTTGCTTGAAAGGAAAACAACACAAGTTCATTCCCTTCAATAGAAGAACCTAAGTCCACTGCCTGCTTACAACTTCTGCACATGGATCTCTTTGGTCCTGTCAGAGTAATGAGCATGGCAAAGAAGAAATACTGCCTGGTAATTGTGGATGATTACTCCATTTCGTATGGACTTTCTTCTTGCACTCCAAGGATGAAGCAGCAAAGACAATAATGAACTTTGTGTTACAAGTAGAAAAGCAGTATTCCCTACAGGTCAAATGTGTGAGGAGTGACAATGGAACAGAATTAGAAACCACACACTTGATGACTTCTACCTGTCCAAGGGAATTAGAAGGCAGTTTAGCATTCCAAGAACTCCTGAACAGAATGGAGTGGTGGAGAGAAAGAACAGGACCCTCATTGAAGCAGCAAGGTCAATGTTGGCTGACTCCGGGCTGCCACTGACCTTTTGGGCTGAAGCTGTCATACAGCTTGCTATGTGCAGAATAGAGCCTTAGTAAATAAAGGTTGATGAAGACTCCCTATGAAGTTCTTCATCATTTGGCCCCTCTTTCATTCTTTAGAGCCTTGGGTGTCCTTGTTTCATTCTCAACACTAGCAACCCACTCCATAATTTGCTAGTAAGGTGGATGCAGGGTACTTTGTTGGTTATTCATCAACTTGCAAAGCATACAGAGTCTTCACTGTAGAACCAAAGGGGTTGAAGAAACTTTGCATGTTAAGTTCAATGAATCTCCAAAGGACAAGATTCCACAAAACCCTGTGGAGCTGTTTGATCTGGACATACTGCAATATGTCCTTATCAACCTCCATCTGTTGAGCCTGTCAACAGATCTCCACCTGGTGGTACTGAAGATGATGAAGTCAGTACTCACCTCTTCAAGTCAGTGACAACCTGCCTAATTCCACTGAACTGATGCTCCTGTAGCCTCAGCAGCTCCATCCACTACAAATGCTGTGAGATTTTCTGCTTGCTCTACTTCATTTTTGAGCTGCCATCCTACATGGTTTCAGAATCTCCTCACCATCTGTTGCTATGGTGGGACAAACACTTGCACATATCATAGTTTATCAAGAGCTCAAGAATCACCCCACTTCACAAATCATTGGTGATATTCATGCTGGAGTTTCAACCAGGAATCAATGGTCCAACTTCTCTGCTTCTATGCTCTCTTCATCAGTCAGCAAGAGCCAAGAACTATCATGTTGCTTTAAGAGACAATGGATGGGTTGGAAGCTATGCAGCTTGAGCTACTTCAATTCAGAAACAGCAAGTGTGGAGCTTGTTCCATTACCCAAAGGTAAGTGTGCTATAGGCACCAAGTGGGTATTCAGGAACAAAACAGATGAGAAGGGCCATTGTCAAGAACAAGGCCAGACTGGTTGTTCAAGGGTTTGCATAGGAGGAAGGAATCGATTATGATGAGACCTTTGCACCTGTGGCCAGACTAGAAGCAATTAGACTGTTCTTAGCTTATGCTGCCTTTCACAGTCTCAAGGTTTATCAAATGGATGTCAAAAGTGCCTTCCTATATGGAAAAATCAAGAAGAGGTTTATGTGTGTCAACCACCAGGCTTTGAGGACAATAAACATCCTGATTGGGTGTACAAGCTTGATAAGGCTCTTTATGGGCTGAAGCAAGCACCTAGAGCCTGGTATGAACACTCTCAAACCTTTCTTCTAGACAACAAGTTCACTAGAGGCACCATTGATAAAACCTTATTCATCAAGACTGTGGGACAACATAAGCTCCTTGTTCAGATTTATGTTGATGATATCATCTTTGCATCCTCTGATCCAAAGTTTGTGTGATGAATTACAAAGCTTATGAAGCTGAGATTTGAAATGAGTGCTATGGGAGAATTACAGTACTTTCTGGGCTTGCAAATCAAACAACTGGATGATGGAATCTTCATCCATCAGTCCAAGTATACAAAGAGTTGCTGAATAAGTTTGATTTACATCCTGTAAGCCCTGTTCTACTCCCATGAGCAGCATCACACAACTAGATGTTGATCAGAAAGGTAAAGCGGTTGATGAAACCCTTTACAGATGTATGATTGGGTCCTTGATGTACCTTACAGCTTCTAGACCAACATCATGTTTTCAACATGTGCTTGGCTAGATTTCAGGCTGCACCTAAAGAATCCCATTTGATGCAGTCAAAAGGATCTTTAGATATCTGCAAGGTACCCAATCACTAGGACTTTGGTATTCAGCTGGGCATTCATGCAAATTAGTTGCTTTCTCTGATAGTGACTATGCAGGATGCAAAGTCACCAGAAAATCCACTTCTGGTTGGTTGCCAATTCCTAGGCAATTGTTTAGTTTCTTGGCAGAGTAAGAAACAACATCAATTGCTACATCCACTGCTGAAGCTGAGTATATGCTGCTGCAAGTTGTACCTCTCAAATACTCTGGCTTCAGAACCAACTTCTGGATTATGGCATTACTGAGACTAAGACTCCATTATTAATGGATAGTGCTTCAGCTCTTGTATTGTTGAATCCAGTCCAGCACTCTAGGACCAAGCATATTGAGATCAGACATCATTTTATCAGGGATTGCTATGAAAAAGGTCTGATTGATCCTAAGTTTGTGCCTAGTGCTGATGAGCTTGCAGACATTTTTACTAAGCCTTTAGATAGTGCCACATTCCAAAATTTGGTACTAAATTTGTATGCTGCAGCTTGAATGATTTGACCTATGCTGGTACTCTTAGTTCACAACTACTGAAGAGCAAAGGTCAAATACAAGTACTGATGAGTAATTTAGTCTTCAGCTCTTTCACAACTACTGAAGACTAAAATAACTCAAAGTACTGATGTACTTGATTTATTGTAAACAACTGATGTAGTGAGGTGGATTACAACTACTGATGTATGATTTTCAATAAATAAGTACTGAAGAACGAATTTTGTTCACAAGTACTGATGTGTAATCTTACACAAGTACTGCAAAATTTGTTTCACCAGCTCGGAAGACTATTTCATCAGCACTTGTGAACATCTGTTCCCAAGAGCTGAAGGCATATTCCCAAGAGCTGAAGGGTCAATGAAACATCTGAAAGTCAGCCAAAGAGCTGATGAGTAAAGTGTGAGGCTAGTATGAAACAACTGATTTGACGGAAACTGCTGGTGAGTAATTTCTCATCAGCTGATAACGACAGCTGATGTTTCATACACAAACAATGAAGGACAAAACCATGTCTTGTAGTATTCACAACTACTGATCTCAGTAGTTCACAACTACTGAAGGCTAACACCAAGTCTTCAGTTGTTCCAACGTCTGAAGAAGACTACTAGGGTCATCAGCAGTTCATAACTACTGAAGATAGTAATTCTTCCGACGTTTACAACTTCCGAAGGACAAAACCAAGGTCTCAGTAGTTTCAACTACTGAAGACTAATACCAAGTCCTCGAAGTTACAAACACTGAAGGTTAAAACCACGTCATCAGGTTTATTACAACTGATGACTAACACCAAAACCTTCCGTAGTTTTCCTTTCAACCTTAGCCTACCCTATAAATATCTTACTTTCAGAGCATTTACTTCACTTGCCCTAATCTTACCAAACCCTCTGAAAATCCACCATTAATGGCGTCCTTGCACATAAAGCCTAGACACAACTGTGTCGCACATCTCACTAAATCGCCATTATGGCCAAAGTTTCACAATGCCGTCGATCTCATGCACGACTCCCCATACAAAACGGCTTTCTCATCAACCCCATCATATACACCGACTCCTTGACGGAGTTTTGGACAAATATGACCGTCCACACTGGAGAGCATGATGGCGAGGTCTCTCTCTCGGTCCTCCGTCAACGGCAAACCGTGGTTATCACTCCAGCTACTCTACGTCAACCCTAGAGCTGGATGATGCCACTCACCCAACTTCCTACCCCAAAGGTACCCTTGATCTTTCCTTCACATCTCATGACTATCAGGGTAACCTATCAGCCTCTACCTTGTTGAAGAAACCTTCCTGACCCTCAACGATTGATCTTCCACATGGTAAATGTTTGTCTGGCTCCCAAACCTCCTCATGGGACCAGATGTCAACAAGGTGGCAACAGGTATTGTATTCTATCCTTGAGAAACACCACTAATTTTACTGATATTTTATTTTTGGAACTCAAGGACATGGCTACAAAATCTTTTTCTAACCGTTGGAACTTGTATCCACGGTTCATAATGGCCATGATCGAATACCAGCTTCAGGCTGAGGGACTAGTTGGCACTGGGGTCCCTGCCATGGCTGTTCAAGCTGAGGTATACTCCAGGCACAACACCGACCCCACACTCAAACAGGCTGGCCGGCTGCGAAAACCCACGCAGCTGGAACCCACAGCCCACCTCCAAATCCAAAGTCCCCACCAAGCCAAAAAGCCAAAAAGAAGCCCACAAAGGCTACTCAGGGAGATGCCCCTGAGGATGCCCCTGCCACACAAAGGCAGGATGTGCCAGCTGGTTCGATTCTCCCAGCAGGTACCACGACTCCACCCACCACAACCGCACAGGCTTCCTCTCAACAGGAGCCTGATGTAACCAATTTTGGGGCAACCACATTACTGGGGTCTTCCTCACTTGAGGAGGCTGCCATTGAAGAGCACAGTCCTCCCCATGTGCATACTGCTTCTAGCCCACATACAGAGGAGACCGCCCCACTAAGCCCAACACTGGTAATAGCCAGAGTGCTGACTGATCTGAGCACTCCACCCTCTCCCCAGAAACCTATTACCACTGGGGAGACTCCAACCGAAGAGGGGGTGGGCACAAGTGCTGATCAGAGCCCACAGCACAGAGAATCAGTTCACTCTCCCAGTGTGGCTAGGAGAGAGAACAATCTGTGAGGCTGCCTCTTCCCCCTGCATCAACATCTGAGCAGGGTGAAGCTGGTAACATCTCTAAGACCTCACCAGAGGCAATGGCCGATGATGGATCCAATCCTGAGGCCAGAAGTCCCCAGTACCATGAACAAGGGGCACATGTCATTACTGAGCCACACTCAGGACATGTACATCCTGACATGTCAGGAGGTCAGGTGATTCAGCTCATGCTGATGATGACCTGAGCTTCTTCTATGATGTAGTCGCTCAAACACTATCCTAGAGGATGAGATAAGCAGACTCAAAGAGCTGCTTGCTCAGATGACTCAGGATAGAAGTCCATCTGCCACCACTACCCAACAGATGGCACCTTCACCCGAAGGTCTCACAAACACTGAGCCAACCCCACAAACTCGGCCACCAGCCCCTGCTTCTGGCACTAGCTCTCAGGTTCAGAACCCCCCTGAGCAGCTGGATGCTATCTTCCAGAAATCCCTACCTCTCATCACACCCATACTTCAAATATAGTATTCAGACCCTTGATGAGAGGCTTCCCACATACATACAACCCTTGGTGGAGGTTGCTGTTTCTAAGGCGCTTGCTGATAGTCAAACCCCAACCAATGCACCCAAAAGGGGGAGACATCAGTGCAAGCCAAGAGGAAGAGGGGTGAGGAAGAGGGAGAGGCAGAGAAAGAGGTTGGGTGAGAGGGAGTTGGTTGAGGAGACTGGGAAGGTGAGGGAGAAGGGGAAGAGGAAGTGAGGGAGGTAGAGCAGATAAAAGTGGCTGAAATCCAAAGGATTTCAGTTCACTGATAAGATAAGGGAAGGGAAAGAAGGTGTGCTGATCCTGATCTAGCAGCCCTTGTCAAGGAGGCTGATGCTGAACATACCCGTTCAATGAACAAAGTCATTGAACAGCTGTTCAGGCAAGGCTTTGACAAGGACACTGCCTTGCTAGATCAAGAGATCAGGAATATGGAGAAGAGGGAGATTGAGTACCGATGGACTACTCTTAGCCAAGAGGAAAGACAAAACTTGAGGCTATGAGTAGGTTCACTTCGAAGTACCTGGGCAGACCAGTCCTTGATGTTAAGGCATGGACCAGGGACAGACTCTTGGCAATAACCACCAAGATCTGTTCAGCTGGTGATTTTACCAAGGGACTGGTCGCAGAGGCCCTATCTGAAGCCGGTGCTGGAACAGGACACTGCTAGTCAAGCTAACCAAACCAGCCCTTATCTCTAGGCTGCTAGCAGTGCCTGCCAACATTCCCACACAACACCCAAACCACAACCACAAAACCACTCCTTTACCACCAAAACCCGCAGCCAATGATCCACCCTTGAAGAAGAAGAGAAGGGTGCTGAGGCTGCAAGATGAAGAAGAGGAGGATGAGGAGGATAGTCTGCCACTTTCAGCAGTTATACCTTCCCAAAGCCAAATCACAAACCATCACTCCCACCTCACAGCAGGACACTGTGAGGGCTAAGTTAGAAGAGGAGGAGCAGCAAAAGCGACATGATGAGGAAATGCTGAAAAGCATTGACAAATGTTATGCTGCTTCGACCTCTATAATAAATATGCAGAGAGAAGCTCTGAGGTTATTCACCCTCAGTCAAACCTTTCAATATAAAAGGGAGAGGGTGAGAAGTTGGCCTGACCCAAGGGTGGCTCACAGGATAGTCAAGAAGGACATGCCTGTGAGATACAAAAGCAACTAAAGAGAATCGTAGATGAAGAGGTCTCTGTGGCTATTGTAATAACACCCTGGGAAATAGTAGATGAATTCGAGAAAGCTTATAGAGCCGGCCAACCACCCTTTTCAATGCTAGATAATAGGGTGGTTAGGAAGGGTCTGGTCTATAAGAAGCTTGAGAATTTTCATCGGAATGAGCTCACTTTGTTGTTAGAGGGTATACACCCTGATGAGTTTGCATATAGGCAAATCACAACAATTGAGCTCAAAAATGGAAAACAGGTCAAGTATCTCTCAGAGCTGTACGGTCGGGAAGGATTGTTTGAAGGTGAGCCTGAAGACATGTCCAAAGAAGAACAAATGATCTTTCTTCAGGCCTACACCCGAGAATCCTACCGGCTTGTACATGGGAGGTAGATCTCATGGATGGGGTAACAGCTCTGTGTCCAATTCCCCAAGACAGAGCTCCCATCCATACTTTAGCCAAACAAACACTTGAGACTACCTCTCCGGCCAGTGCTTATCTGGGTCACTCCTAATCTGATCTAGGAGGAAATAGACCAATCTTTATGCCACCAATAAGTGGGACATCCAATAATTAGAGGTTTTGGCTGCATTGGTTCAGGGGAGTTTGTTGGACCAAAAGACCAATGAGCTAAGATCAGGAAAACCTCTAAGTCCCACATGCCACTACAACAACAAGCGAAGACTCTCATCAGCTATTGTGTTCTCTTGCCGGAAGGTCAGAGAGGAACTGAGGACTCTCATCAGCTATTGTGTTCTCTTGCTTGAATGTCAGGCTCGAGAGCATCTTAGTGCCAGCTCTCTGCTGATGATGAAGTCTGAAGAACAAAATTCTGAAGATCAAAGAACTGAAGATCATCAGCTGAGGATATCAAAAGGCTGAAGATCCAAAGAATGAAGATCTTCCGAAGCACAAATTCTGAACAAAGAACTGAAGATCATCAGCTGAAGATTCAAAAGGCTGAAGATCCAAAGAACTGAAGATCTTCCGAAGCACAAAGTCTGAAGACAAAGACTGAAGACAACAACTGATGATATCTACTGAGATCATCAGTTGTTACATCTTCCGAAGCTGTTCTATCTTCCGAAGCAAAGTCTGAAGAAAAAGACTGAAGACAACACTGATGATATCTACTGAAGTCATCAGTTGTTACAATCTTCCGAAGTAACATCTTCCGAAGTTTCATCTTCCGAAGCCAAGTCTGAAGACCAAGTACTGAAGACAGAGTTTGTCTCAACAACTGAAGAAGTCCTCTTCAGTTGTTGTGGTGGTTTTTCCTTTCCGAAGTTTATTTTGTGTCAGTAGTTATACAACAGCTGAAGAGAATGTTCTTCAGCTGTTATAGTTTCAGTAGTTTACTTTGTCAGTACTTAGGAACTTTTGTAAGAAGATGTCAGTTGTTGACATCTTCAGTAGTTTTATGTTTTGTCAGTTGTAATTTGAATATTCCGTGATGTCAGAAAAAGGACATCACGCCCATCCTTTTGCCGCCTATAAAAGGATGGGCAACCATACTGTTTTAATTGCCGAAACGTGCGAACCAATAGAATATTATTGTTTTGCAGAAACTCTTCTCTCTATGTTCATGCTTTAATTTGAAATATCCTTTATGTTATTGCTTAATTGCTAATTAATGAGCTAAATCCGCTGCAAACATAATCTAATTGATCAACGAGAGAGGCTGAGATCCTGTCACAATAGTCTAGAATGCCACCAATAACTCGTCTACTTAATTATGAATTACTAATAATACACTCCACAAACAGGTCTTTGTACAATAATACTTCTTTTGTCAACTTATCTCCTCCATATATATATCATTTACACACACCAAACAACTGTTCACATTTTTTGTTTACACCATTAATTAACATATATTCTATAGAATCTCTATTTTTATACAGGTATCTTTCAATTAACTGTAGTATCAATATTGATTCATCTCTCTATATTTATTGAACATAGTAGATAATGATATTTATCATCATGCGTCATAATCACAAGATTGTATAAATACCAAGTCATCTCTGTATTATTATTAACAAAGTGAGATAGTGTTCCTTCATCATCTGCATCATAATCACAGACTGTATCAACATTGAGTCATCTCTATATATTATTAAAACAAGGGTCCCTTTATTTAGACACCCCTTAATTTTAAATCAACACCCCTGTACCCTATACGCCGCGTATGGACCCATACGCGGCGTTAGGGTACATTGTTGATTTAACGTTTTATTACCCTATACGGCGCGTATGGGTCCATACGCGGCGTATAGGGTATGTTTTGATTTGACGTTTTATACCCTATACTCAGCGTATGGTACCATACGTGGCGTATAGGGTGTTGACATTTTATACTCCTACGTGACTTATGACCCATACGTGGAAGAGCTATACGCCGCGTATGGAACCATACGCGGCGTATAGCTTATATATTATTTTTTTTAATTTTTGAGTTTTTATTTTAATATATAACAATATGAATACAATAATAAAATTAAAATTAAATATATAATTCGCATATCAATTCTAAATTAAAATAAATTTATATAAGCCGGGGGTTCTCGGTTATTCTCTATTATTGCGTTGTATTCCGAGATACGAATCCTATACATAATCTCCCATTCTGCAGCACGTACGCTTCGGTTAAGAATCCAAAGATTACTTAATGTTGGCATCGGATAATCTCCTTCTAACTTAACGTGGACGAAATGATTGTTGTTGACATGAACAATCGACACGATATGATGAGGCATGACAGTTTTCGGATCAGCCCTAATGGGAAAAATGTTTGACAACCATTATTGCTTAGTAAATGAAGAATACCCCAAACTTTTGAGCAACCACTAATCCCGTATACGGCATTATCATCCAATGTTCTTCTGGTGCAGGTTCCACACTTTGTCCAATCGATGGTGTGACGTAATTCGTTATACTGTCCGGGGTACAAAGTATCGAAAACTTCTCTGTACTCTCCAATTCATGTCTGTCCAACTCTTCTAAAAGCTGTGTCCGCACATACATCCACTTATTTTCATCAAACCCTAAGCCTAAAGCTATTGATCGAAAACCACAATTCCCATCGGGTCGGACATCTCGTATACGTGAAATATACTGATGAAAGATTGATGGAATCCAATTTTTTAACCTGTTTATATTGTTTAATTGGTTATCTCCGACAATCGAAGAAAACTCATTAGTACCCCGTGATACTTTAGGTGATGTTGAACGACTACGTTGCATGGCAGGCTTCTGGGGCTTTACAGCTGAACTTGTTCTTCCGGAAATGTGAGACGCAATAAACGAGCTATGTCTCGGCATGTCGCACGTACTTTGTTGAGTGTCGTACTTTTGTTGTTGAACCTTAACGTTGGACGACCGCGAATATCTGTTTGAACAACAGGCGCTTTTTTGTTATTTTTCCATGTACACAATTTTTTTTATTTTTTCCACCAAAACTAAATTTTACAGCTGCGGGTTGTGTCATTATTTGTTGTTTCACCCGTTCCATTTCTTCTTCAACATCAACTTTTTCATCCACCGTATATGATGGCTTAATGTTATCAAGCTTCGTCCAAAATACGTCAATTGCATCTAATGGAATTTAGTGCCTGCATTATAAAGTATAAATTAATACATTTTTGTCACTTTAATAGAAAAATGATAATGATGGAGCGACTATTACCAGAATGTTCATATTTTTCCAGCCGACAAGCACAAGGCAAGCCACAACTAGTGAAAAGATGACAACCACATGTTGCATTTGCAGAGCGCATCACATGCAATTTAGTGTTTTCGGCAACTAATAAATCAAAGCTATGTGTGAAACCTTGCCTCTTAAGTAATCAAATAGCGGAAGTTTATGATGATTCATGGTTTAATTTTGCTTGTCTCAAAGCTTTCTTTTAAATTTACCTCTTTTGCGTTCACCAATTGATCTACAAACTCACAAGTCTATCCAGTGAGCTATTTGTTGATTTAAGATATCTTTTAAATTTGCATGTTGACTCTCCACCCTATTTGTTGTGCGTTTGCCAAAATTGCGGTTCAAGTTAGTCCAGGCTGATACAAACATTTCTTTGTAACTCTCTAACCAGTTTTCTGTTTATATATGACAATACCTTCTGAAAATATAATAATCACGCTTAAATTATATATTGAAAATATAATAAAACATAATTAAATATAATAAAAACTTACTTTCTCGATTCGCTTCAACTAATCGTTCGTAAAGAAGGTTATAGTTATACTCGTAAATCTCCGCCGTGGGAGCTCACACAAACGTGCCCATGCATATTTAAACTTTCTCCAGTCATCTTTCGTAAAACTTGCTTTACAGTGTTTCGCGATATTTTCATCAATATGCCACCTGCATAAACACTTTGAAGCATTCGGAAACACTTTTAACACATGCGTTCATTAAAGCGAGATCTCTGTCTGTTATTATGACGCGCGGCTCCATACACTTGCTTAACGTATCTTTCAATCTAAAGCACCCATTCAAAATTATCTTCCCGTTCTTTGCTAATAAACGCATGAGCAACACAAAATGTCTTGTGTGTGAGGTCACACCAACAATCTGAACAAACGGAAGCTTGTACATGTTTGTTTTATATGTAGCGTCTATCATCAGCACGTGCGGAAATGCACGCCAAGTGTCGTATGATTTAGGATGACAAAAATATATCTTCTACGACATTAGTATCGGGATCTTCTCGGTGTAATAAACGTACCTTTTAATAGATAAAAGGTTTTCTAAGACTTGCATTGTGTTTCCACCGACTTTTCTTTCACTTCTTATCTTATATGAGCGTTGTATACGTCTCTGGTTATTGATGCGTTTATTAGGATTTTGCTTTTTAATAGCTGATAAGATGCTACGAGGCTCCATGTTCTGATCAGTAAGCTGCTCCACCAAATTGTATTCGTTTTGAGAAAACCTTCTTACAAAAGGATGCCCCCTCATATGTTGAGCAGGATCATGGTTATGTTCGTCACTTCGCACCTCTAATTTCCACGAACGACGTTTGTTGTCGTATATCCCTACAATTTAAAAGGACATCCGATTTTTTTGCTACCAGATCGTCTAACGTCGCTTTACTTTTGTGTTCGCCCGCACGATCACAGATAAGCCATACCTTTACGACCTGACCTTCTTTTTTCTTTGATCTTCGTGTAATAATAACGTAACCATTATCACGTCCTCTATTAACAGCCCAACAGACTAGCTCATCGAGAGATAAAAATTTGAGATGTTTCAAACGATACTTTTGTCGTTTGTTTTTCATCACTCGAGAGTATTTTTTGTTGCGTGTCGTAAGTTGACTCTCGGCAAAACTCAACTTCATCATCGGGAAACATACGATTGGTTTAAATCTGGCAGTCCTGTCTCGTAAGCAGATTGAACGTACGCATCATCTTGATTACTATCCACCACGAACGAATATTCATTTGAATATTCATTTGAATATTCACCAACAAATAGTTACCGTCCCAAAACGACATACCGAACGAACAAAAAGTGTGATATTTTGAGAGAGAAATACGTTTGGGATTTACAGGAATCGAAAGCATATCGAAAGTGTTATCGAAATCGTTGTTATATAGGTGAAAACGAATCTTGGGTCATGTCATATCGAAATAATTTTATACGTGGCGTATGGGTCCATACGCCACGTATAGGACCCTATACGCAGCGTATGGGCCTATACGCTACGTATAGGCTTGCCACGTCTTCCACGTATAGGATCCTATACGCAGCGTATGTACCATGTAATCGTACATGGTACAAAAAGTACATCTGACACCACCAATTATTTTGTACTATACGTGGCGTATGGATCCATACGCCACGTATAGTTCAATAATTGGTCGCAAGAGGACTGTAGTGGTCGCATGAGCACCAATTATTTTGTACTATACGTGGCGTATGGGACCATACGCCACGTATAGTACAAAATAATTGGTCGCATTAGCACTGTACGTGGTCGCAAGAGGACTGTAGTGGAGGAGCTATACGCCGCGTATGGGTCTATACGCGGCGTATAGTTATATATGTATATGTTTTTTTAATTTTTTGAGTTTTAATATATATATAATTTGAATTAAAATTATTTATGTATGTATGTATGTATGTATGTATGTTGTATGTCTGTATGTATGTATGTCTGTATGTCTGTATGTATGTATGTATGTATGTATGTATGTCTGTATGTCTGTATGTTCTGTATGTATGTATGTATGTATGTATGTATGATATGTATGTATGTATGTATGTCTGTACGTATTTATGTATGTATGTATGTATGTATGTATGTGTGTATGTCTGTATGTATGTATGTCTGTATGTCTGTATGTGTATGTATGTATGTATGTATGTATGTCTGTATGTCTGTATGTCTGTATGTATGTATGTAGTATGTATGTATGTGGTGTATGTATGTATGTATGTATGTATGTATGTATGTATGTATTTATGTATGTCTGTACGTATGTATGTATGTATGTATGTAGTTGTATTATGTATGTATGTCTTATGCCTGTATGTCTGTATGTATGTATGTATGTATGTCAGTATGTCTGTATGTCTGTATGTATGTATGTATGTATGTATGTCTGTATGTCTGTATGTCTGTATGTATGTATGTATGTATGTATGTATGTATGTATGTATGTATGTATGTATGTATGTATGTATGTATGTATGTCTGTATGTCTGTATGTCTGTATGTATGTATGTATGTATGTATGTATGTATGTTGTATGTATGTATGTATGTCTGTATGTCTGTATATATTTACAAAGATACATAAATGATAATAAACATAAAAATAAACATAAACTGATAATATATTTACAAAGTTTTTAATTACATAACAAAATAAAAATTACAATACAAAACTACGGGGAGTCAGGGTAATCTCGAGGCGGTGGCAGCGGCGGAGGATCAGTACCAGAACGCCGCGCATCTCTGACTGAACCTGCCACTCCATCAGATCCTCAACGCGATCGAGCCGTCGACTCTGCTGCCGTAAGCTCCTAGACATATCCTGCAACAATGTCTCCACACGTGCAGGCAGCCTCACCTCTCTATAAATATGTCGTGGGATCTGAGGCTGAGGAGGCGGCTGATGTGGCTGAGGAGGCGGCTGATCATGTGGCTGCTCGTCCGGTGGTGGCTGATCATGCGGCTGCCCGTGCTGCTGCAGTGGATCGACAATGCCGAGCTGCTGAACTGTGCCGGCTGCCAGATCTCCCCGGTCGAAGAGAGAATCGTATGCCAACCGGAAACTGGCGTATAATACGCATGCCGAATAGCGTACGACGATCTAATCTCACCGGCTCGATCGGCGGAGACACGTCACCAAGATGCCGAGGAAGATAACCTAAAGATCGGGCAATCAACGTGATGTACGCGCCGCCGTACACCGCTCCTCGCTCCTGCCGATGATAATACGAAGCAAAATACTCCGCCAAACACCTCGCCAGGTTACACCTGGTCCCCGTAATCAAACAGTATAAGTAAAATAAGTCGGAATGGTACACCACTCCCGACTCTTGCCACGTCCCGTGATGGACGTGGCGATCATCCGATGCAGATAACGGATGAGAGGATCTCGAATGCCGGTGACCCTGCCCTTAGTCCTCTGAAACGGACCTCCGGCAATCTCAGGCCACCACTCTCTCAATGTGCCCTCCTCCATCTCAGTAATACCCTCAGTGAACAGAGGGGTAACAGTCTCCGGCTCATAATAAACCCAGAGACAACTGCAAACTGCTCAATGGACATCTGATGTGCATGTCCACAAAGCGTAAAAGATATCTCCGATCGCTCATCGTCCTCCACCATCTCATCTGGACGAATATATGTAAATGTGGATAAAAACTCCACTACCAACCAGCTCGGTGGGACGGTAAGAATGCGATCTCAAAAGACGCCTCCACGGCGTATCGTCTCCGATAATAGCAGCAAGACGATCGCGCTCTCCCAACTCAGCCATCACCTCCCAATCTACGGCCTTTTGATGACCGATCTTCATCCGAATAAATTTTGAGCACTTAGGGTGCTCACGGAACCGGCATCAAACTGCAGCCAAGGATGCTCGGCAATATGGTCAACAACGTCAGCCTCAATCTCAGAATCGGAAGACATATCTGCACAGGTGAACAAATAGGTCAAAAACAACGTATACGTATCTATATTATATACACATATACATTATATAATGTATATGTATATGTATACGTATACGTATACGTATACGTATACGTATACGTATACGTATACGTATACGTATACGTATACGTATACGTATACGTTATATACGTATACGTATACGTATACGATACGTATACGTATACGTATACGTTACGTATACGTATACGTATACGTATACGTATACGTATACGTATACTATACGTATACGTATACGTATACGTATACGTATACGTATACGTATACGTATATGTATACACATATACATATACATGTTATATGTATATATGTACATATACATATATGTATATGTATATGTGTATATACATATATATGTATATGTATATGTATATGTATATGTATAGGTATATGTATATGTATATGTATAGGTATATGTATATGTGTATGTATATGTATATGTATTATATGTATATGTATATGTATATGTATATGTATATGTATATGTATATGTATATTTATGTTAATGTATATGCGTATATACATATATATGTATTTGTATATATATATTTACCCTATACGCCGCGTATAGGGCTATACACCGCGTATAGGGTAGCAGCGTATGGGTCACAGGGCAACGTATAGGTCGAACCGACCCTATACGCCGCGTATAGGACTATACGCGGCGTATAGGGGACCCACGTATGGCCCCCAAGTCGCGTATTGCAATACCCTATACGCCGCGTATATATCTATACGCCGCGTATAGGGTACACACCAATGTGTCTTCGTCCCCAACCAAAGAACTATACGCTGCGTATAGCCCTATACGCGGGGCTGTACCGGCGTATAGTTCTTTATTCCAGTTTTTAAATCACGCATTTTGGGGCATAAAACACTACTTTAATGTTTAAATCAATGAACGATTAACATAATAATGATGTATGAACAATAATACGTACCTGGATGTTGAAAGCCGAAGATCAATACGTGTAGTATAGTGCTATACGAGAGTGTTTTTTTTGAAGTGTGTGTAAAAATAGAAAATTTGAAAGATATAGTAAGCCGAGGATCTATACGCCGCGTATGGGCCCATACGCGGCGTATAGCTTATATTCTTTTTTAAATCGACACCGACCTATACGTGGCGTATGGACCTATACGCCCCGTATAGGTGAAGTGATGTGACGTCTTTGTCAGTCATTAATGTCGCATTAATGGTCGTACCCTATACTCGGGTATGGGCCGCGTATGGACCCATACGCGGCGTATAGGGGGGTGATCGATTTAAAAAAAGTGGGTGTCTATTTTTAGTACCCTAAAACAAAGCATGTGCACATTGAACTAACCTATATAATTCAAATCCTACACTTCACAAATAAGGTTATCCTGATAAAAGGAACTATTACCTAATATAAGTATCCAATGATTGTGTTTTTGAAAAATGAAGGGCCACACAAAAATACACTACTAAAACATACCTTATTAGGGGACCCAAATTGTAAAACCCTTTGTGTGCCTCAGGGACTGCTACAACTATTTATCACATTGAAGTGAAAAATGATCAAAATAGGTGAGTTTATGATCAAAGATCAAGATTGATTTCAGTTAAATAAAAGTTACCTTTACACCCAAGGAATTTGCCATAAGTTTCGAATCATCCTGTAAAATAATTAAAAAAGCATGTCGAATTAACAGAGATTATGATGATAAAGCGGAAGCTAAAAAGCCTAAAAGAACTAAACAAAACATGAAAAATTAGCTTCTGAGCACATCCCGATCAATCCTACCGAACTCCGCCCTATGTAATTATACTTTGAGCACATCCATAGTTGCTTCGTAGTGAAAGTAGTCTGTCTAATAAGAAACATAACAAATAGGAATTGTTACACTTCAGATTCAAAGATGGTTTTATGCAAAATTAATTTAAAAAAACCAAGAACACTCTATCAAGTTGAAATCATCATCATCATAAAGGATAAAAAACAGTGATCTCATATCTAAAGCAACCAAATCGATTGCAAAAACTAACAATATATCTTGAAACTGAAGAGAAAAAAGTCAAAGAAAGAAACTCATCGATCATACAGAAGATTCTTCACCAACGCCGAGGAACCATCATGTAAAGCCCCTCTGTTTCATCACCAATATAAATGTATAACAACAAACCTTAAATGAAATCATCAAAACTATAGCAATATACTATAATATAATTATAATCATACGTGCTTATGTTATGAAGATTCATAATGTTTTATAACTAATACTCTTTAACTGTAACATAAACAATAATGCAAACCACCCTTAAAGTATAATTTGTATATGGTCTGATGAACTGTAAATATATATATATATATATATATATATATATAATATATATATATATATATATATATATATATATATATATATATATAATGGATGCATTCCATTGAAAACTATTTTTTGTTAAAAACTAAAAGAACCAATCTTAACCTTAGATTAATAAGATCAAGGGTTGTAGTTAAAGTGATAAGATAGTAATTTTTCTATAATTTTAACACCATCTTTAGTCCACTATAAGGGTAAATTTGGTATTCTACAATATACTTAAAATTCAGTTAGATCGTGGGGCAATTGAAACTTCAACTTCCTATTTTGTCTTCTACTTCCCAATAAGCAAATTTTAAATCTTGGCCGTCAGCCCATTTTCCTACTTCTAATACTTCTAATATAAACTACCTTAGACATAATATTTATTCATCCCAACATCCATCTTTTATTTAATTCAATATATTTTGTTCATCGCAATTCATAATAAAAATTAATTTAACTAGTATTGGAAATCATGGAGACTTCATAACTCTTATGTTTTTTTTGGTGTTTTAGGTACCTCGTGAAATATTTTTTAGTGTCATTAGTTTTTTTAAAATATATAAATTTCTATTTTTCTACAATGGATATATACGTATCTAGATGCACAATATGTGTATAATGTATATGCATATGTGAATGAAGAAAAACATAACATACATTTGTATTTACTGTAAATATGTGTGTATTTACAAAATTGGTTTGTGCATATTAACACTTTTTATTAAATTAGTGGATGCATATATGCATTTTCGCACTGTTTTATGTATATGTGCATTCTTTCAAATATATTTTATGCATCTATGGATTACGCTGTATGTAATTCTAACTCAAACAAAAGCCTAATAATACACAACAAATTTACTTTTAAATAAAATGTTAAATACATATGTACATGAATTCTAGGAGAATAAGTTTATGTTTAGATAGAAATTCTCAAAAGCAAAGACTGCTAACCATATACATTAATTGAAACCCACTCTCTATATGTCATGTTACAAGTTATCATACTATATAATACAATAAGAATTCAAATTATAGACATTATACATATATTTAAGACAGAGGATTATACAGCCCTAGCGTCCCATTTGTTTGACATTATACTTATTTTAAAACAAAGTGCATTAATGCACATTTACTTTTTTTTGAAAGGCAATGCACATTTACCTAAAGACCATCTTTATAAAACTTCTAGTTGTTCATACTTAAAGTAACAATGTCAAATTAACTTTATAAAACATAAATTTAACTAACCAATGCACCTACAAAAAATAACATACAAAAATAAAAACTTGTTATTATCAAATAAGAAATGCACAAACATTATGATGACTTTCTTCTCATGATATTAGTTTTATTTGCAAATCAGAAAACAAAAAGATACATATGTCATCCCAATTACACAAGGCATCATATGAGTCTTCATACATACTATCCTCAAAGTGATTTTAAATTCATAATTATATTCATATCATTGACTAGATTCAACCATCAGTGTCTTGCCCTTATTGTGTAGTGGAGAATCCAACACTAATAGAACAAAAATAAGTGTTTTGTATATTGCATCCATCATCCACACTATAAATATCCATCTTATAACCAAACTAGAGTTTCTTTCTACATATTTTACAATACGAGAACCTCATTGGAACATGATGTAACGTTCTCATTGTTCAAAATACTTTCATCAACAAGTGCATCCTGAAATTCAGCAATTGCATTGCTCGCGGATGGGTAATCACTTGTTTTATCTAAAAAATACCATGAAATAAATAAAATAGGTAAAAAATAACTTAATTGACAATAACAGGAATCAATTACCTATTAATAATATCTAACAAATCGCTGTTATCGATTGAAGCAAGGGGAACCACACTCATTTTTTTATTTTTTATATTTTGCATGATCAATTGAATGAAAAAGGTAACCAAAATTGACTTTATGAATCTGCGTAAATTGAATATGAATAATGGATCGCAGGTTAGTTTTGCATACAGTTGGAACAGTTATTTACAAGTCCATTAACCCAATTTGAAATTATTAAATTACATAATTGCCCCTTTTGATAGTTAATTAATTAACAAAAACTTAAAATAATTATAAAAATCTTATTGGCTGATGGTGGTTCTTTTAGTTTTTTACAAAATTTTATTTCTCATTGAAAGCCCCCTATATATATATATATATATATATATATATATATATATATATATATATATATATATATAGGGAGGTTCCACCAAAAAATATATTTTGCCTAAGAAGGCTAAGAAGAAATGAGGTGGTGACATGTGGCAAAACTAGAAAATAGGATTAAAGGGTATTTTGGTCTATTAACAATTTTGTGTTGTTTTATGAAATCCAGCATAACCCTATACTGCTTTATGAAATCCAGCATAACCCTGTGCTGTTTTATGAAATACAGCACAACCCTGTGCTGTTTTATGAAATACAGCACAACCCTGTGCTGTTTTATGAAATACAGCACAACCCTGTGCTGTTTTATAAAATACAGCACAACTCTGTGCTGTTTTATGAAATACAAACCACTTGTTAATTAACATTCGCCAAGTGCAATGCATATAAACACTGATGAATATATTATAGTTTAGATTACATAAAAAGGTACAAATCAAAAGCTCCAAAGGGCCGTTGATAGTCATCATTCATCGTTGATGTTTCAGGTCAAGACAAAAGCCATTATCAACGGCTACATATTCGCTCATCAACGATCCACACCACCTTACCGGAGTCATAAATCCGGCTAAACTATCGGAGGAATCATTCGAACCCTAAAACCAAATCACCCCACCAATGCATTTCTCTTGTTGCTAATCGTTTTCATTAGCAAATGCCCTTGTAATTCATACCAAATTCACCCATATAGCCTTATCAATTCCTTCAGATTGGCCTCTGTTTGTTACAATCAGGGAGAATCAACACATTTCATAAATGAATCGTGTTTGGAGCGAATTGAAGGAAATGCCCTTTGATACGATGCTCTTTGGGGTTTTTGCTGAAAGGGGATTAGGGTTTTGTTTTTTAATGTATTTCAGTGTAATTAGCCTTTGATTTTGTTGTTTTTGTGAGTAATTTGAATATTTGTGTGTTGATTATCTCGAATTTGATTGAGATGTGTGAAATATTGTTGTGACAAAAGAAGACAGTGAAGAGGAAGACAGAGGGGTGTTAAAGTTTTAGACGTTTTTGTGGGTCAAATTGAAACATGTCAACTGCTGATGTTGCTTTGAGTCCGATTCACATCGAGTCTGGTTTTGTTCATAGCATTAATGAATCCATTGTTCATAGCATTAATGAAATACAGCATAACCCTGTGCTGTTTTTATGAAATACAGCACAACCCTGTGCTGTTTTATGAAATACAGCACAACCCTGTGCTGTTTTATGAAATACAGCACAACCCTGTGCTGTTTTATGAAATACAGCACAACCCTGTGCTGTTTTATGAAATACAGCACAACCCTGTGCTGTTTATGAATACAGCACAACCCTGTGCTGTTTTATAAATACAACACAAAAACGTTAAAATGCAGCACAATTTCACCAAATTTGTTTTTTTAATAAAAATATAGCAATACTATACTCAATTTAAAGAGAAAATAATGCTTGATTTTATGGTGTAATTTTTTTAAAAAATAATCTAGCATGAAAAAGTCATAAACGTTTAAAAAATTGGGGGAAACTCAAAAAAGTCAACAAAAGTGGTTACATACCCAAAATACCCTTTCATTTTTTTATTTGCAACTTTATCATCTTAGACATTGATTAAAAAATGGAAGGCTAAGATCATTTCTTACATTTCTTAGGCAAAATTTATTTCTTAATAGAACCTCCAATATATATATACATATATATATATATATATATATATATATATATATATATTCCAGTACAAGTTAATGAATAAAACACATCAATCACATTAATATTACATAACAAACAGGCAAGGATATACCACAAAAGAGCTTGTAGGAAACCAAATTGTTCATATGTGTGAAGTCGCTGGATTGGTAAACATCCGAGCACGTTCTTGACGGAAGGATAAATAACAGCAATAACCAAAAGTCAATCAATAACACGAACAATAATCGAATGATTTTATTAATAAAACATAACTATTTTAAGCTCGTTACAACTTAAGAATCAAGACTCTTGGCAAGGGGAGATCGAGCATGATCTCCCCTCTCATCCGGCAGCACCTAGGCCCCGGGCAGACTCTCCAAAAAACCCTTCAGTTTCTACACATTGAAACTGGTATATATAGGCTTCGGCCCATATTAGATGCGACTGGGCCCATTCGTGCGAGTGGACCATGCGTATGGTTCAATCGTACGACTGGACCATGCGTATGGTTCAATCGTACGACTGTACCATGCGTATGGTTCAATCGTACGACTGGACCATTCTTATGGTTCACTCTTACGAATGCCCCAATCGCATCTCTCAGTCGCACGACTGGTCCGTTAGCATGGCTCAGTCATACGACTGAGTCTCATTCGCATATGCTCCTGCGAATGACCCAGTTTCATGTGTTTACAAGGTGTATAACATTAAGCCTAGACTATTCGTCAAGCGACGGATGCACTATATATGACAATATATGCTCCAACAAACTCCCCCTTGGACGTTGCTTGCGAATAGTAGATAACACCTCTTACAATCTTCAGTCAATCTTTGCTCTGGTTTCTAATAGAATCAAACGAACAACCATATTAGCCAACATTGCCAATCCGTCAGGTTACTACAATATCCCTGAAAATGAATTTAGGCACAATAGCTTTCGTTTACTTTGCAGAACACCATCATAGCAGTAAGATTCCCTAAATGACTGATTTTTTCAGATAATGACATGAATAGTTTTCCATTGCTTCAATCTTCACACAGTCTAACCTGATTAACATTAACAACTGCAGAAATTCCCCCTCACATTCAGCATATCTCAATATATAAACATTGTGCTTTCCTGGCGTCTTCATACGGTGTATTGGGTAAAAGGTTGAAGGTTCCAATCCACATCTGACAATATCAAACAAATCAACATGCACGTATATTCATCATCAGAAACCTGCTCACATCATCACTTTCTGATTGCGTCTTCAATCTCTCTATACATGGATTCCCCCTAAGAATGAGAATCCTCTTTGTGCGGATAAATATAACTTGATTGGCCCATAAATAGTCAGATGCTCTTGACTACCCCACAAATCAGCACAGACAGCTGATATCTTCTTTTCTCTCTTTCGTGTTCTAACAACATTCACCTATTCTGGAAGTCCAACGAATAATGGGGTATCCATCGAACTTGTTTGGACAAAAGAAACTCAGGGTGAATGTGCTTTGCTCATATTGACCCGAAAATGACCCGATAAATTTCCCGGAAAAAAATTATTTTGCCAAACTTTTTCAGAAGGCTTCCCGACTGATAAAAATGGTTTAGGGAAAAAATCGTGCAAGAAGCTGTTCCAGACTTTTTTTTGGGTCTGGAACACCTTTCATTCGTATGACATGGAGTACACTGATCACAATCGTGTGAATGAATTATACGAATGATATCTTCGTGCGACTGAACATAAGGCTGGACATAAGACTGGTACAGTGGCATGACTCACATAAGACTGGTCCAGTCGCATGGTCCAGTCGCACGACTGGTCCATTCGCATGGTCCAGTTGTACGAATGGTCCATTAGCATGGTCCAGTTGCACGAATGGTCCATTAGCATGGTCCAGTCGCACGACTGGTCCATTCACATGGTCCAGTCGCATGAACGGGTTTGTACGCAGATTTTCAGATCTGCAGCCGCCAAGGCTTCCAAAACCCTAATCTGATGAATTTTACATGATTCAACCAATATAGACATCCAGATTCGCAAGGGTGATCAGAACGTGGTTTCGAGTTTGATTTTAACATAGAAACAACACACGCCACGAGATTTGAGCAAAACACGAAGAACACGAAGAACACGAAGTAGGTTTAACGTCAAAGAACCTGAAATAGATCCAGAGATCAAGAGCTCGGGTTGCTAGAATGATTATTAGATCATTCTAGCAATAACCGGCTCTGATACCAATTGTGAAGTCGCTGGATCGGTAAACATCCGAGCACGTTCTTGACGGAAGGATAAATAACAGCAATAACCAAAAGTCAATCAATAACACCAACAATAATCGAATGATTTTATTGATAAAACATAATGATTTAAGCTCGTTACAACTTAAGAATCAAGACTCTTGGCAAGGGGAGATCGAGCATGATCTCCCCTCTCATCCGGCAGCACCTAGGCCCCGGGCAGACTCTCCAAAAAAACCCTTCGGTTTCTACACATTGAAACTGGTATATATAGGCTTCGGCCCATATTAGATGCGACTGGGCCCATTCATGTGATTGGACCATGCGTTTGGTTCAATCGTACGACTGGACCATTCTTATGGTTCAGTCTTACGAATGCCCCAATCGCATCTCTCAGTCGCACGATTGGTCCATTAGCATGGCTCAGTCGTACGACTGAGTCTCATTCGTATATGCTCCTGCGAATGACCCAGTTTCATGTGTTTACAAGGTGTATAACATTAAGCCTAGACTATTCGTCAAGCGACGGACACACTATATATGACAATATATGCTCCAACAATATGATTGACAGGAGTGGCTGAAGGAACAAATGCAAGCCTGCAATCAAGAACAATAGATTATATAGCAAAATTGTAGATATGAGAAAAAACATAGTAGTGTAAGATTTTCAAAGTTTAACCTATACAAAAGATGAAAAGGATTTAGTAATGAATACATGCAACCACTAAATCCCTTATTAGGCCTATTTGGAAAGTTCTCACATACAAAATGCATTTTAGGTGACTGAATCGAGTTCAACATGAACATGTAATTTTAACCAAATTATGTAAACTGTTGGTAGGGTTCAAGATGTTGGTTGGGTACTCATGTTTCACGGGTACGAAGATAATCATGCAAAAAGGTCAACACATGAATATTTATATCGACCTAACAAATGAAGTTTATGTATTTATCATAGAACACAAGAGGAAGCTCCATGATTGTTGGTTTAATAACCTTATTTTATAAATATCAGATTTTAAGGTTAATTAAAGACAAAAAAGGAATGAAAAGATCTAAGTTTTTATACCTATGGTAGTCGTCATGGTTAAAATTATAGCCAAGAGCCTGCAAACAGAAAAGAATTCATAGCAGATATAACACATGACGTCCATAAAAAATAAACAAAAAATACACAAATCATAACTGAAATGGAGAGAGCAGATAGCTTGTAAAACAACACCATACAAATGTTATCTTTTTCCATTTCATTGCCCATTTGGAAGTCTTCAACACCGTCTCGAAACCAGAGGTGGATTCCGCCATCTTCTCTTTACCACCGCGTTGACAATAGAGACTAATAAAGATCAATCCGTTGCACCTGAACAACAACAATCAGGAGATTAATCCTAAAATTTATGATGCTATGTTCGCATTCAGGCTTTCAGTTGAATCCTAAAATAATAAACATGCAACAAATGAAAAGAGTAGATTAGATGCTATGTTCGCATTCAGGCTTTCAGAAACTCCAAATTGGTTCTCACTGGTTTATCTTCCAATCGATTTCTGCAAATAAACAAAGGCGGTTAACTGGGAAGGAGCGAATGATCCTTTACCAACATGGGAAAGAGTGAATGAGCACCGACTTTGATTCGGACATTTCTTTGTTGAACAACAAACTTTGATTTCGGGTTTAATTTAAACAACATCTCCGATCTGGAAACCTTTAACTATACCGAAACTTGTTTATAATCCTCAGACCAAACCCACAAGTACCTTTGGAAGAGAGAATAGTTGATCCCCGATGCTCTATGCTTAAAATTAGATAAATGATGCAGGTAACATCGAATCTGGTAAACAAAAAACTAATAAATATATATTGAAGCTGAAGAGAAAAAGGTCAAAGAAAGAAACTCACCGATCATACAGAAGATTCTTCACCACCGCCGAGGAACCATCTTGTAAAGCCCCTCTGTTTCTGTACACAAAATCAACGATCGATTAGACAATGACAAAGACAGCTTCGGTGCCTGATTGGAGGGTTGTGATAGTCGCCATTGCAAAAGAAACCCTAAAACCCAAAATCAGAAATCTTAGGCAACAAAATGGACTGCTCCTTCGAATGTCGATGAATCTCTGGGTGGTGAGGTACTTGTACTGCTCGACATGGGAGATCTCCGAAGAAGAAGGAAAGTGGGGGAGCTTGGAACCATCTGAAGAGATGGAACTGCATAGCAGTTTCAGCAACCGTGGGTTTCAAAGGTATGTAACCTACACCCACGTAAACAACTTCCTAATTTAAACGGTCCAGATTATAAATTCATGAGTTTTAACGGCTGAGATCAGCCCAAATTTTATAACTACTATCCAGCAGCCATATATATATATATAATTATACTTACAATGTTGTAATTAGAATAAAATAAACACTAAATAAAATGGTAATAAAAGTAACCAACTTCCCATTACATGTAACATTTAACTTGTTTTGAAATTGTAATCCCGAACCCGTTTGGGTCCATTGTTAAATCAAATTCATTAAATAGTCATATTTTTTATTCTATTGTTTCATATACAATAATTATATCATTTACTCAATTTATACTAAATTAATATGATTTTATAATTTATAAATTAATTTGTATAAATTTATAAAGTTTTATTGCTAATAAAAATTTAAGTAAGATTTAATTGAGATTTTAGTTATTAGATTAAAACAAACAACTAATTTACAAAGTTTACAAAATATATAAACTTTATCTTTTATTACAACAATAATTTGATTAAATTATAAATTAGGGCTTTTATAAAGTTAAGGGTAAAATATGTTTTTTTAGAAACTCAATTTTAAAAGGTTATTACCCTATATATGAATAAAGCAAGCTGAGAAATAGTCAGCTTTTGCTTTTTTGTCCTTTGGCCACGAAAGTTTCTATGATGTTCTTTTTAACCCCTATCCCACCGGTCTGTTAAAAGTTAAAATAGAGATAGGTTTCATCAGATTAGTGTGCCTTTAGAGAGAGAGGGAGATGAGCGTTTCGGGAGGTGATCCGTTCGACCCGCCGACGGTGCGCAACCGCCGTAGCTCCACCACCGGCAAAACCAGGTCGATGTACAGTGTTGTCTTCTGTCTATTTTGGGTGCCTTTCTCTTTAACCCAATGTATTGTTTAGAGAGAGAAAGGGAGGTGAGGGGTTGAGGCCGATGGTCGGCTCCGGCGGCCGGAGGCGCGCAACCGCCGTAGCACCAGCACCTTCAGTTTCGTTTTGCCCCCCTCCCTATGTGACTCTAATAGGAAAATTTAGGGGCCTGACCTTGAAGAATGGTTCACTGTGGTAGGAATCACCGTCACCGGCGATGCCGACACTATCGTTGCAACACCGTCGTAGGTCAACCCCGCAACCATGGTGACGCCACCCGCTAGATCACCACTATCGGCGATGCACTAAAGGCCTAGCCATGACGGCTGTGGCTTTGCACTCCGGTAAGATGCCCCTTTCCCGACATACAACATGCAACAATCCTTTCTTGATTATTCTTTGTCGTGATGGTAAGGTTTTCGATGTGATCGTCGTTCTGATTAAATTCAGGTAAGTGGGGGCGACCGCGACGGAAATCAGGGGGTCTACGATGGTGGTGGTCTTGATGATGGTGCTGTTGATGTTGCCGCTATTGACGACGGTGATGTAGATGGCGGTGGTCCGACTTTTTACTCCTGATGCTTTAAAAAACCGTGGATATCAGCTTTCGCTTTCTTCGCGGGTTTGATGCAATTTGCCCTTGGTTCCATGTTGCCTTTGGTGTATATTTGCAATGGGTTGTGATGATTTTTTTTGGTCCGAAAAAAATTCATTAACGAGGAGGGTTGGAGGATGGCAGGTTGTTGCCTGCAACCTGCCCTCCAGTTGTGATGTATTCATCATTGTAGACACTCTGAGCCCAATATTAGAATGGAAACAGCATCTTCGGACTCCACCGCGAGTTGCGTGTCGAAAAAACCTAACGCTGATCTGCGGAAAAATCGAAAACTGAATGTGCGCAACGCGCGTACCGGTCACACACTAGTTACATGAATAATAAAGTTAAAAAGTGCAGGGGCTAAAGTGTACGTGCGTTATTAAACCCAAACCCCCACCCATCGACCCTTCTCCAGCTTAGGCCCGTCGATTTTATCCATATCCGGTTAACCCGCCCGACCCGATCTCACCCGTACCCGAAGAAACCCGACCCAAACAACCAGAAAATCGATTAAACCGATTCTTATTTGGGTTGGGTTTCAGATAAACTTTCAAACCTCAAAACCCCGAATAACCAGAACCGATTAACCTGAAATCCGAATAACCCGATCAACCCATATTATAATTAAGTAACTTATATATATATTTGTTTACATTGTCCAAATTGATCAAATTGTTTGTATATAAATATATATTTAAACACATTTTATAAATTATAGAAGTAAACTAATTTAACTCTACTAGTTTTATAAGATTTCAAATGAAAACTCATTAAAATCTATTAAATTAAGTCTATTGTTTATACCTGAAACCCGACCCGAACAACCCGTTACCCAAACAACCCGAAACCGATTAAACCGATTGTTATTCGGTTCGGGTTTCAGGTAGACTTTCAATGTTGAAAAACCCGAATAACCCTAACCAATTAACCCGAAACCCGATTAACTAACCCGATCAACACCCCTACTCCAGCTACCTTAGTTTACTATTATGGTTGTCAATCTCATTATTTTTGTGATGTTCATTACAATCTTAGTAATTATATCCATAATCATAACATTACAATGATCATTATATATCAACTTTAATATAAGGAGTAGAAGATATTTAAAAAATTCCATAGGTTTTATTATTTTCTCGGATACACGAATATGAAGTAATTTAATTTAAAATTTCCATAGTCTGTAGTAATAATGTTATTTTAAAAACACACTAAAGTATGACAATGAAAATTATTTTGTACAATCAAGTAAACATACTTTTAGTTTAATTCTCATTAGTTTGATGTTAAATTATCAAAGGATGGTAATATTCTAAAATAATAACTAATCACTACGAGAAAACAAAGCTATTGTAACTCTAATAAAATGTTGCATTAAGCCTTGTAAATGTTGCATTAGGCCTAATACAACTTTTTATTGGGGCTGCATTAGAAGCAGTTACATTAGACCTAATGCAACTTTTGCAAGACCTAATGCAACATTTTCTGAAATGTTGCATTTCTTATTTAAATGCAACCTTTTTAGTATGCAACCTTTTATATTCTACTGCAACCTTTTTTACTTAAAAGTGCAACTTTTTATTCTCAAATGCAACTTTTATTATAGTTTAGTTATAAAAATGCAACATTTTCTGAACTCAAATGCAACTTTTTATATACTTAAATGCAACCTTTATTATAGTTTAGTTACAAAGTTGTAACTTTTTCTCTAGACTTAACGCAACCATTATTATCTTTTTAATAAAATAAATGCAATTTTTATATTAAATATAACTTTTTTTACAAGTTTTACTTACAAAAATGCAACCTCTTTTTATACTCAAATGCAAGTTTTGTTGCATCATAAATTCAATTGCTATTATTTAATATGCATACAATCTAATAGCATTGAAAACAATAATAACATTGATAGTATTGCTAGTCAAATGATACTTTAACATGCTTGTCCAAACTAAAATAACAGAGTCAACACAAAATGTTGATTACAATAATAAAGAGTCACAAATACCCTCTACTCATCTTGATCTCCAACTTGTAGTTGTTGCGCAAGCTTTCACAACGTAGCATCCAAGCCTATCAGTTGGCTATTGATATTTCTTTTGCATTGCTTCGAGCTCAACCTCTTTTTCTTTGAAAAGTACGTTCAAACAACTTCGTTAAAGTTGGTAATTCTTGGTTTAAGTCTTCATTAGTCTGTATTCATAATAACACAAACATCAATAAAAATAGCATGGTAAACAACAAAAAAACACAATTAAGAGTAAAAGAAAACATATTCTATCTTCTCACAAATATTAGCAAAACTTTTTAAACAAGTTGTATGAATATTTGTATGAGACATACGTGATTCCTTGGCTCATAAACAACCATTATGCACACACATTGATATGTACAACTCAAATAACAGACACTTCAAATGGCAAATACTAACAATGGAGATATTGTCAAGAATATACTAATTCGTCGTTTCTATCATCTATTTGTATCTCATTTTGGTTATTTGCAATTGTTATATCTACCAAGTCTTCATAATTATGAAAACCAAACAATAATTTGATGAGTCGAGAATGTACCTTAAGTGTCATTAATAGCAAGTGGTTATTTCTTCTGCGTGCAACAAAAAACATTACTACATTGAATAACATTATGAAAACCAAACAATAAGCAGAAATAGTATGGTCTATAAATTCCATGTACACTAACATAAGCAACATGTGATGTTCCAAAACATCAAGGATTAGCACAAACCGAAACAAACGTAAGGCTTATAAGATATTGTTCTCTTTATTGTTTTGCATTATATTAGTATACGAATCTGAGTCACAAAGTAGATTAGCACAAGCTTATTACTCAGTTAATTATCTCCATTCACATGTGAAGTATTGTAAACTAAGAGCATGATTGTACTTATCTCGATTAATTATGACATTTTATGCTTATCTGGTTGTTTTGTTTTAATGATTTCTATTAACCAAAAAGCAAAACACATCAGGTGCTACGATTCTAGTAATGACATAAATCACAAGGAAGCCAGCAGTTCACAATTAATATTATTATATCAAATACTGTAGCTATATGCTTGAATATAAAACATTAGTACACTTATGTAGGAGTGAATAAACTAATTCCCCTAATTTGTCCTCTGAAGAATCAAAAGTTACCTAACATAGTGGAAAGTACAGTTAGTTGAGAGCTTGACATAATTATAATTTACATCTATTGCATATCTATAAACCACTAAAATTAGACTTTTGTGTTTGATTGCATTGACAACAGTCACTATAATTATTTATCAAAGATTTATACAAAACAAAATACAAGAAACGATGATTCCTCAAAACTCAATTTGAAAAAGAACATTGATTAACTAATAGCTGAAAGGGCACGTATAATTCCATCAAGTAGAACCAATCAGGTTCGTGACTCATCGAAAGAATGCATCCTAAATCAAATTTGTTAACTTCTGGAAATCCATAAACTGGTTTTCTAAAAAAACTCATTTAGAACTTCAATGAAGGATAGAATCTCATACAAATCATATTAAATATATACATAAACAAACAAACAAACAAACAAACAAACCCAGTATATCCCACTCAAGAGCAGGGTCTGGGAGGGGTAGGTGGTGGCAAGCCTTTCCTCTATCCAGATAGGTAGAGAGACCGCTTCCAAAGAGACCCCTGGCTCGATAGGAAAAGCAGTAACGCTAACGAATCAACATATAATCAAACATACGATATGTGATATATGGTATATGGTTCAGCACACATCAGGGAAGCATATAATCAACATATAGTCAAACATCATACAACAAACATTGAAATATCACCAAAAGCAAGTATAAAATGAACAAGCATGTATCAGGGAAGCAGCAAGTTTCCCCTAAAATGTCCAAGCGTACTACATACACATCAGGTCCCGTAACAGTTAATCAAAGTCCTTTCCTAGCTACAGGAACCACTAAAAGTCCTTAATTTTGATTCTACGCCTCCATTCACTTCTATCCTCGATCATGTGCTCAGAGAGGTGCAACTGTACCATATCCCGCCTAATTCTCTCTTCCCAAGTTAACCTAGGTCTTCCTCTACTCTTCCTACCCTCTATGATGATGTTCTCCACTGCTCTGACCGGTGCTGCCATTGGTCGCCTCTTGACATGTCCATACCATCTTAATCTTCCCTCTTGTATTTTATCTGCAATAGAAGCCACTTCTAACTTCTGTCGAAACACTTCATTTCTTATCCGATCCAATCTTGTATGACCACACATCCACCTTAGCATTCGCATTTCCGCCACCTCTATTTGTTTCTCGTGCGATTTCTTTATGGCCCAGCAGTCCGTTCCATATAGCATAGCTGGGCGTACCGCCACTCTGTATAGTTTTCCCTTAAGTTTTGCTGGAAACCTCTTATCACATAAGATCCCTGATGCTGCTCTCCACTTACACCATCCTGCTTGGACACGGTGAGCTACATCGCTGTGTATTTCTCCGTCCTCCTGCAGGTACGAGCCCAGGTATTTGTATCTAGATGTCCGTGGTACCGGCATACCCTGGATACTGATTTGGGTGTCCTCTTCCTCGTCGCCACCAAAGTTACAATGCATGTATTCCGTCTTAGAGCGACTTATCATTAATCCTCTGCTCTCTAACGCTGCTCTCCACTGCTCTAGCTTGTCGTTAAGCATCCTTTTAGATTCTGATATTAAGACAATATCATCCGCGAAGAGCATGCACCACGGGACTGACTGTTGTATATGCTTAGTCATCTCATCCAACACTAGTGCGAAGAGAAATGGGCTTAATGCCGATCCTTGGTGTAGTCCCACTTCCACTGAGAATGAGTCTGTGTTTCCTACCGGTGCTCGCACACATGTTTTTGCCCCGTCATACATATCCTTAATTAATTTGATATACCTCTCTGGTACCCCTCTATGTCGTAGGCTTTCCCAAATTAGTTGTCTCGGTACACTGTCATAGGCCTTTTCTAGGTCTATGAATACCATATGGAGGTCCCTTTTCTTTTCTCTATATTTCTCCATTATCCGTCTTATGAGGTGTATGGCTTCTGTTGTAGAGCGTCCTGGCATAAATCCAAATTGGTTTATTGCTATCTGGGTTTCCCGTCTAATTCTCGTGTCAATAACTCTTTCCCATAGTTTCATCGTGTGGCTCAGTAGCTTTATTCCCTTGTAGTTTTCGCAGCCTTGGATATCTCCTTTTTTCTTATATATGGGGACTATGACACTGGTTCTCCACTGGTCTGGCATCTTCCCTGTCTTAAAGATAGTGTTGAATGGATCTGTTAGCCATTGGAGACCCTCATCACCCAGGCTTTTCCACACTTCAATCGGTATGTTGTCTGGCCCCACCGCTTTAGCCCTTCCCATTTTCTTCATAGCTCTTTTTACTTCGTCTACTGTGATGCTTCTACAATAGCATAGGTTTTGTTGCGTTGTTTGGGTTGTTCTATCCATCCCAATTTGTTGATTTGGGTTGCTTTTGTTAAATAAATTATCGAAGTAAGTTTTCCATCTCTCCTTGATATCTTTCTCCTTCACCAAAACCTTTCCATCCGCCGCCTTTATGAACTTAACCATTCTCAGGTCGTGTCTGCTTCTTTCTCTTGCCTTGGCTATCTTAAACATGTCATGTTCTCCTTCTTTCGTCTCTAATCGCTTATACATCCTTTCATATGCCGCATTCTTTGCCACTGACACCGCTTTTTTCGCTTGTCTCTTAGCCTCCCTGTACTTTTTTAGCTCTGCGCGTTCTTCCTCACTGTTACATCGTATGAGCTCTCTAAAACTTTGTTGTTTGATGCGTATCTTCTCCTGTATGTTTTCGTTCCACCACCATGATTCTTTATGACCAACTGTCCTTTTTGTTGTAACTCCAAGCGTTTCTTTAGCTGCTTGAATGAGCCTAGTTGCCATAACCTCCCACTTTTGGTTTGCGTCTTCCTGTGGCCCATTTTGGTTCATTGGTATGACTTTATCTCTAAAAATGGTAATCTTTTCGTCTTTGAGCTGACCCCAGCTGATCTTGGGTGTAACTCTCCTGTTCCGTTGGGCAATTGGCCTCCCGACTCGTATATCCGCCACCAACATATGGTGTTGCGTCACAACCGTCTCTCCCGGGATTGCTTTAAAGTCTTTCCACGAGCTATGATCTTCTCTCCTCGTTAATAAATAGTCTATCTGCGTGTGTCTCCCGCCGCTGCTAAATGTGTAGATAGAGTCTCTTTTCTTAAAAAACGAATTTATGATGCCTAAGTCATGCGCTACTGCAAATTCAAGCAGTTCCCTACCGCCGTCATTCCTAAGACCATACCCGTATCCTCCATGCACCAGTTGGAAATGCTCATTATCCCTTCCGATATGTCCATGAAAATCTCCTCCTATGTATAGCTTTTCTTCTCTAGGTATGTCGGTCATAACGTGGTCTAAACTCTCCCAGAACGTTTTTCTTTCCGTTTCCCTAGTCCAACATGTGGTGCATACGCACTAACTACCGTCACTACCTCATCTCCTATTACTATTCTTAACAACGTAATTCTATCATTGTATCTTCTCACCTCCACTACATTATCTTGGAGTTCCTTAGCAACTAGAAAACCTACTCCGTTTTTAGTTCCATCAGACCCTGAATACCATAGTTTATAACTATTGCACTCTTTTGCTCTCCCACCTCGCCATCTAGTCTCCTGCAGGCATGCTATGTGGACCCTACGTTTCTTCAGCACATCAATTAACTCTAGTAGCTTACTAGTTAAGGTTTCTACATTCCACGATGCCACACTTAATCTACAGGCCTTTTTCCCTGTCTTCGCACCTCTCCTCACCGAACATGATCTCGGTGCAGCATAATGGCTCCTACTGTCTATTATACCAGACAGAGTCTACTAAAACCACAAAAAATAAAAACCACAGACAACACACTAAAAAGAAACCAAGCGCAAGTAAAGCACAATCAAAAGGACTTGTCACACGTGGTCAACCATACGCTGTGCACACGCAGTAATCAATACCTTACAGTAAGCCAATGAAACCTATCTATAGAACAGATCTAAGATTGACCAGAAATGAAGACAACAAGTCACAAATGTTCAACACACAAAGTCAACCAACAATATACAACTTACTCAGCAATTATCCAACTAATCAATTATACAACAAATTAGCAAGTTATAACAACTAGTCAATTAGGCACAAACCAGCAAGTTATAACAACTAACAATTATACAACTAATCAATTAGGCACAAACCACAGAATACTAACAGCATATATGAAAACCCAGAGATGGAACGAGCTCACCAAAAGATTTCGTGCCGGCTTCGCTGAAGGAGCTTACTGTTCAAAAATCCTTTCTTTCAACCAAGTTAAAGTGTATAGTATATCGCGACTTCGAATAAAGGTCGGTTGTTGGAGTTTGTTGAAGGACTTTCAAAGAAGGTTGCAGATCCGGGAAACTCAAAATTGCAGATCCTGGAAACTCAAAAGAAGGTCCCGAAGAATCCCCAACAAACGCCCACCAAGAAAGTCCGAAGAATCCCCAAAGCAGATCCTCAAAAGACGGTTGCAGATCCGGGAAACTCAAAAGAAGGTCCCGCAGAATCCCCAACAATCGCCCACCAAGAGACTCAAACCAAGAATCCCCAAGATCGACCACCGGGAAAACTCAAAATTGCAAATCCGCAAGAAATCCCCAAGAATTTCCGGTGGTTGAAACCCAGATGTCGCTGGTGGTTGAAACCCAGATCCGCTCACCGCCGGAGAAGGATGGTGAGGGGAAGGGAGTAGGGGGTAGGTGACTGCGTAGGAGGCGGCGCCGGTGAGATGCTGGAGATGCCGGTGACAGCGGGGGAAGCGCCGTGAGATGCCGTCGCCGGTAGGTGACAGCGGAGGAATTTCCGGCTTGTTCAAATGGTAAATTTTGCAGAGAGAGATTTTAGAGAGAGAGAGAGTAATCAGACTGTTTCCATTAAATATATACAAGTCAAAATCAAATAATCAATGTAACTTTCATGCAATCATCATTTGATCATTATCACTTACAATTTTCAAGTTTGTGATTGTGCTCTCGTGCAACTGCAACGTGATTTCAACGGGTTGTACGTGATTTGCACTCGGGCACTACAATTGATACGTGAATTCAACCAGTCAAACTGAAATTGTATGTGATTAGCGTCCAAATTTTTACAAAAATTAGAGGGAAGTTTCAAATTCAGGGAATTTAGATTAATTGAAAATCGGGAGGGAAATCCAAATTTCTTTTAAGTAAAATTGGGGGAAACACAAAAAACTAAGTAATTTAGAGATATTCATGATAAGAAAAAAACAATTTATAAAAACTATCATGTTTTGTATTTAACAAATTTTTCTGATTTTAACTTAGATTCTAATGAAAAATATGAAAAAAAAATTATTAATAAGACTAGCATCATAAAAATAATTATATATTAAGTATTATTGCATATGAAATTTTAATATATTTCTTACAAATCATAACTTTCTATACATTTTGAATAGAGAATTGCATTTAACATTTAACAATGCAACCATTTAAAATAAAAGTTGCATATAAATTTTAACAATGCAACCTTCCTAAACAAAGTTGTTAATTGCACTAAAATTTACAAGCATTCAAAAACAGTTGCAAGTATTAACAAATTTTATAACTTTTAAGTAAAAGATTGCAAATTCACAACAATTATGCAACTTTTTATAAAAAAAGTTGCATTAGATTTTCTAATGCAACTTTTACATTCAACAAAGTTGTATTAGAGTCGAATGTAACTCATTCAAAAAAAGTTGCTTCTAAAGTGTTACATTAGACCTATTTTCTAGTAGTGAATATAGATAATATACATAATGGTTGTTTTTTTTCAAATATGTAAATTATGTATATTATCTAAATTTAACATGTATATAAAACATACCTTTTTGTTGACTGTAGACTTATAGGATCATACCTCTTTCTTTAGAATTCTTTTATACAGTTTTAGTGAGAAAGAAAATAAGGACAAAAAGAAGTTCTTCGAAATACATAAAGCAATAAGAGGAAATAAGTTAATGTAAAAGGGAAATAATCACTTAATTCTTTACATCATGATAACTAACATAATAACTTTAGATATATCATAAATTCATTATAACTAGGTTTGAACCCGCGCTTTACGCGGAGATTTATTGGGTTAGTTGTTTAATCATCTAAACCGCGGTCGCGTACGGTTGTTACATATATAAAGGCCTGGAAGTCATGTTATAGTTCAAGCTTGATGTTTACAGCTTGCCAAAATTGGGTGTACATGCGCCGAAAGCATCAAAATAGAATTCATTGTTCTAGAAAGGCTTATTTGGTTGTTTTAGATGTGATATCTGTGTATGCCTTGTGATGCTTCATAAAAGTCTCAAACTTTTAAACTCATTTAATCAGTATATAATTGTTAACGTCTGTTGCAAATGTATATGTCGGATTTTGTCGATAATCTTTCAACATCTCTATCATCGACTTATGAGCATTTTGTCGATACACTTATGTATGGTAGAGAGACTCTCACCATGGATGAAGTGCTAGCCGCTCTTCATTCTAGAGAATTAAAGAAAAGATCGGATTATAAAGAAGATGGTGGAGAAGGCTTGTATGTTAGAGGAAGAATCGATCAAAGGGTTCCAAAGTAAAGGAATCAGTCAAGATCTAAGTCAAAGTTCAGGAGAAGGTGCTTCATGTGTAATTTAGAGAAACATCTGAAGAGGGATTGTCTAGACCTAAGGAAAAAGAAAGGGGAATCTATGAATTCCAATGGGATCAAGCAACCATAATACACAAGATGAACAATCTGATGGTTATGAGAGTGCAGATATATTCAGTGTAAGTGAGCATGGTGATAAGGATCAGTGGGTTATGGATTTAGGTTGTTGGTATCATATGACCCCGATGAAGGAGTTCTTTAAACACCTGAAGTATGAGGATCTTGGTTCTGTAAAGCTGGGAGATGATAGACCATGTTAGGTTCAGGGAAGAGGTACTATGCTAGAAGTCTACAGTCAAGATCCTCATACTTCAGGTTGTGACCCACCAGTATTTGGACTAGAACCACCCATACTTGAAGTTCCTGAACAGGAGTATGTACTCTTAGCACTTTGATGGTATCCAACTGCTGCGTGATCACCATCATCATTATCTAGATCAAACTTGTCACACCCTCAAATTCCGGGTCTGGAATCTATCACGGAGGGGTGAGCAAACAGGATCGAACACAGTAGTTACACATGAGATGCAGTTATCTATATGATAAGTTTTAGATAACCATTTCATTATTAATCAGAGTATTAAATATATACGCAGCGGAAATAAATATATATATTGTTTCTTAACAATACGTCTAGTCGTGTCTTATCAATAACCGATATGTATCTTGAGCTCTTATATGATCCTACGTGCATGTCCATAAGCTCCTAATAGATACCTGAGAATACATGTAAATCAAGTGTCAACACAGGGTTGGTGAGTTCATAGGTAAGTAAAACATACTGATAAATCATCAATTATCATCAATTAGGATTTATTGTAAAAGTGTGAGTTTAATTTACTCACCGGTATATGAATAGCCTATCGGAACCCTTTTATATTAAGGTGAACTCGCTATCCCACATACCTACTAAGTACAAGCCCAACAAATCCTACACATAGGATTGTCCATGTACCATAGTTTAATATCCTTTTCATGTGTATATTATATTTTCATAATAATTTCAAATCAGAGGGAGCAAATCCTCCTTTACATTTATCCTCATATGGGTTGTAACTGGAACTATATTGCAAACTATATAAAGTGCGCATCTGCCTTCTCACTACAGAAACAGTCATCCCAAATGACAACAAGATCTTTGTGCATCTGATATGGATCACAGTCCATACCTTTGTGGGGGTAAGTCACTCCCCGATAGTACTATCCAAAAGATCCCTGCTTATTTATAGTCCAGTTTACAGAGAAGGATTTTCATAATAACCATATGTAATCATAAATGTGATCAAATTATTATTTAACATAATACACAAAAATAATTTGTAATTTCAATTACAACATGTATTACAGCCCCAAAATATTTAAATGATTAAAAGGGGAATAGTTATGAACTCACCTCAGTCCCTGTGTGGTGTTGACAACCTAGTAAATTCCTGCTAAGGAATTATAATTCACGTAAGCAAACAGTTACAAATCCATAACCTAATAAGTTAGATCTTGAACCTGGCGTTCAACCGATCTAAGGTTTGGTTCTCGAGGATTTGTTATAAACATATAAGTAAATCATTTTATTATCTTTGTTAATTCATTAAAGATTATATTCATAATTATTTAACACATCATTATGTTAAAATAAACTTTAAACATTATTTAAATGTGTAGGTTGATATTTAATTTAGTAAGATTATAAATAGACACAATTATCTAGACATTATATTTATGATAATGTTATTATAAATAATAACATATTGTTAAATCATAACATGTTTACATGATAAAACATAATATAATTTATCGAATTATTAATTATGTTTTTCATATTTATATTATAATGAATAATAACATATTATTAATTATAACATATAATATAATTTATCTAATTATTAATTACGTTCAATAATTAATAATCATAACATAGTAGATTATGTTCAATATAAATTATTTAATTATTAACTATGTTATCCATATTAATATTATGTATAAACATTATTTAACTATGTAAGTTTTAGTTTTTATAAAATTTTATAAATATTTAAATTTATAAAATCTAACTAGTCATAATTAATCCATAATTAATAATATAACGTCCATTAATAATTTTGATGATTTAAATCATTACTTAAATCCACTTTTATAAAAATAACAATTTATAACCTTTTTAACAATTTTATAAATGTATAACTAAGTAAATAAATAAATAATAATAAGGTTTTTTTAAAGAATAATTTTCCAGAAATATTATATAACTTCTAAATAAACAAAATTTATAAAAATTATTCTTATAATTTTTAGTAATTTTTCTGGATTTTTAAGATGTGAAAATAGGCTTTAAAAAATATATGTTGGTGGCCGGGTTCGAACCCGCGACCACCAACACACACAACCACACACAAACCAGTGAACCAAAGGCATATAGCCGCGATAGAACACAGCGCCTAATTCTTTTAAACACAAGCTACTGATTATCCCATTCAACCAAGAACCCTAGGGTTCGATCCGAGTCAAATTGATACCCAAATCAATGTTGTTAACGATGGAAACCATAGGGCTTTTCTTACTTAAGATTAAACGAGTATGTAAGTATGTTCATTTACCTGTTTCGAGTTCGAGTTGATGAGAAACAGTAAGCTGCAGGTCCGCGACCAAAGGTTCTGTTTGATTCTTGGTTTTGTGTGTTTTCAGACCAAATGGGACTCAGTGGAAGTATTTAAATGCTCTAAAGTTCGATAATGCGTGATTAATTTAGTTGTTATTGCGGTTTTGGTGCGTGATTGTGGAGTTGGTCGGCCGAACTTTCGGTCGAAGTGAAAGTGGGTCGGTTTAGTGGGTTAGGTACTCGATTTATTCAAATCACAGTGGGAACTGGTTCGAATCATGCACTAGAATGTGTCGGGGTGTTTAATTTGATCGAAAATGATTCAATTTTGGCGTTTGAGGTTGCCGGAACAGTTGCCGGAGTTGGTGGCCGGCGGTGAAGAGTCGACGGGGAGAGGGGGAAAACGGTTTGGGTTTTAAACAAAATTACACAAATGGTCCCTGAACTTTGCCATGTTTATTATTTTATGTGTAAAGTTTCAAAACAAATTCCATATATTACATTTTCAACCCAATGGTTTATTAGGGTTATGTTTTTAATAAATTTTTATAAATTATTAATAATAATAATAGTAATAATATTATTATTATTATTATCATTATTTATTATTATTAACATTACTATTAAATAATACAAAAATACAAAAACTAATTTGTAAAATCACATAAATTTTATATTAAATCACGAAAAATTTTCGGTTGTCACATCATCCCCCTGTTAGAGGAATTTTCGTCCCGAAAATTAAGATGTACGGGCAACATCTTTGAACAGGTTAGGATACCTGCGTATCATTTCGTCCTCTCGTTCCTAAGTGAACTCAGGACAACGTCGGGAGTTCCACCGAACTCTGACAACTGTAATCTCGCTATGCTTTAATTGTTTAACTTCCTTATCCATGATTTCAACTGGTGCCTTAACAAGTCTGAGTTTCTCACATACTTGCAGTTCCTAGAAAGGCACAACCAGTAATTCATCGGATAAACACTTCCTTAGATTTGATACGTGAAAAACATTATGCACACCACCAAGTTCAGCAGGTAGATTTAATTCATAGGCTACTGGGCCAATCCTTCTGTCAATTTCAAAAGGTCCCACGTAGCGAGGGTTCAATTTCCCTCGTTTCCCAAAGCGTATAACTCCCTTCCAGGGAGATACCTTTAGCGAAACTTTATCTCCTTTCTGAATTTCAAGTGGCTTGCGTGTTTATTAGCGTAGCTTTTCTTATCTGGACAATTTTCTCATGAGTTTCAAAGATCAATTCTAACTTGTCTTGGGGTCCTAATCAACCTAGGGCACACTTATGGTAATGGTCGGAACTCCAACCTTCTTAATGTCCCCGTTTAACACGTTAGCTTAATCGTATCAACCAGCATAGCTAGGTTCACAATATTGGCATTAAAGCAAATTATCTAAACCATCAGAGAGGCTTATTCTACTACTCACTAGATTTTTCCCAGTGTCCTTCTTAATTCTATTTGGTCTAATGTCATAAGGTATGACATCAGTTTTATCAATTCATGGAGTTTGTCAGTATAAAGAGCACGACTTAACCCTACCATTGCATGATTTTAGAATTACAATTCTAACTTTTGCATTCATTCCTTAAGTAATAGTCCTCAATCACCAAGGTTTTGAACTCATCTCAACCCTCAAAAACCCTATATATAAGCATCACTGGTATACTAAGAATGTGCTTAAATCGGTTACACGGCACCCTAATTTTATTATCATCCCAAAGAATAACTTAATGTATGTAGGTATCATCACCCTTCTATATTTCCTGTAGTCCACCTTCATTCTAAGCATTCAATCAGTCCCTCAGTTACTGAAATGCTAAGTGGAGGAATGTCTCTTAAAATTAATATCATGATTGGAAATTCTATGAAGGCTCTGAGTAGGACAGGACTTAAGTAATAGCAAGTAATCTACAAGCACATTAGTACAATATGTCTAATGATAGCTGCCTATCCTTCATACTTTCAGGATTTCAGGTATAACCGTGTCAGGGCAAGTACTAGGGAAACAAGTCTCTCTTTAAGTTAGGACAAGTGTGACCTAGATTACCAAATGGAACACGTCAAGGTAATTTGATTCATATGTCTTAAAGGCTTGTATATTGACCACAGTAACTTTACGTGCTACAATAGCAGCAATCTTACGACTAGAGTTTCTAGACCGTGAACGGATTTGACGAGTAGACATGCTGTATAATATGGAAAGAAGAAACCTTTATGAAAAACGGGTAATTGGTTTCTAAAACTTTTCAAAATAATAAAATCATTAATGAGATTGTTTAGAATAACAATGTGAGGTTAGGAGTGTAAACGTTCGGTTCGCAAACCAAAGCGAATACGTTGACTTATCAAAGTATTTGTGTCCACCACAACCTTAACGAGGACATGCGTACCTATAAGCGAATACTCATCTCGAGGGTTCCCAGGTGAGGTAATCAAGTTGTATGAATACCTTGCCTAGACAGAACACCTTAAGATACAGGTATCCCACTCTTCCAGCATTGCATGTTCTCGATCATGTGACACGGACTTTGACGAGATTTGAAAACCATTTGATTTAGGCACGATGATAAGTGTAGATCCCACGTGTCGTTGAGAATAAGTTTAGGAATGAGTCAAAGAGTCAAAGTCATGTTTAGGAAAACAACTATCTAAGTTTAAGCATATAACTTCTTAATCTTAGTCAATCTCTAACTAAGGCAATTTACTTTGTGCAACTATTGTGTGTGGCTATAGGCTAGATGCAATTCCTAACTCACTATAACCAATGGCTCTGATACCAATCTGTCACACCCTCAAATTCCGGGTCTGGAATCTATCACGGAGGGGTGAGCAAACAGGATCGAACACAGTAGTTACACATGAGATGCAGTTATCTATATGATAAGTTTTAGATAACCATTTCATTATTAATCAGAGTATTAAATATTATACGCAGCGGAAATAAATATATATATATTGTTTCTTAACAATACGTCTAATCGTGATATTATCAATAACCGATATGCTCCTAATAGATCTACATGAGTTCATAGGTAAGTAAAACATACTGATAAATCATCAATTATCATCAATTAGGATTTATTGTAAAAGTGTGAGTTTAATTTACTCACCGGTATATGAATAGCCTATCGGAACCCTTTTATATTAAGGTGAACTCGCTATCCCACATACCTACTAAGTACAAGCCAACAAATCCTACACATAGGATTTGTCCATGTACCATAGTTTAATATCCTTTTCATGTGTATATTATATTTTCATAATAATTTCAAATCAGAGGGAGCAAATCCTCCTTTACATTTATCCTCATATGGGTTGTAACTGGAACTATATTGCAAACTATATAAAGTGCGCATCTGCCTTCTCACTACAGAAACAGTCATCCCAAATGACAACAAGATCTTTGTGCATCTGATATGGATCACAGTCCATACCTTTGTGGGGGTAAGTCACTCCCCGATAGTACTATCCAAAGATCCCTGCTTATTTATAGTCCAGTTTACAGAGAAGGATTTCATAATAACCATATGTAATCATAAATGTGATCAAATTATTATTTAACATAATACACAAAAATAATTTGTAATTTCAATTACAACATGTATTACAGCCCCAAAATATTTAAATGATTAAAAGGGGAATAGTTATGAACTCACCTCAGTCCCTGTGTGGTGTTGACAACCTAGTAAATTCCTGCTAAGGAATTATAATTCACGTAAGCAAACAGTTACAAATCCATAACCTAATAAGTTAGATCTTGAACCTGGCGTTCAACCGATCTAAGGTTTGGTTCTCGAGGATTTGTTATAAACATATAAGTAAATCATTTTATTATCTTTGTTAATTCATTAAAGATTTATATTCATAATTATTTTAACACATCATTATGTTAAAATAAACTTTAAACATTATTTAAATGTGTAGGTTGATATTTAATTTAGTAAGATTTATAAATAGACACAAATTATCTAGACATTATATTTATGATAATGTTATTATAAATAATAACATATTGTTAAATCATAACATGTTTACATGATAAAACATAATATAATTTATCGAATATTAATTATGTTTTTCATATTTATATTATAATGAATAATAACATATTATTAAATTATAACATATATAATATAATTTATCTAATTATTAATTACGTTCAATAATTAATAATCATAACATAGTAGATTATGTTCAATATAAATTATTTAATTATTAACTATGTTATCCATATTAATATTATGTATAAACATTATTTAACTATGTAAGTTTTAGTTTTTATAAAATTTTATAAATATTTAAATTTATAAAATCTAACTAGTCATAATTAATCCATAATTAATAATATAACGTCCATTAATAATTTTGATGATTTAAATCATTACTTAAAATCCACTTTTATAAAATAACAATTTATAACCTTTTTAACAATTTTTATAAATGTATAACTAAGTAAATAAATAAATAAATAATAAGGTTTTTTTAAAGAATAATTTTCCAGAAAATATATATAACTTCTAAAATAAACAAAATTTATAAAATTATTCTTATAATTTTTAGTAATTTTTCTGGATTTTTAAGATGTGAAAATAGGCTTTAAAAAATATATGTTGGTGGCCGGGTTCGAACCCGCGACCACCAACACACACAACCACACACAAACCAGTGAACCAAAGGCATATAGCCGCGATAGAACACAGCGCCTAATTCTTTTAAACACAAGCTACTGATTATCCCCATTCAACCAAGAACCCTAGGGTTCGATCCGAGTCAAATTGATACCCAAATCAATGTTGTTAACGATGGAAACCATAGGGCTTTTCTTACTTAAGATTAAACGAGTATGTAAGTATGTTCATTTACCTGTTTCGAGTTCGAGTTGATGAGAAACAGTAAGCTGCAGGTCCGCGACCAAGGTTCTGTTTGATTCTTGGTTTTGTGTGTTTTCAGACCAAATGGGACTCAGTGGAAGTATTTAAATGCTCTAAAGTTCGATAATGCGTGATTAATTTAGTTGTTATTGCGGTTTTGGTGCGTGATTGTGGAGTTGGTCGGCCGAACTTTCGGTCGAAGTGAAAGTGGGTCGGTTTAGTGGGTTAGGTACTCGATTTATTCAATCACAAGTGGGAACTGGTTCGAATCATGCACTAGAATGTGTCGGGGTGTTTAATTTGATCGAAAATGATTCAATTTTGGCGTTTGAGGTTGCCGGAACAGTTGCCGGAGTTGGTGGCCGGCGGTGAAGAGTCGACGGGGAGAGGGGGAAAACGGTTTGGGTTTTAAACAAAATTACACAAATGGTCCCTGAACTTTGCCATGTTTATTATTTTATGTGTAAAGTTTCAAAAACAAATTCCATATATTACATTTTCAACCCAATGGTTATTAGGGTTATGTTTTTAATAAATTTTATAAATTATTAATAATAATAATAGTAATAATATTATTATTATTATTATCATTATTTTTATTATTATTAACATTACTATTAAATAATACAAAATACAAAAACTAATTTGTAAAATCACATAAATTTTATATTAAATCACGAAAAATTTTCGGGTTGTCACATCATCCCCCTGTTAGAGGAATTTTCGTCCCGAAAATTAAGATGTACGGGCAACATCTTTGAACAGGTTAGGATACCTGCGTATCATTTCGTCCTCTCGTTCCTAAGTGAACTCAGGACAACGTCGGGAGTTCCACCGAACTCTGACAACTGTAATCTCGCTATGCTTTAATTGTTTAACTTCTTATCCATGATTTCAACTGGTGCCTTAACAAGTCTGAGTTTCTCACATACTTGCAGTTCCTAGAAAGGCACAACCAGTAATTCATCGGATAAACACTTCCTTAGATTTGATACGTGAAAAACATTATGCACACCACCAAGTTCAGCAGGTAGATTTAATTCATAGGCTACTGGGCCAATCCTTCTGTCAATTTCAAAAGGTCCCACGTAGCGAGGGTTCAATTTCCCTCGTTTCCCAAAGCGTATAACTCCCTTCCAGGGAGATACCTTTAGCGAAACTTTATCTCCTTTCTGAATTTCAAGTGGCTTGCGGTGTTTATTAGCGTAGCTTTTCTTATCTGGACAATTTTCTCATGAGTTTCAAAGATCAATTCTAACTTGTCTTGGGGTCCTAATCAACCTAGGGCACACTTATGGTAATGGTCGGAACTCCAACCTTCTTAATGTCCCCGTTTAACACGTTAGCTTAATCGTATCAACCAGCATAGCTAGGTTCACAATATTGGCATTAAAGCAAATTATCTAAACCATCAGAGAGGCTTATTCTACTACTCACTAGATTTTTCCCAGTGTCCTTCTTAATTCTATTTGGTCTAATGTCATAAGGTATGACATCAGTTTTATCAATTCATGGAGTTTGTCAGTATAAAGAGCACGACTTAACCCTACCATTGCATGATTTTAGAATTACAATTCTAACTTTTGCATTTCATTCCTTAAGTAATAGTCCTCAATCACCAAGGTTTTGAACTCATCTCAAACCCTCAAAAACCCTATATATAAGCATCACTGGTATACTAAGAATGTGCTTAAATCGGTTACACGGCACCCTAATTTTATTATCATCCCAAGAATAACTTAATGTATGTAGGTATCATCACCCTTCTATATTTCCTGTAGTCCACCTTCATTCTAAGCATTCAATCAGTCCCTCAGTTACTGAAATGCTAAGTGGAGGAATGTCTCTTAAAATTAATATCATGATTGGAAATTCTATGAAGGCTCTGAGTAGGACAGGACTTAAGTAATAGCAAGTAATCTACAAGCACATTAGTACAATATGTCTAATGATAGCTGCCTATCCTTCATACTTTCAGGATTTCAGGTATAACCGTGTCAGGGCAAGTACTAGGGAAACAAGTCTCTCTTTAAGTTAGGACAAGTGTGACCTAGATTACCAAATGGAACACGTCAAGGTAATTTGATTCATATGTCTTAAAGGCTTGTATATTGACCACAGTAACTTTACGTGCTACAATAGCAGCAATCTTACGACTAGAGTTTCTAGACCGTGAACGGATTTGACGAGTAGACATGCTGTATAATATGGAAAGAAGAAACCTTTATGAAAAACGGGTAATTGGTTTCTAAAACTTTTCAAAATAATAAAATCATTAATGAGATTGTTTAGAATAACAATGTGAGGTTAGGAGTGTAAACGTTCGGTTCGCAAACCAAAGCGAATACGTTGACTTATCAAAGTATTTGTGTCCACCACAACCTTAACGAGGACATGCGTACCTATAAGCGAATACTCATCTCGAGGGTTCCCAGGTGAGGTAATCAAGTTGTATGAATACCTTGCCTAGACAGAACACCTTAAGATACAGGTATCCCACTCTTCCAGCATTGCATGTTCTCGATCATGTGACACGGACTTTGACGAGATTTGAAAACCATTTGATTTAGGCACGATGATAAGTGTAGATCCCACGTGTCGTTGAGAATAAGTTTAGGAATGAGTCAAAGAGTCAAAGTCATGTTTAGGAAAACAACTATCTAAGTTTAAGCATATAACTTCTTAATCTTAGTCAATCTCTAACTAAGGCAATTTACTTTGTGCAACTATTGTGTGTGGCTATAGGCTAGATGCAATTCCTAACTCACTATAACCAATGGCTCTGATACCAATCTGTCACACCCTCAAATTCCGGGTCTGGAATCTATCACGGAGGGGTGAGCAAACAGGATCGAACACAGTAGTTACACATGAGATGCAGTTATCTATATGATAAGTTTTAGATAACCATTTCATTATTAATCAGAGTATTAAATATTATACGCAGCGGAAATAAATATATATATTGTTTCTTAACAATACGTCTAATCGTGTCTTATCAATAACCGATATGTATCTTGAGCTCTTATATGATCCTACGTGCATGTCCATAAGCTCCTAATAGATACCTGAGAATACATGTAAATCAAGTGTCAACACAGGGTTGGTGAGTTCATAGGTAAGTAAAACATACTGATAAATCATCAATTATCATCAATTAGGATTTATTGTAAAAGTGTGAGTTTAATTTACTCACCGGTATATGAATAGCCTATCGGAACCCTTTTATATTAAGGTGAACTCGCTATCCCACATACCTACTAAGTACAAGCCCAACAAATCCTACACATAGGATTTGTCCATGTACCATAGTTTAATATCCTTTTCATGTGTATATTATATTTTCATAATAATTTCAAATCAGAGGGAGCAAATCCTCCTTTACATTTATCCTCATATGGGTTGTAACTGGAACTATATTGCAAACTATATAAAGTGCGCATCTGCCTTCTCACTACAGAAACAGTCATCCCAAATGACAACAAGATCTTTGTGCATCTGATATGGATCACAGTCCATACCTTTGTGGGGGTAAGTCACTCCCCGATAGTACTATCCAAAAGATCCCTGCTTATTTATAGTCCAGTTTACAGAGAAGGATTTTCATAATAACCATATGTAATCATAAATGTGATCAAATTATTATTTAACATAATACACAAAAATAATTTGTAATTTCAATTACAACATGTATTACAGCCCCAAAATATTTAAATGATTAAAAGGGGAATAGTTATGAACTCACCTCAGTCCTGTGTGGTGTTGACAACCTAGTAAATTCCTGCTAAGGAATTATAATTCACGTAAGCAAACAGTTACAAATCCATAACCTAATAAGTTAGATCTTGAACCTGGCGTTCAACCGATCTAAGGTTTGGTTCTCGAGGATTTGTTATAAACATATAAGTAAATCATTTATTATCTTTGTTAATTCATTAAAGATTTATATTCATAATTATTTTAACACATCATTATGTTAAAATAAACTTTAAACATTATTTAAATGTGTAGGTTGATATTTAATTTAGTAAGATTTATAAATAGACACAAATTATCTAGACATTATATTTATGATAATGTTATTATAAATAATAACATATTGTTAAATCATAACATGTTTACATGATAAAACATAATATAATTTATCGAATTATTAATTATGTTTTTCATATTTATATTATAATGAATAATAACATATTATTAAATTATAACATATATAATATAATTTATCTAATTATTAATTACGTTCAATAATTAATAATCATAACATAGTAGATTATGTTCAATATAAATTATTTAATTATTAACTATGTTATCCATATTAATATTATGTATAAACATTATTTAACTATGTAAGTTTTAGTTTTTATAAAATTTTATAAATATTTAAATTTATAAAATCTAACTAGTCATAATTAATCCATAATTAATAATATAACGTCCATTAATAATTTTGATGATTTAAATCATTACTTAAAATCCACTTTTATAAAAATAACAATTTATAACCTTTTAACAATTTTTATAAATGTATAACTAAGTAAATAAATAAATAAATAATAAGGTTTTTTTAAAGAATAATTTTCCAGAAAATATTATATAACTTCTAAAATAAACAAAATTTATAAAAATTATTCTTATAATTTTTAGTAATTTTTCTGGATTTTTAAGATGTGAAAATAGGCTTTAAAAAATATATGTTGGTGGCCGGGTTCGAACCCGCGACCACCAACACACACAACCACACACAAACCAGTGAACCAAAGGCATATAGCCGCGATAGAACACAGCGCCTAATTCTTTTAAACACAAGCTACTGATTATCCCCATTCAACCAAGAACCCTAGGGTTCGATCCGAGTCAAATTGATACCCAAATCAATGTTGTTAACGATGGAAACCATAGGGCTTTTCTTACTTAAGATTAAACGAGTATGTAAGTATGTTCATTTACCTGTTTCGAGTTCGAGTTGATGAGAAACAGTAAGCTGCAGGTCCGCGACCAAAGGTTCTGTTTGATTCTTGGTTTTGTGTGTTTTCAGACCAAATGGGACTCAGTGGAAGTATTTAAATGCTCTAAAGTTCGATAATGCGTGATTAATTTAGTTGTTATTGCGGTTTTGGTGCGTGATTGTGGAGTTGGTCGGCCGAACTTTCGGTCGAAGTGAAAGTGGGTCGGTTTAGTGGGTTAGGTACTCGATTTATTCAAATCACAAGTGGGAACTGGTTCGAATCATGCACTAGAATGTGTCGGGGTGTTTAATTTGATCGAAAATGATTCAATTTTGGCGTTTGAGGTTGCCGGAACAGTTGCCGGAGTTGGTGGCCGGCGGTGAAGAGTCGACGGGGAGAGGGGGAAAACGGTTTGGGTTTTAAACAAAATTACACAAATGGTCCCTGAACTTTGCCATGTTTATTATTTTATGTGTAAAGTTTCAAAAACAAATTCCATATATTACATTTTCAACCCAATGGTTTATTAGGGTTATGTTTTTAATAAATTTTTATAAATTATTAATAATAATAATAGTAATAATATTATTATTATTATTATTATCATTATTTTTATTATTATTAACATTACTATTAAATAATACAAAAATACAAAAACTAATTTGTAAAATCACATAAATTTTATATTAAATCACGAAAAATTTTCGGGTTGTCACATCATCCCCCTGTTAGAGGAATTTTCGTCCCGAAAATTAAGATGTACGGGCAACATCTTTGAACAGGTTAGGATACCTGCGTATCATTTCGTCCTCTCGTTCCTAAGTGAACTCAGGACAACGTCGGGAGTTCCACCGAACTCTGACAACTGTAATCTCGCTATGCTTTAATTGTTTAACTTCCTTATCCATGATTTCAACTGGTGCCTTAACAAGTCTGAGTTTCTCACATACTTGCAGTTCCTAGAAAGGCACAACCAGTAATTCATCGGATAAACACTTCCTTAGATTTGATACGTGAAAAACATTATGCACACCACCAAGTTCAGCAGGTAGATTTAATTCATAGGCTACTGGGCCAATCCTTCTGTCAATTTCAAAAGGTCCCACGTAGCGAGGGTTCAATTTCCCTCGTTTCCCAAAGCGTATAACTCCCTTCCAGGGAGATACCTTTAGCGAAACTTTATCTCCTTTCTGAATTTCAAGTGGCTTGCGGTGTTTATTAGCGTAGCTTTTCTTATCTGGACAATTTTCTCATGAGTTTCAAAGATCAATTCTAACTTGTCTTGGGGTCCTAATCAACCTAGGGCACACTTATGGTAATGGTCGGAACTCCAACCTTCTTAATGTCCCCGTTTAACACGTTAGCTTAATCGTATCAACCAGCATAGCTAGGTTCACAATATTGGCATTAAAGCAAATTATCTAAACCATCAGAGAGGCTTATTCTACTACTCACTAGATTTTTCCCAGTGTCCTTCTTAATTCTATTTGGTCTAATGTCATAAGGTATGACATCAGTTTTATCAATTCATGGAGTTTGTCAGTATAAAGAGCACGACTTAACCCTACCATTGCATGATTTTAGAATTACAATTCTAACTTTTGCATTTCATTCCTTAAGTAATAGTCCTCAATCACCAAGGTTTTGAACTCATCTCAAACCCTCAAAAACCCTATATATAAGCATCACTGGTATACTAAGAATGTGCTTAAATCGGTTACACGGCACCCTAATTTTATTATCATCCCAAAGAATAACTTAATGTATGTAGGTATCATCACCCTTCTATATTTCCTGTAGTCCACCTTCATTCTAAGCATTCAATCAGTCCCTCAGTTACTGAAATGCTAAGTGGAGGAATGTCTCTTAAAATTAATATCATGATTGGAAATTCTATGAAGGCTCTGAGTAGGACAGGACTTAAGTAATAGCAAGTAATCTACAAGCACATTAGTACAATATGTCTAATGATAGCTGCCTATCCTTCATACTTTCAGGATTTCAGGTATAACCGTGTCAGGGCAAGTACTAGGGAAACAAGTCTCTCTTTAAGTTAGGACAAGTGTGACCTAGATTACCAAATGGAACACGTCAAGGTAATTTGATTCATATGTCTTAAAGGCTTGTATATTGACCACAGTAACTTTACGTGCTACAATAGCAGCAATCTTACGACTAGAGTTTCTAGACCGTGAACGGATTTGACGAGTAGACATGCTGTATAATATGGAAAGAAGAAACCTTTATGAAAAACGGGTAATTGGTTTCTAAAACTTTTCAAAATAATAAAATCATTAATGAGATTGTTTAGAATAACAATGTGAGGTTAGGAGTGTAAACGTTCGGTTCGCAAACCAAAGCGAATACGTTGACTTATCAAAGTATTTGTGTCCACCACAACCTTAACGAGGACATGCGTACCTATAAGCGAATACTCATCTCGAGGGTTCCCAGGTGAGGTAATCAAGTTGTATGAATACCTTGCCTAGACAGAACACCTTAAGATACAGGTATCCCACTCTTCCAGCATTGCATGTTCTCGATCATGTGACACGGACTTTGACGAGATTTGAAAACCATTTGATTTAGGCACGATGATAAGTGTAGATCCCACGTGTCATTGAGAATAAGTTTAGGAATGAGTCAAAGAGTCAAAGTCATGTTTAGGAAAACAACTATCTAAGTTTAAGCATATAACTTCTTAATCTTAGTCAATCTCTAACTAAGGCAATTTACTTTGTGCAACTATTGTGTGTGGCTATAGGCTAGATGCAATTCCTAACTCACTATAACCAATGGCTCTGATACCAATCTGTCACACCCTCAATTCCGGGTCTGGAATCTATCACGGAGGGGTGAGCAAACAGGATCGAACACAGTAGTTACACATGAGATGCAGTTATCTATATGATAAGTTTTAGATAACCATTTCATTATTAATCAGAGTATTAAATATTATACGCAGCGGAAATAAATATATATATTGTTTCTTAACAATACGTCTAATCGTGTCTTATCAATAACCGATATGTATCTTGAGCTCTTATATGATCCTACGTGCATGTCCATAAGCTCCTAATAGATACCTGAGAATACATGTAAATCAAGTGTCAACACAGGGTTGGTGAGTTCATAGGTAAGTAAAACATACTGATAAATCATCAATTATCATCAATTAGGATTTATTGTAAAAGTGTGAGTTTAATTTACTCACCGGTATATGAATAGCCTATCGGAACCCTTTTATATTAAGGTGAACTCGCTATCCCACATACCTACTAAGTACAAGCCCAACAAATCCTACACATAGGATTTGTCCATGTACCATAGTTTAATATCCTTTTCATGTGTATATTATATTTCATAATAATTTCAAATCAGAGGGAGCAAATCCTCCTTTACATTTATCCTCATATGGGTTGTAACTGGAACTATATTGCAAACTATATAAAGTGCGCATCTGCCTTCTCACTACAGAAACAGTCATCCCAAATGACAACAAGATCTTTGTGCATCTGATATGGATCACAGTCCATACCTTTGTGGGGGTAAGTCACTCCCCGATAGTACTATCCAAAAGATCCCTGCTTATTTATAGTCCAGTTTACAGAGAAGGATTTTCATAATAACCATATGTAATCATAAATGTGATCAAATTATTATTTAACATAATACACAAAAATAATTTGTAATTTCAATTACAACATGTATTACAGCCCCAAAATATTTAAATGATTAAAAGGGGAATAGTTATGAACTCACCTCAGTCCCTGTGTGGTGTTGACAACCTAGTAAATTCCTGCTAAGGAATTATAATTCACGTAAGCAAACAGTTACAAATCCATAACCTAATAAGTTAGATCTTGAACCTGGCGTTCAACCGATCTAAGGTTTGGTTCTCGAGAATTTGTTATAAACATATAAGTAAATCATTTTATTATCTTTGTTAATTCATTAAAGATTTATATTCATAATTATTTTAACACATCATTATGTTAAAATAAACTTTAAACATTATTTAAATGTGTAGGTTGATATTTAATTTAGTAAGATTTATAAATAGACACAAATTATCTAGACATTATATTTATGATAATGTTATTATAAATAATAACATATTGTTAAATCATAACATGTTTACATGATAAAACATAATATAATTTATCGAATTATTAATTATGTTTTTCATATTTATATTATAATGAATAATAACATATTATTAAATTATAACATATATAATATAATTTATCTAATTATTAATTACGTTCAATAATTAATAATCATAACATAGTAGATTATGTTCAATATAAATTATTTAATTATTAACTATGTTATCCATATTAATATTATGTATAAACATTATTTAACTATGTAAGTTTTAGTTTTTATAAAATTTTATAAATATTTAAATTTATAAAATCTAACTAGTCATAATTAATCCATAATTAATAATATAACGTCCATTAATAATTTTGATGATTTAAATCATTACTTAAAATCCACTTTTATAAAAATAACAATTTATAACCTTTTTAACAATTTTTATAAATGTATAACTAAGTAAATAAATAAATAAATAATAAGGTTTTTTTAAAGAATAATTTTCCAGAAAATATTATATAACTTCTAAAATAAACAAAATTTATAAAAATTATTCTTATAATTTTTAGTAATTTTTCTGGATTTTTAAGATGTGAAAATAGGCTTTAAAAAATATATGTTGGTGGCCGGGTTCGAACCCGCGACCACCAACACACACAACCACACACAAACCAGTGAACCAAAGGCATATAGCCGCGATAGAACACAGCGCCTAATTCTTTTAAACACAAGCTACTGATTATCCCCATTCAACCAAGAACCCTAGGGTTCGATCCGAGTCAAATTGATACCCAAATCAATGTTGTTAACGATGGAAACCATAGGGCTTTTCTTACTTAAGATTAAACGAGTATGTAAGTATGTTCATTTACCTGTTTCGAGTTCGAGTTGATGAGAAACAGTAAGCTGCAGGTCCGCGACCAAAGGTTCTGTTTGATTCTTGGTTTTGTGTGTTTTCAGACCAAATGGGACTCAGTGGAAGTATTTAAATGCTCTAAAGTTCGATAATGCGTGATTAATTTAGTTGTTATTGCGGTTTTGGTGCGTGATTGTGGAGTTGGTCGGCCGAACTTTCGGTCGAAGTGAAAGTGGGTCGGTTTAGTGGGTTAGGTACTCGATTTATTCAAATCACAAGTGGGAACTGGTTCGAATCATGCACTAGAATGTGTCGGGGTGTTTAATTTGATCGAAAATGATTCAATTTTGGCGTTTGAGGTTGCCGGAACAGTTGCCGGAGTTGGTGGCCGGCGGTGAAGAGTCGACGGGGAGAGGGGGAAAACGGTTTGGGTTTTAAACAAAATTACACAAATGGTCCCTGAACTTTGCCATGTTTATTATTTTATGTGTAAAGTTTCAAAAACAAATTCCATATATTACATTTTCAACCCAATGGTTTATTAGGGTTATGTTTTTAATAAATTTTTATAAATTATTAATAATAATAATAGTAATAATATTATTATTATTATTATCATTATTTTTATTATTATTAACATTACTATTAAATAATACAAAAATACAAAACTAATTTGTAAAATCACATAAATTTTATATTAAATCACGAAAAATTTTCGGGTTGTCACAAAACTTGACATGCAACTCCTTGTTATCGTGTTCTTTATCATACCAATTGTCAGCTTCATCAAACTTCACATCCCTACTTGTTAACACGCCACCTTTCAAATAGATTCAAAAAGGCGATAAGCTTTTTAGTTTGTGAAATAACCTATGAAAATACATTTTACAACTTTATCATCCAGCTTTTTTCTCTTTGATCCCAACTTGAGCCCATAAGCCACTAATCCAAAAACCTTTAAATGACTTGCAAATGGTTTAAAACCAAACCAAGCTTCAAATGGGGTTTAATTTTCAACCGCTTTTATTAGAGACATGTTCACAAGTACATCGTTCTGACAACTTCCCCCAGAACTCATTACCTAATTTCCTTTCTTTTAGCGAGCATCTAACCATAGCCATTACATCTCTTTTCTCCCTCCCCGCCACCCCATTTTGTTGAGGGGTGTAAGGAGCTGTTAGTTGTCAAGATATGCCATAATCATCACAAAATTTATTAAAGCTTGACAATCTTATTCCCTGATTCATTTTTAATTGAATGCATCAAAACTATCTGATTTGCTTTTGAGAAAAAAACATCCAAATCATTAAAGCTTGACAATCTTATTCCCTGATTCATTTTTAATTGAATGCATCAAAACTATCTGATTTGCTTTTGAGAAAAAACATCCAAATCATCCGAGTGTAGTCATCAGTAAATAACAACTTTCACAAGTTGGAAGTGCAACAATAGTGGGTAGACCTATGACCATTCCCTTGTCATGAAGTGTTTTAAGTTCATGCTTATAAAGATGGTCATATCTTTTGTGCTAAAGCGTGTCATCATCTCATTCCATAGCTGCAAGTGCCACCACCTTTGTTTGAGTTACGTCCACGGGAAAAACATTATTATCAGTCATATTCACATAACAGACAACTTCATTTTATGCTTTGTGTCATATGGTGTGTTTCTCATCAATAAAGTATAAAGTGTAACCACCTCTCATCATTTGCCCAACACTTAACAAACTGTAACCCAAAGCTGGAGCAAATTGTACTTCATTTTTACCATTGTCCAAACTCACTTTAATTTTCCTTGTTTCAACATGATACTTGAATTAGTCACGACGACCCATCATGTGATTTGAGCACCTACTATCTAGAAATCACACATTCTCTAGATTCGGCTCTCCATCGCTTCCTAGTGTCGTGAATAACCTACACTCATCTTCTTCTTGATCATCTTCATCGATAACAACTTGGATATGTGGCTCAAACCAGCATTCAGATCGAATATGGTCTTACAATTGTAGCATTGAACTCGTCCTCTTCGTCGACTAAACAAGGATCTACCCCTTCCTCTGCCATGCCCACGATTTAAACCATGACCACGTCCCCTAATTCCAGGACTTCCATCTTTCTTTGAAGCACATATGATTGACTCTAGCTTCATGAGATTGTAATGATCCCATTAACTGATCAAACATCATAGTAGTGAGATCATTCGATTCTTCACTGTTTGTTACCTCATGGTCCCAACATGGGGGGAGGCTTCTTAAAACCTTCTCCATCACACTCTGATCTGTTACCTCTTCATCGTACGAATGCTTCTGATGTTGAGTGTGAAACCACTCCACAATTAATGGCGGAAAGCAGGTAAACCACTAATAGTAGTGGTGGAATTGGTCAAAAGATAAAGAAAAAGAAGTGATGATCCAGATTATAAGGATCATGTTTTGTACCTACTTTCTTCTGATTTATCCTATATATAGGATCTAAATCTGTATTTGTAATTGTACCAAGCTTAATAAAAACCTCCTAGTTACCTAGAGTGGACGTAGGTCAGAGCCGGACCGAACCACTATAAATCTTTGTGTTGTTCTTGTGGTTGTGTTGATTGTGTTCGTGTGTGTGATAACGTTCGATCCTAACAACTGGTATCAGAGCACCAGGCTCTCGATTGACTCACACGAACAGAGAAGGAGAAGATACTGACCTGTGAAACTGGAACTAGGGTTCTGATCAGAAACCATCGTCGCAGCCTGCCCAACCACTACCGCCGCTCTCTTCGCCGTCGCAAGCAGCCGCAGCCGCCGCCGCTGCCCAACCGCTGCCGCCGTCGTTCTCTTCACCCTCGCGACTAGTGTTTGCTGACCCAGTAGCCGCCGTCACTTAGTTTTTTTTGATCTTTTCCTAGTCTGGTGTTGATTGCGTTCAGAAGAGAAGAGAAGAAGGAGATTAGGTTTCCTTTTTTTTTCTTCTGGTCTGCTTAGGAAGAAAGAAAAAGTGAAGAAAGCAGAATTTTAGAAAAAAAAAGGCACGCATGATTCACCTTTTTTAGGTGGAAAAGTGAGTTTCTTTTTCAATTCTACCACAAGGCCCCTCAACTTTGAACAAAGATCTCATTGTCCATCATAACTTGTCCCTTGCCAATTAAAGCTTGAAACAGATAAGTTATTTTTGTTTCTGATTATTACTTTTGCTCGTATAAATTACTACTTAGCAGCACGAACCCGTTTGGTCAGTAGTAATTTGGTAATTTTTTAATGGCAGAGGACGGTAAAATTAAGATTGATAAGTTTGATGGAAGTGATTATGGATTTTGGAGAATGCAAATTGAAGATTTGTTGTATCAAAAAAGTTTGCATTTGCCTATGTTGGGCGAACAACCAGATGACATGTACGATGAAGATTGGAAGTTGCTGGATAGACAAGCTTTGGGCGTGGTTAGGCTTTCTTTGGCAAAGAGCGTTGCGTATAACGTTGTCAATAAAACAACCACATATGGTGTATTGAAAGCTTTGTCCAACATGTATGAAAAACCATCTGCTTCAAACAAAGTATTCCTCATCCGACAATTGGTTAACACCAAGATGAAGGAAGGCATGTCGGTTGCCGCTCACATAAACGAGTTCAACTCGATTATCTCTCGTTTAGCCTCTGTTGAAATAAAGTTTGAAGATGAAGTTAAAGCTCTTTACCTTTTATCATCTTTACCAGACAGCTGGTCAGGCACAGTCACAGCCGTTAGTAGTGCATCCGGTAATACTAAGCTAACATTTGATAGCATTCGTGACTTGATTTTAAATGAAGATATTAGAAGGAGAACTAATGGAGAATCTTCCAGTTCTAGCTCTTTGTTGCATACAGAAAGTGGAGGAAGAAGGAATGACAGAGGGCATAATCGAGGCAGGTCAAAATCTAGAAGAAGGGGACAGTCCAAGAACCGCAAGGACATTGAATGTTGGAATTGCAAAGAAAAAGGTCACTTTAGAAGCCAATGTACAAAACCAGCTACAAAGAAAGAAGTAACAATGTATCCTCAGAAGAATTAGGTGATGCTCTCATCTGCTCTGTTGAAGATTCAGTTGAATCTTGGATTATGGATTCGGGTGCTTCTTTCCATGCTATCTCATGCCCAAATATGGTCAAGAATCTACGAACAGGTAACTTTGGTAAAGTTCGTTTAGCAGATGATCAAATGCTTGATATTACAGGTATTGGAGATGTAGACTTGAAGACCTCATTAGGAACTATATGGACATTGAAAAATGTCAGGGTTATTCCTAACTTGAGGAGAAAGTTGATTTCAGTTGGAAAATTGGATGATGAAGGGTTTAATGTTCACTTTGGGGGTGGACAATGGAAAGTGATCAAAGGCAATTTAGTGATTGCCAAAGGAAAGAAGAAAGGCACTCTATACATGGCAGAAGTTTTCGCTGAAGGTGTTCATGCAATGACCACCGGTTCGAGTCCATCAAATTTATGGCACAACCGACTCGGACATATGAGCTAGAAGGGATTGAAGATGTTGGCTCAGAAAGGAAAGTTTCCAGACTTGAAGAAAGTGGAAACCGAATTTTGTGAACCTTGTGTTCTAGGAAAACAAAAGAGGGTTACCTTTGTGAAGACAGGGAGGACACCGAAAGCTCAGAAGTTGGAGCTTGTTCACTCAGATGTATATGGACCAACTTCAGTTTCATCTCTAGGAGGCTCAAGATACTATGTTACCTTCATCGATGATTCAACACGCAAGGTATGGGTATATTTTCTTAAACATAAATCTGGTGTATTGGATGTTTTTAAGATATGGAAATCTGCTGTTGAAAATGAAACTAATTTGAAGGTAAAGTGCTTAAAGTCGGACAATGGTGGTGAATACATAAGCAAGCAGTTCACTGATTATTGTGCCAAGGAAGGGATAAAGATGATCAGGACAGTTCCAAGAACTCCTCAGCAGAATGGTGTAGCTGAGAGAATGAACAGAACTTTGAATGAAAGGGCTAGAAGCATGAGGCTGAATGCCGGGATGCCCAAAACATTCTGGGCAGATGCAGTTAACACTGCAGCCTACTTGATCAACCGTTCACCATCCGTTCCCTTGGATTTCAAATTGCCAGAAGAAATGTGGCAAGGAAAGGAGGTAAGTCTCGAACACTTACGAGTCTTTGGTTGTAGTGCTTACGATTTGTTAGAAGTTGGTGACAGGGATAAGCTAGACTCGAAGTCCAAGAAGTGTACATTCATTGGCTATGGGTTAGAAGAAATGGGTTACCGACTTTGGGATAATGAAGGAAGAAAAGTAATCAGAAGCAAGAATGTCATCTTCAATGAAAACGAGTTGTACAAAGACAGAAACACCAAAAGACCAGAAGTTCAGAAAGAAAGTGTCGAGTTTGAAAGTGGTGAAAAAAGAAAAGAAGCTTCAGTCGACATTCCAGAAAATGGGAATGAGTCAAGCGGCAGTGGGAGCTCAGGGGATGTACCTAGTAATGTTTATGAGGAAGAAGAAGCTGCTCCTCAAACTCCAGAATCCCTAGAAACACCTCAAAATCAACCAAGGAGGTCGTCTAGAATCACTAGACCACCAGAAAGGTACTCACCATCAGTCAACTACATACTTTTGACAGATAATGGTGAACCCCAGTGTTACTCTGAAGCTATGGGATTGAAAGATTCATTGCAGTGGGAGCTTGCAATGAAAGATGAAATGAAGTCACTTGAGAGAAACAAGACCTGGCACTTGACAAAGCTTCCATCTGGGAAGAAGGCTCTTCAGAACAAATGGGTTTTCAGGGTCAAGGATGAACATGATGGTACCAAACGGTACAAAGCAAGATTAGTAGTCAAGGGATTTCAACAGAAAGAGGGAATTGATTTCAATGAAATATTCTCTCCAGTGGTGAAGATGACTACCATCAGACTTGTTCTCAGTATTGTAGCAGCAGAAGACTTGCATCTAGAGCAGCTAGATGTCAAGACAGCTTTTCTACATGGTGACCTAGAAGAAGACATCTACATGACACAACCAGAAGGTTTTCAGGTTAAAGGCAAAGAAAACTTGGTATGTAAGTTGAAGAAGAGTTTGTATGGTCTGAAACAAGCGCCCAGACAATGGTATTTGAAGTTTGATAACTTCATGGGAAGAGTTGGGTACAAGAGATGTGACAATGACCATTGTTGTTACATCAAGAGGTTTAAGGATTCTTATATCATTCTACTACTCTATGTGGATGATATGTTAATTGCCGGTTAAAACATGACAGAGATCAAGAAGTTAAAGAAACAAATGTCTGAAGAATTTGAGATGAAATACTTAGGAGCTGCAAACCAAATACTCGGGATGAGTATTTTCAGAAACAAAGAAGATGGTTCTTTGACACTCTCTCAAGAGAAGTACATTGAGAAAGTGTTAGAGAGATTCAGCCTAAAAGATGCCAAGATCAGAAGCACACCTTTGGGAAGTCACTTCAAGCTTTCTAAAGTTCAGTCACCCAAATCAGATGAAGACAAAGCAGAAATGGCTAATGTTCCTTATGCATCTGCAGTTGGTAGCCTCATGTATGCAATGGTATGCACGAGACCAGATATTGCTCATGCAGTGGGAGTTGTTAGTCGGTTTATGTCCAATCCGGGAAGAGAACATTGGGAAGCAGTTAAATGGTTGCTGAGATACTTGAAGAGAACTTCAAAGATGGCATTGCATTTTAAGAAAAAAGATGTTATTCTAAAGGGTTTTGCAGATGCAGACCTTGGTGGGTGTAAAGAGTCATTCAAAAGCACCACAGGGTATGTCTTTACAGTGGGAGACACTGCAGTAAGTTGGATGTCCAAACTTCAGAAAAGTGTTGCCCTTTTAACCACAGAAGCAGAGTATATGGCAATTGTTGAAGCAAGCAAAGAGCTTATATGGTTGAAGAACTTTCTCAACGAATTTGGCAAAGAACAAGTTGAGTGTACACTATTCTGTGACAATCAAAGTGCAATTCATCTTGCAAAGAATCCTGTCTTCCATTCGAAGACAAAGCACATACAGCTGAGATATCACTTCATTAGAGAAAGAATTAATGATGGCACTGTAAAGTTGAAGAAGATCAAAGGAACTGAAAATCCAGCTGATATGTTGACTAAGGTTGTTACCTTAGAGAAGTTGAAGCTTTGCACAACTTCAACTGGCCTTCAGGATAATTGAAGAGAAGGCCGGGTAACTAGAAAGATAGTGAAGATGAAAAGTTTCTTACAGAAATACAGATACATAGTTGAAGCACAGGTGAAGATTGTTCCGTGGCTTCAAGTGGGAGATTGTTGAGTGTGAAACCACTTCACAATTAATGGCGGAAAGCAGGTAAACCACTAATAATAGTGGTGGAGTTGGTCAAAAGATAAAGAAAAAGAAGTGATGATCCAGATTATAAGGATCATGTTTTGTACCTACTTTCTTCTGATTTATCCTATATATAGGATCTAAATCTGTATTTGTAATTGTACCAAGCTTAATAAAAACCTCCTAGTTACCTAGAGTGGACGTAGGTCAGAGCCGGACCGAACCACTATAAATCTTTGTGTTGTTCTTGTGGTTGTGTTGATTGTGTTCGTGTGTGTGATAACGTCCGATCCTAACATCTGATTCATAATTCATATTGTTTTAGACAGAAACTCTAAAATTGTTTCTCCATCTTTCATCTAAAGGGTCTCAAATTCCCTTCGTAACCCTTGTAACTTCACTGTTTTAACTTCAGAAACCCCTTGGAATTTGGTTTGCTGTAATCTCCATGCTTCCCTTGAGGTTGTTGCAGCAGCAATGAGAGAGTAAACACTATCATGTACAGCTTGTTGAATGATGGCAAGAGCCTTCCCAGGACTCCTCCTTTCTGTTTTCTCTAGCCCGGTTTTGATCATCATGTTGTCCGGTACTCCTTCATTAACGAATCCCCACATCTCTTTAGACCTTAAAATAGTTGTCAATCTAATGCTCCAAAACTCGTAGCCTTCTCCTTCAAAATTGGTACTGACGTCTACATATTTTCGCTTGCCATTGGCGGCAACTCGAATTCTTCTCTCTTAACTTGATGCTCTGATACCAGAATGTTGGATATCAGTATCAATGAATACACACACAAGAAAACTGAAATGCTTCTTCACTCATTAACTTAAAAATAACTGAGAGTACAAAACACAAAGACACACCACAAAGTGACCCGTAACCTTACTTAAATAACTGAGAGTACAAAACATAAAGGCACACCACAAAGTGACCCATAACCTTACTTTATCTCCTACCACTACTACATAAACTAAAAACGTACAGAACATAAACTGAAAGACTTAAAGCATGTGCCTACATAGACTTCATGCAACCGAGAAAAGAGGATGTTTTTTATTAAGTCCAACAATATTTAAGTTTTATTATTCATTATAATAGTTTATTACATTTTGGTTCTATAAATACATTTCCACAAATTATGGTTTATCAGGTCAACCTTCGAAAAAGTTCAAGTCAATCGATATCCAATAGGCCACTGAGCCTAGATCAATTAGTTTGGGAGGAGCTACCCTATTACTTTTCAAAATAGAGATCATGAGTTGCAGTCTCATTTAATGCAATATGTTTCAAATTGCTCGGTGGTTAGTTAGGTAGTGGATTTCTCTGAAATAATATGCAAACCAGAACACCAACGATGTCTGTATTCACGGACGTGGGTAATTTTCACCAATAGGTTTACCCGAATGTCTAGGCTTAAAAACCATATGCTGGCAGTTCAAGGAAAAAACAATATGTTATAAAAAAACCCTCTATATAAAAGTTAAAATTCATCGTTTCATCCAGATTTAGATATATACTAGCAGGGAACCCGCGCGATGCAGCGGAGACTATAATTACAACGTGATGCTCGTTTTTCTGTTAGTTAATGAACACTCTCGTGACTTCTATTCTATTGTATGTGGTACAATAATTCTTTGGTGATAATGCAAATTTGGGTAATAATAGAAGCTAATAAAAATTATGATATAAGCTAACCAAACTCACAAAAATCAAAAGTATAGATAACAACTCATACCAAATAGATCATAGATGTCTCCAATAATTAACGTACAAAAATTTAATAAAACAATCATATTGTTTGAAAGGATGGTAATGAACATAGTAAAAAGTTAAAGAAACCAATGGCAAGGTTTGTTAACCCAAATGTATGACGTGCATACAATCCAAATATTTGACAACAACTGACAAACTATAAAAAGAAATGACATGTTGGTATTTGTGAAACCCACCCCGGTATTGGTAATGTTAAGCATCATAGACTTGGTCATCATGACCAACTGTTGGCATTTGTGAAATCCACCCCGTTTTGACCCATATTAGAAATGACATGTTTTGACCTAAACTTGTTATGAACGATTACGCCCTAATTAGAATAAATTATTAATCTCTTCTAAATCACTACCAAGATCAAAATCCATGTTAAACAAACAAGTAACAAACCAAAATGTATTTATAACATAGTTTTACGGCTGGAACTTTAGATAATGGGTACAAAAGAGAGTGTAAGGTGTGTGGATTTTCTTTTTCATAATAAACCAATAAATAATGCAAGCCCTTTTGGGGTGTTTGGGTAAAAGCTTATTTTTGCAGCTTATGAGTTTATCAACTTATCAAAACACAATAAGTTCTACATTACATTACAATGTACATGTGAAAAGAAACAACAGTGAGAGAAGAAAACCAAAGTAAAAGTAAATACAAACCTCATAATAAAAACTTCCTGAGAGAATTCTCTTAGCATATCTGCATCAATGCGTTCTGGCTTAAGAACTTTGATAGCCACTTCTTGACTACAATATGTGACTTTATATCTAGGGAAAAAAGAATTACAATTACTAAATCCAAGAAATTTTTGCAGATTCTAGACAAGGTTTAGAGTTCAAATCCTTACATATCACCAAAAGTACCAGATGCCACTTTATGTTCAAATTTCAGCAGCTTGGCATCAATTTCCCACACATTTAGACATGGCTCAAGTTCTGCTTATAAAAACTTTAAAAATACATAGAACAGACTATAAGTAACAATATAGCATTACTTGTATAAGGCAATAGCCCAGTTGAAGAATCTAAATGTTTTCCCTGTCAATATAACCTAACAAGAAATTACATCTTCAACATGTGTCAATATAACCTAACAAGAAATTACATCTTCAACATGTTGAGCATCTCCAAGCATGCAAACTTTAAGCTTGGGGCGAGGAATGTGAGGCAACTTCACAGTACCACTGAAACGTTTGTCTTTTGTGGATCGTAATTCTTCAAACCAATTTGAAGCTCAATGGTTTCAGTGAAGTTACGCTTCTTTTCCTTAGCATCAGTGGTGATCGGAGTAATCGCCTGCAAAACTGAATGTCTTTGATGTAAATTAGTACACAAGTTGTAAATTGATACCTTATAAAGCTAAAAAGCTAGATGTATAAAAAGTGTTATGAGAAGTTACTAAATTTGACCTGATTTAGATGGCAATGACATGTACAGCTTGTAAAAATTGAAGTATCATTCTAAAACACCTAACACTACTAAAACTAATCATCTTTAATGATTCAGTATATATACCATTTTAGTTATAGGAATGATAACATTTATAGATCAAACTTTCATAATTACCAATCCATCTAATAAATTTTTCATATGTGAAATAAAACTATTATACCATGTTCATTCTTTGTTTAACATACGAAAGACGGAACCACCAATCAGTGGAAACAAAAGAGCAACTAATGACAAAAATAACAGTACGCACTAATGTGGAGTCGACCCAGATGTCAGAAGTACATGCGTTAACCAGCTTACATGCTCTCAAACCATAAAGAAATAAAACATATTAGGGAAGGTAGACACGATGATCTGGAAAATAAAGTGGTTTCGTAATAATTTCAGTCACAGTTGACTCCCAAATTTAGCAAATACATGTGCAAAATTTAACCGATAGTGACATAGATAGTTTTGGTGTTAAGCGTTTGTTCAGTTCAAAGACAATTGGTAATGGTTCGTGCATAGATTACTTTTCATCCCTACTAAAGGAATAGCATCATAACACGATTAATAAAATTTGAGTTATGTATGAAAATAGGAGTTGAAATATTTAAACTTATAAATTCAAATAACATTAATGCACGTGGCAGTTTCAGTCCATGTATTTTTCATCTCTAAAAGGAAGCAAAACAATTAAATCAACACCATTTACATACCGAATTGCTACCGAACTAAATCGGAAGGATGCCTAATCTTGCTAAAATCAAATATACTGCTCTGTGCTTATATTTGCAACCAATTCCATACCTTACAAAGATTACAAATTTACAATACTCCATTGCTGCAGTAAAAGCATGAGCTGAAACCTAATCAATGTGAAGCCTATAATAACAGACAATATAAGTATTAACTATTAACCCATCTACTTGGAGAAAACAGTGTTCAAATGTCGAACTACGTCCACTACTTTGAAAGCTATTCAATCACACTCAACAAACATCAAAATTCTGCTCCTAAAAGACCAAAACCGATCTCTTCAAACCGTAAGTAAATCAAAATATAAGATGCAAAGTTAGCAGTTTTGTAAAAACTGATAGAAGTTACAATTTTAATAAACTACCTAAATGGGTTGGTCAATTTGTGTGCTTCTTTTTTAATTTTTCTACCTTCACATACACATACTAAATGATAATAAAGTATAGCTACAACAGTCACATTAAACATATCAGAGTGAGGACAAGATGAAATGTAACTTGCAGGGTAAGTTAATATCAATGTGTACCAATGAATTAGTTTTCACAATCAAATTCAAAGCACGAAAAATGCATGCAATCACTTATACAACCATTGTAATCAAACAAAATGCGGTGAAGTGTATATGTTTTTCGTCAAGTGTCTTTATAGATTAATGATAATGTATATATGAGGAGAACTTAATACAATAGAGTAGGGTCTATTAATATTTTAATTGTCAAACATGAATTTGTGTTTATAGATTAATGATAATATATATATGAGGAGAACTTAATACAATAGAGTAGGGTCTAAATATTTTAAGTGTCAAACATGAATTTAGCAAACATAACGAACCCAAACATGAATGTTGATCAAAGTGTCAAAATGAACAATTTGTAAGCAGCAGGGCTAAATCAAAGGAACTGTAATATTTCATATTCTGGCACTATCATGAGATTAAGTTCAATTTAAGAAAGCACAAAACAAGAAGACTAACACACTGCCTATGTATTCCATATACACTAAACAACATACAAAATATATATATATATATATATAAGGAGAACTTAATACAACAGAGTAGAGTATATTAATATTTTAAGTGTCAAACATGAATTTAGGAAACACAAGAACCAAACATGAATGTTGATCAAAGTGTCAAAATGAATAATTTCTAAGCAGCAGGGCTATATTAAATCAAATGAACTATGGTATTTCATATTCTGCCAGTATCATCAGATTAAGGTTAAATTAAGAAAGCACAAAACAACAACACTAACAAACTGCCTATGTATTCCATATACACTAAACAACATACAGAAGCTGACAATGACCCAATTCGCATTGTGCAGCATGATTACAGAAGATTCCGTCCAAGTTTGTCATCGTTAACGTATGAAACATGAATAAAAAAAATCAGACACAAATGTATAACAAATTGGATCAAAATAACATCAAATCGATCATATTAAATCCTGTCATCGTTTCTACACTGCTAGTAATAGACAACGCATGCAAATATGCAGTGTGATGCAACAATCTGTATATGTGTTTCTTATATCTATGGTGCCATTTCAACTTCTAAAAATGTAAAACAGTTTCCAATTACTGGCAGAATCAACTACGACAAATGATTTAACCCTAACAACAAATAAAAGAAGGAAGTGAAAATGAAAGAAATGAGTTGCCCAAATTGGTTTAAGAACCACACAGTTTATAAATTGCAATGTTTGACTGAGATCTTAATCCCAAAAAGGTGTTTTTGACTGAAAGTTGCATGTAAAGATCTCCATCAGCAATGGGAAAGTAAAAGTTGTTTACCAAATGCAAACTGATAACTTTAAAAACGATGATAGAACAACTATGCAGCTCTTAATTTCTAATTTTAACCAAAAAGTCATTACTCGGTCGGGAACCAATTAACAACATCCTATCGAGCGCATTTGAACCAATTTTTAGTATTGTCATCATCGCAAACACACCCAATATCATTCGATTTGGTTTCTCTTTCGATCAAACATCGTATGTACTGATAGTCTTCCGATGTTGGTTACCCATTTCTATGAAATTTACAGAAGCAGAAGCAAATGAAATCAATGAAATCCGTGTGGGTATATGAAATCAGGGAACATGGGTATATGAAATCAGGGAGTATGTGTATATGATCGTAAAGCATAGCTTACAATGTTGATGTATCTTTCAATGGTATGCAATGGTATGCTTCCCAAGAGCTTGAAAGCGCTGATCGTGTTTAAAGTGAAGCAATGAACCTGTGACAGAAATTACTCAACCAACAATTCATGTTCAATCGTCAATTGAATGAAGCAGCAAAACCTAATTACATATCAGGTAATAGAAATTTGTCGAACGAATACCAGATGACGTTCGAATGGGGAAGGAGGATGGGGGGTCAAATGGAGACCCAACGAAATACCAACATCATCTTCGACTGCAGACCGAGGATTGGCGGTGAAATGGAGAAGGAGGAGGATTGTGCGGTGGTGTATAGGTACGAGTGGGTACCTGAATCGAACACCCAACATGAATTGAAGAGGAACTCAGGCGTAACGGACGGTGGTTGTGGCGACGCTCAGGCTGAAGACGAAGACTAACAGGCGCGTCTTACAAGGAGGGGGAAATGACGCCTCTGCCCCTCCTTCACACATTATAAAGGAGTATAGATAAAGCGTCAGATCTCGATTTCTTCCAGTATTTTGTTAGGTCATGACTTCTTGTTGTTGAACACCAAACATATTTTTATTCAAAATCAAAGTACTTGTAATACACTTAATAAATAACCCACTTCATTACAAAACGGAGTACATTATAACTTAGATTCAAAGTAACTTGTCAATGCAATAAATAACAAAAGACGCAAGTTTCCATCGCTTGTAGTAAGCTTTATATTACGCTTTTAACGCCATGAAATGATCCTTGCGACTCGAGGCTAGACTTAATCACATACAACGTAACAGGTCCATGTGATGAACATTCACGTGCCGCTTTCAAAAATACTCTGACATCCTCGTCATCACCTATATCAACAACCACGGCGCCCTTATTTTCGTTAGAAGATGATAAGGGAAAACGATAAGTCATCCTAAAATCAGTTTCCGCGGATAAATTCAACTTGCTTGCCACACAAGACTTCAGTATAAAATATGAAGAATAAGTCGGCAAATCTAAGGTACGTCTCATAAATACTAAAGGCTTATACTTCAAAACTCCATTAACCAACCCCCAATCACCTCCGCTGCAAACCAGTATCGTAACATGTGTGATATCTGAACTCATTTTCCTGACCTAAAAATAAATAAATAAAATCATAAGCGGTAAGAAGTTAACATTTTCTACAGCAAAAACAGTGATGAAAACAGAACCTTTTTTTCAAGGTCATAAAAAAGTTTTTATATCAGCTACAACTAGTAGTCTAGTATGTTTTTTTTTCAAACTTTTTCTTTATAGAAGAGTTCCCTGACCTATAAACAATCTAAAGTGAGGTGTTTGTAAATATAAACGTCTACTTCGAAACACACCTCTCACGATAAATAGTCGATGACATTAATGTCGTGAGTCGTGACAGTTGAATTCAAGCCAAGAATGAGACTGGGATATCATGCATATTTGCGTATGGTTTTATATGCATTTTCTTCGTTGATGGAAGAATTCAAAAGGGTTTTTATTATTTGGAAAACATGCATGCTTTAATGAATGTTTAATAACTTAAGACCGTTCATTTTATATAACCTATGGAAAGGAAAAGGTGCCGATATTCACTTAATGGGTGCTGGTATATGTATTTTTTTAATTGTTTTTTTTAAGTACCGTATTTTCCCCTTGTAATCTTTCTACTCTAATAAAAGGGTATCTGGGATAACACGTGTCAACACCACAATCACTCTCATCAAAATTTTCCCGCATCTCTCTCCTATTAAATAATTATCTTAATTACTAATAATATTATTTAACATTTTTTTGATTTAATAAATTAATAAAGAGATCTATTTATTAATGTTATTTTTAAATAAATAGTATTTTTATAAAATAATAAATTTATTTAAAGCATAAGATTTTTTTTAAAAATACGAAATATTTAAAATAGGTATTTTTAAAAAGTTATTTTTTTAAAACAAAAAATAATTAAATTTAAGAGTTATAATAAAAAATTTTAAAAATGACAATTTTATATGGTTTGTTTTAGAACAAAACGTTTATTTTTTTTTGAAAAAAAATTTTAAAAAGTTGATATCACTATTTTATAACTTACAGTCATTTCTAATATATAATTTCAGTGATATTATATCTTAAAATATTATTTTATAATTAATAAATTTTGTTATATTAATTTTTTATTTATTCAACCCGTGTAACACAGAATGTGATGTAAAATATAATGTTTAGATGTGTTTATGTTGTTCAATGTATCCATGTATATGATAGGAAAAAAAGGGTATTAGATCTAATATCATAGAAGGTGTTCTGCATAACCAGAAGATAAAACAGTATAAAGTACAAAAAAATATATCATCATATGTTCTAATCGATGATAATTGTTAAAGATAAGGGCATACCGTGTGGGAACTTAGAAAACTACCCCGGCCGTGACAATGGCACCCGGGGTAAATGGAGAATATCATCCGTCGGACCTGGAGACAAAAAAAAACTAGGATTGGAGAATTTTCACTGTTTTCACCAGTGGAATAAAAACAAAAGTTAAACGGCGTCCGGGGAATTTGACTATCCCCGGAACACCCCCCGGTTTTTGGTGAGAATGGGAAAACATAAGTCCTCTAAAAAGGGACTTCTATTAACACAGCAGCAGCAGAATAGTAGAAGTAGGAGTAGTGGCAACAACAGCAACATTTTCAAGTATCTTTGGATCTTGAAATGATCATAAGTGTCAATTCAAGTGTTGATAGGTTAGGTAGTGTTTGTTTTTTCCAAAAAGCTTTTCTCCACCTCTTCATCTGCGCGTACGCAGACGCGGGAAGAGGTTTGAGAGCGCATACTGTTTGATTTTTAGAAGACGTTTCATTAAAAAACATCTTCCTGACGTCTGCGTGGAAAAGATGTGAACCTACCACTTCTAACCTCTTCTCACTTCTTTTCCCCTAAATCCTTTACCTGCAATCCACTTCTTCACTTCTCAACTATCTTCCCCCTCACCACCGCCCCACCTCCCCCCAACCGTCGTCATGCCGTCATCGCCGCTGCAGCCCCCTTCCTCCACTGTGCTGCCCTCCCCTCTGCGGCCCTCCATTCCGTCGCGACCGTCCCTGCGCGCCCTCCCCTCCAGCAACCCTCCCCTCCGCCGCGGGCCTCCCTGTAGCAATTGATGAACTTATCAATTTCAGCAACCGGATGACCGATTGCGGCAAGCTGTTCAGAAATGATGCGAAAACATCGAGAAAAATCGATGACGGTAGTCGCAGTGGCGGATCTAGGAATTTAGTTCAGGGGTAACGTAATACAAGTTAAAAAATTTTTATCGTACGGTACATTACTATAAATGAAAAAAACATGATAATAAAGATAGTTAAAAAATACCTGTTTGATCTCAGAACTCTCCTCTTCGGTTTTTCATAGCTTGAAAACGAAGCATTACATCCTCATTTGTTACTTCGTCAAACGTTTCCCTTTCAACCGCACATACTAGAGCATTGTTCAAATATTCCTCCCCCATTCGATTCCGTAAATCCGTCTTGATAAGCTTCAATTTAGAAAAACATCTTTCAACGGTCGCGGTTGCAACCGGCAAAATCAATGCTAGCTTCAATATCCGATAAAACAAAGGAAAAGATAGATTTTTTCCGGTTTCCACCATTAGCCGAGCAAGATGGCACATTCCGTTCAAGTTTATAAATCTATCATCTTCTTTTACAGAGTGATAAAACACCTTAAGCTCACCCAAAATACATCCTCTTTCATTCATATTAAAATCAACCGGATACATCTCCGAAAAAGCCACTATCTTAGATATATCAAACTTTGAAAATCCATTACAAGGATTTAAACCCGACATATTTTCGACCAATGTAGTTGATACCTCATTAAATCGATTCCCCAATTCTTGAATTTGCATATCCAAAACCGTATTAAAAATCTCAACCTCAAAATGATGTCGATTAGTAATGACATTCTTTCGGTTTCTTGGGTTACCATAACTTTCCATCATATCCAACACCTTAATATGATTTTTTTCACAAAAACAAGTTACTTTTTCCAACATAGAATTAAATCCCTTTTGCCTTAAATCATTCAATGCTTGTTTTGTTCCATTTATTAACTTACTCGCTTCCAATAAGTCTTGACTTTTTTTTTGAAGATGTTTAGATAAAACATTTGCGTGTCCCAAAATATGTTCCATCAAGTGTGCATAAAAAACAAACTCAAGTTTCTTAAAATAGGATAAAATACCTTTTGCACTAGTTCGTTGTTGAGTGCTATCTCCTTCTTTTTTAACATAACGAAGCACGTCAACAACTTCCGGAAATAATTTAAGCACACTTATGATTGTTGCATGATGAGAACCCCATCTTGTATCTCCGCTTCTTACTATGGAAGTCTCTTGATTTAATCCTTTTCCGGACTTAATTTCACCTGAAAGAATTCCTTCCTCAACACTCTTTCTTTTTGCCTCCCGTATCATATCTTTTCGTTTGCAAGAAGCAGAAACCGTAGTAACAACCATGTTAAGATAATCATAAAACTCTTTAACACCATCATGCTTTTTTGCAACCGCCACAATCACTAGTTGTAGTTGATGAGCAAAGCAATGTATATAATGTGCCGATGGATTATCTTTCAAAATCATAGCTTTTAAGCCATTAAACTCTCCTCGCATATTGCTTGCACCATCATAACCTTGACCCCTAACCTGTGTTTAAAAATAAACAATTGCACATTAATAATTAATTTATATTAAAGTTTAATAGTAGAAAAAATAAAATTTGAGAGTACCTGATCAATACTCAGCTGGTTATTTGCTAATAAAGAAAGAATGGCTTCTTTAAGAGTAGCAGATGATGTATCCTTCACATGAGCAATTCCAATAAAACTTTCTTTAACGACCCCGAGTTTATCTACATATCTCAAAACTAACGCCATTTGTTCTTTTAAAGAAACGTCACTAGACTCATCTACTAACAATCCAAACACATTATCCTTGATTTCTTCACAAATCTTTTTTGTAACCTCTTTCGCAAAACAATCAATAATCTCCTTTTGTATTGATGGAGCCGTTAATTTATTATTCTTCTTTGCATTCCCTAATGTGTACTTACCAATCTCTGGATTATTCTCACTAACCAACTTTAATACCGAAAGAAAACAACCCTTCGAATGAGATTTCTCCGATTCATCATGACCTCGAAATGGTAAAGTATTTTCTAGGCAAAATCTAGCACTAATAACAGATCCTAATAATCTGTACCGGTTTGCAACTTTTTCTTGATCACTTATCGTATTTAACTTAACATCAATAGATTGTTTTTGTTTCAAAAGATCATCACATTTTTGCATCGCCTTGTTATGATAGCTGTTAACTAATCCAACATGGTCTTTTAAGGCACCCGGTTTACTCCAATTACAAAACCCTTCACTTGAACTTGAAAAAGTATCTCTTCCACCTTGATTGCCAACATTTTCTTTAAACAAATAACAATATAAGCAATACGCTTTGTCCACTTTAGTACTATACTCTAACCACGGATATGTATCAAACCATTTTACATTAAAACGTCTTTGCCCACTAGAATACTCTTTGAATGGAAATTTATGATTTCGTGGTTGAAAAGCCTTTTTAACAAGATAATGTCTTCTTATGTCATCCATTTGATTAGGATGATAACTAGCAATAGGAGGCCTATCAAAGGGGTCCGAAGGAAGATCATTTAAGTCAAATCCATTTGGGATCGAAGGAATTGAACCCGAAGGAATTGAACCCGAAGGAATTGAACCCGAAGGAATTGAACCCGAAGGTATTGAAACCGAGGGAATTGAACTCAAAGGAGTTGTAGATCTAATATTATCATCATTTCTAGACCCAATATCTTCCTCTGGTAACTTTCTTTTAAAAAATTACCTATTGGAACTTGTTTCTTCATTTTCCAAATCCCTAGTTCAATTTCAAATAACAAACTAAGATTAAACAATTCATATAACAAATTAACACAATTCATATAACAAATTAACACAATTCAAATCCCCAATTTCAAGTTCATAAACCTAATTTCAAATCCCCCATTTCAAATCCCCAATTTCAAATCCCTAATTTCAAGATCATAAACCTAAATTACCACAATAACTCCACAATCATAAATTACTAACTCAAACCAATTTCAAACCAATTTCAAGTGAATCAGCAGTAGGAACCGAGCAATTTCAAGTTACCACAATAATTTCAAACCAATTTCAAACCAATTTCAAGTTACCACAATAATTTCAAACCAATTTCAAACCAATTTCAAGTTACCACAATAAGTTACCTGTTCGGAATCGGAACCGAGGGAGAGGCCGAGAGGGAGCACTGGAGCAGCAGCGAACGAGAGGAAGAGGCCGAGAGGGAGCAGCAGCGAACGAGAGGGAGAGGCCGAGAGGGAGCAGCAGCGAACGAGAGCAGCGAACGAGAGCAGCGAACGAGAGGGAGAGGCCGAGAGCAGTGAGAGCAGTGAACGAGAGCAGTGAGGTCGTGAGGACTAGGAGCATCAGGGATTCAGGGTTGGGTTAATGGGTTAAATGGGTTGGGTTTTGGGTTTTAAGTGTTTTGGTTTTTTAATTGGGTTGGGTTTTGGGTTTTAAGTGTTTTTGGTTTTTTAATTGGGTTGGTTTTTTAATTGGGTTGGTTTTTTAATTGGGTTGGGTTTTTTAAATGTGTTAAATTAATAAATTGAATTAGGTTTTCTAATATTTTTATAAAAGGTAATATTTTTATTAAAATATTACATTAATTTTTATAAAATTTAAAATTTCCTATAAAGTTTTTAGTATAAATTTTTTTTAGGGGTAACGTAAAATTTTCTCAGGGGTAACGTAAAACCATAAAAAAAAAATTCTGTATAATTTTTTTTTTTTTTTACACTACGCGTTAAAAATTGAGGGGTAGCGGAGGCTACCCCTACCCACCACATAGGTCCGCGCCTGGGTAGTCGTACCTGTTGTTACTTGACGGAGAGAATCCCGTAAAGATTGAACACGTTCAACAGACGCATTACTGTATGCGTTCTCGAGGGCCAACCAGATCTGACGCGCAGAGGAGAGTCCGAGAACTTCGGCTGAGGTAGCCATTTGAAAAGGAGAAAAAGAGAAAGTGAAACAGAGGAATCGTAGGAGAGAAAGGAGGCAGTCAACTTTTTTTAGGAGAAAAAAGGGAATAAAGTTTAGACTGATGCCAATATGCCATATAAGAAGTTTAGAATCAACCACACAACCACGAAAGAAAGTCAACCGTTGGTGATATTCATGGTGGTTCGGGACTTCTTGTTGGTTCTTAATCGGGTGTCCAAAGAAGTTGGAAAGATCAACGAGAGAACCAAATACTAAAAACAGAATGTGATGTAAAATATAATGTTTAGATGTGTTTATGTTGTCCAATGAATCTAATTATTTAGATGACAATAAAGTACTTTTTAAAGTTTAAAAAATAGGTTTAATTACAGAATATTTTAACATTCTGCAGATGTTAGAAAAACAAACAGTATTTTTATTGCAGACTTCAAACGTTTGGTCCACATCTTCTGCTGCAGATGTCTGCAGATGTGATCCGCAGACTGCAGATGTTTTCCTGCAGAAAAAACAAACATCACCTTAGTTATCCTGTTTTAGAGATTTTCACAAGTGTTGAACCTAATGTGGATATAGCAAAACGTGGATGGATGCTACACCTGATGCAGATGAAACACATGTACTCAATGCGGACGGAGTTTGATGCTGATGAATAAACTAAGTAACGCTGACAAGGGGTTGGTCATTCGCACCTGACAATGCGGATGAGCTCTTAGTTAATGCTATGAATAAACTCAATGCTAATATAGTTTTGTACATTTCGTATATATTAGTGATATAGTAGAATGTGTCAGGCTAGTTTAGCTAGTTAATAGTACAGAGCATATGTCAAACCTATTGATAAAAAAATAGGAATTCTATGATTGAACGCTACAATCCTTGCAGATCATAGCAAACTTTCTATTTATGATTATCAATACATGAAGCATTTTATGAGTATAACCGATTATGTTTACATCATTTGAGATTACTAGTGGGAATGTCCGCGGGCAGCGGCTGGTGCTGCTATGTTGTCGTGTCGTAGTTGTTGGGTTTTGTGGTGTGTGTATCTTGTTTTAGGGATTTTGATTATGGTGATGTGAAGTAAGTAGAAAGCAACAACTGAGTTTGTGGGGCATTCATTTTTTCCGCGCGTGTTGCACGGTGAATTCCGCCATACAAAAAAAATGATGCTATAAAGGTATTAATGAGTAGTATGATACGATGTTATTTCTTAATTTAAGGTCTAGTAATATAACTATTGTAACTTTAGTAGAATTAGAAGAATATTTAGTCTTTTTGATGTAAACAACTTTGAGTTTGCCTTTCAGTTGCATTAAATTTGGTTCAGAGATGTCACTGTGTGCGCTGCAGGACCATTTCCATTTTTTCATGTGTATTTTATGACAACATTCTGGGCACGATTTGTAGTACCATGCACGTTTGGTTGCGAAACTGGTGATGGCCATTTGGCACATAAATGTTTTTTTCCTATGAAGCATAAAACATAATGATTATTTCTATGATTCTATATCAAGCATGTCACTCGATTCGTTAACTATTTTAGTAGAAACTATTTAACAATAGCATATAAACTACAAGTATAGGTATTTGTTGTTCACATTTAGCTACTTTTAAAATTCAATTCAAACTAACCCGTTTTACTAAAACTTAGTTTGTTGTTATGATTAGTGTGTAGAGAACAAACGTATTCGTCTAGAATTTTAATAAGGAAGATAATCATTTATTTGACTCTATAATGATAGTATTTAATGAACACATAACACCTATGAGGGCCTTAAATGGGATGTTGTAAATGTTAAGCATATGTAAGTTTTATGGAAATGTCATGACTAATAAGATGAATTCAAAATGATTACCTTACCTTGTTTGTTCTTGTGTTGATGGGCTTTAGATTTTTTGTTCTCGGTCTGGACATCTTGCCGATGTTGCTGTAAGTTGAAACTGTTCATGCTATAATCTGCAAGTAGACGGCGTGGTTTGATTATGAGTTGTTCTTGTGTAGTTTGTACTGCAAAAAGTAGGGCAGATGGATTTGTTTCTGTACTACAATGTTTTTGTGATCTATTTTGAGATCACAATAAAGCTTTTATCTGTCAATTTCTGGGGTTTTAGGCATATGGTTTCAAGTGGATTTTATGTTACAGCAAACGCCGTGCACATATATTTGAGCTTTATTAAAACTTTGTACTAATATAAATGGGTATGTGGACATGTAGGCAGGTTTAGATGCCATTTAATCATGACTAGAGTGATGGTATTGCAGTAATTGGCTAACAAATAGGCATTGTTTAAGTAGACGTTGGTCGACCTATGAAGTTCTTGGTGATCTAATGGTCTTTAAAAGGTTCTGTTATAATTTTTATGATTGCAAAGAACTGTTACTGTTACGAGTCAAATATAGTTAGGACACTTAATATATAATATTCGGTTTTCATTTTGTTAATAGGTACAATGCGTGACGTGTATATGGAATGTATATGTGGTGGCCATACATCAATGATTTCCACTAACTATTTGATTAACTTGTTATGTGTATCTTGACCTAAGGGATGTTATTTCCATGCATTAGTAGATCCACCTAATTGAGGGTCATCTTAAGTCTGAATAAAATTCATCATGATCCGACGATTTACGATTTATACCAAACACCACCCATTATGACCCATTACACGACCCGCCTATCATAAAACCTCAACCCCAAGCTCACAAAAACAAGATAAACATACATTTCCAGAACAAAAGATTCAAGTGTCTCCTGTTGTGTTTGCTGACATTATATCAACCCAGTTGGATCACCTATCAAACCAGAAGCTCTAAAATGAGACAAGTTGAAAGTTGAAACTCCAAAATGAGACAAGTTGAAGTTCTCTTCAATATCATATAAAGAACTTCAGCGGTTATAGTTTTCTCCAAAAAAATGATGCAAGCTACTTTTGTAGCTCATCTGAAAGTAGAACCCCAACAATGATTATTTAAAGGGTTAAATCTCAATTAACTAATCATAAAAAAAGTAATTAAAGTTACTTATTTAACCCTTCCTGTCACACCCTCAATTTCCACGAACGGGGTTTACCGTCAGGCGTGTGACATAACCAGGATCTCAGATAAGCATCAATTACACCAAACGACTCGATAATTACAAATCATATAAGTTGCTTAATTTTAATGAAACAAACCAAATATATTTAAGTATTGCGGAAGCGAAAACAGGAAAACATTTAGCAACGGTTTTGGAACAAGCAAACACGCGTCCAATCCAATTTATATAAAGTACATGAAATTAAATCTTGAAAACAGTTTGGGATGAACGCGGAATGACATGCAGTGGATGCTGTGCTCCTAAACGTGCCACATCAATGTCCTGAGAGAAAACATGCAAAACTCAGTACAAGACTGGTGAGTTCACAGGTTTATCAGAAAACAGTAAGTATCAGTATTGAAATTCCTGGATTTTGTAATCAAAGCATATAATGGGTAGCTAGTCCATAGTGATCACTATGTGTATGAAGTCGCGACCGAGCTGACATGTAATCAAATAATAAAGTAGGCCCGGCTGTGGATTCCCCACCACAACACTGTAAAACAAGATAACCATTCACCCGTTTGACCAGCTAGCGCGACTAGCCCGGGCGGGGTATGTCAATCCCAGTAGATCTACTAACAATCACCTCGTTATTTGCATATTAACGGTCCGAAGGGCAAAGTATAACACCATAGTATCATGTATATGCAGTATTACAAAAACCCAATGTAATGAAACGTTTATGAAAAACAGCATGTTTCTCTCCCCTAAAATAGTATAAAGTAAAAGTGAGGCTGTAAACTCACTTGGCAAATAAGTTTAAGGATGATGATTATAAACGACGCAATCCCTCACAAGGTATCTAAGAATATGTATATATATATATTTAAGTTTACAAGGTTTAAGTTTAATATTAAGTTTAACGAATTGACGAGGATTAGGGTTTCAAGTGAAATTTGGGATTTTTATAAATAAGATTAGTTATCAAAGTCGTATATATTTTAATATAATGCAAGAAAAACTTAATTAATCTTTTTATGATAATTTATAAAGTTATAAGAAATTAAATTCTTATAATGATTAATTGTAAAATGTAAATAAGATTTTATAATTGACGTAATTAAAATTGTAACATAATGATTAATAATAATTTAGTGATTTCTACTATTTAGAGTTTATTTTTATAAAAATAAACTAATTATAACATTTGTTATTGAAATTTTATATAAAATTATTAAGGTGTTTAAAGAAATAATTTTATAGAAAATCATTATATAACTTTTAAAATAAACAAAGTTTATAAAAATTGTTTTTATAATTTTTAGAAATTTTTATATATTTTTAAAAGGTTGATATGGGAGAATTTTACTCCCATTTACAAAGTATCCTTTTTGACAAACCTCATTAGTACAAATTCCAATAATGGAAGCACATCTGTCGCCTATCTCCAATATCTAGTTCTACGATAGTAGATTGTCTGAATCTTAGAATTCATTACACACAATCACTTTCCAGCCCACATCTTATCAATCTTATTGTCATATGTTTAGTGGTTTTCTAATCTTTATAGAGCTACATGTTGGACACAAAGTGAAGGTTAAAAAAAACTAGTGTATCTAATATCTACATAAACATTAAATCCATCTTACACAAGAACCGCTCTTCTTACATGTAAAATAGGTTATTGGGTTAACAAAGTTAATGAACATGTGACAACCGGTAATTTCAGGTCAATACCCCACCTTGACTTGGTTATAATTACACCTATAATACTTGAATTTCAATTGAATTCCATTTATTGAAGTCGTTTTATGCATTGCAAACTTTCACGCATAACATTTCATGCATCAGTAATTCGGCTTAATTACCATTTTTACACGCGATATAACCGACACACACACGAACGTTGGTGATAATTAATATATGTGTATTAATAAATACTTTAAAGTGTTTCAAAGTATTTTAGATTCTATTATTTCAAAGTATTTTAGATCCCAAATTAAATACATTAGAAAAGCTTAAACTCCTAAATAAACCTTAACACGTAAATTGATATATTACCCGGATAAAACGCGTATAACGCAACTACTACATACATGAGTTATTATTTGCACATCATCAATATTAAAAGGTATGATATTATATGATTTTTTATAATAATTTTTATGTGTTTTACAAAGTAAAAATATAAAAATATATAAAAATTACTATAGTGTAACAAATACCACCCAAATACCCAATACTACCCAAAATAAAACAAAACCCCCATTCCGTCCCATGAAGCCGTCCACCCCATCCACCCATCATCTCACTTTTCTTCCCTTCCCTTTTCCATACAAATGCTTTCTTGTTGACTTGGAAAAGTTGAATCAGACCAATTTTATGTAACATTTTCTACCATTGTTAAAAGCATTGTGTTGCTTACCCAAATGATTGTTTCTTCCTTCATAGAATAAAAGTGATGTGATTTAACCATGAGGACAAAAGACAAGAATTGGTGGATGTTAAAAGCAAGAACTCATCCACAATTCCCCTACACATTTCATCAACTTCCATTCTCTTGTTTCTTCCCTTCAAATTTCGGCCAAGACACTACCTCCACCATCTCATATTATTTTCAATTTGTATTCTATAAATCTTGGGTGATTCAAGTGCCATTATTAAAGACCAAGTGATTTTTGAAGCTTCCAAGCATTCTACATCCACCTTCCATCTTGTCTTTCTTGTTTTAGTGAGAACACTCTCTTTTGTTTATATATCTTTCACTTCATTATATTATTCATCTACTAGATCATATGTAACAACATTCATCCACAAAAGTCTTTCATGTTAAAAATAGTGCTTTTACCAACAAGGAGTTCCAAGAATAATATTTCATACATGACATTTTAACAAGAACTAAATAATAATTCTTATAATTAAAAAGTAAATATTCATAGATCCATGCTTGACCAAGTTACTAGTTGTGGACTTTATAAAAAGTCATATAGATTTGTTCAAACTCATGAGAATCTATAAAAGGGTTATGTTATGGTTATGTGATTTTAAACCTTTACAAGTATTATTATAAATGCTTATATATATTTTTCAAGTTATAATTAGTCAGTGAGTGTAAATATATTATTACAAAAGTTGGGTTATAACTTGATGACAATTTGACTAAATTTACAAGTGTGGTTAAATATATATAAACATGAGACTTTAAAAGAGAACATATGAACTCCATAACTAAATATTATTTTAGTTTAAAAAGAATGGTTAGTAGATGACTTTTAACAAAGATAGCACATGATTTTGTTGCTAATTTGACGTGAGACTTAAAAATAAATTTATGGAATTCATCATAATAGCTACTAGGTCACTTAAAAGATGGTTTAGACAAGTTATTAAATTGACTAATTAATTTATTAAAAATATTTACTTTATAATATACCAAAGTTACTTAATAAATTAAAGAAACCCTAATTTAATATATGTCAAGAACTAGACAAAATAAAAGAATAATACTACTAAGAAAATAATTAAATAATTATTTTATGGACAAATATATATAATTATACATAGATTGTAAAATATGGAAACTAGTGATTTTACTTGGATGTTAAGATTTCAAATCTGCAAATAAAATAATATAATATAAATGTTTTTTACTTAAGAAAATAAGATTATTTCAAAACCCTAGCTTTTATAATTTCATATGTAAATTACATAACTAATTACTAAACACTCGAGTCACGTCTCGGGTCGAGTCGAACGATATTTAATTATCCAAATAATATGTCAACTTTAAGATGCAAATGTTTTTGAACACTTTCAAGTGAAGTATAATTTATTAACGTATTTTTAATAATATATATATTTCACAAATATTCACGTTGTGTCACCAACGGGGCGTCGAGTCAAACACTTTGCTATCAAGTGTGTGGATGAAACAGTTACATACTCACATTACACGTAGGAGCAAATACTTAGATATAAGTTGCCTTGATTGTTCTAGGGCGAACTTAGTTTGGATCTTCCCGAGCACTTTGGATACTTTCAGATTTCACACCCGACTCACTTCACATGTGAGTTTCACGGCCCCATTTTTACTTATTTTCCTTTTGGGGGAGGTTACATGCAAATTACTAATTTTTTTGGACACATTTACTTGTCAATGATTTCACATGTTATATAAGTTGTTTACTTACCGTATGAAGTCCCCTGTTATCGGACCGTTAGTTTATTTCCCAAAGCGAGGTAATCATGGATAGTACTATTGGGTTTGACTACCCCCACCCGGGTTAATTACCCTAACCTTGACTGGAGGTCTAAACGGATGCATTATTAGCCTGTTCATCCTGTGCTTATGGTAGGCACGGGTAGGGGCAATTTATTACAGTTACAGTCTAGCTTCGGTTGCGGTGCTTTATAATACTGTAGTATTGTTTGATCGACAATCAAATCATGGAAAAACTTGTGGTCCATTACACTATTTACTATTACTTTAAAACCTGTGAACTTATCAACTTTATGTTGACATACTTCATGCATGTTTTCTCAGGTATTTGACATTTGCATCAAGTTAAGCTAGCTTGGGCCACATTGCATTTAGGGCCCTTCATGCTATTTGGGACATTTTATTATTGTATTTGTCATATTTTGAAAACAATTACATTAGTTCTACTGCTTCCGCAACTCAATTTTGAAAAACAATTATGAATTTTTAAAGTTATTTGTATCGTATGTTTACTATACCATGTAGTGGTCGATCAATGAGTATAGTTTCCATGACGCTCACGCCCCGCGGGACACTACCGTGGTTGGGGTGTGACAGATTGGTATCAGAGTCATTGGTTCTAGGGAATTAGGTTGCATTTAGTAGACCTAGACTATAACTGTACTTCATTACATGTCTTTAACGGTTTATACATTAACCTAACTTATATCAATTGTACTTGTGTATTGCATTGTCATAGAGATGTCTTCAGCCTCGATGCCGATCTACATTTTTTATTCAGATGACAAGCATGAGCCCACGTCTACGACCTCTTCTGCAGGATCCACATCTGTCCTCCCAACTCTTACTCCCGATGCCCTGATTCAGCCGACTGATGCCACTGAGACTGAGACCTCTGCACCACCTGCTATCCTCTGTCACCGAACCTACTCCTGACCCTACACTTGACACCCTGGAGGAATTACCTTCGACCCGGTTCTCCGGGCTACCTCCTCCTCCTCCTGACGCGTATTTATGGACGTCTACACCTGAGATTCATGCCGACCTCCCAGAGGAGCTCATCCTGAGAGTCGTGCGCGTTATCGGCCCACAACTGCCGATAGCCGTTCCACTAACCATGTCTCATATATTTGTTGAGCCATCCCTGGGGTCTGCCCCTGTGACTATTGACCCAGACTCCTAAACAGCCTGCTGACACCGAGGTAGTTGACCTAGATTCCACCCCTCAGTCTGCTGACACCGAGGTAGTTGACCTAGATTCAGAGTCTATTGACCCAGATTCCCAGACAGCCAATACCGACCCAGTCGACTCCGATCCGGCTGAATCTGACCCCGTCGACTCCGATCCGGTCGACTCCGACCCGGAGCCCTCCGAGGCCACCCTCCAGTCCAGTGACCCCACCTCTCACCCTGCTGATCCTGTTACTCAGCCTATTGACCTGATTCCTCAGCCCTCTGATCCGACTCTGCTAGTAGACCCTGACCCCCTCTTCCTCACCCCCGAACCTGCTAACCCCACCCCTATAGCTGCTAGTCTCGAGCCGATGGTTGTGGACACCCACCGTATCTTTGGTATGGGTGTACCACCGCCCTCTTACCATCGCTATCGGGCTCGCCTTGGGGTGTGCTTCTTGCACATACTCCTAGGAAGCATGTTCATATTTTGATCCGTCCTGCCACACCCGTTCGAGACTGTACTTCTGAGCCCGAGCCTGCGCCAAAAGGCGCAGAATCAACGTTCATCGGTGGGAGTGGATGCCTGGCCGACTGGACGAGTGGAGAGACATTGTGGGTATTCCTCCACCTTTGAGGTAGGTGAGTTATCGCGTACCCCACATCCGATTCCCCTCACTCAGGAGCCTGTAACATCCCACATTGGTTGGGAAGGAGAACGAATGCTTCTATATAAGGGCTTGAGACCTTCCCCCACTGTGACGCGTTTTGCCTGAGCGATGGTGGTACGTCCCGGTTCAGGTGAAAACAAAACCGTGAGGCGATGGTGGTTCGTCCCGGCCAAAGCGGACAATATCATGGTGCGGTTACGTTGGGCTGTACAGGAGCTCACTGTGCCTCTTCTGTGGCACGATCTGCGAGGCATGGCCAGCAGCTTCATGAGATACGTATCGAATTCACAGGAGTTCAGGAGACCTTTGACATGGAGGACATGGAGTTCCGACTACTAGCGATCGAGGAGAGCAGGTACCTGATGACCAGGCACTGCACATGATGCATGACTGACTAACTAGGGTACAAGAGGACATGGCAGCTATGAGGCAGAGAATGGAGGCAGCGGAGCAGAGAGCTACCAAGCAGAGCAGCGCGACAGTAGCTGAAGAAAGAGTGATGGTGATGGAAGAGCGCCTGGAGTCCTCTATCGCATTGGCACCCGTATGTATGCTCATGGCCATAGCAGCTGTGCAGACAGGCGCATTCACTCATTTATCCCATTGATTGCCTACCGTGAGTGGGCTGTGCTCACGTAATATTAGATATTAACTTGTTATAGGAGTATGTACTCCAAAAATACTTTTTAATTCATACAATTTATTATCAACTTATGTGATCTTTTATATATTGCATGGTTGCTTGGTTGTTATGATTGTTTACTTCTGGTGCACATGTGTTTGACATTATTACATATTGTCTTATCTTGCTTATCATTATGATTTGAAGAAACATGCCACGTAAAGGAGAAACGTCAGAACCAATGTAGGAAGCATCACTCCCATGAAGGCAGAGGCTATCGAACAGCTGGTGGCGCAACGAGTGGCGGATGCAATCGCACATCACGAGGCGAATCGCAGCGCAAGAGGATCTGAAGTAAATAGAGGCAATAAGAGTGGCGTAGGAGGATCTGATACCAACAACAAAGGTTGCTTCTACAAGACGTTTTTGAACTGTAAGCCATTTAACTTTCGCGGTAATGAAGGAGCCGTTGGTTTGGTCCGCTGGATAGAGAAGATGGAGTCCATTCAGCAAATCAGTAACTGTACCGAGGAGAATAAGATGAAATTCACCACATGTACCTTTGAAGGTCAAGCACTCATTTGGTGGAATGCTCACGCTCAAACTTTGGGTATTGACGTTGCCTATCAAATCACTTGGGATGAGTTGAAGCAAACGCTGACCGATGAATATTGCCCCCGGAATGAATTGCAAAAACTTGAGGTTGAATTCTGGAACCACACCATGAAGGATGCAGAAGTTACAAGCTACACCACCCAATTTCATGACCTTGCTCGTCTATGCCCTCACATGGTTAACCCAGAGTTCAAGGGTGTGGAAAGGTACATTTGGGGCCTTGCACCTCAAATTCAGAGCATAGTGACCTCATCCAAGCCAACCACCATCCAAGAGGCTGTCAGGATTGCCCATGACTGACTTATCAACTGTATAATTTATTAAGATGCAAATGTTTTTGAACACTTTCAAGTGAAGTATAATTTATTAACATATTTTTAGTAATATATATATTTCACAAATATTCACGTTGTGTCACCAACGGATCATCGAGTCAAACACTTTGTTATCAAGTGTGTGGATGAAACAGTTACATGCTCACATACACGTAGGAGCAAATACTTAGATATAAGTTGCCTTGATTGTTCTAGGAAGAACTTAGTTTGAATCTTCCCGAGCACTTTGGATACTTTTAGATTTCACACGCGACTCATTTCACAGGTGAGTTTTACAGCCCCATTTTTACTTATTTTCCTTTTGGGGGAGGTTACATGCAAATTACTAATTTTCTTGGATACATTTACTTGTCAACGATTTCACATGTTATATAAGTTGTTTACTTACCGTATAAAGTCCCCTGTTATCGGACCATTAGTTTATTTCCTAAAGCGAGGTAATCATGGATAGTACTATTGGGTTTGACTACCCCCACCAGGGTTAATTACCCTAACCTTGACCGGAGGTCTAAACGGGTGTATTATTAGTCTGTTCACCCCGTGCTTACGGTAGGCACGGGTAGGGGCAATTTATTACAGTTACAGTCTAGCTTCGGTTGTGATGCTTATATAATAATGTAGTATTGTATGATCGACAATCAAATCATGGAAAGACTTGTGGTCCATTACAATGTTTACTATTACTTTAAAACCTGTGAACTCACCAACTTTATATTGACATACTTCATGCATGTTTTCTTAGGTATTTGATATTTGCATCAAGTTAAGCTAGCTTGGGCCACATTGCATTTAGGGCCTTCATGTTGTTTGCGATATTTATTATTTGTCATATTTTGAAAACAATTACATTAGTTCTACTGCTTCCGCAACTCAACTCTGAAAAACAATTATGTATTTTTAAAGTTATTTTCATCGTATGTTTACTATATCATGTAGTGGTCGATCAATGACTATAGTTTCTATGACGTTCACGCCCCGCGGGACACTGCCGTGGTTGGGGGTGTGACAGAACACTACCTTATTATCAACAGAATTTGATGAATCTGCTTTACTTAAAGCCTATTCCTTTGCCCGAACATCATAAAATTTATAATCAAGAAAACATTATGAATTAAACAATTACTCAAAATCCCAAATTACCTGAAAATTCAAAAGAGTTTGATGAAATTTTGGTGAGATATAGAAAACAGTATAAAGTAAGAAATTACCCAAATGACCAAAAATTCAAAAGAATTTGATGTAGTTTTAATGAGATAGACTAATAGAGCCAACTGCTACCATCTTTTCAAATCATAACAAGCATCAAAATATATTGATGGCCTGAAAAGGTAACAAAAATTTTAATTACAATATATCAAAAGTTAATCGTTCCACATAGGGGTAACTTATAAAAATATAATCAAGTTCTAAAATTATCCTAATTAGGTCACTCATAAACCTTTTTATTCTAATCAGGTCACTTAACTTTATTTTGATGTTCCAATCTTGTGTATTTAACCTGAATTGTAAGTAAAATGGAGGGTCAAAGGTGAAAGGAGGTGGTGGTGGGCGGCGATGGAGGGGGCGATGGTAGTGGTTTGCGGCGATGGTGGGGGTGGACGGTGGTGGTGGGCGGCGATGGTGGGGGGGGCGACGATGGTGGGCGGGGGGGGGCGACGGATGGTGGTGGGCGCGATGGTATGGTGGTGGTGGGCGGCGATGGTGGGGGATAACGGTGGTGGTGGGCGGCGATGGGGGCGACGATGGTGGTGGGTGGCGATGGTGGGGGATAACGGTGGTGGTGGGGGCGGTGGGGACGATGGTGGTGGTGGCAATGGTGGGGGATGAAGGTGGTGGTGGGCGGCAATGGTGAGGGACGAAGGTGGTGGTGGGACGACGGTGGTAATAGGACAGCTGTGGTGGTGGGCGGCGATGGTGATGGGACGGCGGTGGTGGTAGGTGGCAATGGTGGTGGGACGACGGTGGTAGGCAGCAATGGTCAATGGTGGAACACTCATAAAACTTGAAAATAAATAATTACCTACTAATCAGGTTAATTACATAATATTAGAACACCACCCTAAAGTTAAATGACCTGATTGAAACAGTTTGAAACTTGAGTGACCTTATTGAAACACACATAAAACTTTGTAGTATTTTATAAAGTTTTACCTTCCACGTATATGACATTCTATATGGTAGAGAATTCTAAGTCATAAATAATGATTCTTTAACAAATATAAACACTTTGAGCAACTATCTAAATAATTCACATTCTTATGTGGCTTTTGAGGCATTTGCTATACAAATCTTAACCGTCTACAAAACAACAAATCATATGATGTAATAATTCAATAACTAAACTTAAATGCCAAATTATAAACAAACAGGAACAAGACTTTACTCTTGTAATAGACCTCATATGCACCCACACCCATCACTTAACTGAACACTGAAGTGGAAATCATGGTTACTAAAAATCAAAATCAATGTATAATGTATAAACGCCAAAATTGCATTTATAATGCATCTAATGTTTAACATTATGCCAGTTACCAATTCTGTATGTAATCAGAATTACAAATTTGGTATTAAGCAGAATTGACAATTGCATGTAACCACAAAGCAATAGGATGCAATGAAACTAAAATCATAACAAAAAGAACTATGAAGTATTATCAATCTAAAAAAATTAAAAAAGAAGATACCATTATACCACCAAGAAAAATCAAAATTAAGAGCATAGCAACATCTCAACTTATTACATCAGCATATCAAAGAGGAAATGATGAACACCAGTTTACCATAGAAAACTAGTTAACTACTTACATTTTTGACTAATAAAACCAAAAATTCCCCGAAGTTTAAGTAAAGTCTAATCTCACCAAAAAAACTCAAATAAATCTATACCATATCTATATAATCTATGTAAATTTTCCAAAAAATCACATGTATGTACCGTCATGATAATTCAATAGCAGAATATACTACCATTAAAACCCACTAGTAGTAGTAAATATAAATAGACTTATAAAATTAATAATTAATAGTCCTGTCAAATTGGATTTTTTTTAAATATATTAATCAATAAAATCAAATTCTAAATAAATATGAAAACCTAAAGAATTCAAACGAGTAAATTACTTTTGAGAGATGTTCTTAAATTGTTTTTACGAGTAATAGGTCTTCTCAAATAGCTCGATACTCGAAACTTATTTGCAGTTCACTAGAAAAAACTTTAGAAAGCTCGCTAGAACGTAGCTCATTAACAAATCGAGTAAGCTCAGCTTGAAACTTTTACAAAGCCAAGCCAGGTCGAAATGTGTTTTAATTGGGTATTCTGTTTTAAAAAGGGTTACAAATTATAGAGTCTTGACAAAAAACAGGTTATTTTTCAAAAGATGTAAAATTTTACGAAACAGTATTTCCTTTTAAAGAACATAATACCATAAATAACATATATGAACCTTCTGAAACAAGTCAATCACAAAATACTAATGGTGAGATAGCCAACGATGACAAGAGGGATATGAATGAGAATCCGGTTTTGGATCAACAACTCAACTGCAGAACTCATGGCTCGGGTGGAGAGGCTGATTTTGTGCAGCAACGTAGGTTCGAGTCACAACCTAATGAAGGTTTGACACAACCACAGCCCCGAGCACGAGTGATGGCACTAGTGAGGCTAATCCAAACAGGCACAATGAAAATTTTCAACCCTCTGAGGGTGTCGATGAGCCTTGTGGCCTTGCTAGAAAATCCTCACAAGCTTCAACTTTTTTTAAAAAAAATAATGACTTTATAATAGAAGGAAAGGTCAAGTATGGAATGAAAAGGTTGTAAACTTTTCAAATCTTTCTGGTGAAAATAAAAGTTTTGCGTCTATTTTAAACAAAACCGCTGAACCAAAAAACTTCAACGGAGCTAAATCTGATCCCAATTGGGTGCACGCTATGAATGAGGAGATGGAAGCTTTAAATAGAAATAATACATGGACTCTAGTTGACCTTCCGCAAGATAGAAAACCTATAGGATGTAAGCGGGTGTTTAAAATAAAATATAAGTCTACTGGGGAAATAGATAGGTATAACGCTAGGTTAGTTGCGAAAGGGTACAACCAAAAAGAAGGCATTGACTTTGATGAAACATTTCTCCGATCGTTAAAATGGTTACTATTAGAACTGTTATATCTCTTGCTATCCAAAATGATTGACCTCTCTTTCAGTTAGATATTAATAATGTTTTTTATATGGTGAATGGCATGAAGAAGTCTATGTGTGTTTACCTGAAGGTTTTTTCTCTCAAAATGAGTTAAAAGTGTGTAAACTGAATAGATCTTTGTATGGCCATAAGCAAGCTCCTCGTATGTGGAATGAAAAATTAGTTGGAGTCTTGCTTGAATTAGGATTTACTCAAAGCAAGTATGACTACTCCTTGTTTGTCAAATATGTGAATAATGTGTTGTTGCTTTACTTGTCTATGTTGATGACATTGTAATCACTGGCAATGACCTCAATGAAATTGAAAAAATAAAAGTTTTGCTAAGGGAAAACTCTTGATTAAAGACCTAGGTGTTTTTAAATTTTTTAGGAATCGAAGTTATTAGAACCAAAGAAGGTTTGTGCCTTTCTCAATGAAAATATTGTGTGGATCTGTTAGTTGAGTTTGAGCTTAGTGGTTTTAAATCGTGTCAACACCTATTGAGCAAAACTATGTTCTCATGAACTCCTGTAAAGAGGACGAAACCATTTTATGAAATATCACTTACGTTTAGAAACTAATAGGAAAATTAATATATTTATATCACACACGTCCGGACATTTCCTATGCAGATCAATTCTTAAGTCAGTTCGTGCATTGTCCTATAAATATCATCTTAAGATTGCTCTTAGGCTTTTAAGTACTTAAAAAGGGGCACCGGGACAGGGTCATTGGTTAGGAAAATAAAAATTTTGGTCTTTCTTCTTTTGCAAACTCTGATTGGACAAAATTTACACTTTAGGATGCCTGTCACTAGTTTTTTCATTTTTGGGTGACTATTTGGTCTCGTGGAAGAGCAAGAAACAGGGGTTGTTTCTCGTTCTTCGGCTGAGGCTGAATACAGGTCAATGTGTGTTGCCTTATGTGAAATACTGTGGCTCATAAATCTGCTGCAGCTGAGCTGTGATAATGATGTTGTCCTGTCACTTGCAGCAAAACACGTTTTTCATTATCGAACTAAACACTTTGAAATCGACCTTTTTTTCTTAAGGGAAAAAAAATAAGTGCTGATGTTATTCAAACTGTCCATGTTTCTTCTACTATTCAAGTAGCAGATGTTTTTACTAAAAACTTACTTGTACAACACATAATATCTACTGTCTAAGTTAAATGTGCGTTACTTGTTAGTACATCAAATTGAGGGGGGGGGGGGGTTGTTGAAACTCATAGTTTATCCTAATTATTTTTAATTTGATGTGGGTTCTTATTTGTGATATTTCTTTTTAGGTGAGTTCCTACTATTAATTGGCCTGCTGCTGCTATGGGCTTCTTGGATATTCTGGGCTTGACATTATCTGGGCCGAGTGGTGCTATATCTTTGGTGTTTTTGGAGTTTGAAGAACATACATACACACATTCGATATTTTGATATCATCAGAGAACTTCTCTCGCGCGTTCGTCCCTGCTAGGGTTTCATCGTGTTGATGACCCTTGTGTTCTGTTCTTGTTTTCGAGTTCCGATTCATTGGATCATCTCATTGTTGGTCTAGATCATAATTTTGAGTTGTATTCTTCTTGGTTGAATCTGTCTTCATACGAATCTGCTATTGTTTGATTATATTGTTTATACGATTACCATTCTTGACATGTTGCCATGATCCCTGTATTCCATTGCAACTACAGGTGAACCAGAGTTTCCAATCATTGTACATACTATTATTATAATAGTTTAACTAGGATACCCATTACTTTTACACACATATGAGACGAATCCGATTAACAAGTTTTGGACGATTACTAATTCAATAGTTAAGGTTCACATACGAGGAAAAAAACAAAAAATAACAAAAAAAAGTTTCTAATAGGAATGGTTTAAGCCTATACGATTTTGACTCGAATCAACAGGTTTTAAAACCAATCTGGTTTGTTTTAAATCTGGTTTTTGTGGTTTGTGCCCCTCTACAAGACAGGCTAAATGTTAATTGAGAAATTGAAAACTAATTATAAAAATGAAGTAAGGATTAAAGATGACACCTTGATAACAGTAGGTTAAATAAATTTATTAGTGTTTTATACATCTGCGGATATTCATAAGGATGTTCATAAGATATGACCTTGTCAAATTACCAAGAAAGAAAATTATGCTAATTAAAAAGTTTTTGAGAATAGATAGGTCCGATTAAGATAACAATATACTTCAAAGCAAGGTTGTACGTTTGATGTTAAAAAAAACCCTTGAGAAAATTTCAATCTAAAATTTCCATATAATTTGTTTGAATCTATCAAATTGAAGGGTCATTACTTGTAGAAATCTTGAAAAATTGTACGCGACTCATTACTTGTAGAAATCTTGAAAATAGTTCCTGCAAATAAGCCCAATTCCGACCTAAATTACAATTTATAATTATAACCTAATTATAACATATTATCTAAATATAAAATTACTATCAGTCCAATATTTAAAAAACATCATAGTCATGACTATTTTCACAATTTTTTAACGGTAAAGTAGGCGTAGAGTAAAAAGTGTGTATTACTAGTAAAAATCCTTTAATGTAACGACATTTAACAAGATTGGACAATTTCATCTAAAGGCATGTGTTATACTCTTGTAATTGAGTAAGCATTTGTGATGTGGCATGTGCATAGAATACGTGTCCTCTTGGGCAAAGAGGGACGTGACCCGTAAAATATGAGTGTGGTCACAAGCGTTGCTCTCTTGCCTTAAATAAGACTATCAAAGTTGTATCATATCAGCTTTATCCACACGTCCAGCATGGACGATAACAGTACTGCTAATATCTATAAACTTTTCAAACTTTTCATATTTTCTAAAGTTATAAAATAATATATCTTAATTATGTTTCTAGCATTAAATGCTAAATTATCAGAAATAAAATCATTCATCAATTTTTTTAATAAAACCAGTAATAGAATCGTATTATCTAGTCAATTGCACTAAGACAAGTGCAAATTGATCTAGCCGTTTTATGAGTTTTGTTTTCATATAAGAAGTATTCGGTTTCTAATTTTAATAATTAGTTTGCTAAACTCATTTTTTATCATTGGGATACTAGTAAAATCAAAATAGTGTTTATTGATCATTTTATTCCCTTGCAAACCATAACGAACCCGTAATTATTTGTTTTTCGTTGACTATATAAAAGTTATTTAGAAAACCCAATTGTCATTTAATTAATTAAAGCCTAATAGTTGCCATGATCCCTGTATTCCATTGCAACTACAGTTGCACCAAGTGTTCCAATCATTGTACATACTATATTATAAATTTAACTAAGATACTCATTACTATTACACACATATGAGACGAATCTGATTAACAAGTTTTGGACGATTACTAATTCAATAGTTAAGGTTAACAGGCGAGGAAAAAAACCCGGTTCTAATAGGAATTGGTTTAAGCCGATACGATTTTGACTCGAATCAACAGGTTTTAAAACCAATCTGGTTTGTCTTAAATCTGGTTTCTGTAGTTTGTGCCTGGCCTCTACAAGACAGGCTAAATTTAATTGAGAAGTTGAAAACTAATTATAAAAGTGTTATAAAATACCCACAACCGATCAAGAACAATCTAACTCAAGATCTATTAAGAACAATTTTAACAAGAAGAACTCAATTGATTATTATTACTCCTTTATCAATACACTTGCGGATATATATACATCCCCAATTGAATCTAACTAACATAACAACCGCAATAGAAAAGTTTAAAAAACAACCCTTACAAAATACAGCCTTTCAATTTGTACCTAAAACGTCCAAACAATAGTCATATGCCTAAGAATAGGGTAATGAAAAAACAGTCCCTGTACTTCCAAAGAAGCAATTAAGACTTTACCCTTTTACCCAACAATCTCCACCAAAGTCTTCATTGCACTCAACTGATTCCCAGAGCTTCAACACAGAAGTTGAACTTAGAACCAGACAACACTTTAGTAAACATGTCAGCAGGATTATCATCTGTACTAATCTGTTCACTAGCACCTCTTTAGAAAGAATTACATCTCTAACAAAGTGTAACTTCACATTAATATGTTTAGTCCTTTCATGGAATATACTATTTCGAGAAACTGAACAACACCTTGATTATCACAATAAACCACTGCATCAGTTACCTGAACATCCAATGCCATGACAAAACCCTTTAGCCAATGGACTCTTTCACACCCTCAGTCAAAGCAATATACTCTGCTTCTGTTGTAGATAAAGCAACCACCTTTTGCAACTGAGCCTTCCAACTTACCACATTCCCCAGCACACAAAAGGCATATCCTGTTACTGATCTACCTCTATCCAGATCTTTAGCATAGTCAGCATCAACATAACCACAACCTCACTAGATATCGTATTAGACCAATCTTTAACACTAATCCATAATGCTTAGTGCCACAGAGATACCTTAAGATCCATTTAACAGCATTCCAATGCTCTTTACGAGGCTTAGATAAAAATCTGCTCACCAAACTAACTGCATACCCAAGATCAGGTCTTGTGCACACCATAAGATACATAAGGCTGCCCACAACATTACCATAAGGCACCTTATCCATGTATGCCTGCTCAGCATTAGTTTTAGGAGAATTATCAAAAAACAATTTGAAATGTGCACCCAAAGGAGTCTAAACTATCTTACAACTTGACATCCCATACATTGTCAAGACCTTATCAGCATAACCATACTGAGACAACTTCAGAATTTCCTTTCTCTGTCTCTAACAATTTCCATGCCTAAAATTTTCTTAGCTTCTCCCAGCTCCTTCATCTCAAATTCCCTCTTTAACATCTCCTTAGTTGACACAATTTGACCTTTATCTTTGCAAGCCAACAACATGTCATCAACATAGAGCAGCAGATATACAAATTACCATCTTTACACCTTTATAATACACCAACTATCATATAAGCTTCTGTTAAAGCCTATACTAATCATGTAATCATCAAATCTTTTATACCATTGTCTAGGGGACTGTTTAAGTCCATACAAAGACCTCTTTAAGAAACACACCTTGTCTTCATTCCCTTGACTTCATACCCCTTAGGCTGATTCATATAAATCTATTCATCTAGTCTACCATGTAGAAAAGCAGTCTTCACATCTAGTTGCTCTAGTTCCATATCAAAAGAAGCAGTCAAAGATAGTATCACCCTAATTGAAGAGTGCTTTACACTGGAGAAAAGATCTCATTATAATCAACACCAGCTTGCTGAGTAAACCCCTTTACCACTAACCTGGCCTTGAATCTGGGCTTTCACTCTCACTAGCAGCCTCCTTGACCTTGAATAACCACTTACAAGATATTAGTTTCTTATCTTTAGGCTTATCAACTAACTCCCAGGTTTCATTCTTGTATAATGACTCCATTTCATCATCCATAACTGCAATCCACTTCTTATGATTAACTGAATTAACAGCCTCTTCATAGGTCAGAGGTTCAAAGATACTTTCATACTCAGCAGCTACAAAAGCTATAGCTGTTAAATCCTCATTATCTCTGAACCTCAATGGGGCTACAATTTGCCTTCTAGGCCTATCTCTTGCTATGCAATGATCACCTGGTATCTCATCATTATTACTACCAGAAGTACCTTGTTCAGAGCTAACATGCTTATTAGAAGTGCCCCTAGACTCCACCTCTATCTGAACACCATCACCAGTGCTAGCATATCTACTCAGCTCAACACCTTCATTAATGATCTTCACATCTTTGTATAGCACATCCTCGTTAAACTTTACATCTCTACTCACTATCACCTTCTTTCCTTGTTTCTCAAGACTCCATAGCCTGTAACCTTTTACCCCATCAGGATACCCTAGCATTACACACCTTATAGCTCTTGGCTCTAGCTTACCTTGGTTCACATGAGCATAAGCTAGAGAACCAAAAGTCCTAAGGTTGCTATAATATTCCTTGTATCCAGACCAGACCTCCATTGGAGTTTTCATGTCTAAAGCTACAGATGGAGACCTATTTATGAGATAAGCAGCAGTTGATGCAGCTTCTGCCCAGAATTTCTTAGGCATACCTACACTTACCAACATACACCTTATCCTTTCACCTATGGTTCTATTCATTCTCTCTGCCAAATCATTTGTTGAGGTGTGCCAGGCACAATCAAGTGTCTAGCAATGCCATGAGCTTTGCAATATTGATTAAACTCTTGACTACAAAATTCAAGTCCATTATCAGTCCTCAGCTTCTTCAGCCTCTTGTCAGTCTGATTCTCAACCAAAGTCTTCCACTCCTTAAATTTTCCAAATGCTTCACTTTTATGTTTCAACACATACAACCAGACTCTCCTAGAGTAATCATCAATCATAGTTAGGAAATACCTAGCACCACCTAAGGATTCATGTTTTGTAGGCCCCCAAACATCAGAGTGAACATATTCTAACACTCCTCTGGTAGGATGTCTACCCCTACTAACTTGACTCTCTTAGTTTGCCAAGAACACAGCTATCACACATACTAATGTCACAGCTGCTAAACCAACAATTACCTGTTGTTTGTTTAATTCAACATGTCCTGGCACACTTATATGTCCCAATCTATTATGCCATAACAAGGCCTTCTTCTCCGATTCCTCCACTACTAAACAAGCATTACCCTGAACCTCTTCTGCACACCCATCTAACAAGTAGATTTGTTACCTTTCCTTGTGCCAGACAACACCACCATAGATCCCTTACACACCTTAGCTTTGCCATTTTTCAAGTTAACATGGTAACCTTACCTCTCAAAAGCACCAAGTGACAACAGACTTCTTTTTAATTCAGGTGTGTACCTTACATCTTTAAGATCAAATCTGGTCCCATTATCCATCCTTAAGGAGACTACACCATACCCTTTAATGTGACAAGGCCGATTATCACCTAACTTCACTGTGTCAAGATCATCTATCTTCAAATTCTTAAAGAACTCTTTCACAGGAGTCATGTGAAAAGAGCACCCTGAGTCCATGACCTAACTACTAGCCTTTTCACCTTCACTTACACAGAACACATCGGCACTATCATAGCCATCAGGACTACACCATACCCTTTAATGTGATAAGGCCGATTATCACCTAACTTCACTGTACCAAGATCATCTATCTTCAAATTCTTAAAGAACTCTTTCACAGGAGTCATGTGAAAGAGCACCCTGAGTCCATGACCCAACTACTAGCCTTTTCACCTTCACTTACACAGAACACATCGGCACTATCATAGCTATCAGATAGACTATCTTGTTCAATATGACTATGCTGACCTTTGGTTCCACTATACTACCCTTTTCTCTTCTTGAATTCAGGGCATTCTTTCTTCAAGTGTTTTTCAGAATTACACACGAAACACCTTCTTTAGAACTTGGACTTTGATCTTGACTGACTTCTACCTTTGAACCCCCTTTTATCAGTTCTTCCCCCGGCTACTAATCCTTTTCCACCTTCTTCCTTACACTCTGTCCTCTTTTTCAACTCTCTAGAGTTGAGAGCAGCCAACACTTCTTCCATGGTGAGAGTTTCTCTACCATATAGAAGAGTATCAACAAAGTGTTCATGAGAAGCAGGTAATGAAGTGAGAAAGATTATAGCTTGATCCTCATCCTCCAGCTTTACTTTGATATTCTCAAGATCCAATATGAGTTGTTGAATTCATCAGTATGATCATCTAATGATCTCCCAATCCCCATATTGAATGTATATAATCTCTTCTTCAAGTAAAGCCTATTTGCCAGAGACTTTGTCATGTATAATGACTCAAGCTTCAGCCATACTCCGGCTGCAGTCGTTTCTTTGGAAACTTCTCTGAGAACCCGGTCACCTAGGCTCAAAATTATTGCACTGTGTGCCTTCTCTAGATGTCTTTCTTCTCTTTCTCGGAAAGTCCCACCGCATGTTGGCTTCCCCCAACAATGCATCAGAAATACCCTGATGAACCAACAACGCTCGCATCTTTACCCTCCAAAGACTGAAATCGTTCCTTCCATCAAATTTTTCCAGATCGAACTTCGTCGTCCCCATTCGACTCTCTAATTTGACACCTCCTCTCAATCGGAATGTGTATCACCGAGCTTCCGTTTGGCTCTGATACCAATTGTTATAAAAACACCCACAACCGATCAAGAACAATCTAACTCAAGATCTATTAAGAACAATTTTAACAAGAAGAACTCAATTGATTATTATTACTCCTTTATCAATACACTTGCGGATATATATACATCCCCAATTTGAATCTAACTAACCATAACAACCGCAATAGAAAAGTTTACAAAACAACCCTTACAAAATACAACCTTGTCAATTTGTACCTAAAACGTCCAAACAATAGTCATATGCCTAAGAATAGGGTAATGACAAAAACAGTCCCTGTACTTCCAAAGAAGCAATTAAGACTTTTACCCTTTTACCCAACAAAAAAGTAATTGGTTTAATGTAATTGGTTTAATGATCTTTTGACTTGATATGATTAGTGCCACATGCAAAGTTGTCGTTGTGCTATCAAATCTTCTTTTCGTAATCAAAAGAGAAGATACTTTTATGTGACAATTATTGAATTGTGTTAATGCGTTTTTGTTAAACCTTTTAATATATACATTTCCTCAAATTCCTTTATAAATAATTAAATACTGATGTCTTAACTTCTCATCAACACGAGTTTCAATCTAACTATTAATTGACAATATCCGACTAAGACGTGCTAACTCAAAAACAATTGGTGGAAATAGTAGTTTATTTTGTTCGATTTAAATTATAAAATATCGATCAAATCAATATCTTTAATATCATATTGTTATAAAGGTAAACTGATTAATTGGTTTGAGAGAGGTATTCATAGTTTGAGAGAGGTATTCATAGCTTTTCAAAGTGAAATTCATAATTTTAAGTCTCGTATAATGTAAAATGTTTCAAATGAGTCAGAAGTTTTATCAAATGAATCTTTGATTGTAAGTCTTCCTTAAAATTAAAGGCGGATAGGGTCACCAACGTTATCTATATTCACTGACATGGGTAACCTTTGGCCAATAGACTTGCCCAGATGATCCGGACTTAAAGTATTCGTTAACCGTTTTGCAAGAAACACATCAAAGTATGCATATATATGATTATGTCTAATCTATTAAAGTTTAGTATTAAAGAAAGAATATTATTTTACAACAGCACATCAAAAGTAACAAATAAGTAGTAAAATTACAAATATACCCACGTAAAAACCATACAACAAATAGTTCTAAAGAGGACAAAATGGTCTACCCGACCGAGTCCGATGACTAGGGATCGTGAAATGCCTCAACCTTCCTTCTTGTTCCGTCAAATACCCTTCACATAAAAACGCCTTCGAAAACTCATACTCGACCGCCCTATCGACGTCGTGCACGAACACATTCGTCTCCCCGTCCGCCCTATTCCGCCCCATCAACCCCGCTGTGTAGATCGCCTTCATTCTCCCCGGAGCCTCTTCATGGTATCCCGTCGGTGCATCCACCATTATTAAATCCCATTCCACTTCGTACACTTCTTGTGGTAAGTTCCCTTTCAATGACAACTCGCACCTCGAAACCCTTGGATCCTCCACCAACTATATATATATATATAAAATACTCTATTAGTGGTGGAGATTAAAGAAGCTCGAGCTTAACTTATAAATAGTTATTTACTTATTTTATAAGTATATAATAATTTTTATTATACATCATATATTATATTATCATATATAGGGTCTTCATTACCCGGATCGTAAAACCCAAATTCAATCTGGACTGAATTTGAATTGCGAATACTTATTTTAGAACAGCAACACCAATGTTTTGGAGACCGGAGCGGCCGGTGCGACCGGTTTGACCGGTGGCCGGTCCGGTCTGATACGGATCGTTTCTGGACGGTCCCGAACCGCTGGTTGGACCGGGAAACCGGACCGGTTCGGACCGGTTTTGATATTTATTTTTTTTAATTTTTTTTATTTTAATTGGTAAAAACGGAGTGTTAAACCATAAATTAGTACGTTTGATATACAAATATAGTTAAATTTTATATATAATTATAAAATACATATATAAAACATATATAAATTACTTATATTTAATTATATATAAATATAGTTAAATCCGGTGCAACCGGTCCGACCACCAAATCAGTAAGACGTCCGATTCGACATCGGATCCGATTCGACATCGGATCCGATTCGACATCGGATCCGATTCGACATCGGATCCGATTCTGAAAACATTGAGCAACACACAACATATTTATTGATACTCTTAAACTATACCAATTCTTTATCTATATCATTTCAGGATTCTAGTTCTGGTGTTTTTCTATAAAGTATTTATCCAAACCCAACAGGTGGATTTCGAATATTTAAATCGGATTTTAGGTTTTCGAATCAAATTCAAACGTAAGAATTTCAAGCCTTAAATGTACTATTTCTTCTTATAAGCTTTTATAAAAAACTTAAATGTATAAAATTTCTAACCACCTGACACTCGTGTCGTTTACCGATGTCCAACAAATCGGCTGCACGCGCCCCTTAGTGTCGTAAACCACATGGTACGACTCCAACGTCGGAAACTTGGTCTGAATCTGCCGTATCCACGCCTCATCCTCCTCAAGAAACACGGTCCGACCACCGTGGTTCAACGCCGCCCACATCGGGCTGTCGTAACCCAGCCCGAACACCAAGAAATTGCAGGGCGACTTCTTGTTGAGCACCCGGAGACTAACCGAGATCTCCTTGAACGTTTGTTGCGGAGTTATGTTTGATGTAACGTAGTGCACGAGCGTCTCGGCGGTTGCCAGAGGAAGCTTGTTGCATGTTGCTATTTGAGATGATGTGGGTGATAATGGGTTCGGGTTCGGGTTCGTGGGGCAGGAGGTGGGTCGGGTGGAGAGTGGGATGATCGGAGGAAGAGGAGGAGGAGAAGGATGAGGAGGAAGAAGAGGGTGAGGATGATGGGTTTGAGGGTGAGGGTGAAGTTGGTTGATTTGGATCTCATGGTTGGATCTGTAGAGGGAAATTGAAAGAAAGATGGAGTGTGTTTTTTTGTTTAAAAAGAGATGGAGATAGAGAGAGAGGTGGGTGAGACGTGATGGAAGAGTGAGATATATTAGTCTGGAGTAGGAAGGAAGAAATGTTATGTTATGTTACTAATTAGGTAGGGGTACGTGGATGTTGGATGTACAGGTAAACGTGTTGTCGCGTACGAGAGAATATCGAAGTCTTACACTTAGAGTTTTACAACAATATGTTTTATGTGAGGTAGTGATTTTAACATAGTGAGTTTTGCAAACATTGGCTGTGTCACATGACGACATGACGTGGATGACATTTCCTTAATGGATTTATCCGAATGATCAAAATTAGGGTGTTCGTTAGTCGTTCAGGTAAAAAGGTAAATGTGGTCTCGTCGGGTGGGTTCGAGTCTTGAAAGTGACGATTTATTGTAAATGTTTAGGTGTTGTTTAATGTTGTGGATTAAAAGTAAGAGTAAATGAGTGAGTAGTTCTTATAAAAATAATAAATTAGAAAGGATATAAAAGTAATAAATTAGAAAGGATATCGGACATGGGTGAAAAGCTTGTAAGGCTAATTATAGGTGGTTAATAACAGTACATTAAAAACGATATGATTTTAAATTATTATAATGATACAACTTAGTTTGTGTTAATTAAGTAATAAATTAGTGTTTTTGTTTTTTTTAATCCTTGTATGGGTGAGAAATCATATATGTTATGTCAATTTCACTTAAATAGTTGGCTTAGTGGAGTGTTGCAATCAGACATTTTCAGTGGCTTGTAGTCTTTTACTGTTATATACTTATATACTATACTTAACGCCAACTTAAACTAAACAAACTTTAACGAAATGACTACGTTTGAATACAAATATTAACATTTTTTTCCCGACAATGTTAAACTATTTTTTGTATATGTTGAGTTTTGGGACGGAGTATTATTGAACATTACATTTGTACATGTCAGTTTTTAATATAAAATGTATAAATTATGTTTTGGTATATGAATATATTTTTTAAAAGTTTAAAATGAATTATTTTGTAAAGGTAGTTTATGTTTGACTTTTAGCAAGTTGGAAATGCATATCTACATGTGGTTTGTTTTGAAAAGATAGTGATCTAATTCTGGATTAAATTACGTTATTGATTCATTAAAATTTCAGATAATTACCTCTAAAACTACCTAATCAAGTTATTAACACCTTCAAAACACAGGAAGTGAACCTGTGACTGAGATTAAACTCTTAATTTCACCCACATTAGAATTTAGAAAGATAAAAATGTAACTAATCTTATATTTAATATGTTAATATTTAATCTAATTAATTATGTTCTGTACATTATGATTGAAGATGGAAGGTGAATGGTTGGAAGAATGTGTGGCTGGTGGAATACTTTTGAGTAAAGTTTAATTTTTAATTAGGTGTTAGGTTGGTATTTCTAATCTATTATTTCTTATATTTATAATATCCAAGTTCTAATATTTAATTGATTCTTTGATCTATAATCACATGGTTAGTTTAGCTTTTCACCTCCCAAACTCCCAACGCTCACCATATAAGATTATCCTTGTTACACTACAATGTGATAAAGTTGGAAGCCGATCAAAACCCGCTCTCCATATATATGCTTGATCCGTATTCATCCTTAAATAAGCATTTCCTGACATATGTTTGGTAGTTAATAGGCGATATGCGATCTATCTGTTTAGTCGTGATTTTATTTTCATCCGTCTGTAAAACTATAATCAAGAGCAAGGTTCTCAGGATCATTAAATAAATGGAATTCTGCACACACCGCTATTTTTCTAGGGGAAACCGATTCAAACGGTCACGGTTAGGGCTCCCCTTGACCGTTCAGTCGGGTGTGAGACCTAACTGTCACGGTGAGGCCTAACCGTGACAGTTAGAGCCCAGACTAATCTGGGGATCCGTTGCAATTATTGCCCAATAATTGGGTATGTAATTAATGGGGAATTAATTGTGCGCAGGTAGGGTTTTAAGGGGCTATATGTCACGGCTTGGCCAAACCGTGACATATTGCATATATTTTCTATATTTTTTTAATCATAACAGTTTGTTTTTATTTTAATTTTATCACACATTTAACCTAATCGTAACTCACAAGTTTGTGTTTTGTGTTTATTAATAATTTATCTTATTACAAGTATTTATTTATTATTAATGTGACGGTTTTGTGTTTAATTTGTTTACGAGTTTGTAAAAATCGGTTGTCATTATACAGACATATTGTATATATTTTTAAAATTTGAGTAATCATATTAGTTTGTTTTTATTTTTATTTTATCACACGGTTAACCTAATCGTAACATACGTATTTGTGTTTTGTGTTTATTATTAATTTATCATATTACAAGTAATTTTTGTGTTTAATTATTTATTAAACAAGTTGGTTGTTATTTTATCACATGGTTAACCTAATCGTACAAATCAGTTGTTATCAAACATATACAATTAACATTATCAACATTAAAAATATAAAACAAACAAACAAAGAAACACAACCAAACAAACACAACCAAACAAACACAACCAAACAAACACAACCAAATATACAAGTCATCATAACTGAAACTGCATATATATACAACGAGTTTTACATACAAAAAGAAATAAAATACAAACAAAATACCTATCTAATCCGTCATCTTCGGATCGCTGCCCTGACCAAACCCGCCCGCGCCAGATGGGCCAGCACCATCATGGCCTAACCGCCTCGGTGGCTGTGACAACAACGGCGTACCCGTGGCGGCATAGTCCGCGACCATGTGCTGGATGACCCAGTGCAGCATATCCTCCAGCCTCGTGACCCTGTCTCGCGTGTCCTGAAGCATATCAATAACGTGAGCAGTCAATCGCACGGCATGGTACACGCGCTGAAGATGCTGGGGCGGGTCCTGATCGTGCGGCGGAGGAATGGGCTGATCCTCCCCGCCACCAAGGGGCTCGTGGGCAGCCTGAAGGTGGACCTCAGCCCCCGCCAACTCGGGCGGGTCCACCAACGGCTCGGGCACCCATGCCACTAGCTCATGGTATCTACTGAGCAGGTGCCACGTGCCGTCGGGGAACCTCCGAATGATCCTCATCCCGGTGGCGGTGGTCCGGCCGGCCACGCGCACAGGAGTCGGAGGTAGCGGGAGCTGAGACATGGCATGCGCGTACCCCAGCCCCCGAGCGATCCGGGAAACGATGTTCCCGCCCACCAACGCCCCTCGCGACTGCCTGTGATAATAACTAACAAAATAATCCGCAAGGGCATGTGCGAGGTGGCAGTGTCGGTGTGTGAGTACACACCGAAGAAAGAAAAGGTCGGCGACGTTGACCCTGTCGGTCCCCGCCCCATGACCAGCGACGGACGAGGAGATCAGTCGGTGAATGTATCTATTCAGACGGTCTCGTATATGAGAAAACCTCGTATCACCACCGTATGGTTCGTCGCCGATCGCAAGCCACCAGACCTGATCCGAGTCGTCGGCCCCACGGATCAAGGCCGTGGTGTACATCGGTTGTCGGACCTCCACCTCCGTATAGAGGCCGCTGACGACGGCGAACCGTCTAAGTGACATGCGGTGGAGGGACCCGAACAACCGGAAAGCAACCTCCGCTGGCGCACGACCATCTGCTACGTCGTCCTCGTCCAGCTCCGCAAGTCCCTGCTCACGGGGACGGAATGTGAAGGTGCAGTAGAACTCCACGGTGAGCTCTTGATGGGCAGGGTCGCCCATCCTGAACAGCTGCTCCCACGGGCCGTCCTCGCTGATAATCTCAAAAAATCGGTCGCGCTCTTCAACGAACTATAAGAACTCCTCCGACAAGACGGTCCCCGCTGCTGGCGCTCGTCCTCTCAGGGTCCTGAACCGCTCGTACGGTGTAGTCCCCTGCTCGAACTGCAGCGTCGGGCAGTCATCAATCCCGGGGATAAAAGCGTCGTCGGCATCCATCTCTGCGAAAAATACGTATTTATCATTATTTACAATGTTTATAAAATTAATGGTTGACGGTTAATTATTATTATTATATTATTGGTATTATTATTAATATTTCTATTATTACTATTATTATTATTATTATTGTTATTATTATTACTAATATTATTATTATTACTATTATTATTAATATTATATACTACTACTACTACTATTATTATTATTTCTATTATTACTATTACTATTATTATTATGTATACTATATTATTATTATTATTATTATTATTATTATTTATTATTATTATTATTATTATTATTATTATTATTACTATTATTATTATTATTATTATTATTATTATTATTATTATTATTATTATTATTATTATTATTATTATTATTTTTATTACTATTATTATTATTGTTACTATAATTTGTAGTATTATTATTAATATTATTATTATTTCTATTATTTCTATTATTTGTACTATTATTTTTATCATCATCATCATTATCAAATAAAGGATATTCATTAATATGATAAAGTAACGGAGAATGATAACTTACAGGAGGCATTGGTGCCTCTTTGACGATCCGTTATTCTAACGTAATTATTTATACGATCCTCATACATATTTTGTCATTCTAGTGCTTGTTGATATGCAAATCTCGACCAATGATAGCTCACACTGGGCATTGGGTAATCCCCTTCCAATTGTATGCAAAGAAAGTGATCTTGGTTAATATAAGCAAGTGCGACAACTAGATAGGTGAATAATGGCTCTGGGACTGTTCTCAGCGGGAACCATGTCTGGCTGCCAAATGAAGAAATAAGATGCACAATACAAGTGAATGTTTCCGCAATTACGAGTCCACGGACCGAAAAAGTTAGCCAATGGGTATCGGGTGCGGGTTGAGTCGTGACAAACCAATTTAAGCTATTACGAACAGAATCATAATAGCCAGGCATCTCGCGGTTCAAATTGCTCCGCCAATACCACATGTATCTGTCCATCTCCGACAACATTTGACGCCTAACCCATTCCCATTCATTTTGCTTTTTCCCTTAAGCCACCGCGATTGCCCGAAAACCACCGCTACCATCAGGCCGCACATCTTTTATAGTCGAAACGTACCGATGAATCCATTGGGGCATGTGAATCCAAGGATCGCAATTCAGGAATTATCAGTATTAAAATAAATCAATTTAATGATCGCGGAATTATCACTAATTGACGTTTAATTGTTTGTAATGATCAATGATGAACACAACCACAGAAACACAATAAAGACGAAATCTATAATAATTCAAATGTATTTCATTAACTATAATATAATGATTACAAAAGAATAATGAATAACTATGAACAATCGAATTCTGTGAATCGAATGATGTTTGATGTTGATGTGACGGCAGCTAGGGTTGCACAATGAACTCTTGACGGCCGTAATATTGATTGATTGTGTTCCCCGAGATGTGAAACCTAGGACTCATATTTATAGATGATTTGAGTCAGTTAAGGAAACACCGGATCTCTCGGGATTTGTTATTGATTGTGTTGACTTGTTTGACTTCTTGATAGTTGCAATCGCACAAGTATAATGTTCTTCCGCAGCAATCTTCTCGTCCGCAGAACATTTGTTCTTCCGTAGATGACTTAGTCTTCCGTAGCAAAGTTGTTCTTCCGTAGGAAATTCTTCTTCCGTAGGAGTCTTCACTTCATGGTATTTGATCATCTGCAGGAACATGTACTTGGTCATTTGGTCTTGTAAGAAACATATCTACGGATTAACAAAATTGTTCATCCGTAGATGTTTCCTACACTTGGTCAATTTCAGTAAATCCATCCAAGTATATTGTTTATCCTGTCAAGTCACAAATCAACACACATACATATATGGGGTTAACCTATAGATTCAAATCACATATATATATATATTTTGACTGTTACAAATATTAATTACAAGACTTGATTTTCAAGTACTAAGCCTATACAAAATTGATCTAGCCCTATACAATCTAGACCTAACAATACTCCCCCTTAGGCTTAGCTCCTTGTAATCAGTCCTTCAAAACAGCAAGCTCCTTAACTCTTGCTATCATTTTATTGTAGAAGTAAGATACAGCAGTTTTCTGATCATCGTACTTGTACTTGATCTGCATCCTGCTGATCTTCTTCAATGTGTCATAGCTCAGACCCAAAACATCTTCTTCCGTAGTGAGTGTTTCCACTACACTATCATTATGTACAATCTCTAATTCATCTTCTTCTGAGATTCTGAGCTCAGACACTTCAGCTATGGTTGTCCCTTTTAGTAGCCCAGCCTCATGTCTCCTTCTCTTGTGTGCCTTTGCATGCAATTTATCAATAACTTGTATCATGTGCACGTACAGGCAGAGATCATTCTGGGCTTTTTCATCTGTTAGTTTTGGGAAGAATTTATCATGAAGATATGAAGTGTAGCTGGGATGCAACATCTTTAGCTCCATTGGATCAAAGATTCTTATTTTGTCTCCCTTCTTCCCTTAAACATTTCTCAGCAACACCATCTCTTTATTCTTTTCAACGTATCCCCATTCTGAGATAGGACAAGTGAATTGATTTCCAGTGATGCTTTTGATGGTGTGTGAGCTTCTGGTACATCCCACTCTTTTTAGCAGATCATCATCTACAAGGGATGAGACTTCAGCTGTTTTTCTTTTCTGATTTTGTATCATTCTTTTATGCTCCTTATCATTTCTCTTTGCTTGCATTAGCACATCATCAGTAAAACTGGTCTTCATACCATTTACAGCTGCTGAGAAGTCTCTCCCCCTGAGATGGATTGGGTAGTTGAACATTGGGATGCTCTGTAGATCCCTCATATCTTGCTCCGGAAGGCTGAGCATGTCTTCCACATCATGGAAGTATTGAATCCTTCCAGATGTCCTCTTGATTATTGCACAATCCCAGTCTGGATCATATTTCCAGGCCATAATCCTGTTGTCTTCCACAGAACTGGGAGTTGTGATATGATCATACAACTGTACGAGAGTTGATTTCTTCTCGGTGATCTCTCGAACAGTTGTTCCCAGAGGCCATACTTTTCCGGGGATCACTGCCCTTGGCTCTCTGATTAGTTGTTCTTTTTCCTTGTGCTGATCTTTTGATTCAACAAGTTACTGGATCAGCAGCAAGTTTGCTTTGTTCTTTTGGATGTGGAGCAGTGGTTCTGAACTTAACTCCAGTTTCCAGTTCCACTTTCATCACATGCTCCATCATCCTCCGCAGTTCTCCAGTGGTTCTGCCTTTGAGCTCATGCGGTTTGTAGTTGTGACCCTGTAACCAGCAAGTCATATTGTACTTGGTGAGTTTTGCTGTGTCACAGTGGCCCAAATCCTTCCTTATCTTCTCCAATGATTGAAAAGTTGTAAAGGCTTCATAATCACAATTTGGGATTATGAACCTTGCAAATTCAAATTCTTTCAATGCATTGGTCATTTCTGATGTGTTCATCCTCTCAACCATGTCATACGGAAAACCATGGTTGATGAGGGTCATAAACATGCTGGAGTCAGGCCTCTCTTCCATGATATCAGCGGTTGTTAGAAGGTCATCGGCCTTTCCACCCTTATCATCAGTGGGGGACTCTATTCTTGTTAGTTCCTCCCACTCCTTCTCACTGTCATCTTCTTCTCCGGAGGATACCTTCACAGCAGTCACTTCTACTGAAGGTGTAGGTGCAGGAGATGGAAGTTTTGGTTTCTTTGGGGAGCTTTCTTCTTCAGGTTTCTTTTGTGTAGCTCCAAAGTATTTTCTTTTTCGGGTGTATGAGATCAGCGGCTTAGTAGCTCTACCCGATTGTTTTGCTGGCTCAGCACTTGAATCCACTTTTGTTTTCAAATCAGAGAGTTTTCTTTTCAGGCTTTCTATCTCTAAATCCTTTTGCTTTATTTGCTCAACCTTTTCATTTTGCTCAAGTTTTAAAGCAGCCTCCAACTCTCGTTTTGTTTGCAACAATAGATCAATAACTTCATTGTTGGACAGTGCATCTTCTCTCAGTCTTTTTAGACTGGCATCCTTCTTCGTCAGTTCTTCATCCTTTTCTTGGATTACACCGTACAGCTCCAGAATTCTTTGTTTTCGCTTATTGGATTTAAGTACCAACTTGTTGTACTTAGCAACCAGAAAGCTTTTGCTCACAGGAATGTCACTGTCACTTAAGTCATCTTCATGGTATGCAGTGACATCCTGAGCAGATTCTTGAACTTCCCCGTGTTCATCAGCAGCTTGTTCATCTTTCAATGAAGGTATTGGCTCGGTATGTGCTGATGAGGGTTGTTCTTCTGTGTGTGTTGGTGAGAAAGGAACAGTGCTGGCTTAAGATAAAATTTCTGTGTCTCCTGAGTGTACGGAGTGTACAGACTCAGTCACCTCAAAAGGTTCAATCCCAGCACTTTCCGGTGATTGATGTTTTGGAGATTCTGGTGGTGGTTGTATGGGGGATTGGATTTGTTGTGGAGAGAGTGGTTGAGTGTGATGAGATGAAGACTGAGAGGATGATGATGATTGTTGTTGGATAGGAGATGCTGGCTGAGTATCTTTGGTGGACGATGATGATATTGGTACAGGTGATTGATGATGGTGAATTGGGGAGATTGGTTGGGTGTTTAGGCTTGCTGGTGATTGTGGTTGTTGAAAGGGTGATTGGCTGGGTGATGGATGTTGTAGAGGTGGTGTTTGGAGTGGTGATTGTTGTTGGTGTAGTGGTGTTTGGAGTGGAGAGTGAGAAGATTGTGCAGAATCAGCAGATGATTCTGCGTCATCTGCCCATGCCAACTCTTGAGGCAGGTCAGCTTGAGGATCTATAACATGTGCGAACATTGGCATATCCGGACCCTCATACTTTCCACTAAGTTTATTCAACACTGATTTGCTCAGGTGTGCTTGAACAAACACGTCGCCAACTCTGTTCAACCTTGGAAGTTCTGAGTTGATTATCAGTTGTAGGAATCTCGGGAACATATACATCTTGTCATTCTTCTGCAATTTGACTTGTTCACTCATGCAGTTGAAGATGTATTTGGCGTAGTTGTAAGTTCTCCCTTCGAATACCCCAATGATTCCGGATGATATATGCCGAGAGAATCTGTCTAGCCCCGACTTCCTGTTCGACATGCACTTTAGGTAGGTGTGACACAAGAATCTGTACGGTTTGCACAGCCTACCCTTCTTGATTTCCCCTTTCTCGTAATCACCGTCGTACCCCATGAGGTTAAATACCTTTTCAATGTATTCATTCTCGAATACATCGGGGTGCCCTATTTCTCTATCTCCCAGTTCCAGACATCTTCTTATGGTGCTTTCAGTGATTCGAAGACGCCGATTCAGAATCTCAGCCACAATTACTTCCTCATCATCTTGTTCTTCCACTCGTGCTGAGTTCCAGAATCCGATTATGTGCGCCTGATGGATCACAGGCTCAGCCGTCAAGGCGTAGAAGAGCCTGGATCGTCGGAGATATCTGATGATATCTCGACATCCTTCCGCTGCTGGATCATCAGCGTTCAAGAACGCGCACACATTGTGCTCTTTAGCAAATCTATTTGCCATCTGCAAAGAAAATCAAGTTAGAAACCATGCAGTTGAATCGTTTGAATGTCAACAATCGATGAACCAGTTCCGTATTGATGTTTAAGACATGATTTACCTTTGCAGTAACAGTAATCGGTTACTGGATAATGTTGATATTTTGAAATTTTGAAAAAGAGGGAAAATGGGCGATTTTCTAGGTTAATCTGAAAAAGTGCTCTGTAAAAGTGATAAATGAATTTCAAGAGTCAAAAACCTTATTTATAGTCGAACAGATTAACTTCTTTTATTAATTATGTTGGGCTCACATTATGTTGGGCCCACTTCCATTTATTCCTATGTTGGGCCCACTTCCATTTATTCCTTTCCGTATCCCAAGTGTTTAGTATGCATTATTTCTTCCACAGAACATCTGCGGAACCTTGACATCTGCGGATGTCACATCTGCGGAACCTTAACTTCTGCGGATGTCAACATCTGCGGAACTTTACATCGGATGTAAAAGTTCAAATAATGCATTTGTTTTGTTTTGCTGCTGAATCAGAAATCACATAATACTTCTACGGATGAGAGGTATTACTGTGACTTCTGCGGATGCAGAAATTTCACTGTTACTTCTACGGATGAGAAGTATTACTGAAACTTCTGCGGAACTTAAAGTTTGAAAAACTTTAAATGTATGATATCTACAGAGTAGAATCAAATATTGATGTTGGACATTGTTGACTTTATTTGCATGGCAATTAAGTACAGGGAAGCAAGTTTCCTGTATCATTGCATTCAAGTTAGTGCTCAAGTTCCAATTCCTTCAAAGTAATTCAGATCAATTATCAGCTTTTATTGTTTTTCATGCATGAACTACTCCCCCTAAATTTGTGATTAATGTGAAACTGTTGCATTCATTATAAATTTAAGTTGTGAACAGGCATGACAGGCATATGACAGTCTAAATGAGAGAAAGTCAGTTGAGATAACAATTAAACATCTGACAAACAGTTACATGCTTGCATATATATATAGAGGGATCATACTATAACTTGGCTTCTGCTGATGTTGATTAGTTGATTCAACACATACCTGATTGCAAGTATATAGATCCACTTAAATTCAAACATGAGTATTGTATTAACTAGGCATACGATTTATCATGTTGTGAAGTTTGTTAATCAGTAGCAATCATGAGTCCCACATTCAATTATCATTAGAGTATGACTTCCGTAGGTGAGGCAAACCACTACATTCCACACTTAATGACTATGTACATTAAATTATAAGTTCTATCTTGAGACAAATTTCAGTCTCATGAATGCTTGGATGTTAAAGCTCTTTGACTTGATGTAAAATGGATCACAAGTGATTCCTTTTTTTAGAGCTGAGATATGATCTTCATAGTCACCAAGTCTTTACTGTCGTAAAACAGAGGTGAACTTTAACCCAGGTCTTTGTTTACACAAAACAGAGGGAGAATGAAGATCACACTTATTAATCACAGTCCCAGGTCTTTGTTCACACAAAACAGAGGGAATATGACTTTGCAAAGATAGAATATTATAAAGTATTTTACATAGTGTGCTTGTGTAAGTGATTTGATCACATCAGGAGAGAACAAACCTTCCTGATTCTCAAATGGAATCCTCACAGACAGTTACCTCATGCTTTTAGTTTGGCATGCTCTTAGCTTTGTTTCCACTCAAGTTGAACCTACTCACATATCAGTATGATATAAGTCAGATTGAGTTTTTGTTTAATAGCCAAGTATAGTCTACTATCATTTCCCATATATAATGCATGTATAGATGTTCTAACAGACACTTAAGTTATCCTTAACGATTACTCTTCACAAAGTCAATCATATGCTTTTGTTGATTTATTCTAAGTTAATCATCCCTAAAGATTCTATCAGAAAATTGAATCTAACAGAATCAAATGCTTTAGTAAACAAATCAGCAAGCTGATTGGTTGTGTCTACTTTGACTAACTTGATTAGACCCTTTTCAGAGCAATCTCTCAGAAAATGGTATCTGATTTCTATATGTTTTGTTTTACTATGTTGAACTGGGTTAGCAGTTATAAACATAGCAGCTGAATTATCAATATGAATTGGTGTATGAAGGAAATTGTAACCATAATCAAGTAATTGGTTTTGCAACCAAAGTACTTGAGAGCAACCTGCTGAAGCAGCTATGTACTCTGCTTCAGCTGTGGATACAGATACATTTGTTTGCTTCTTGCACTGCCATGAAACAAGTCTTGGTCCTAAAAATTGACATCCACCAGTTGTGGATTTTCTGTTGTTGTTGCACCCTCCATAGTCACTATCTGAATAGGAGTATAGGGTAAAGTCTCCATCTTTGGGATACCAAAGTCCCAATGCAGGTTTGCCTTTCAGATATCTGAAAATCCTCTTTACAGCATTCAGATATGACTCCTTTGGGTCTGATTGATACCTGGCACAAACACAAACAGCAAACATGATGTCAGGTCTACTAGCAGTTAAGTACATTAATGAACCGATCATTGATCTATACAATCTTTGATCTACGGATTTGCCAGCAGGGTCAGGCACAATCTTGTCTATTGTTGATGCTGGTGTCTTGCATGAAGTGGAATCAGCAAGATTGTACTTCTTCAAGATTTGATGAATGTACTTCTCTTGATTGATGAAAATGCCATCTGATTTCTGATGAACTTGTAAGCCAAGGAAGAAAGTCAATTCTCCCATGGAGCTCATCTGAAATTCAGATTTCATTAAGTCTTCAAAGCTTTGACACAGCTTCTTGTTGGTTGACCCAAATATGATGTCATCAACATATATTTGAACCACCAAAAGATCTTGATATTCTTGTTTGAGGAAGAGTGTCTGATCAATAGTTCCTCTCTTGTACCCATTCTTCAGCAGGAAGGATGATAGTGTATCATACCACTTTCTGGGTGCTTGATGAAGACCATACAAAGCTTTATCAAGCTTGTATACTCTATGTGGATAATCAGGGTCTTCAAAACCAGGGGGTTGAGCCACATAGACTTCTTCATCAATTTTCCCATAAAGGAAAGCACACTTCACATCCATCTGATAGACTGTGAACCTCTTGAATGCTGCATAAGCGAGGAAGACTCGTATAGCTTCAATCCTTGCAACTGGGGCAAAAACTTCATCATAGTCTATTCCCTCTTCCTGAGTGTATCCTTGAGCAATAAGTCTGGCCTTGTTTCTCACTATGATACCTCTGTCATCCAGCTTGTTCTTGAAAAGCCATCTTGTGCCAATTGGATGTTGACCCGTAGGCAAATCTACAAGAGTCCACACTTTCTGCTTTCTGAATTGTTGTAACTCTTCTTGCATAGCCTCAATCCAGCTGTTGTCTTTTAGTGCAGCTGTAATGTTTGCAGGAACTGTTTGGGACAAAAAGCAGTGAACAAACAAATGTTTGCCACACCTCCTTTGCTCCTTGTGGTTCTAGCATGCAGGTCCCCAATGATATTGTCTGTTGGATGAGACTTGTGTACTCTGCTTGTTGAGACAGCATCAACTTGAACTGTGGATTCTAAGTTTGTGAAACCCATTGAAGCAGATGGTGTCAGCTGAGAAGTTGAGTCGATGAAATAATCAAAAGGCTCATGGTCGTTCGGGTCAGCTTGTGTTTGATTGGCTGCTTTGTCTTCTTCCGCAGGAAGTTCTACGGAAGCAGTATTTTGTTCTTCCGCAGGGGGTTCTACGGAAGAGGCATTTTGTACTTCCGTAGGAGATATATCACCATCCACGGATGAAAAATGTTGGTCAGCTGGCAATGGTTGTTGAATGACTACCTCCTGTCCATCTCTAGCATCAGTAGTTGCACCAGAATTTATATCTACGGATGAGGGTACATCTCCTGATGAATTTCCATGTGCTGGGGATGAAGAGTTTGCTTCTCCGGAGGTAGCTGCATGCTGCTGACTTGATCTTTGCTGTGGTTCAGGTGACACTTGTGCTCTTGGTGGGTCAGCTGTTAAAGGCACTTCATTCACACTTGGGGGCACAAAGGGATAACATGTATCCGCAGCACCTGCGTTGATCAAATAACCAGTGTTAAATGATTCAGTTAATGCATCTATATCAAATAACCAAGATGATCCTTTTACATTGGTAGTAAACATGGATTCATCAAAAGAAACATTGGGAGTCTCTTCAACTATGTTATGTTCTGGAATGTACACCCTATATGATTTAGAAGTGGATGAATATCCAACAAAGAAACCATCATAGGCTTTTTCAGAAAATTTTCCCAATTGTTCTTTAGTATTTAAAACAGACACATGACACCCAAAAGCTCTAAGATATCCTATAAAAGGTTTTCTTTTAAATAAGAGTTCGTAAGGTGTTTTATTATGTTCTTTGACTATCAAAGTTCTATTTTGAACATTGCAAGCTGTATTCACAGCTTCTGCCCAGAATGTAATGGGCAACTGAGAATCAGCTAGCATTGTTCTGGCTGCTTCTATCAGTGTTCTATTTCGCCTTTCAGCCACTCCATTTTGTTATGGAGTTCTTGGGGCACTGAATTGTCTAGCTATTCCTTTAGTCCTGCAAAAAGAATCCAAATCAGCATTAACAAATTCAGTTCCATTGTCACTCCTAAAAATTTTAACTTTTAAATCAAGTTGATTCTCAATCTTGATCACAAAGTCCATTAATGTTTCAGATGTTTCACTCTTATGTTTTAAGAAAAAGACCCATGTAAATCTAGTGAAATCATCAACTATCACCAAACAATATTGCCTTTTTCCAATGCTCAGCACATTGGTTGGACCAAAGAGATCCATGTGAAGCAATTTGAGTGGTGTAGTGTTTGTGTTGATTGTTTTGGATTTATGAGACACTCTGTGTTGTTTTCCTTTATAACATGAAGAACAGTGATTAGAACAATGAAATTCTTTCTTTGGTAATCCAATGACTAAGTCATTTTTTACCAATTTATTCATGTTCTTCATGTTGGAATGGACAAGCCTTCTATGCCACAATTGAGATTCATCTTCGGAAATTTGGACAGCAGGCATGTCTCATGATTTGTGAGTGTTGTGTTGTTCATATCCAATATATATGTGTTGCCTTTTCTTGATGCTGTAAGAAGTATCCAGTCTGCTGGAACTGTAAACCCTGGCTTAAGAATGTAACAGTTAGTGTTATCAAAGAGTGTTAAATAATTTTGATCACAAATTTGGGAAACACTAAGTAAATTATACTGCAAATTTTCACAGTAATTTACTTTTTCAAATATTAAAACACCGTTAGTTACCATTCCCTCACCAACAATTTTACCTCCCTTCTTATCCCCACCAAATGCTACATAAGAGGCATGTTTATGTTTGAAGTCATGGAGAAGTGCACAGTTGCCTGTCATATGTCTGGAACAACCACTGTCAACATACCACTTGTTGTCAGCTCTCCATGATTGTTCCTGCACACAAAAAGAAATTAGTTAGTCTTGACAACCCAAGGCTTAATTGTCTTGGGTTTGCCAGTTGTGTCAACAATAGTTACTCCTTCATGAATTAATCTTGAAGTTTCAGTATTAGTTGTTTCTTTTTTATCTGATGGTGGTGAGGATGATTCTGTTGAAGATGATTCAGGTTTCTGAGTATCTTCAAGCTTATTCGAGTCATTCTTCAACTTGGCTTGTTTTGGTTGGTATCTTAACTTTGAAGAGGATCCTGTAGACTTGAAAGTTTCTTCATCTTTCTGCTTTGATTGAGACACAGGAGTTCCTTTAGCAAAGTTATCAAAGAAACCATCAGCTGCTTCACTTTGTTTATCTGTCAAATCCACCTTTTTGTGAGGTGTCTTAGACTGTATTGGTGCTTTCTTTTTCAAAGTCTTGTCCGCAGCAGAGGGTCTTTTCTTTGACTTTTGTTGTTCTTTCTGAATCTTTGTCTCTTTGTCACTTTCTGAGACTTGAGAATCTGATTCAGATGATGTATCTTGTGACTTCTTTTTGCTCTTTTTCTTATTCTTCTTATTAAAATAACATTCCTGAGTGGAATGGTTATTTTTGTCACAAATGGCACAATGTTTGTTGAAGAAGCAATCATCAGTCATGTGATTGTTCATGTTGCAAATGGAACAGTAGCTACTGAAATAGCATTCATCAGTGTTGTGATTCTTCATATCACACCATTTGTGATATTTCTCAGAAGTGTCTTCGAGTTCAGCTTTCTTTTTGTTCTTTTTGTTCTCACTTGCTGAAACATCAGATGATTTCTTCTTGTTTTTGTTTGGTGCTTCATTAGCTGTTGTTTGTTTGTCTTTGGCTCCCTTTTGTTGCTTGATATTGAGCTTTTTCTGAGCATGTTTGTTTGTTTCTCTTGTTACCTTGTCCGCAGTATCAGATTCTGTCTTCCGTTGCTTGTCTGCGGATTCAGTAGTTTTTGCCTTCCGCAGATGATCTACGGACTTAGTTTTTGCTTTCCGCAGATGTTCTACGGATTCCTCATTCTTTTTCCGCAGGTGTTCTACGGATTCTTCAGTTGGTGCTTTCTGAGGATTCTTGTTTGATTGTTTCTTACCTTTATCAGAAGATGACAAAGGTGCTTTTGTGCTTGATCCGCAGCTATCAATCTTGTGAAGATTCAGTTCTTGTAATCCTTCATTAAGTTCAGCAATCCTCTTGCAAATAGTCTTCAGCATGTTCCGTTGCTTTGGCGGATATTGCAGCTTTGATTCTTCAAGGACTCGCGGAAGACCAGTTTCAACTTGAACATTCTTACCAATGTTCAGTTGATCAGTATCATGTTCATCAGAATCATCCAGGTCATCATAGTTATCAAAATCTGATTCATTATGTTTAATTGATTCTGATTCAGTAGATTCAGTTTCACTCATCTCAGATTTATTGTTGTTTGTTTGACTATCGTTGATGTCAATTTTGGTGCTTTGCACAAAATGATTTGACAAATTGTTAGTCATTATTTCAGGTAAAGGTGTGTAGTTATCATTAATAGGTGGTGCAACAGCATTATAACCCAACCCGGACCTGTTCTTTGATTCAATATGAGAATTTAGCAACTTCTCATATTGCTGAGATGATAGTTGAAACTTCTGAAGTTTCACTTCAGTGGATGCATGATCAGCCATGGATTTTGTTAAGGAAGTGGTCAGATGCTCAACTTGGGCTTTTAGACTGTAGTTTTCAGAAACATATTTTTCTAAATCCTTTTGCAAAGAACTTATTTTGATTTGATATAGTTTTTGTTCTCTTAAGTGTGATTCATTTAAAACCATAGTTTCTTTTACTTTATCAGCCAATTGTTGAGCATGGACTCTATATCTCTCAACTTCCTCAACACATGTTGATGAACATAACCTGTCTTTTACCTCTCTGGCCATAGGAGGGACTTTGTTTTCCATATGTGCCATCAGTGCTTGATTCTCCTCTATCACTTCCTTCTCATACAGGCTCCAGTCACATGTTCCATCCTGAAGTATGATCAGCCCTGTCTCCTTAGAGTTGATTGGTCCTGCTGATGTATTTGTGGCTGGTGGGGATGTGAGCTGAGGTTGTCTATGCAGAGATCTTTGAGAGGTCGGCTGCTGATTCTGATAGTGTTGTTGCTGCTGATTTTGTTTACTGCTGCTGCTGATACTGTGGAGTTGATTGTTGATTGCATTCTCTAGAAAAATGACCATAGAGATTGCACTTGTAACATCTGACTTTAGACTTATCAACTCCAATCTTCGATGTTTTGCTTGCTGCTGCCAGATTTTTATTTCTTCGAAGATATTGCTTGGCTCTGTAAGCAATCATCGCCATCTGCCATTGTAGATCCATCTCTTCTACTACATCAGAAGGGAGTTCCTCCAAATCTTGCTGACAGATGTTTGCTGCTGTAACGGAACTTCCAAGATATGCTTGAAAGCTAGAACTAAAAGCTGCAAAGGCTGCTTTTTGTTCTTCAGAATCCAATATCACAGTTATTGGTTCTGAGTTTGCTGTTGCTGATGTCTCTCTTTTCTCTGTAGGTTTAGCCTTTTCCTTTTGAGTTTTACTTTGAGATGATTTCTTAGTGGGTTTGGATGCATAAAAACTTACTTCCTCTTCATCATCACTCAAAGCACAAGAGTTATCATCTTCATTATTAGAGATGAATGCACTTCCAGCATTCTTTGTTTCCTTGAAGTGATAAGGTGAGACATGAGTTCTCACACTCTTGTTTCTTGACTGTTCATCCAGTTCAAGTGCTTCAACTTTAGCAACCAAAGTATCTAGACCAGTTATCTTGAGATCTATGGTGTTCTTGAACATAGAGACTGTTTGCTTCCAACTTTCAGGTAAAGTGTGGAGCATCTTCTTGTTCAGTTCCTCAGTTGTATATTTTAACTCCAAGATGTTCATCTCAGTAACAAGTTGCATAAATCTATGGAGTTGCTGAGGAATTGACTCACCCTCAATATGATGAAAAGTTTCATATTGTGATCTAAGGGTGTCTTTCCTTATGCTTCTGATCTCGTCACTCCCTTCACAGAGAGTGTGAAGTATCTTCCACAGGGAATTGGCTGTTTTATAGTTCTCGCACCTGATCAAGATTTCTTCAGGCAAAGCCATACTAAGCAAGCTGTATGCTTTAATATCGACTTTGACCTTCTTGACATCATCAGGTGGCAAGTCCTTAGTGCTGATAGGCTGATTTTTGTCATTATAATCCCGCCCAAGAGTGGGTGGAATATAAGGACCTTGTGTGATGGACTCCCACAAGTCAGAATCTGTGTAGTTCACATGATTCCTGAACTTGATCTTCCAGGATTTAAAATCAGCTTTTGTTTCTAACTTTGGTGGTTGATAAGATCCTCCTCCAAAAGTACTCATGTTTAAAGTAAATGAATGAATAAAAACTTAAAAACGAAAATTGACAGATCTATCAGAAACGCAAATCTAGTATTCAATTGATTTGAATATAGATCTAAATTAAACAAGCAGTGAGAGAGTGCTTGCTGAAAATCAATCGTTGATTGACTTGTTTGAAAATCAATTAAACAATTTTAATACTGATAGATCAATTGATCTAAATCAATGAGCACCAATGCTCTGATACCACCTGTGAATCCAAGGATCGCAATTCAGGAATTATCAGTATTAAAATAAATCAATTTAATGATCGCGGAATTATCACTAATTGACGTTTAATTGTTTGTAATGATCAATGATGAACACAACCACAGAAACACAATAAAGACGAAATCTATAATAATTCAAATGTATTTCATTAACTATAATGTAATGATTACAAAAGAATAATGAATAACTATGAACAATCGAATTCTGTGAATCGAATGATGTTTGATGTTGATGTGACGGCAGCTAGGGTTGCACAATGAACTCTTGACGGCCGTAATATTGATTGATTGTGTTCCCCGAGATGTGAAACCTAGGACTCATATTTATAGATGATTTGAGTCGGTTAAGGAAACACCGGATCTCTCGGGATTTGTTATTGATTGTGTTGACTTGTTTGACTTCTTGATAGTTGCAATCGCACAAGTATAATGTTCTTCCGCAGCAATCTTCTCGTCCGCAGAACATTTGTTCTTCCGTAGATGACTTAGTCTTCCGTAGCAAAGTTGTTCTTCCGTAGGAAATTCTTCTTCCGTAGGAGTCTTCACTTCATGGTATTTGATCATCTGCAGGAACATGTACTTGGTCATTTGGTCTTGTAAGAAACATATCTACGGATTAACAAAATTGTTCATCCGTAGATGTTTCCTACACTTGGTCAATTTCAGTAAATCCATCCAAGTATATTGTTTATCCTGTCAAGTCACAAATCAACACACATACATATATGGGGTTAACCTATAGATTCAAATCACATATATATATATTTTGACTGTTACAAATATTAATTACAAGACTTGATTTTCAAGTACTAAGCCTATACAAAATTGATCTAGCCCTATACAATCTAGACCTAACAGGGCAGCTGATCCTTAAACTTCATAACTTTTATCACGTCCTTTGGTTTCAATATTAAAGAAAACCCTAGGACAGCTCCCGTAATCGGTACATTTGAAGCAACCTTTTTCTGATTAAAACGGTCGTTGGGCATTTTAAACTGAGGGGTATATGAGCCATGACTCGCCGGGTCAGGCATAGTTTGTTGTGAGTAAGTATAGGAGTTGTGTCTAGCAGCCTCATACTGTGATGTATTGGAGTCCGCTCTTCTTTATTGCTCCTTAATATTTGGACGACCACGTCGGTCATGGCGCACCTCAGGTTCTTTAAGTTTTGACTTACTCTTAAACAAAGAGTCAAATAATTTGTTAAACAACTTTTTCTTTACTTGTGGATTGGGAGACGACATAACCTTTTGTTTCAAGTCATCAAATTTCACATCGTAGTCGGGTTCAGGCGGTGTGACGTACGCTGACTTGAAATCAAGCTTCCTCCAGTGTGGATCTACCGCATCGAGTGGAATACTTGTGACTGGATTTAAAGGTTAAACTATTAGTGAAAATATACAATCGTGTGACAACAGTAAAAAAATGTATTAAGAAAAATATAACCTTCTCGGATGTATAGCTCCAAACGACAAGCACATGGCAAGCCCATGGACGTGAACAACTGGTATCCACATGAACCCCCAGACTCCTGAATCATTTCCATTTTCATCAACTCTGATTCAAGGAGGCTAAGGCAAAAAATGGATACTTTATAATGCAATTTTGAAAACAATGACAGTCGATGGTCTTTTTTAATCTTCACACGGGACACCTCGAATGTTTTACAATTTTCAATCTCCTGGCCGCGCACGAGGTCACAAACATATCCGAAAAGTGTGTGCAACGTATTATTGGTCCCTGTGAGGTAACTCTTGAAGTTGGCATGTTGGTCCTCAATGAATTTAGGTTCACCACTACGATTGCATAATAGTTCAACATTCTTTTTTCGTGACCGACCCACCATAATGATGCACCCATGCTCGCGTTCTCTCATTTTAGCCCACTTCTCCAAGTCCTCACGAGAATCAAAATACTGAAAAAATGATAAAGTTAGACATAAAAAACAATATATAAAACAAATAAAAAAATAAAATAAACAAAAGAATAAAAACTCTTCGTACTTTATCGGTTTTATAAGAAACCGTAGACTTTCTTATCCGATCCTCATCCCCATCACGCTCCGCGGTGTCCCCATGGTTTTCTTTGAGGTGAACCGAACCGGCACTCTCATCTGTGTCATTCCCATTAAAAGTATCCGACACATGTGTAATTTCTAGTTCTGACTGGTACGGGGGATGTCCGTAATCCAGATCTATTTGTGAGTGGTACGTGTTCGTGGCATGCCCGTAAGAAATTCAAGGGGGATATCTGTACCCTTCACCGTAACCTGTCGGTCCAAATAAAGAGTTGTACGCCTCTTGAGCAAATGTGTTCGACGGGTTGGTTTCCTCCTCCCCCCACGGAGGGTGACTCCCGTATACGTAATATTCATAAAAATGATAATAATTAGATATTTCAAATAATAAGTTATAATAAAACATATACTAGTTCAACCTGGTTCGAATCTTCGATATGTGTTACCTCATTCAAATCTGGAAGCTTGGCTTTTGATAATGATCTCCCGAACCCGACATTGTTTTCGAATTAACGTGTTTTTGGAATGACGAAGGCTGAAAAATCTCGAGTGTTGGATGAATTAAAGCTCAAAGGTATTTATGATGAAAAAATTTCGAGTGTTGGATGAAATCTCGAGTGTTGAAAGCTCAAAGGTATTTAAAATGAAAATCTGGTGCATAAACCGTCACGGTTTGGCCTCCACGTGACGGTTCGAGGCGCGAATCCTGGCCCTTTTGTTAACATCACAGTCTACCTCGTACCTTAAACTGAACCTCGTACCCTAGAGGTCACGGTTAGGTGACCGGTTTTTAACTTTATCAGGCCATTTGTCGGTTTGTTGTCACGAGGTGTCGGAAGACTGACACAGAAACCGTGACCGCAAGCTCTTGCGGTCACGGTTAGGTAACAAACCGTGACCGCAAGCCCTAACCGTGACCTTTTGGCCCGGCCTACCCCCAAAACCCAGCGGTGTCTCCATTAGAACCCTTAAATAAACGATTGTACATCTAATTAATATCAAGAGCCACACCCCTCGTGGGGTGTGTGTCTCCCATTCCAACTACAAGATCAAAATCCTTAATTAGGAACCACATATTGTTTCATATAACAGCTTGAGTAGCTTTATGCCACAGCGCCTGTATTTCATTGTGATTTGTGAAACCACCACCGACACTTACCTGGGATGCTAATCTTATACCTTACTTTTGTTTACACAATACCTAAAAATGAGGTCAAATAAAAAGTTATATATTAGAGGATGCTATAAACATCATGTAACTAACTCGAAATAATGACTACTATGTTTAGTAAAGTTATCAGCATTTAAGCAATGAAAAAAATAGTACGCTTTATTTTCTACTAATCTTTGACCGGGATTTAATTTTATTCTATTAACTACATTTACGGTTTAAAGCCATCATATATGCAAATGGCGGGATGTAAACCCTCACCAATTGATGAGATGAATGTATTGTTACCACTAGAATGACCCTGTAAAAATGTTATGTCGATATTATCTAATCGCAAAACATTAGTACAAAACAAGAATATATAAACTAAATCTAATACACTTGTCAAGAGGCATAAGTTGAAAGAAAGAAAGTTCTCTAACACACTTTTATGATATATCACGTGATAATCCTTGCACGAGTATTTAGCATTACCAACGACTCATTGACGCAACCCATCAAAATCCCCAAAATAAATAAAATGAGATATTGTACTATCCATCGATAATTAACTGAAAGCACCTGCTTTTATTACATCTATTATTTATCTGTAATATAATTCGAATTTTTAAATGATTTACTTATATACATACATATAGTTAACAATACTTGTAAACTAATTCATGATGTGTACGTATTTTAGTTTAGACTTCATACAAAAGTAAGATTTGATGTAATAAATTCAATCAAGTTATACAAAAGCTTATCTGAAAATAAATTTCGAGATACTTGACTCTAGGGCATGAGGAGTCGATCGTGAACGGGGGAGGGTGAGAAAAACCCGCCCCCGAGTGGGAATTGTAACGCCCCGAAATTTTCCGAAACGAGCCATTTAATAATAATGGGCTTTTAAGGGTTAATTTAAGAAATAAAGGGGTAAATTAGTGTGCTATGGATCAAATTAGCCTTAATGGGCTAGACTTGATGGGTTTAAGGGCCCTAATCAGCCCTTAAACATGCATGAGCAGCTCCATCTTCCACCATTTCAACCCTAGCCACCAAATTCGTAGAGAGAGAAAGTAGAGAGAGAAAGTAAAGAAATTCAAGATTTGGAGCTTGAAGGTTTGAAGGATTGAGGTTCTAGTGGATTGGAGCATCAAAACACAAGAAAAGAGCAACAAAACGAGGTAAGAATCAGCCTCTAAGGCCTTCTGTAGATCAAACCCGGATTCTAGGGTTTTGGGGTTTTGAAAAGTTTAAAGAAACACATAAAGGTCGAATTTTTACGTATGAAAACGTGTAAAAAGCTTAGATTTGGGTTCATGGAAGGTAAACTAAGGATTTGGACGTAAAAAGTTAAGATTTTGGGTTAAATATGGGCTGGATCTGAGTTTCTGTTCATCCAGCGAAACTGGGCCCCGATCCAGCGAATTTAAGCATTTAACCAGCGAAACTGCACATTAGTTCAGCGAGACTAGGAGAAGTTCCAACGAAACTACAGTTTCGCTTGGGCGAAACTATAGTTTCGCCGGTAATCTCGCTAAGACACAGACTGACCTATAGACCTTGCAAGAATAGGGAATTCCAACGAAAGTTGGGCGCTCAAGGTAGCGAATCTGTCTAGCGAAACTAGCAGAAGTGCTGCCCAGCGAAACTGCAGGCGAAACTGTAGTTTCGCTGTAGCGAAACTATGGGCGAAACTATGAAAAAAATGACGTTTTTGCATGTTAACTTTCGTGCAGCTAGAGTATTCAGGCTATAGCCTAAGTGACTTAGAATTTAAGCTACTTGGACGAGTTCAGGTGAGTTCTAGACCCCTCCTTTACCCGTTTTCAATATTTTGGAGTGATATGCATACTAAATTACATACTTTTATGATGACGGTCTTTAAGACCTTTTATCAAGAAAATAAATTTTCCTAAAGAAAAATGTGCCCTTTAAATAGTTCAGAATAATTTTCGGGCGCGCTGACCTGGCAGCCCGGCCCCAGCCAGGGGCGTTGCCCCTTGGACCCCACTAGGGGCTGCCGCCCCTAGAACCCTGCTATCAGGGGCTGCCGCCCCCGAACCCCCGCTGTCCCGCGGAGGATCAGTTATCTGGTTTATCTCTCATGATTGATGAAATGTGAATGCTTAAACTAAGAGTTTGCTTCTTATTATGTATTGTGTTGTGTTATATTATGTATAACTTAAACATGACAGTGAAACATAAAGAAAGGTTATGAGGCCCATAACATGTACCTTGATAAAGTGATAAAGTAAAGCCTTGCAAGCAATTGATAAAGGAGGGTTGCATTCGTTGTACCCTCACCAGTGATAAAGTGATAAAGTATGCTCGAACAGGCAGGTCAGTAAGTCCTAAATTGGTATGACAATAATGGCCTGATCGGGTACGGCAGTAAGTCCTTAATTGGCATGTCGGTAAAGTCCTAGGCGAGCCTAGGCACCGATAGTGACAGAGAATTGACGGATAAAGAAGAGTAATAAATAACAATAATCGATAAAGTAATGATAAAGTGATAGCTTGTGCGTATTTATATTTTGATAGACAATGATTATTTTCAACTGATAAAGCTAATATCTCTTACGAAAGTTATTTAGTAAGGTAAACCTAGAATTCACTCAGCGAAGCTGACTTTTGTATGCATATCAGTTGACAGGTAAGAGTTAGAGCTTATGGAATAGAGGCATGGGACTGAAGCTTCTTGGCACTAGAAGACTGGCATCCCCGATAAAGAAAAGCTTAAAAGGACATTTAAATAGTTTTGATGTTTAAAGACAATGTTTACAATTTAATTTAACTACGTTGTAATGGGTTGAATTACGGTATATTTTTCCGCTGCAATATATACTTTTATACACATATGAGTAAATGATTGCTTTAAATCTATGTTTGCTGTGAATGACCAACTGTGAGGCTTCCCTAAGAAAGGTGGGCCTTACAGGAATGCCACCTCAAACCTGATGAGAAAAAAAATCTCTACCTGATGAACATTCACCGGGTATCATCGTGATAAATTGCGGTTTTGTGTTGCGCGCAGGGTGCCCATCCTGCTCAAAAGTCCAGACCATTTCATTGTTTTTTTTTAAATGTAAAACCACCTTTTTGTATAAAGAAAAATGTTCAAATACAAAGTGTATTTTTGCTACAAAGTGTAAGAAGACACAATGAGTCAAAAAAAGACACAAAAAATTATATCTCACAATCTAAATCGAATTTCAAAAAAGTAATTCGGAGCTTTTGTTCCCCTAGTCGTCCTCACTAAAAAAAATAAACGAAAAATTAAAAAAAATAAAAAATTAATGGTTTTTTATTGTGTCATTTATGAAAGACACAATGACTTCATTGTGTCATTATGAAAGACACAATGACGTCATTGTGTCAATATAAAAGACACAATGACGTCATTGTGTCATATAAAGACACAATGAAATTTTATTATTTATTTTTTATTTTTTTTCTAAAAGAGGACATCGAGAGAAATAGAGGCTCCGAAGTTTTTTTAAAATTCGATTTTGATTGTAAGATATTAATTTTTTATGACTTTTTTAGCCTCATTGTGTATCTCACACTTTGTAGCAAAGATACACTTTGTAGAATAACCTCACCCTTGTATAAAAACAAATACATTTAATTAGTTTGTAATTTCTAACTAATGATAATAAAAAGCTGTATTTAACATACTTAGAGTTTAGAAACAATAAGAAAACAATACTTATAGTTTTCAATATTCAACACAAATTTAAGAACTTGATTTGATACGTAAAATATGAAAGCCAGATACAAATTCTTGTTCTTTTGTATTATTTTTATGTATTTATTTACTTTAATAATTAAAAAAGGAAGTATTAATATAATTTTGAAAAATAAATAATTTAAAAATGGAACAAATCTGGGACGGCATCCTAGAAAAGGAAAAACTGTGATAAACTTATAAAAATGTGAAAAAGTCATATGATGTTAATGTGTTACTTGGAGAAAAACAAGAAAAACGAGACGACTATCAATGGTCTTTTAATTCAAATATTCAAACCTGAGACTTCGATCTAATCATTGCATACGCATAAATGAAGATACTATATGCTATATAAACTAAGGTAGAGGTGCACAAATCAATTCCAAACTCCAAAATCATTTCGGGTTGGAATCGATTCAGTTTGGTCAACAAAAAGTCAAAACACGTTGGAGTTTTAAATTGGTTCGTGTTGGAATCTATTCGATTTAGTCAACACAAAGTCAAAACCGGTTTGAGTTTTAAATCGGTTCAGGTTTAAAATGGGTTTTTATCGGTTTTTTGACCGGTTTAAGCATCTTTGGTTGATTTTGAACAGCATTTGATTTAACCAATTTCAAACCGGTTTCAGTGGAGATTAATCTAGACCTATAGTTACTATTTGTTAAAAAAAGCACGGGTTCCAAACTGGTTTCAAATAACACCAGTTCTAAACAAGTACGGTTTGGTTGGATTGTCGCGAACCGATTTAATGTGCACCTATAGCAAGAGCCAAGTGACGAATAATCAAGTCAAAGCCTTGGTTCATGGGATAATGAATTAATTCAAAAAAGGATTGAAGGCCTTTAGTTTTGGAGTATTTGGGCTATGAACTAAGTTATGGGCTTAATTTATCTCTTGGTTGGGTTAGATAGCTTGTGTGCAAAGGAAACAAAAATTGAGGCCATTAATGGACAAGGCGACAAGCATTGAAGGCAAGTTTTCTTTACCAAATTCATTTTACACGTGTAATACCTGATTTTCATACATGTAATACCGGATTTACATGTGTAAATCTGATATTACACATGTGTATAATCATATTTACACATGTGTAAATAATGAGTTTATGATTTTCTTTAAAAAGTATATCAAGATGGTGCGCGCCGGAAAGATAAAAAATACTGAAATTAATGATTGGATTTTTTTGAAAATATAATGTCGTAAAAAAATTTACGTACGTTTTTAAAAAAGATGGAAATAACATGTGACTTGCATGTGATGTAAATTGTGTGTCTTATATTAGTTACTAGAGTTATCACAAAAAAGATTGATTATTAAGATAACACTACCTATTTGGATATACTTATGTTTTAAAACTTTTATAGGAAAAAAACTTACTAGATGTATTTATTTATTGTATTTATTATATTCTCTAGGTTATAAAATTATTCATTTCTTAAACCTGGTCCGACCAGTGGACCGATAATGCGAACGGTTCCTTGTTCGGTTTATGAAAAGAAAATGGTAAACTATTTGGCAGAAGAAAAAAACATACTTATTGTGAAGAATGAGAAAATTAAATGTTTGATTGAAATGAAACCATTTATCACACAAGGATTCTTCCTTCTAAACATCTTAAAATTATTCATTCACCCCTCTTGTTTAATTCATTCTACTCCCTCCTACCTTCTTCGTTCCCACCACCATCAACCACCTTACACCACCAACCACCACTTTCGCCACTAGCACTATAAAAATTATAAAATATATGATATTATGACTATTAGATAAGTCAGTTTAATTATCATATATTAGATAAGTTAGTTTAATATTCATATTTAAAAAAATATATAGATAAGTTAATGCAATTGTCAGTTATTGATAATTGCACTTTAGCCCCTCTATGAAAATATTTTGATAAACTATATTTTCCTTACGGGCAACTATAAATTGGAGGCTTATGATTTTATTCTTCTTGATGTCCATTTACTCAAATAGAACAAACATGATGATCATGTTTCTCTTATCAAAGTTCTAGAGAGAACACGAAGAACACCATAAACAAAAAATCTCCATCATAATTTGAGCATTCGAAAAAGATTCGAGAAATTTTTTACCTATGGTATTATCAATAAGACTATGTGCAGGACCGGTTAAGGGTGATCAATATAATCAGTATCACAATGAGAAGAGTGTTAGAACACTTAACAGATCAAATAGGGAACCGGGTTTATATAGAAGATACTAAGAATACAAGTAAGTAATAAGACATAACAAAAGAACAATGAACAAGATAAGTATGGTTTTCAAGAATGTTGTATAATGCTCTCAAGTTCTATTACAAGTGTTACAAAGCATAAGATAAAATACAAGAACCTGAGATACTTTACACCACATCCTAAAGCCGGCTATACTTTGAAAGCCAATTGGAAACACTAACCTAGACAACAAGATCAATGTACAGTCAAAAGACAGATTGCCTTTTGACTTATGACTATAATGTCATAACTCACGTACTAATATATTACAAAAAGGATGGATTGTATAAAGTAGAAAGTTACAGACTCTAAACCTTAAACTACAATTGTAAAGCATGGACTTTTTCACCAACTTATACAAGTTGGTGAGTCTTTAGAGTTGCAGCGGAAAATGAGTTAGTTTTATGCAAAAGTTGATCAGAGAAAGCATGTCTTCTCTGTATTCGGAAGAAATCAGTCTTCACTTCATTGGCTTCTTTGAAGACTTTGTCTTTGAAGACTTTGTCTTTGAAGCTTCGGAAGACTTCATCTTTGGCTTCTGAAGATTTGGTTTTTGGCTTCGGAAAATTTTGCACTTAGAATATATTTTATGAAGAGTGTAAAACTTCCGAAGTAACTTCTATCTTGTACATCAGTGCATGCATACTGGAAGCTCTTTGGTTGCTTTGTTTGCATCAGACTTTTTAATAGAGTAAATTACACTTTTCGTCCTTTAGCTATATAGCAAATTTCAGGTTTCGTCCTTAAACTAAAGAAATTACAATAAACATCCTTTACGTTTAAAAAAACTTGCACGTTTCGTCCTTTACTCTAACGGACGTTAATTTTGTTTGTTAAATCAGGTCATGTGCAAGTCACATGAGGGCAATTTAGTCATTTCAATCCATATAATTTAGTCATTTCAATCCATATGAATATTAAAACAATAAAATAAAACTAAACCCACTTAATCCACATTATCATCATCTTCACCATTCACCATCTTCACCATCCACTTCTTAGGATTTAGATGACTAATTGACGTTCACAACATGACAACCATCAACACAGCTCTTAAGACTAACAGCACTTAGCAACTGAGGGCTTTAAATAGTTAACCCCATAACTGTCATGCCAGAATTAGGAATATAAAAAGATGAGAAACAAGCATAAGAGCTCTAACTAATCTGCTTCTTTCTTTTTAAAGCCGTTTCAACCCTAAATATGACAGTGCACTCCAAAATTGCAGTTCGGGTGTAAAAAAGGGAAGACAGTTAAATATAAACCTATGAACCCATCAAGATGAACCTTTTAGTGATAGTTGACATACCCCTAAAGCTGAAAACCTCTGCAAACTTTTAGAACCACTTTACACCAACTCGCTTAGTTTCCTTCATCCTCTTGTTCATCCTCTTCTTCAGAATCTTCTGTGCCATTATCCTATTGATGTTTAAATGTTAGACCCATAATTTAGAAATAAAAATGAAGTCAAGCCCTTCAATAAGAAGGGAAAGATGGAATCTTGTGGATGCAAAAATAAAAAATAAAAAAAAATAACAGCTTAGTTGTCTGATAGCGGTAACAGGAATGGATATATCACTCTTCATTAACATGAAAGCTTTATCATAGAGAAAATATTGTAAAATTCAAAGAAAAATAGAACTTAAAATAAACAACTTTCAACTCAAATTCTAAACAATATTACCTCTTCATCACCTTCAAACTCTTCCTGGTCAGCATCCTTCAACCAAAAAAAAGTACAACAGAAAATTAGTAGAAGAAAAGAAAGATAGATACAACCCACAGGCAAATGAACAGCGGCTGTAAGATGAGAAATTACATTGTTGAAATATGTTAAAGGATTAGTCCATAAATCCTCCTTGATTATTTCAGCAACCTGCAAAATGAAAATCGAATATTATAACAACAAAAAGATTTTATACATAAACGTGTCCTAATCACTTGACTCTTGTGCATAATCCAAAGTTAGTACACCTCATCATGAATTTCATCCATGTCTTCTTTATGTTGGGTTTCACTAAACCAGCCAAAAAAGCTGCACAAACATATCAATTGATAAGGAGAAATCATTATTCGAATGAAACGAGATAATGCGAAATAAATATCTTCCCTGTCAAGATTAATTGACATATAACAAAGAGAAAAGCAAAATGAATAAAGAACCTGTCGTCCTCATGAGGCCTCTTATTGCCATTTTTCTCATGTGCAACTCCATTGGGAACACCCTTTATAAGAAAAGGATTACCAAAAACCCCGTTAGACATTCAAGAAATTAAAATGATTGTTGATAAATGTATCAGTAATTAGTAAAAATGTTTTACCATGCCCTCTTTCCACTTAATAGAGGTAGAAGTAATTTTGGTGGTTCCCTCATCAAGGAAGGCAAAAGTCTTGGTGAGTTTAGTGTCTTCAAAATATGGGTTGGGACTGAAGTTCTGAAGAAAGTATAAAATCAAATTAAAATGAACATTAACACAAATCAAATCAAATAACATCCAGATAATAAATACTCACAAAAGAGATGGAATAACCCGACTTCATATCTTTAAAATCTTCTACCTCAATAGAGGTTAAATGCTTGAAGATCTAGCAGAACAAACATAACAATACATCCATTTAACATATTAACACGCGCATACGGTAAATAGTTAGCCAAATTACGAATAGGTGACAAAATCATCAAACTAAACAAACTAAACTGAGTAGAGGATCAACCTTTTGGTCTTCTTCATTGAGCAGATCAAAAAGAACAGGGTGACTCAAGAACTGCATGAACAAGTCTATATATATATAGAGTAAATTACACTTTCTATTCCAAAAACATGAGATTTTTTAAAGGTTGAGATGGTGGCGGTGGTAGATGATGATGAAGGGGTGGTGGTGGTGGTGGTGGATGGTGAAGATGATGATGATGTGGATTAAGTGGGTTTAGTTTTATTTTATTGTTTTAATAATTATATGGATTGAAATGATTAAATTGCCCTCATGTGACTTGCACATGATCTGATTTAACAGACAAAATTAACGTCCGTTAGAGTAAAGGACGAAAAGTGCAAGTTTTTTTAAACGTAAAGGATGTTTACTGTAATTTCTTTAGTTTAAGGACGAAACTTGAAATTTACTATATAGTTAAAGGACGAAAAGTGTAATGTCATAACTCACGTACTAATATATTACAAAAAGGATGGATTGTATAAAGCAGAAAGTTACAGACTCTAAACCTTAAACTACAATTGTAAAGCATGGACTTTTTCACCAACTTATACAAGTTGGTGAGTCTTTAGAGTTGCAGCGGAAAATGAGTCAGTTTTATGCAAAAGTTGATCAGAGAAAGCATGTCTTCTCTGTATTCGAAAGAAATCAGTCTTCACTTCATTGGCTTCGGAAGACTTCGTCTTTGAAGCTTCGGAAGACTTTATCTTTGGCTTCTGAAGATTTGATTTTTGGCTTCGGAAAATTTTGCACTTCGAATATTTTTTATAAAGAGTGTAAAACTTTCAAAGTAACTTCTATCTTGTACATCAGTGCATGCATACTGAAAGCTCTTTGGTTGCTTTGTTTGCATCAGACTTTTTAATATAACCTTACACTATGATTGAAAAATTGAAGAATGAGTTGATTTTCTAAAGAAAAAGAACTTCGATTGACAATAAGTTTTTTTTTTTGCTGAAGAATAGAGGAAATAAAGTCACCCGTATGTAAGAAATGGGATAGATCCCTTATAATGATGTTTCTAAATCTTAACCTGGTGTTTTGGTGTATATTTTCTTGGGTTTTAGGAGTGTGTTTTCCTTTTCATTTCGATGTAATATTGGTGATTCTTGTGTAAAGTTGTGGTAGTTTTCCCATAGCATCGTAAATAAACTATTTTTATTGTTGCCGTCAAAAGTGATGTTTCATTTTATAATCAATGTTTACTCATGGCCCATCAAGGTTAAAGCTGTAAACGAGTCGAGCCGGCTAGTTTATGTTTACGATCTGAGCTCGGGCTCGCCTCGAGCCAACTTGTTTACGCACACAAACACCACGTTTCTTTCACTTCAGCGTGACACCCATAGTAATTACCACCGATTTCCTCTTTGGGTCCTCCATTATCATCCCTTATGATGCTTTGCTCCCGCATTATTATACTTTCTGCAAAATCCACCTAACCCCTTCTTAATTAAACCAATAAAGATTCCAACTTTAGGGCCAAATCATCAAGAAATTAAGATACAAGACGATCTTGATGGATCCGTGGGCTGTACAGATCAAAGCTGCAGCACCATGCCCTTACATATCCAAGAGTAATCACTTGGTCGATAGGCCTAATTCTTCATGGAGATCACCAAAGATGGCTTCTTTTGATGTTGCAAAAGTGTTCGACATCAGGGTTCCAAGGGGAACTGGTTCTTATCGTCGTTCGTTTGTTCTGCGAGCTAATGGGAAGAACAATTCGCAGAATGGTTCTGATTCATCGTCTTCTGCAGGTGCGATTTATGTTTTTGTTACTGTTTGATATTTAGGGTTTCTTTGAATTCGAGCTTTGTTATGAAATATGCTTTGAAATTACGATGATTGGCATTAATGTAGATGATATTGGTGTTAATTTTGGTTTTTGATTATCGAATCAGCGTGTTGTTATGAATGTACTGTGAACTGCATTTGATATCGGAGAGTTTGTTGTTCATATACTGAAAGGGGATTCATAACATGATCATTTATCCTATGATAGCAGTTTCAAAATTTTAAGTTAGGTTTTATAGTTCTTGTGGATTTTACTAACATGGATATGAGTTACTTAGTTATTTTGAGGTTTTGAGCCGAGGTCTCGGTGAGTGTAGCATCTCTATTCCCTAGGATAGAGGAAAATCTTACCCCAACGGCCCAAACACAACAATCTGTTATTAAGGTTATACCGGGTAAGGTTGTTTATTTGTTTAAATATTTTGGCTTTTTGAGCCCGACATCGATGGTAACATAAAGTTTGTCTGCTTACGAGTGGCAAAGTTGTTTAATAATTAGCATATATCCTAAATCAACTTAAATTACGATGTGAAACAAGTCAAAAGATGTAGATTAGTAAAATAATAATTAATGTTGATATCGATGTTTTGTATGTGGCCGAATGCCATCTAACTTTTTCGAGGGTGTAGGTATGTCTATTGCATATAATATACATTGTATTCTTTTAGATGTTGCAGACTAGTATTGACAGTTGATCTGCTCTCATCCAAGTATTTTAGGTAAATGGATGAAAGGGCAATAATATGTGCTCTAAACATATATACATATACCACATGGCTATACACTTATGTTTATGTATACACACATATGAAATCTGCTGATCTCAAATCCATCTGTGACCATTGGATTTATTTTCTTTGTATTTCACGTAAAATGTCCCTAGCTACTTTTGGTCTCGTATCTTTGAGGTTGCTTTTTTCATTAAATGTTAATAGTGATTAAATCCTGGTGATTACTTGAGCAACCATCTATGCACTACATAAAAACTCTCCTCCTTAATTTTACACTCATACACACATATGTATCTTCGTTTTTGGTTTCCTCTTTATGTCATAAAGTAATTATAATTTGACTTAGACACATTTAAAGACTTATGTGATAAAGGGCGTACTTGGTGCTGCAAAGAGCTCCCGCGTTTTCGCAGGGTCCAGGGAGGGTCCGTCCCATTTAAGGGAAGATGTACGCGGTCTTTCCCCCACATTTTGTGGGGAGGCCGTTTCCACGGATCGAACCTGAGACCTTCGGTCCCTTAGGAACAGCTTTTACCGCTGCGCCAAGGCCCGCCCTCATTTAAAGACTTATGTGATGCTTAGTAAAATATCTAACCTACCCATTGATGACATATAAGACTCTTATCAGCATTTTGATGATAGACACTAATCTACCATGAGGTATTTTTGGCATGAAATTTTACCAGAAAGGAAAACATTCCAATTAATAAGGGACATTCCAAAATCCGAATAGGTTTATATTTATTTGACGGGAAGAGGATAAAGTTCTGTTATTTTCTACTTTATCCTTTCAGATTCTGTATTATTGGTGTCATATAATAGGTAAAAAGTCATTATTGCTGTAGATATCACTATCTTCTCAATCTTCATGTATTTGAAAGCATGTGCTTTTTGTATCATTATTACCATCTTTTTAGATAGAAGAATTTTGGATAATCTGTAGAGTAAATTACATTTTCCGTCCCTGCTTTATGTGGCTTTGTGCCATTTTCATCCCTCAAACCGGATGTGAACATTGGAAAGGGACCAATATACACATCTTTTCTCACCCAACTTTTTCTTCATTAATTCTTATGTATATTTTAAACCCAAACTTGTAAAAGTACTATTTGAGTTTTACTAATTTGGATATGAATTCAAGAAGAAAACTGTTGGTGAACAAAATGAGCGGCATTTTGCGTAAGCCATTTTATGGATGAAAATGGTACAGAATCACAATAAGTATGGACAAAAATGCAGCAAATGAAGTTTACAGACCTATCCATACTTTCCAACTTATCACGGGGATGGAAACCTCTACTCTAATCCATAACGAGGTTTATTTATTACATCTGAATTTTCGGGTTCTTTTCTTATTAATAATAGGCGATGATGATCAGCTGGTTCCAGAAGGAGAGAACCTCAAAGGAAATAATCCTGCTGAAAGCAACAAACCTACAGATATGGGTTCTCCAAAGTCCCACAATAAAGCCACTGACTGGAGAGAGTTTAGAGCCATTCTCTATGTGAATCAGCCGGTAATATATTTCTTAATAGCTCTCCATGATCCTTAGGTATCACCATCAACTAAGTTGAGTAGTGGTGTTAAAGTGAGTGGGTTGGATTGCGGGTCAAAATGGGTCCAAGTTGAATAAGGGTCATTTGGGCCGGATTGGTTCGATCCACATACACTTTTTCTCCATTTTTTATAAATAGTTAATTCATCAGTTATGATTACAATAATAATCTCACTGCTATAATTATCGAACATTTGAATAAAAAGATTTGGGAGGTTGTATGCATTAAAAATGGACAATTCTAAACCACTCTAACTCTTTATATTTGAACCCATTTGAGAAAAAACACAACCCATACAAATGGACTCATTTACAAGTAAATGGGTTGAAATTGCCACCTCTATATAATTATTAACATGTTTTTACAAATTGTTCGTACAATATCCATGATGTTTTGAAATGGGAAAGGTAATAAGAGTGTTTGGATCTGTGTTTTGGAAACTATTTAATTAACCATCACATTGATAATTTTATCTGAGTGAAACACTTCTGGTTATGATTATCTGATTTATATAGGGGTCATATACTCCGTTTTACACAAGCGGCAACAAAATCAGTTATCAAAATGGTAGAGTAAATTTACTTATATACCATCAGATGTGATTATTACAACTTATTAATAGACTGATATTAAATATCATGTAATCCCTTTCAAATAACTAATTTGTTGGGTATGTTATATAGTTAATGCTTAGCAAACAAGATGAAGGGGCAGTCCAAGAGTCCAAACGTCTAGGATCAAAATGGGCACACCCCCTGACCTCCCCCGAGACAGGCTGCGTCCTTGTTGCAACGGAAAAACTCGACGGGGTTCAAACCTTTGAAAGATCAGTTGTCTTCTTACTTACCTCGGGAACCCGGCACCCCCAAGAAGGCCCGTTTGGAGTAATAATAAACCGACCCCTTCACAAAAAGATCAGAAACATGAAACCCACAAATCACCATTTAGCCACCACATTTTCTGACTGTTCATTGCATTTTGGTGGCCCTCTTGAGGCAAGTATATTCCTGTTAAGAACAAATGGGAAGAAAAGTGTCGTTGATTTTGAAGAAGTTATACCTGCTTTATGTTTCGGCTCCCGAAGCAATTTGGAAGAAGCTTCTGCTTTAGTGAAAACTGGGGTTTTAAAACCTCAAGATTTCAGGTTTTTTGTTGGGTATGCGGGCTGGCAGCTTGATCAGCTTAGAGAAGAGATTGAAGCCGGCTTTTGGCATGTGGCGGCTTGCAGTTCAAATTTGATTTTTGGCAGGACCCAAAGTTCGTCGTCAGAGGGTTTGTGGGAAGAGATTTTGCAGCTTATGGGCGGGAGTTACTCGGAGCTGAGCCGTAAGCCAAAGCAGGATCTATAGTTTTTATTTTAAAGTTACTTGAGTTAAAATAAAATGGAAGTATTTAAGGTTAAAGTTGTTAACTTCACTATTTTGTAAATATTTTATAAGTTGTCTTAAGTTGTACAGAATGGACAAAGTAGAAATTTGCCCTTTAACTTGTAGATGAACCCTATGGTACTTGAGAGCTATAACTTAGAGGATGCTTGTTCAAGTGGGGGAATGAGAACGAAAAAGGTGATGTTTGGTTCATGTGTGTATGATATGCGAGTTCAAATGAGAATCATTAAACAATTAAGAAGCAGAGGAACCACTTTTGGTCTTTGATCATGGAGCGGATGAGGAGACTGTAATCGTGATTCAAGGTCCCAATGTAGTTCATTGTTTCCCAGTTATTAAATGGTTCTGATTTAAACATCCGACGAGTGTATGGTGAGGGTCATCACATAATTATAAACAATCAAACAACAAAGAAACCACTTTTCTTGACCCATGAATCATAGTTCATAAATAACTACTTTGGTTTTAGAAAGTGTGAGGCGTTCTGGTTATAAGCAACCACTTTTCTTGACCAACGGTTCTCATAACTACCTACTTTGATCAAAGTGACCGGCAGCTTATTATACCAAGCATCATTTGTAGCCTTTTCCATTCTTTTCCCTTTACACCATTCAACCAAAGTTACCAAACAGGCTATTATAAAGCTATAAGTATATTTTTCACATTTAATTGTTAATAGTTTACTTTCTATTTAGCTGCTTTAGGAGATGATCAAGGGTGTAAATGGATTGCATATACCCTCTTTTGTATACTTGATCCAACGGGTCGAGTTTGAAATTCAGAGTTCAAAATGATTATGATAAAGAATAACCAAATAATTTTACAATAAACTGTTGTGGATTATGTTAAAGTTAATCCAACATGATCCTTTTTTAATTAGGAAACGCCATTAGCCCATTCCTATAACACATGCAGCTGTTTATTTCAACTGCAAAGCCGCTGAATCTCAATGGCAAATGTGATTCAATTTCTGTACTTTACAATGGTATGCTCGACTTACATGTGGTGTCAGGTGACCCTGTCGTGAACGCCCCATCATCAACCCATTAGAATCTTCAATCGATTTTGCTTCATGTTCCATTGCAGCAATAACATTTCTCACTTCAAGGTCAAACATCATCATTTGACTTCCAGTTAGAATCAGATCACAGTAGATTGTCATGCCAGTCTACTTCTGGCCTTGTCTGCACGTGCTTTCCTAACTGCTGCTTGAATCTGTCTTTCGTGTTCTTTAAGCATGTCTTCTGTGCTTCCGCCTGGAGGCATCAATGGTCCAGAATAAACCCTGCTAATCTTCTTTTGATGACCCTGAAAAAAACGAGTCATAATTTTGTTCAATAATCAGCTTCTTTACTTATGAATGGGTCAATTTAGGTTTTCTTTACTTACAGTGTTGTTGAGACCGGATCGGACCGGCCGGTCCGACCGGTTCGACCGCGAATCGGGGGCTGGTCCGGTCTGGTCAGGGGTGATTCGTTTTTGTGCCATTGAACCAGCCGGTCCGAACCGAACCGTCGGTTGGACCGGCGAACCGGCCCGGTTCCGACCGGATTTCAGTTTTTTTTTTTTTTTTTTTTTTTTGATTTTAGTGGGTAAAAACGGGGTGTTAAACCATAAATTAGTACGTAGGATATACAAATATAGTTAGGTTTTATATATAACTATAAAATATATGTATAAATCACATATAAATTACTTATATTTAATTACATATATAAATATAATTAAAATATAGTTAAATCCGGTCCATCCGGTCCGACCGGTCCGACCGGTCCGACCACCAAACCAGTAAGGCGTCCGGTTCGACGTCCGATCCGGTTCTGAAAACATTGTTTACTTATGAATGGGTCGATTTAGGTTATGTATTATGTCAACGAGTCAAACCAGAAAAGTGGCTAAAATGGGAACGGGTCAAACAAAAAAGTTTACCTAAAATGGGAACAGTTAGTCAAAGTCTATTATTAATTCGTACGACCTCCTAAGTCATTATTTTTACAATCATAACCACTGCATTATTTAGTTGTAGGATGATTTAAAATATGGACAAAAAGTGTCCCAACCTGTTTCAACACATATTAAAACGACTCATGCTGATCCGTGAGCCAATGCACATTTAGGATCAAGCTTACCGTGGTGTCTTTGCCGCGCACGAGCCTGGTTGAATCTTGTGATGGATGCATGTTGGTCATCGGTACTTTTAGTGCAGGATCCATGTGTGAAAGTACCATTCTTAAACTTGTTCCAATCACGTCGTCTTTCAGGTTATTAGTCAATGTTCCTACAGCACTTTGGTGGATCTCAGAGTTATAATAGGCGAATCTGCTCTTGGCTATTCCATTCTCCTCTCTAGGGTTGTATTTTCTCTCCACCACCTGTCCCTGACATGAATAATATGAGCATTATCAAGAAGATGGATTTCAATTTTCAAGTAAACAAAATGACAATTGCTGGCTTGTTGACTTGTGAATGAGTAGATTCTAACGGTCAGTTAGTTAAGTAAAATTAAAAAGTTTAGCTAAAGAATGTGGTTGACAGTGTCTCAAAGTGTATTCATAAACCATACAATCTACCGAGTTGTTTGAATATGAGGTTATATATGTTTGCATTCATGTTTAAAACAACCCATTTGTAAAAAGAGGGCTAAAGCATGTCACGTAAACCGGACTTGGCCCGTACCAAATCCTTTTTGTAATCATTTCTAAAACAAACATAAATGAGTTAAAAGCATGTCATGTAAACCTCTCATGGCTCGTACCAAATTCAGTTTTGAATTAAGGGTGTCATTGTGTTAAGCATGTCGGGTTGATGGGTTGTCAAGTTAAATTGTTGAAGCAAAACACAACCATATATTTATTTCTATCAAAGACATAAATCCTAACCTGATCACACTTAAAATCATGTAACCCAAAGTCACATTTAACTCACTTATCTAAATGAGTCAAACAAATTGGCAAGTCGTAAACAGGTTATAAGCAAGTTGTAACCATGTTGAATGGGTTCCAAGATTGTAATAAATGGGTTAGTCGGGTCGTAAATTTTTTTAACTAAATGGGTTAACGGGTTGACCTGTTTAATTGAACGCTTAAATAGATCAACCCAAACATGACACTGTTTATCAAATGGGTTATATATAACCAAAGTCCTAATCATTTCTATGTTGTGTTTGAGCCTTGAGGTCCTGTCAAGAACTGTCGTGCCACCACTAGCTTTGATTTGTTACCCAACCCATCAATTTTACAAGCTCTAGAGAAAACATTCAAGTTGTGAGAACTGAGAGAGGCACCTGTGCTTTAGATTGCGCTTTCAATTCCCCAGCACCCATCCTAACAGATTCAGGCACATGTCCTTTCATAGCTTCAGCTTTCCTCCTATACACATTGACAATAACATCAGAATAGACACAAATGTGGTGTTTTCAATAGGTGATAAATACAGTTTTTTTCCCAGGTCATTTTTGTGTCTTTATGTCAAACTAGTGAATTTTATGTTACCTTCTAGCTTCCTCTTCTTGGTATCTAGCATCAAACTCTTTACTTGGAGGATATACCGGTAAATCGGATGGATCACAAGGAAGAGGTTCCGTTGTGAAGAACTGGGACATAACAGATTTTCCTTTATCAGTACTTTATCGACAATAAGAGCAGCTATAAATAAACAAAAAGAATACACATGCCCACCATAACAGTAGGTTGACCTGTTTATAAGTATAGATTGATCCGTTTAAGTACAAAACATAAAACCTTCATTTTAATCTTTATAAACATTAAACATACTATCTGACCCTCGCTTTGATCAATCAAAATGGCCATTCTATACCCTACACATCCCACAATAGGCCAGACCATGATCCATTTGGTTGGATCGTTGGTCAAATCATTAACCGATTTGATCCAAATGTGACACACCTACCACAACAAATTGTTACAAAGATCTCAACAGGTACCGATTTTCAAAGAGAACTTAATTAATTTCACAAACGTAGTTCACTTTAAAGTATACCTCACTAGAGAGTGCAGAAGTTGCAGTACCACGTGCATCTGGTTCGATTGCCAGAAGGGTTTCTAAAAGGACCAAAGCAGATGGAGGCAAGTGTTGTTGGAATGTCTCCGTGACACGACGTTTATATGGATGTTGAGGTCTAAAACTAGTTGCATGAGGTAACTTTGATGTTCTCCAATATTCCTCTGAGGGTGAACCACAAAGCTTGAAGATTTTATGTATTTGCTCCACCTAAGATTCATGTTATTAGTATGTGTAATTAAGCAATGAAACTGTAACCTCAAAAGACATAAGAGGGTCGAGATTGCCGTGTAGTTTATGAGTTCATTATAAAACAAACAAACATACCCAACAATAATTATACTCATGCAGTAGGGTCTGCAGTTAGAAGTACTAAATGCATATAATACCTCTGTTCTTCCTGGCATGATGGGCCTTCCAATAAAGAGCTCTGCAAGAATGCAGCCCGCACTCCACATATCAATGCCAACACCATATGAGGTTGAACCAAATAAAAGTTCGGGTGCCCTATACCATAAAGTTACCACCCTACTAGTTAATGGTTCTTTTTGACCTGGTTCAAATCGTGCAGCCAGACCAAAATCTCCTATCTTGAGAACTCCATCGTTGTCAACTAGAATATTTGAACCCTTGAGGTCACGATGCAGAATACCACGAGAATGACAGTGCTCCAATCCACGAAGAAATTGTTGCATATAACATTTAATCTACAAACATAAAACATTAAGATAAAGAAAAGGTAAGATGCTAACTTCAGACTAAGGATAAAATAGGCCAGTTATCGAAGAAAGATGATTTATACATATGGACAAGATGTGGTCATTTCAAATTTACTTATGAATAGACAATATAGGTTATATTCTATTTATAACGGGAGAAATGAGTTAAAGAAAAAAAATGAATGAACTAAAACAGAAACGGGTTATAAAAGTGGGTTTAAAGTTGTGAACTAAAACAGAACGGGTCCCGGTTAAAAGTAGCCCAAAGTGCCTATTAAATTGCTATATTCAAAAAATTAGAGTGTAGTTGTGATAATATTTCTTTAAACATGTCACAAACTATTTACAATACTTATGTTTTACCAAAAGTTACCTGTTTTAACCCAATATCCAACCCTCTCCAAATGCTCTTCTTTCCACCTCTAATAAGAAACAAAATAATCTATAGATTTTCAACATCAATATGAAATAAAAAAACAAAGGTTAAGAAACCTGTGGCAGGGTGAACTTCTTGACTTTCTGAGAATGTAAAAGCCCGACAAGATCATGCTCCATATAATCAAAAACAAGATATAAGCTGCCTGAAAACTTCGAAGTAACCAAAGCCTGAAGCTTCATACAATTGGGGTGGTCTAATCTGCGCAATATTTGAATCTCCCGGGCCATAAAACGAACACTTTCTGGTTCCATATTGACAAACCGCACTTTCTTTATGGCAACAAGCTTATCATTTTGCAGATCCCGGGCTTTGTAAACACTACTATATGTTCCTTGACCAATCTGCAGTGAGAATAATATCATATATGCACAACACATAAGCTTATGCTAATAATTATGATTCTAAATGACTACTTTGTCAAATTCTGAAGTGAATAAAAAGGTTTTAAACCAAAATTTCAGATTGTGTATCAATGATATGTTAGCTGAAGCAGATTTGTATCTTGATGTGATACTAAACAATCAGGATAAGATAATTATCAATAATAAAAATATTAGTTTAGTCTGTTCAATATCGTGCCCAGATGTGCTGCTGCTGTTTAAAGTTGTAGTAATCAGATAATGTTTAAGTGATTGACAAATTCCAACTGTTTAAGAATTTAATAGATATCATGACCATAAATGAAATTTTTAAAAGATGATGAGACATTAGTAATTAGATAATCAGAAGCTGAATATGTTTATATAACTACTAAAACCTAATTACTCCAACCAAATAATTACAATTATCAAACTTAATTAGCACTTGTGTTTGATTTATCTCCAAAAGTGGGTTAACCATCCAAAGAACACAAGTACTGTGAATCAGTTGAAAAAGAATCAAACAGACAATAATGTCGAACATATAATAAGAACACATAACAAGAATGATGCAGCATAATATAACAATGTGACAGTAAGTACTGACTTTGTCAAGCATCTCATACGAGTCAGCACTGCGGGGAACCCAACCTTGTACAGCTTCTGAAGCAACTGAGGTTAGCCATGATGGCCATCCTGCTGCCTTTTGTGCAGCTTGCGTCCCACCAACTATGCTTTTAATCTTTTGTATCCGTTTTGAACCAAGAACCCTTTCAGATAACGACTGTTTACGGTTATCTTTCTGTTTCTCAGTACCATTTTGTGATACACCCTCTTTATTCACAGGATCTGCCACCTGTACTCCAATAAACTTGCCCTCTTCTTCCCTACCATTTCTTCCTGTTCTACAGCTTGATCTTGAGCAAATCCCACCCATTTTGCTCGCTTTTAAAAACCGTTACAAGGGTTTATCTCAATTGAATCAATTTTCAATTGTGCAAAACCTCCACCATTCAATTTATGAAATCAATGAACTTCTTCACATGAGTAACTTTCATGATGATTGTTAATTGCAGCTCTTTTGGGGGAAAACAAAATGCAAGAAATTCTTCAAGCATTTAATTTCCCCACAATCCTACAATTCCAAGCTTTCTACCCCAAGATACACGCGAATTTTTTTTTTATTAAAAAGCGGGAAATTCAACAATCTCAATGATATAAGGGGAGCTTGTAATTATACTTAAAATCCCAAATTTTTGGTGTAATAATCAACCCGCGATGTCAAATCATTCATATCAATGCTACAACAAATGAAAAATATCGATCAAAACCCAATGTAATCAACAAAAAACAGAAGAAATCTGATTTATAACAGAAAGAATAGGTATCAGAACTCAGGACCAGAAATCATGCATCCAAAAGATCCAAATTTCTATTGAAATCCACACAAATCAAAACAAATATTTATTTGTGTGCAAGTAATTTGTGTAAAAAATATGATGCAGGGATTTCTGGTCGTTTCTGCGAGGTAACCTAGAAGATAATTTGGGGGTTTCAGATGATTTCCCCTCTCTGGTTTCCCTGCGCAACTGAATTTAATAACTAATTTGACGCAACAATTATCTGTAAGTCCAAAAATGGAAAGATCATAAATGAGTAGAAACACACTGTATAATATCGATCCATTATGTTATGTATAATCAATCATATGATTATACAGCAAAAATTGGTGATTACAAACGAAATAATAGCTAAAATTCTTACAGAAAAACATGAGGAATTAGGTTTCGAAATCGATGGCGTTAAAGAAGAATTCAAACGAAGCCCTAGAAATACGGTCGACCCGAGATTCACCATTTGTAGATTGTAGTGACGAAGCTTTCTAATGGCGGGAAATATGGCGTTAGCTTACATACCGTTTACATTTATGAGTTTGGTCCTTTATCTCTCGAGTATTTTCTTGTTGGATTCCTTGTGGTTTAAAGGTATGTTTAACATGTAAGTATTTTTCCTATTTTTCTTCTCGTATTTTCTTTTAAAGAGAATTAAATGCATCTTTACGATTACATATAGTACAATACATAATATACAATGCATTATAATTTTATAGGGGTATATGAAATTATCCATGGGTCAATTGAAATGTCAAAACTATACTTTTAAACACCTTAATAGCTTTAATAATTTGAAAAGTTTTAACTTCTAACATACTATTAATAATATATTTTAAGAATTTATAGTAAATTAATTTATTTGGGTAAATAATAATTTTTTACTTATACTTCTATAATTGTAGACATTAGTTATTTTTACAATAGGTTATTATATATAGTGTATAAAAAATTACGAAAACATCAAGTAGAAGTTAATGTAGAATGAGATAGGAAAGCAACTTTCTAATCAAAACAAATTACATAGCTTAGCTCTATATTCTCTTTTTTTTTCCTTTAAAACACTACTAGAAAACAGCTCTGTTTACTACGCAAATTTGTGACGCAAAATTTTGTGTCGTAATTTCCGACACAATTGCGACACGTATTCTACAAAAACTGAAACCCTACATTTTCATCAAACTTTCGACAAGAAAGCGACAAAACTTTAAAAACTCCAGCTTTTGTCGCAAATGCATAGTAATTTGCGACGCAATTCTAACCCAAGTGAATTAAAATCGAATTAATCAATGATTTCATCCCAAATGTGTAGGAAACCAATATTAATAATAAACCAAAGTATTATTAAATTGTTTTCTATTGTTGTTATTATTTTATAAAAATAAAAAAGACAAAAATAATAGAAATCATAAATTTCGTCACAAATGCGTAACATTATTTACTACACTTTTGCGACGCAATTTAATATTTTATTTTTTTACTACGTTTTTGTTGTTTTTGTTCTTTATTTTATATATTTATTTTATCTATATCGTCGTCGTCGTCATTCAATAATATTACAAATATTAACATCGTGTATTTATATTAGTAGTGATATATATGTGTAAATGAACAAAAGACTATGCGTCGCAAATGTGTTACAGTTTCTGACGCATCTGCGACAAATTCAGCATACGCGTATAAATAAGGTATACATAACATTGCGTCGCAAATGTGTTACAATTTCCGACGCATTTGCAACAAAAGACAACATACGCGTATAACTAAACCATATATATACACATAAATAACATGGCGTCGCAAATGTGTTACAGGTTCCGACGCACTTGCGACAAAAGACAACATGTAAATTTAAATCAAATATATAGACCCACATTAAATAAAAATAACATTACAACAAAAAACGGCTAAACATACTAAATACTAAGTAAATAAATCTAGTAGACAATGATAAAAATATAGTAATAATACTGATGGATGCTATAATAATAATAATAATAATAATAATAATAATAATAATAATAATAATAATAATAATAATAATCATAATAATAATAATCATAATAATAATAATAATAACTATAATAATAATAATACTACTACTACTACTACTACTACTAATAATAATAATAATAATAATAATAATAATAATAATTGAGTTAGTAATAATTATTATGTTGTTTTTATGATAATATTATTCTTATTATATTAATATTGTTATTCTTATTATTATAAATGACGGCGTCGCAAATGTGTCGTAATAAACTACACACTTATGACACAGCGTAAACTTTGGTAAGAAATGCGCAGTAAAATGTAGCGGATTTCCTTCACAATTGACTTGTGTCGCAAAGTTGTCGCAATAAGTGACACAATTATGACAAAACAATCAGTTCGGTCACAAATGTGTAGTAAACTGCTTCACATTTCCTACACATTTCTTATATTACTATACCGTTTTTTATTTTTTTGAGACTTAAATGTAGTTCTTTTTCCCTCTTTTTTCATATAACTTTATTATACACTAATTATGTTTATTTTACAAATTTACACGTATTATACACTTACGTATCTATGCGTACGCCATCATGTCATACTGTCATTAATATCTTCGTATGATTATATAAGCATGTATGAATCTATATTATGCACATGTTGAGACACATACACACATACGAACACACACTAACATAGACATATACATACACGAACTAACATTATCACACACATAAAACATACACATACAAATATAGATGCTATATATATATACAAACACACGTGCCACGTATATCTAAGCACACATAAAAATATTTTGTGATTTTAAAAATAATCTATAATAACAACAATACTAATACTAATAATAGTCATTAACAATAATGATGTAAAATTAACTTTATTAATAATATCACTTAAAACAATAGCTAATTTTAAGTAGTATTAGTAAATAAAAGTTAAAATGTGTATTGCAAATGCGTAGGAGGTTTCTACGCTGTGTTTTTGTCGCAAATATGTCGTATATTGCGTCGCAAGTGCGTCGTAAACTATTTGCCACGGGCATTTTTCAGACAAACTGTTTTTGTCGCAAATGCGTAGCAAAATCTGTTTTCTTACGCATTTGCGACGGAAAAACTCGTAGCAAATTTATTTTTTTCTAGTAGAGAAACCTCTAAATCAAACACCCTCTAATGTCATCTCAAAACCAACACATTTGTCCACCATTAAATTTAACACCCGACACTCCTTTATACAATTAGACCACATGTGTTTTTACTTGGTTATTTTTAATCAGTTACACGGAAAAAAAAACTTTATTTCATCCGCCAATTTAGAGACGAGCAACAATCTAAAGTCCTTAATTAATCAAATAGTTGCTTAAAACAAGGCTAGCTTAGTCTCAATAGGATATTCATGCGGTTATTTGATGTGTCTCGCAAATAAAAATTAGGTTTTAAATCTAATAATATGTAGGTTGTGATGTTTTCATGTCATTAACTGTAATTGTTGTTTAAAAAATTCAATGCGTGCTTAAGTTTGCATTCTTAGGGGGAAGGGGATGAGTCGGAAACCGGCAAAAGAATGCTTATTTGGAGCACTAGTCATGCACGGAGAGCGGCACACACCACCCAACCCCCTAAATCGGTAACCCAATCATGCTTACTAGCTCATTCATGCAGCAATTTATCATTCACACACGTATGTACACCATGAGTGTGTTAAAAATGAAATGAGATCATTTTCAGCATTGAATAAGAGTTAAAGCGAGCATTATTGAAAGAGTGAAAAAATTACCGTGACCCAACATGAAATGTACAAGTACATTCACCCACCCCCTCCCACTTGTAAACATTTAACTAATATATAAAAATAATTAAGATTATAAAAATCTAATCTTCAATTCGGAACACAATCTACATTTTACGGTTTACGGTACTAACGACAACGAGTCAACGATCAATGCATTGTATTGAAACCATGATACATATCTTCTGTTGGCAGTCCATGTGGCACCATGCATGACACCATCCGTCAACGACAACACCCCACACGTGTCCCCCCACCCGCGTAACGACAACCCCACCACCACCACCACCACTACCACCATCAGACATCCTGTACTCTGTCATCTTCACCACCCCATCATACCGCCGCTTCAATTCCCACCATATATCACCTCCATCTCTTCAATTCCCTCTGCACATCACTCCAATATTACTACTATTATTATTATCATCAATGGATACCATCAACTCCGTTCTCAATTGGGTCGTACCACCTGCGAGTCTCGTCATGTTAGCCTTCTCGTGGCCCGCGTTAACCTTCATCAACACATGTGAGAAGATTTACTATACGTTCTTTGTGGAAGATATCGGAGGAAAAGTTGTTGTTGTGACTGGAGCTTCTTCTGGGATCGGTGAGGTGTGTTAATTATTATTGACTTATTGTGAATTCTTGTTGGTTTTCTGAATTACTTGTTTATGGGAGTTTGGGTTTTGATAAGTGGTGGTTTTGTGTTTGGGTTTATTGTAGCAAATTGCGTATGAGTATGCTAAGAGGAGAGCGAATCTTGTGTTGGTGGCTCGGAGGGATCAACGGTTGCGTGGGATTAGCGAGAATGCGAGGCGATTGGGTGCGCCCAATGTGTTGATCATGGCTGCTGATGTTGTTAAGGAAGAAGATTGTCGGAGGTTCATCAGTGAGACCATCGGTTTCTTTGGGAGAGGTAATTCCTGACACGAACCGAACCGAAACACTAACTACACGGAAATAATTAGGTTTTAGGTTGTCATGTTAGCCTGTTTAGTTAATTGCTCATGTCGTACTCGATTCGATCTTGTTAACGAGTTTAACTCGTTTTTTACAACTCTAGGTATCCTGAAATCCACCAATCACATACCGTCACATCACAAGTATCCTGAATTACACTGAAACTCCTAAAACACTGAAAATACAACCCTGGGCTACACTGCAATTTTTTTTTCATATTAAAATAATTTAAAAGAAAATTATTTTTTTTACTCGATCAACTCTTTATAATTTTCTTCTTTCATTGAAGCGTAAGCAGAGAGTTACTTGCTTAAATATAAATTAACGCTCAACGAGTCGGCGGACCTTTTTGTTTTACGAGTCAGTCTTGTAGGTCCCACGTTTTCATTGAGGTTGGGAATATGAGCCGGTTGATCATCATCGGGTGTATTCGGGTTGTTTTCGGAATCCAATGACTTTCTTTATTGACCGGAATAACTACCAGATGACTCACCCATGACCGGCACTTAGGGACCATTTTACATGATCTCTCTAAGGTGATGAAAACCGGAGGGGTGTTTCTTTTGATAATCCGTAAACGTTCTTCTCATCACGTCAAGATTGGAGCATTCGCTACGCCGTAAATGTTCTTAAGATTACAAAATAATAATTACAAAAAATATATACTTTAATTTAAAAAATAAATAAACAAACAAAATACATGCTTTAATTTAAAAAAATAAAATAATTAAATACATACCGCTTGAATATAAAAACCGTTAAAGGTATTTATTTTTGTAACCGTTGGTGCTCGGCTACTACTTGGCAAACAATACCCCAATGAGACTACCCGCCAGGGTACACGCAAGGGTGGCAGTGATGTACCCGAGCGGATACCCGCCTACCTGAGCTTTCCCGAGGGTGCCCACTCCTCCCTTAGTATGTTAAGGTTCTAGTGGTTGAACTCGTCGTACCAATACAATTAGCACACCTAGGTTAGATACTTAGATTCTAGTTTCGAAATTGATTTTGTATAATAAGTCTTGTGTAGGTTACAAGCAAAGTAATCATCTTAAGTATATAAAGAAAATTTTACATGTTTACCTTTTCCGACCCGGAACTTATTAAATAATCGAAATTTCTTCAATTCTTATAGTCGTACTTTATGATTTTAAACTACATGAGCGCTTCTAGACACTTTTCGTCCGCCACACGTTTTATTATAGTTGATTTTGTGGTTCTTATTATTCAATATTACTTACTGGGGAGGGTTTCATGCAGAACACAATTTTTTGTGTAAAACATAGTTTTTGCGAGAACGGTGAGACAATTTAAATATTTTATATATTTATGAAGAAATTTTATATATTTATTAATCCTACACATGTATAATTCATGTGTAGGTTATATTACCTATACATAATCTACACGTGTGGGTAACGTTTAAATTTTAAAAAGAGTTCATTACAAAAGGTCCACGGACTTAGGTCTGTTTTCACTTTCGATCCACAACTACAAGATCAGTCCAAATGTTTGTCATAACGTAAAACAAATGGTCCCGACGTGAACGAAGAGTTAACTTTTCTGTTAATTTTTTAAACCCTTATATTATAAACAAAAAATAAAATAAATGTATTTATATTATATTAATATTAATAAATGAGTGACCCCATCTACACCCCATCTTCAATCTAAGGTTAGTCGCCTCACCATCGAAGCCCACCAAAGCCTTTTGTGAGAAGTCCCAGCAACGTCGGTCACAACCAGTATTTATCAAATTAGCAATCCATCTTCATTAGCATCGAGTCAAGCTCTAGTGGGGATATCCATTTTCATCCTCTCCATCTTGGCAAACACATCTCCCCATCTTTCTTGTTTTCTGGTAGACCACACCACCACCACTAGCACTACACCGCTGCCGTCGCTCGTCATCTCCAACACCCCAACTTGGCCACACCACCACCCGCGCTCGTCATCTATAACACCACAACCATCCGGTTGCCACTGTCAATCAGACCACATTACCGGCACCTCTTCATCTCTATGAGAACTACTAACAGTTTCTCCTTCACCATCGTTTGAAACATTCCACTACAACACCTATCTCCTCCTAAATCAACCACCATCACCCCTTGGGTTCAGGTTGTGGTGGTGGTTAGTGGCTGGTTTTAGGTGGTGGTGAGAGGTGGGTTTAGGTGAGTGTATGACGGTGGTGAAAGATGGGTTATGATGTCGGTGGAGAAAGGTGGGTTTAGGTAATTGTTGGTGGCGCGGTGCGGTGGCGGTGGGCTGGTAGAGGTGGTTGTGCGTGGTGATGTGGGTGTACAACTGTACATTCAAGAAAAAGATTATATCTATATATTTTAGTATCAAGTGGGCCATAGGTATATTAATATTAATTAAATTAAAATTATTAAACTTTTTAATATTCAAGGATATTTTAGTCATTTATAAGCATTTAACGAAAAAAAGATAATAGTCATCTAAGTCGGGGGCCTTTTTTGTTACGTTTTATCAAACCATTGGACCAGCCTTGTAATTTTTCAAATCTAGAGACCGAAAGTAAAAACAAACCTAAGCACAGAGACTTTTCATGCGATTAACTCTTAAAAAACATACTAAAAATTGTTGTAATGGTTTTTTTATGTATATCATATACATTTGTAACTAAAAGCTTTGAAGAAAAAATGAACCATGAGTAAAAAATTAAATGATTTAGGTTTGTTTTGGCAGTTCTTGCATAAACTTAGTGTTCTAAAATAATCTTCATCCTTACGTATGGTAACGATATACTTTCTAAAGCTGAGTTAAAACTCATGTTCTTAGGGTTGTTTAATTCATATAATTCGTTAGAATTGGAATATGAAGTTCAAACATTTGATATTTGATTAGACAATATAATGCGATGAAATAAAATTGAAATAAATTCCTTCAAGTTCACGGATACATTACTATTCAACTTTGATTGTGAGAAGAACCCTTTATTCTCCATGAAAACTTCAGTTAATAAATTGCAAGTGTGTCGAAGGTATAGGCTTTATGAAATAAAGTAAATATAATGCCATGATCGTTTTGGAATTACATGTGTAGCTATATATGTTTTATATATCTTCATGTTTTTGCAGTCGACTATCTAGTAAACACGACAAGTTTAGGACATACCTTCTATTTCGAGGAAGCAAATGATGCATCGGTGTTCCCTATGTTGATGGTACAACTCGAAACTCAAAAGGGCATTATGGCTCTTAGTGTTTAATCTATGAACTGTGTATATCTTATTTTTGTTAAATTTCAGGATATTAATTTTTGGGGGAACGTATATCCTACGTATGTGGCTCTACCGTACCTAAGACAAAGTCGTGGGCGGATTGTAGTTAATGCTGCAGTTGAAAATTGGTTACCTCTCCCTAGGATGAGCTTATATTCGGTGAGTGCATTAAAATCCACTATGGGTGGCATGTTGGAGACACGTAAAAGTGGTCAACTCCGGATACAAGTCAAAACAGGGTTGACCCAAAATACGTTGTCAAATATCAATAATTATAAATAAATACAACTAATTGATAAATACACCTTAGCCAACTTTTAACCCGTTTAACAAGTTTACTTTACCTTTTTTTATTATTAATATTATGCATTTGACGGTTCACGATAAAAACATGATTCAAATCTGTCCATTTTAAAGTAAATGGGTCAAAAGACCATCTTTAGTTTTATACTAATATTTCTTGGCCAGGCAGCCAAAGCTGCTCTAGTGAACTTCTATGAGACGTTGAGGTTTGAGTTGAACGACGAAGTTGGAATCACAATTGCTACACATGGTTGGATTGGAACCGAGATGACTCATGGCAAATTTATGCTAGAAGAAGGTGCCGAGATGCAATGGAAAGAAGAAAGAGAAGTAAGTTTGCCAAGATTCTGTTTTTTTTCTTTCTTTTTTACAAAATGCTAGTAGATGCAGACACCTTTGGTGCCTTTAACAAGTCTTAAAAGTGGAGGTGACAATTTTGGTCTGATTACTTATTAATAACTTAATTCAGGTTTGAATTTTATATTAACAAGTTCATGAAATATTATTTTATGAAAATTTAAAAAATAATTTAAAAAGAAGTATGCTAAATGTTGCCTCAAGTGTATTTTTAACTCATAAAAGCCTCCTAATTCATTTTATATTGTTATTAGAACAATATACTATGTCAAATTGTATTCGACATGCTAATTGTTTGTAAGAATTCCCAACTTTTGGTTAAAAATTGTTTCGAGTAATCTGACATAAAAATGACTTGTTTTGACATGCCATTTGACCTGCCCGTTTTACCCTATATCATGGGTTTATTCTAGACCTAGAATAAACTCGCGACATTGATTTTGGGTCAATTTAGTTTATAATCGAGTCAAATAAGAAAAAAAAAGTAAGTGATTAGTAGCCTATAAAGGTTCCAAAAAGTTGATGCAGTTGAATTGTGAGGACTCTTGAAAACTCGTACTTCATTATGTTTGTTCCTTATGAATTATGATGCCAAGATACAAGCTTCGGGTACTCCAGTTGAAGAATTTGCGAAGTTGATTGTATCAGCAGCCGTACGAGGTAGTGCAAATGTGAAGTTCCCGAGCTGGTACGACGTGTTTCTTTTGTACAAGATGTTTGCACCAGACGTGCTGACGTGGACATTCCGCTTGCTTCTATCACCCCAAGGTAAGAGGTCGACTTCTTTTGTCGGTACAGGAAGACCTCTTTTAGAAGCCCCGTCCCCACCAAGACGACAAACTGTGGTCCCATACACCTCCGTTCCTCGTATACAGCTTGTTGAATGAAGACGTACATCCACATTTTCGATTTTCGATTTTCGATTTGTTTGTGTTGTTAATGATGTTTTTAAGAATGGTGTTTAATAATGATTGATGGTTGAGTTGTTTGAATAACAAGTTATATGTCCTTATTAATTACTTTAATATATAGTGGCAATTATATAGTTGGTTTAAGTTCATGAATCTAATCAAGTTCGTATCAAGCTATGTCTGGGGCTAGTTGTTTTTTTTTTTTTTTTGTTCTTTTTTGTTTTTACTACTAATTGGATCTTGGCGTATCACTGACCCACCCGATCATCTCCATTACTCGAATATTAAAAGTTAGGGCTCTAGGCAAGCACATTCACGAAGGAAACTCGTATATCAGTCTTTAATGGCCTCCTACCTGAGACCACACTTAAGAGGAAACCTATTTTAGTCGAGAGTCCTCTTGGCCAGCCTACACCACTCTTTTTTAGTAACAATTAAGACTTGAACCCAATATCATCCCCTAATTTAATGATTCAAGTTTTAGGGTAAACTTGTTTAAATTCAGCCGAACCAGAGCAACCTGCCAGCCGAACACCACCCCGCCACCATCACCGAACACAACCACATCCACCACCCCGCAAACATCACCATCACCGAACACCTTCACATCCATCACCCTGCCATCAACATCGAGCAACCTGCCAAACGGACCATCAAACAGCACCACCACCACCACCATCACCTCCATCCCCACTTACCAACACACCGGTTAGGCTGCCACTAACCCACTCAACGCTTACCCACCCCCATTCAACCCTAGTAAGGGTGCTTAGTCACCGCACCCCACCCCATCATTTGGTAAGATCGTTCCATACCGGGTTACATTTCTCATTTCTAGCTATTTGCTATATTGCTGCTTTAGTTCTGTGGTTTGTGCATAATTGATTAGTTGTTATATCTTGCTGATTAGTTGTATAATTGTTAGTGTTTTGCTATTAATTGCTGAGTAAGTTGTATATTGTTGGTTGAGTTTGTGTGTTGATCATTTGTGGCTTGTTGTCTTCATGTCTGGTCAACCTTAGATCTGTTCTCCAGATAGGCTTCATTGGCTTACTGTAAGGTCTTGATTACTACGTGTGCCCCTAGCGTGTGCCCCTAGCGTGTGCCCCTAGCGTATTGTTGACCACGTGTGACAGTTCCTGTTGATTGTGCTTTACTTGTGCTTGGTTTCTTTCTAGTGTGTTGTCCGTGTTTTATTGTTTGGCGGTTTTAGTAGACTCTATCTGGTATAATAGATAGTACGAGCCAATATGCTGCCCCGAGATCATGTTCGGTGAGGAGAGGCGAAGACAGGGAATAAGGTTTGTAGATTAAGAGTGGCATCGTGGAATGTAGGAACCCTAACTAGTAAGTTACTAGAGTTAATTGATGTGCTGAAGAAACGTAGGGTCCACATAGCATGCATGCAGGAGACTAGATGGCGGGGTGGGAGAGCAAAAGAGTGCAATAGTTATAAACTATGGTATTCAGGGTCTGATGGAGCTAAAAACGGAGTAGGTTTTCTAGTTGCTAAGGAACTCCAAGATAATGTTGTGGAGGTGAGAAGATACAATGATAGAATTATGTTGTTAAGAATTGTAATATGAGATGAGGTAGTGATGGTAGTTAGTGCGTATGCACCACATGTTGGACTAGGGGAAACGGAAAGAAAAACGTTCTGGGAGAGTTTAGACCACGTTATGGGCGACATACCTAGAGAAGAAAAGTTATACATAGGAGGAGATTTTAATGGACATATCGGAAAGGATAATGAGCATTTCCAACTGGTGCACGGAGGCTACGGGTATGGTCTTAGGAATGACGGCGGTAGGGAGCTTCTTGAATTTGCAGTAGCGCATGACTTAGGCATCATAAATTCGTTCTTTAAGAAAAGAGACTCGCATCTAATCACGTTTAGCAGCGGTGGGAGACACACGCAGATAGACTATTTATTGATGAGGAGAGAAGATCATAGCTCGTGGAAAGACTGTAAAACAATACCGGGAAAGACGGTTGTGACGCAACACCATATGTTGGTGGCGGATATACGCGTCAAGAGGCCAATTGCCCAACGGAACAAGAGAGTTACACCTAAGATCAGATGGGGCCAGCTCAAAGACGAAAAGATTACTATTTTTAGAGATAAAGTCATACAAATGAACCAAATTGGGCCACAGGAAGATGCAAACCAAAAGTGGGAGGTTATGGCAACTAGGCTCATCCAAGCAGCTAAAGAAACGCTTGGAGTTACAACAAAAAGGACAGTTGGTCATAAGGAATCATGGCGGTGGAACGAAAATGTACAGGAGAAGATACGTATCAAAGAACAAAGTTTTAGAGAGCTCATACGCTGTAACAATGAGGAAGAACACGTAGAGCTAAAACAAAAGTACAAGGAGGCTAAGAGACAAGTGAAAAAATCGGTGTCAGAGGCAAAGAACACGGCGTATGAAATGATGTATAAGCGATTAGAGATGAAAGAAGGAGAGCATGACATGTTTAAGATAGCCAAGGCAAGAGAAAGAAGAAGACAAGACCTGAGAATGGTCAAGTTCATAAAGGCTGCGGATGGAAAGGTTTTGGTGAAGGAGAAAGATATCAAGGTGAGATCGAAAACTTACTTCGATAACCTATTTAACAATAGGAATCAAAATCAACAAACTGAGGTAGATAGAACAACTCAAACAATGCAGCAAAACCAATGCTATTGTAGAAGCATCACAGTTGACGAAGTTACAAGAGCTATGAAGAAAATGGGAAGGGCTAAAGCGGTGGGGCCAGACAACATACCGATTGAAGCGTGGAATTGCCTGGGTGATGAGGGTCTCAAATGGCTAACAGATCTATTCAACACTATCTTTAAGACAGGGAAGATGCCAGACCAGTGGAGAACCAGTGTCATAGTCCCCATATATAAGAAAAAAGGAGATATCCAAGGTTGCAAAAACTACAGGGGAATAAAGCTATTGAGTCACACGATGAAACTATGGGAAAGAGTTATTGACACGAGAATTAGACGGGAAACCCAGATAACAATAAACCAATTTGGATTTATGCCAGGTTGCTCTACGACAGAAGCCATACACGTCATAAGACGGATAATAGAGAAATATAGAGAAAAGAAAAGGGACCTTCATAGGGTATTCATCGACCTAGAAAAGGCCTATGACAGTGTACCGCGACAACTAATTTGGGAAAGTCTATGACTTAGAGGGGTACCAGAGAGGTATATCAAATTAATTAAGGATACGTATGACGGGGCAAAAACGTGTGTGCGAGCACCGGTAGGAGACACAGACGCATTCTCAGTGGAAGTGGGACTCCACCAAGGATCGGCATTGAGCCCATTTCTCTTCGCACTAGTGTTGGATGAGATGACTAAGTCTATACAACAGTCAGTCCCGTGGTGCATGCTCTTTGCGGATGATATTATCTTAATATCAGAATCTAAAATGATGCTTAACGACAAGCTAGAGCGGTGGAGAGCAGCGCTGGAGAGCAGAGGATTAACGATAAGTCGCTTTAAGAAGGAATACATGCATTGTAACTTTGGTGGCGACGAGGAAGAGGACACCCAAATCAGTATCCAGGGTATGCCGGTCCCACGGACATCTAGGTTCAAATACCTGGGCTCGTACCTGCAGGAGGACGGAGAGATACACAGCGATGTAGCTCACCGTGTCCAAGCAGGATGGTGCAAGTGGAGAGCAGCATCAGGGATCCTATGTGATAAGAGGTTTCCAGCAAAACTTAAGGGAAAACTATACAGAGTGGCGGTACGCCCAGCTATGCTATATGGAACAGACTGCTGGGCCATAAAGAAATCGCACGAGAAACAAATAGAGGTGGCGGAAATGCGAATGCTAAGGTGGATGTGTGGCCATACAAGACTGGATCGGATAAGAAACGAAGTGTTTCGACAGAAGTTAGAAGTGGCTTGTATTGTAGATAAAATACGAGAGGGAAGATTAAGGTGGTATGGACATGTCAAGAGGAGACCAATGGCAGCACCGATCAGAGCAGTGGAGAACATCGTCATAGAGGGTAGGAAGAGTAGAGGAAGACCTAGGTTGACTTGGGAAGAGATAATTAGACGAGATATGGTACACTTGCACCTCTCTGAGCACATGATCGAGGATAGGAGCGAGTGGAGACGTAGAATTAAAATTAAGGACTTTTAGTGGTTTCTGTAGCTAGGAAGGGACTTTGATTACTTGTTACGGGGCCTGATGTGTATGTAGTACACTTCGACCTTTTTAGGGAAAACTTGCTGCTTCCCTGATGCATGCTTGTTCATTTTATATTTCTTTTTGGTGATATTTTAATGTTTGCTGTATGATGAGTGCGGTATCATATATCATATAGCATATATCGTATGTTTGATTATATGTTGATTTGCTAGCTTTATTGCTTTTGTTATCGAGCCGGGGGTCTCTTTGGAAGCAGTCTCTCTACCTATCTGGATAGAGGAAAGACTTGCCACCACCTACCCCTCCCAGACCCTGCTCTTGAGTGGGATATACTGGGTTTGTTTGTTTTTTTTTTTTTTTTGTTTGTATTGTTTAAATTCAGCCTCATTAGATCTTTTAGTGAGTCAATTTCGAGTGCCTTACGAGCGGCTTAGCTCATTTAAACAATTTGGTGCAACTTCTTTCAAGGACATCATTGTAAATTTGCAAATTTATAAACATATACAATCAACAGTTATATATATGTGATTTCTGAACCCAATATAACTCAACAAGAAACTTGATAAAACTGCAGAAACCCAAAAAAAAAAAAGAAAAGAAAATGACAGTTAGTTGAAGGCATTTGTAGCAGAATAAAGAAAATCCAAGAAGCCCGTTCCCTTTAGAATCCCTTTACCAGTCAAGAGCTCAAAATCTAGCAGCAAGAGGAACCCGATTATAGCCGCCTTCCCGTTAATCAATTCGTTGTTTCTTGTGAACCCGAATCCTCCCGAGCCCACCTCATCAACCACCATTCTCACCTAAACAAGTAAAAGAACAAACTTAATACAAAACAATGCAGCACTATGCATAGTCTTAAAAATCGGTTCAGGCGAGCACCTCGAGGCGCGTCTCGAGACGAGGCACCCAGAAAACGAATTTGAGGCGGCGCCTCGGGGGTTATTTTTGTATGTGCGCCTCTAAGGACTGAGGCGGTAAGAGAAGCTGCGTCTCAGGTGCGCCTCGGAGGGTTTTAATGTTTGTTTTCGATGTTGTAGACTCTTTGTGTCAGTTTCAAACATTTCATTTTTTTTAATGTGTCTTTGATGTTTTTGATGAATCCGATGATGAAATTAGTCTGTATTTTGTTTTTTAGAAAAAATATAATTTTTATATTGATTTTTTAATTCCGCCTCGAGCTTACACCTAGGTTCGCCTCGAGGCTTCGCCTCACGAGACAAAGGGAAAACACCTCGAGGCTTGATTCCGTACTTTTAAACCTTGGAACTATGTAGCACGTTGGGTGGATCAGGCGGATTAAAAGTCTCCTAATATATTCAAAGTGAAAATGCCAAGAACATCAAAATATGGTTTCATTTCAAAATTAGAATATCATCATAATAGTGTTGTTTTTGAGTAGTAGTTAAAGGTATAATTATCTATAAGATTCAAGACAAAAAAGTGTTTTATTGGTTGATCTGACTAGTTTCGACCCACACTAGAAAGCTACATGTCTTGACCCGTTGCCCAATCTATCTATTCTATCCATTTTGTTACCAGTACCAACTAACTTGTTGCTAGTCAAATCGTTATTATTGAGTTTGGGCAGTAGCAACTTTTATTAATCTTCTCGCTTGATGGCGCAATATATAAGGTAGTGACTTGAACAAGCAAGGAATATAAGGGGTATTTGGATGACTACTGCGTTTGAATATGCGTCTAAAGTGATTATTAGCTCACTAACAATCAGACTGGCAAAGCCAATTTTGATTCTAATATTCCAACTATTTAGGATCAAAATTATGAGATATGAAGATACAGTTAAGTTGAGTTGTTATAAAAAAAGTAATTACTGAGATAAAACTTAACCTAACTAAACAATTGTACCTATCCCTTTAGATGTAAATCATGTGATACATAAGATGGTTATGTAGCCATATGACCGTTTTTTCCCTCTCCTGCTACATCTGATCAGCACTACGTACAAATTCTTATTGCTATTTACTCCTTTTATGGTTCTTTGGTTAAAGTTAGTTCTGTATGAAACTTGTTCCTATTCAGATTAAGTTTACCTAACTATCTCTAACTGTAATGAACTTATTACCTCTTCGATGTTGACGTCAGAAGCAGTTACACCAGGTTTAGACATTCCACTAAAGACGATTTCTGCAGATGCATCAGATGATGCAGATCCTCCAATACTTATATAGATGTTTTCACCTTCAATTTTCACAGGATAAACAAACAAATTCCTCAAAGCAGGTGTCAATGCTCTTAAAACAGGATTATTTGGAAACCAATCTTTGATTGCCCCACTTCGCAAATTAAATGTACTATCAGTTGATGGGCACACAATACAGCCATCCTGCAGAAAATTAGTGAAATCACACATTTTTAACCCTACACATTGAGATAATGAAATAGACTACAAATGGAAGAACAACTGAAGTTAAACCAGCATAAGAAACTGCACCAATTTCAATTTAAACCTAAAATTTGGGGAAAACTGAAAAATTGAAATCAAACCTGTGTGAGCTTCGCATTGATCAACCCCTCACTATACGCACCTTCAGCAGGCGATCGATTCTCAATGGCAAAAACCTCATCTTTATACCACAACAGCAGAATCGTCTCTCCGTCCTGAATAATCACTCTCCGCTCACCTTTCGGCAGCGCCGACAGCGGCACCACCGGCACCCAATTGCGTTTATCGTCGGCGACACCTGACGGCGACACCTCCGCCGCTTTGCACACCATCTCGTTCCTTCGGATTGCTAGAGTTGTGTGCTTTAATGGGTGGAAGTTGTGATGGTTTGGTGGTGGAATTGGGAGCCTCCGGCGGTGGTGGGGGATGTAGGGGGCGGAGAGAAGGCCGGAGGTGAGCTTGGTGGCGGCCATTGTTGACCGGTGGTAATTGGTGGGTGTTGATGGAAGTTAAGAGCGATTGAATGGATGATGATGGTGTGTATGCATGTTATCCAGGGAGGAGAAGTTGTGATGATATCTGGGGGCATACGTATGGACTCCATAGCCACATAAAATCGAAATTCGAAATGTTTAGCTGTTTTGTATACTTTTTAACAACGATTATTTTTTACTCTTCATGTAACTTCCCACTTTATATATTTTTGAATTTAAAATTCCACATTATTTAATTCACGGCATTTTTGTAAGGGACAGCGATTAATATTAGTGGACTCCCAACATCATAAGCATTAAAGTCACTGATAACCGTCCTATTTTTCTTAATTTTTTTATGATATATTGACATTATATCACTTTTTTATTTTCCTCATGTGTTTCTTGTTTTACATGATGTCAATCTTAGTTTTTCCTTATTTCCCTTTTTTAAGGAAAATAATGTTTCAATAACATAGTGTTGTCCGGTAAATCCCAGTGACTATAACCTTGAAACCAGGGACGTGGTTTTGCTCGGGATTTCCCTGTCTTCTTCAAGACTCTACTCCATATGGCCTTAAATGTTTCATTTAGTTAGCTAGTGTTATGTATTTTATCCAATTTCAAGACTTTTTATAAATAAAAACTTTCGTCGCTAAGATGGGACAAAAAATCAAGAATTATGTTTCTCTTTTGGTAAATAGCAATCTTAATAATTTATGATTTATTGTATTTGAACTTTATCATTTTGTTTATTTTCGGTGCATACACGGATGATCCATGTAGTTTATCTATATTACATGTGTGGTTCGGAGGTGTAAAAATTATACGGGTGATTCGATATTTTGAAAGAGCATAACAAGATCGGTCTATAGAGTAGGTTGTCATTAAATTTTCCACATAAATGGTCGTGAAATGACCGGATTACCATTTATTGTTATTTTTTTCTTTTTTACTATTTTCGGAATGACTAGGCTAGCAAATAAGTAGTCGTGAAATGACCGGATTACCTCTTATTATTATTTTTTCTTTTTTACTATTTTCGAAATGACTAGGCTAGCAAAGTAGCAAATTAGTAACACGTTCTATCATATTATCCTTTTTTTGGTTTTTTAGAAAAGCTTTTATCGTATCATCTAATCATAGTTATTTCATAGTATAATTTCCACATGCAAAATCCATCAAATAAAAAAGAAAAAGTAACATAAGTAAATATTAATCTTAGTTGTAAGTTGTAACAACCACCACACACCACGTTCCACAGTTTGTACACGTGAAAGTACAGAATCAAACTCAGTAGTCAGTAGCAATCTCCCCAACAACCCAAAGAAATAATCAACAATTTGATCAAAGCATCGGAATCTCATCTCCGATTATGAAGACAATCGATCACCTTCATGATTGATCTGTTCTTTCATCACAAGATTGTCGCCGATGTTGGAACTAAAAATCCGCCATAGTTACTGCAACTATTTTGATTCACACTCACCTCAATCGGCTGAATCTGCAACGTTTTCATTTCAATCCCACGTCTCTTCCACAAATCTACGTTCACATCATCATCTCTCCGGCGACATTTCACCACCGGCAACGGCGGATCTAACTCTTCAGCCACCACAACTCTAACATCATCATGATCATCAGTGCTATTATTCATGTAACACTTCTTCGATCTAACCGCTGTTCTTCCTCTACCGTTACAGCTCTTACTCCTGTTTGAATGTTTGATAGATGCATCAGTCTCAATGGCGGGAGAAATTAGGTTTCTAACGGAGAAGACTTTGTAACGATTGGAGTGGCCGGAGGATTTGGCGATTAAGCTGCCGGAAAAGAAGCGATTGGCGGTGGCAGTGGTGGCGGTGGCAGTGGTGGCGGTGGTGGCGGTGGTGGTGGTTGGTTTCTTTTTCATTTGGCCGATGCAGGTGAGTTTGGGTGACGAAGGATCGCCGGAGGAGGAGCCGGAGAGTTTGGTTGGTCGGACGGCGTCGTTTGGGAGAATCGACATAACAATGGCTTGAAGGTTTTATGTGATTTGTTCGCCATTGTTGCTGCAGAGAGATGTTGAAGGATGGAAGATAAACGAGAGGGAAGGTGTAGTTTGTGTTTGTCTACTAGTACGTGGTTCTATACCACTTTGTAAAGCTTGTCATGCATAGCATTTTGGAATTTAAAATTTTATTTTGATAATTTAAACTCACACGTGTTAACACTCGATCGTGGTTTATTTGTAGGGGTGTTTAAAATCGGATATTCGAAAATTTTGCATAGTTATCTCACTATCTGGATCCGAATTTTGAATATCCGAAATTTCAAATTTGGGTATCTAAACGGATATTCGAGTTCTATTTTTTTAATAATGTTAATAAAATTATAATAATTTTTTATTAAACAAGGTTTTGGATACCAGAAGTTTTATAAAAATATCCGAAATACCCAAAAATATCTAAAAATATTAATTATTTAATAATTTTACAAAAATATTTCTGATAATTCGGATACGGTATCCGAATATTTGAAAATCCTCAAAAACACTATCCTAATCCGAATCCGAAATTTCGACAACTAAATTTTTGGATATTTAAAATTTTGGATATTTCAGACTCGGATTTTCGGATATTTCAGATTTAATATCGGATATAAATATTTTTAACACCCCTAGTTACTCGCATAGTCCTAGTAAATTTACATTTGATATGCACTTAAGTTCACTCACAAAGATGATTATTATGAGAAATATAGGAAAATAAATTTTACTTGTAAGCATAATCAAATTTAAGTTTTTTTAAATAACCATCAAGTGTAAATTTAGGATGATTAGAGAGATATTTTTTTACAATACAAAATAAAATTATGTCCTAAATTTATGATAGAGTAAATTACAAATTATGTCCTTTATTAATGCATGAAATTACATGGTATATCCTTTAGTTTTAATAATTACAACCAATGTCCTTTTTTAAAATATTTGTACACCTATTGTCCTTTACACTAACTTTATTTTAATATATAGTTAACTCAGTTAAATCTCTTTCACATGGGGTGCATTTTTGTGTTTTTCTTTCCACATCTAATGTAACATCGTGTATTTTCGTTAAATAAAAGTTAATTTTATAAATAATTAAGTTTAATACGTTGATTTAATTCCAATAATTACAATAATAATAATAATAATAATAATAATAATAATAATAATAATAATAACAACAACATCATAATAATAATAATATTTCTATTAATAATTTGTAATAATTATTAAGAAAATAAACAATTATAAAAAAATTGGATTTAAAAGTCTAGGGGGTATTATTGTAATTTTGGAAACTTTAAAAGAAAGTTTCAGCATAAAATAACAACACTCAAAATCGCAGGGGGCCAATGTGTAATTTTTTTAAATCCATCACCCCCACTCGTCGACCACTGTACACCGGCCATCCTCCGACCGATTCTCCGGCGAGTCAAACCACCAAAACCACTCGATTTCAGTTCAATTAACCACTCCCGACCATCTCACGTGGGAGATTCGAATTTAAGCCCCACTACAATTTAAAAAATTTAGCCGATTAGTGCGATCTAGATCCCGATTCCTTTCCCCCACTTTCGGCCGGATTCCATGCCTCGATCGATCGCACTAAACACTATAATAATCAACTTAAACGCACTCACACTATCATATAAATGTATATAATCGATTACAACTCACAAATTCATCTCAAACAAACTCAAATGTCCCCTTTGATCACCCTCTTAGCCGCGACCTACACCACGTGTCACACCCTCAATTTCCACGAACGGGGTTTTACCATCAGGCGTGTGACATAACCAGGATCTCAGATAAGCATCAGTTACACCAAACGACTCGACAATTACAAATCATATAAGTTGCTTAATTTTAATAAAACAAACCAAATATATTTAAGTATTGCGGAAGCGAAAACAGGAAAACATTTAACAACGGTTTTGGAACACGCAAACACGCGTCCAATCCAATTTATGTAAAGTATATGAAATTAAATCTTGAAAATAGTTTGGGATGAACGCGGAATGAATGCAGTGGATGTTGTGCTCCTAAACGTGCCACATCAATGTCCTGAGAGAAAACATGCAAAAGTCAGTACAAGACTGGTGAGTTCACAGGTTTATCAGAAAACAGTAAGTATCAGTAATGAAATTCCCGGATTTTGTAATCAAAGCATATAATGGGTAGCTAGTCCATAGTGATCACTATGTGTATAAAGTCGCGACCGAGCTGACATGTAATCAAATAATAAAGTAGGCCCGGCTGTGGATTCCCCACCACAACACTGTAAAACAGGATAACCGTTCACCCGTTTGACCAGCTAGCACGACTAGCCCGGGCGGGGTATGTCAATCCCAGTAGATCTACTAACAATCACCTCGCTATTTGCATATTAACGGTCCGAAGGGCAAAGTATAACACCATAGTATCATGTATATGCAGTATCACAAAAACCCAATGTAATGCAACGTTTATGAAAACAACATGTTTCTCTCCCCCAAAAAGAGTATGAAGTAAAAAGTGGGGCTGTAAACTCACATGGAGTATAAGTATGTATGTAAGATGATTAAATAGGATAATAATCGATGTCCAATGAACTCCTTCATGAGGTACCTAAACACGTATATATATATATATATATTTTAAGATTTAGGTTATTATGATGTTGTTATTATTATCATTATTATTATTCTTAAATAATAGTAAAATGGGTTAATTTGCGATAAGCGGAGAAAGTTAGTTTAAATAGTATTAACCGAAAAACTCGGGTTGTCACATTATCCCCTTGTTGAAGGAATTTTCGTCCCGAAAATTAGAACACTAGGGTTAGCAAATGAGTGATGAGCAACTGGTCAGTTATCCAGAACATAGACGCGCTAGGTTTTCTGACAGTTTCTTAAGAAATAGGAGTCTGATCGTTGAACAGTTGTGGGTACTTCTTCTTCATCTGATCTTCGCGCTCCCAGGTGAACTCTGGTCCACGCTTTGAGTTCCATCGGACTTTGACAATAGGGATGCGACTATGTTTGAGTGTCTTGACCTATCAGTCCATGACTTCCACTGGTTCCTCGATAAAACGTAGTTGTTCATCGATTTCCAGTTCTTCTAATGGAACAACAAGTGATTCATCAGCAAGACACTTCCTTAGATTTGACACGTGAAACACATTGTGTACTCCACTGAGTTCGTCAGGTAAGTTCAGTTGATAAGCCACCGGGCCAACCCGTTTGACAATCTCAAACGGCCCCACGTACCTAGGGTTTAGTTTCCCCTGTTTTCCAAAGCGTATTACTGTAGGATTCTATGTGCCCAAGACACATAAAATATTGATGTGGTTAGTACGTTATGATCCAAGTCGGGTTATACCCAATAACAAGCTTAGCAAACACCAATTAATATTTAATTGATGATATGATCATGCAATTAAATATTTACACCAAATTTAGAAAATGGGTTTTCTAAATAAGTTGCATATGAGATGGAATAATTTATTAGGATATCTTGTTCAATAATATTATTTGAAGTGTTATTTAAATTAGTTGTATAACACCAAATAATAATGAGAGTATACTACTTATACAATTAATTGGTTAATTGTATAAACTAGTTACAATACTAGACAATACATATGTGTATGTTTATTATTTATAAAAGACTAGTTATATGTGTGTTAGTGGTTGAGATTTATAAAAGAAAGTCTTCCTTTTATATACAAGAAACCATCCATGTGCATGTGATGTGCATGTGTTGTGCTTGTTTATAAAAAAGAAAAAAAAAAGGGAAAGCTTTTTTTTAACAAAAACCGTCCATGGATACACATGCATGTGTGCATGTGTTTTGATTCTCTTGAGTGGAAGACATTCTATGCATGCTTGTCATAGAGTTCACTAAGTGACATTGATAAGAACATCACACATGCTTCTTGTCTACCACTAACCAACTAGTCAATATATGCTCCTTTTATCATCATTCAAGAACATGCAACACAAGAAAAACAATCCAGCTCCTCTCTCCCTCTCTCTATTCTTACGAAAATGCAGCAACATTCAAGGTGTTTTGAGAGCTGATTTTGAGCTGATTTGATAAGGTTCTTGGTGTGAGGTTCTTGCAATCCATGATGATGATTCTCATTTGCATGCAACACAACAAAAGGGATCCTCCTCTTCTCTCTAAGAGCTACGAATTTTCAGCAAGAAAAAGAGGGTTTTTCTGCAGAAAATTAGAGGGTTTTCAAGTTGTTCTTGGTGATTTCTACCTAACAAGAAGAGGTGTTTGCAAGGAGCTTGGGGTATACTAGCTTGAGGACTTCTATCCTTGAAGTCTTGGCTGCATTTTGGGCATCTCCATCTTCATCAAACATCTCATTTTGGTCGATATTTGCTGCTGCAGTAAGGTATTTCACAGCTCACTGAAGCTGTGATTTTATGTGCATTTGCATATGTTCATAGCTTGTATATTCACATAAATGATCCTTTGGTTTATGGGTTTGTTTTATACACTTGAATGGTCACTTGAAGAACATAATTTTCAGCTTATAAAATGAGTTTTAAAGCTATACTTCCGCTGCGTTTTCTGAAAGTTTAAGATGTTAAACTATGATTTTATGTTCCAACAAACCCAACAATGGCATCAAGAGCCGGTTATGTGGATAGCTTGCTTGTTCTTGTCCTTTAAAAATTAGTTTTAGAGGATGATTTTAAACTCATAATAGGCTGATTATGGGCTGCTACATTTCTGTTTTGATGAATCCCGAACTTTCAAGATTATATCATACATGCTTGTGATGAAATCTTGAAAGAAATACATGTTGATAAAATGTTGATTGTTTGGACAATATTTAAAACCAAAAATTTCAGTTTATGTTGGCTGAAATTTGGTGGTTTAAGTGGGGTTTCATTATATGAATAAATGATATGATCATTGGTTGTTAAAGTGCATAACCTAGCTTAAGGCCTTGTGTGATTTGGATGGTTTTAATGGTTGTTTTAATTCATTCAATTGGGTTGTAATATTTGTGTCTATTATTTGGGTTGTAATTATTTATTCATTTGGTTATGTAATAAATAGATTAGGTGCATTTCTTTTATTAGAAAAATGTATTAGGATATAATTTTTGTGAAAGGAAGATGCATAAAATGAAGACCCAAAGATGGACATCAAAGACACAAAAAGGGGACTTGAAGCATATGGATGCAAGTTCAAGTGGGAGTCTAAGAAGACCTCTATTTTATGTTGTATTCAACCCTTAGGAAAGACCAAATGACCACACTTGTGATGGCAAACAAGTGTGGTCACAATAGTAGCTATGGTTATGCACATTGTGGTTGTTAATATTATGCTTGTTTGGTTGTTTGTTGTATGATTGTTGTTTGATATTTGGATATGCATAACAAACTCATTAGCAAACTTAACAAGCTGGAAATTTATGGTTTCTAATCATTAAGTGGTTAATAAGAGGTTATTAAAAGGATTAATGATTTAATAAAAGAGGTTTTATTAAAAAAATAAATCATAAGATACCTTGCATCTATGGTTCTTAATCATTAAGTGATTAATAAGACGTTATTAAAAGGATCGATGATTTAATAAAAGAGGTTTTATTAAAAATGAACCATAGGATACCTTGTATTTGAAAGCATGCAAATACAAGGTACATAGAGTTTTCAAAACTAGAATTAATGAAAACTAAAAATCCCTTTTCAAACAAGTTTAACACCGTCCTTTTGCACAACACTTAAGTCATTTGGAAACTCTTAATGGGATAAAGGTCACCTAACCATTTTGAGGGAACTTATGACTTAAGGTGGGAATACCACATTGGTGGGATAAAGGTCACCTAACCACTTCTGTTGGTAAACTCACATGTGTGTGCAAGTAGGGTGACTTGATTTGCAAACCATGTTGAATGGATCACCTAAAATATGGTTTCCAAATGGTGTTGATGGGATTAACATGCTGACTTTACATATGATGTTTAAAGTCGATCCCATACCGCTAGAAGTTGCAAAAGGTTGCAATTGTCAAATGTTGACTACCTTGTTAATTTGAATAATGGGATAAAGGTCACCTAACCATCATTTGAATGTAACGTTGGATTCTAGATTTTAATTATTAATTGTCTATGAGACATAAAGGGTATTAATAATTAAAATGAAATTTTTTAGAAATACTAAAAAGAACTTTGTAAAATTTGTAGAATGGCCGCAAACAATAATGCTACCACCCCGACCGTCCATACCCTATCACTGAGAACTATTTTAGAGAGGGATCGTCTGTACCATAATAACCTTATGGACTGGTCTCGAAACTTGAGAATTGTTCTCAAGCAAGAGCAAAGGCAAATGTCCTTGACGATCATATTCCTAACCAACCTGACCCCGACGATGTTGAGGCCGCCTCGAGAGGCTTAGCTGTCCTGTCTCAAAGGAGTTGGCCAAGGATTTGATCCTTAATGGCCCAACTAAAAGTTTGAGACGTTCATAATGAATTACAATATGAATGGATAGGACAAGAGCATTGGTGAGTTTCGCGCAATGCTCACAACAGCTAAGGCAGGGATGGGTAGAAAGGTTCTACCTATTCTCTAGATCAATAAGGGAGGCAATGGAAAGGCCAATCCCGATCCCAAGGCAAATGTTGCCAAAAGAAAGGGGCACATAAAAGGCAAAGGGGAAGGGAAGATCAAAGCGAAACCTCCAAAACCTAAGCTTATAAAGCCTAAGGTAACCGAAAACGATCCATGCTTTGAGTATGGTGAGATAGGTCATTTGAAAGGGAATCGTCCAACCTATCTCAATGAGTTGAGAAATAAGAGGGATGCTGGGCAAACCTCAAGCACAACTTTCATAATCCATATTGACTTAAATGTTATTTCCTCAAAGCACATGGGTAATTGGATACCACATGTGGAACTCACTATTGCAATCTGTTGCAAGGGTTCAAAAGAAATAAGCACTTTAAGAAAGGAGACTATGTTTTGAAACTTTCAAAAGGTTTGGAAGTTGTTCTTCAAAACATGTTATATGCTCCTAGTGTGACTAGGAACATTATTTAAGTTTCCCTTTTAAAACAATATGGTTATGATTTAAAGTTAGTAAATGATGGTATTTATATTTATATGGATGATGTATATTATTTCAAGGCTATGCCTTCTAATGATGTTTATGAATTGGTTCATGATGATTCGTCCTATAATAACACATTATACCTATCATACACCAAGAGACTTAAAATGGTTTAAGTGACTCTTATTCTTGTCATTGTCATCTTAGTTACATAAACAAGAATCGGATTTGAACACTTTAAAAGAATAGTCTTTTGAAAACAAATGAAAATTGTTCATTTGATAAGTGTGAATCTTGTTTACAAGGTAAGATGACCAACACATCCTTTAGTGGTACTAATGAGAGGGCAAAAGATTTATTGGGAGTCATACATTTGGATGTATGAGGTCCTTTTAAAACAATGACAAGGTATGATGAAACTTACTTCATTACCTTTACCGACGATTATAGTCGCTATGGTCATGTGTACTTGATGGCACATAAACATGAAGAATTTGAAATGTTTAAAACTTCAAGAATGAAGTAGAAAATTAACTCGATAGAACTACCAAAGTTCTCCGTTTAGATAGAGAAGGTGAATACCTAAGTGAGACTTTTAGGGATCATCTAGGAAGTTGTAAGATTGTCTCACAACTTACTCCTCACCGAACACCATAACATAATGGTGTGTCTGAAAAGAGATCGGACCCTATTGGATATGGTTCGACCTATGATGCCTATAATCTCACTACCTCTACAATTTTGGGGTTTCGCACTACTCTCCAGGGCTCGTATTTTGAATATAGCCCAAACCAAGAAAGTGGATTCGACGCCTTTTGAAATATGGAATGGAATAGTTCCATCGCTATCATATTTAAAATTATGGGTCATGAAGCTTATGTTAAGCTTAACACCCAAACCAACTGAAAGTCAATTCACTAAGTGTATATTTGTTGGATATCCAAAAGGACTGTATAGGATACTACTTCTTTGATCCAACAGAGCAAAAGGTATTTATTGCTCAAAAGGCAGAGTTCTTGGAAGCCAAGTTCCTTATGGAAGGAATGACGCATAGAACAGTGGAATTTGATGAGGATCAAGATCCACAAGCCTATACACGTTTGGTTGACACTAGCAATCAACAAGAGGTTGTTGATGATGATCAAGAGGTTGATCAATACACACAAAACATTCATAGATCTGGTAGAGTTAGCATTTCACCTGAAATATATGGATTTTTCATGGATGGATACTATGAGGTTGACTCCGATGAGCCAACTACATACCATGATGCAATGTCCAATTTGGATTGTGACAAATGGCTGGAAGCCATGAATGTAGAGATGCAATCCATGTATGACAACCAAGTTTAGAAATTGGTTGACCCTCACTTAATTCCAAACCGGTTGGATGCAAGTGGGTTTTCGAGAAGAAAACAAATATGCATGAAAACTTGGATACTGACAAGGCTTGTGTGTATAAGAGGGCTAGTGGGAGTGTAATTACGTTCTTAGTATTATATGTTGATGACATACTACATTTTGGAAATGACATTCCAACCGTGGAAGGTGTTAAAACCTGGCTTGGAAATTGTTTTTCCATGAAAGATCTCGGTGAAGCCGCCTATGTTTTGGAATAAAGATCTATAGGAATAGATCGAGGCGGTTGATAGGTCTAAACCAAAGTGCATATATTAATAAAATCTTGAAAAGGTTCAAGATGGAAAACTCTAAGAAAGGTATGGTACCTATTCAAACAGGGACAATATTGAGTGCATCTCAATATCCAAGCTCAAAGGATGAGCAAGATTGTATAAAGGACATCCCATATGCGTGTGCTATAGGATCCATCATATATGCAATGATATGCACTAAGACTGGACGTGTCATGCGCGTTAAGCATGACAAGAAAATATCAGCAGAATCCAAGTAATAGCCATTGGATGGCTGTTAAAAGTATATTGAAATACCTTAGGAGGACTAAGAATATGTTTCTAATATACGGATCTGAGAAAGAGGAACTCGTTGTAAAAGGTTACACGGATGCGAGTTTCCAAACTGACTCGATCACAATCGGGTATGTCTCCATTATGAAAAGGGTAGCATTGTCCACTACAAAATAGGAATACATAGCCGCCTCATTAGCAGCTTTGGAAGCTGCATGAATAAAAGGTTTATCACCGATCTAAGGGTGGTCTCTACCATTCAAGACCCCTTAGAAATCTTTTGTGTTAACGAGGGTATGATTGCTCAAATCAAGGAACCCCGTGCACATCAAAAGATTAGGCACAATGAGCGGAGATTCAACTACATAAGGGATGAAGTTGAAAAGGGAAAGATATGTATTCGCAAAGATTCACTTTGATCAAAATATTGCGGATCCACTCACGAAGCTCCTCGAAAGGGCAAGACATGAAAGTCATACCTATGCCTTAGGACTTCGATATTCTAGTGATTGGACTTGATCAAATTCTATATTTGAATATGCGGAACTATTTATTATTTGAGAAAAATTATTTGGTTATAATCTTTCAATTAATGTTCCAATTTAGCATGTTTAATCCATGAGTAAATTATTTACTCTAAATGTCCGTAGTCGTTCATACTTGTGGGAACAAGTGTGAGGGTAAGATTATTATGAACTTGGATTGGTTGATATTCATAAGGATGAATATAGAACAATGGGTTGCTACCAAGGTTCATAGATATTTGTGGGATACAAATATTGGACTAACCCGCATCTCAAATTTTACTACATGGAATCTTATCGATTGATCATAAGTAAATTTGAGTAAAGGCGAATATCATTTGGTATCCTTCGACCTGAGATACATATTGGGTTTTGATATTCACCAAGTGTTACACCTTGAACTAGTTCTTCACTGATATGAAATAATTGTCAGTACATAAGGCTATGTTCAGGTATGACATAAGGTGATTGTGAGAAACGTATGTAGTCAAGATGGGATTTGTTCCTCTTATTCGTTGAGAGTTAGATGTCTAAGGCCTGATTAAGTTAAATCAACAAGGAATGATCATTCTGTGTTCTTGGATTTAACATGACATCTGTAACAAAAGGATAAATGATCGATTCACCTAAATCATTTCAAGTAGGGTACTTGAATGGGAGGATGTTATTGAATGGCCATAAGTCATGCGTATTAAGGGTAGTAAACCGTTGTTAGGCGTTATTTACTACTTGCATCAATATTCTATGAATCTTGGGCAAGTGGGAGATTGTAGGATTCTATGTGCCCAAGACACATAAAATATTGATGTGGTTAGTACGTTATGATCCAAGTCGGGTTATACCCAATAACAAGCTTAGCAAACACCAATTAATATTTAATTGATGATATGATCATGCAATTAAATATTTACACCAAATTTAGAAAATGGGTTTTCTAAATAAGTTGCATATGAGATGGAACAATTTATTAGGATATCTTGTTCAATAATATTATTTGAAGTGTTATTTAAATTAGTTGTATAACACCAAATAATAATGAGAGTATACTACTTATACAATTAATTGGTTAATTGTATAAACTAGTTAGAATACTAGACAATACATATGTGTATGTTTATTATTTATAAAAGACTAGTTATATGTGTGTTAGTGGTTGAGATTTATAAAAGAAAGTCTTCCTTTTATATACAAGAAACCATCCATGTGCATGTGATGTGCATGTGTTGTGCTTGTTTATAAAAAAGAAAAAAAAAGGGAAAGCTTTTTTAACAAAAACCGTCCATGGATACACATGCATGTGTGCATGTGTTTTGATTCTCTTGAGTGGAAGACATTCTATGCATGCTTGTCATAGAGTTCCACTAAGTGACATTGATAAGAACATCACACATGCTTCTTTTCTACCACTAACCAACTAGTCAATATATGCTCCTTTTATCATCATTCAAGAACATGCAACACAAGAAAAACAATTCAGCTCCTCTCTCTCTCTCTATTCTTACGAAAATGCAGCAGCATTCAAGGTGTTTTGAGAGCTAATTTTGAGCTGATTTGATAAGGTTCTTGGTGTGAGGTTCTTGCAATCCATGATGATGATTCTCATTTGCATGCAACACAACAAAAGGGATCCTCCTCTTCTCTCTAAGAGCTACGAATTTTCAGCAAGAAAAAGAGGGTTTTTCTGCAGAAAATTAGAGGGTTTTCAAGTTGTTCTTGGTGATTTCTACCTAACAAGAAGAGGTGTTTGCAAGGAGCTTGGGGTATACTAGCTTGAGGACTTCTATCCTTGAAGTCTTGGCTGCATTTTGGGCATCTCCATCTTCATCAAACATCTCATTTTGGTCGACATTTGCTGCTGCAGTAAGGTATTTCACAGCTCACTGAAGCTGTGATTTTATGTGCATTTGCATATGTTCATAGCTTGTATATTCACATAAATGATCCTTTGGTTTATGGGTTTGTTTTATACACTTGAATGGTCACTTGAAGAACATAATTTTCAGCTTATAAAATGAGTTTTAAAGCTATACTTCCGCTGCGTTTTCAGAAAGTTTAAGAGGTTAAACTATGATTTTATGTTCCAACAAACCCAACAATTACACCCTTCCAGGGTGAGACTTTCAACAATACTTTGTCACCAATCTGAAACTCCAATGGCTTATGACGCTTGTCAGTGTAACTCTTTTGTCGATTACGTGCTGCTGCCATACGGTTACGAATTTGCATGATCTTCTCAGTCGTTTCGTGCACAAGTTCAGGTCCTGTAAGTTGGCTTTCTCCTACTTCTGCCCAACAGATAGGAGATCGGCACTTACGTCCATACGGTGCCTCAAATGGAGCTGCCTTGATCGAGGTGTGATAACTGTTATTATAGGAGAACTCAACCAATGGTAAATGAGTTTCCCAGCTGCTGCCAAAATCGATCACACAGGCACGCAACATGTCTTCCAGTGTCTGGATTGTACGCTCACTTTGACCATCGGTCTGCGGGGTGATACGCAGTACTCATATCCAGCCGCATTCCCAATGATCATTATAATGATTGCCAGAAGTGAGAAGTGAATCGAGCGTCACGATCAGAAATGATAGATATCGGCACGCCATGCCGAGAGACTATTTCCCTTAAATAGATACGCGTCAGCTTCTCCATTCGATCAGTCTCTCGGATTGCCAGAAAGTGTGCGGATTTCGTTAAGCGATCTACTATAACCCAAATGGTATCGCATCCGCTAGGAGTCCTAGGTAACTTCATGATGAAGTCCATTGAGATCTGCTCCCATTTCCACACTGGAATTTCCGGTTGTTGGAGTAAACCGGATGGTCTCTGGTATTCTACCTTAACCTTGGAATAAGTTAGGCATCTGATTACGTATGTGGCTATCCCCGCTTTCATTTTCGGCCACCAGTAAAATTCTTTCAGGTCCTGATACATCTTATCTGAGCCTAGATGGATCGAGTAATGTGACTTATGAGCTTCATCCATTATCAGCTCTCGCAAATTCCCATACTGTGGTACCCAGATCCGTTTCATAAAATAACGGATTCCATCAGCTTTAATCTCCAACTGTTTCCCCATGCCTCGCATGGATTCTGCTTTCAAATTCTTCGTCTTCAAGGCCTCAGACTGAGCAGCTTTGATTTGCGCTGGTAGGTCAGAGTGGATAGTCATTTGCAATACGCGCACCCGACGAGGGTTTAGGGTTTCCTTACGACTAAGGGCATCGGCTACCACATTAGCCTTACCCGGATGGTACTTGATCGCACAGTCATAATCATTGAGTAATTCTAACCACCGTCGTTGCCGCATATTCAGTTCCTTCTGGTCATATATGTGCTGGAGGCTCTTATGATCTGTATAGATCATGCACTTGGTTCCATATAAGTAGTGCCTCCAGATCTTCAAGGCAAACACTACAGCTCCTAGTTCCAGATCATGCGTTGTGTAGTTCTTCTCATGCACCTTGAGCTGTCTAGATGCATAAGCTATGACTTTGTCACGTTGCATCAATACACACCCCAAACCCTGGATGGATGCATCACAGTAAACAACAAAGTCATCAGTTCCTTCTGGTAAGGCTAGGATTGGTGCGCTGCAGAGTTTGTCTTTAAGCGCCTGAAACGCTGTTTCCTCTTTACTGCCCCACTTGTAAACTGTTCCCTTATGAGGTAGGGCAGTCAAAGGTTGCACCAATTTCGAAAATCCTTCGATAAACCTCCGGTAATAGCCTGCCAAACTAAGGAATTGTCGCACCTCAGTAGGCGTCTTTGGTGCCGGCCAATCCTTGATTGCTTTAATATTTGAAGGATCAACATGTATACCCTTTTCATTCACCACATGCCTAAGGAATTGCACTTCACGCATCCAGAAGTCGCATTTTGAGAACTTCCCGTAAAGCTGTTCATTCCTCAACAAATCCAGAATAGTTCTCAAGTGCTCCTCATGATCTTCCTTATTCTGTGAATAGATCAGTATGTCATCAATGAAGACAATGACAAACTTATCCAAATAAGGTTTGCAGACACGGTTCATGAGGTCCATGAAAACTGCTGGGGCATTAGTCAGTCCAAAAGGCATTACAGTGAACTCGTAGTGCCCATAGCGAGTCCGGAACGCAGTCTTGGAGATGTGTTCCTCTCGAACCCTCAACTGATGATAACCCGATCTCAAATCAATTTTGGAATAGTAGCTAGATCCTTGCAATTGGTCGAACAAGTCATCGATACGCGGAAGTGGATACTTGTTCTTGATCGTCACCTTGTTCAATTCGCGGTAGTCAATACACATCCTAAAGGTTCCATCTTTCTTTTTAACGAAAAGCACTGGAAATCCCCAAGGTGAAGAGCTGGGACGTATGAATCGCTTGTCTAACAATTCTTGCAATTGCTTAGACAACTCTTGTAGTTCGTTCGGTGCCAGATTGTACGGCGCCCGAGCGATCGGAGCTGCTCCAGGTGCTAACTCAATCTAAAACTCCACCTGTCTGTGTGGAGGAAGGCCAGGTAGGTTTTCGGGAAATACTTCAGGAAAGTCTCTCATAACTGGAATATCTTCGACTCGCCTTTCATCCGTCTTCGTTTCAGTAACAAGTGCCAACAAGGCAAGGTGTCCTTTCCTGAGACATTTCTGAGCCTTTAAATATGATATGATGTCGACCACCGCACCCACCTTATCACCTTCCACTGTAAGAATTTCATCGTTCGAGATGGGTAACTTGATCAGCTTCTCCTTGCAAACGATCTCAGCACTGTTCTAGGATAACTACTACATCGAAGCTTCCTAGTGTGACAGGAATAAGGTCTATGTAGAAAGTGTGTCCAGATAAGCCTAGCTTACAGTTTCTAAACACTTAGGTTGCTGTTATTGTCCTACCATCGGCTATTTCTATGGCATACTCAGAACTCAAATCAGTAGGTATCATTCCTAGTACTTTACTAAACTTTATGAACACATAACTTTTATCAGCACCAGAGTCAAATAAAACAAAGGCGTAACATCCATTAATAGTGAATCTACCAGACACTACAGTAGGGTCATTTCGAGCCTCACCTGAGCCCATGATGAAAGCTCTGCCTCTACCACCGCCACCACCATTGTTGTTGTCTTTAGGCTTATCAGCAGCACCATTGTTACCATTTCTTTTTAGTTTCGAACATTCCCTTTTAAAGTGACCGGGTTGACCGCATTCATAACACCCAGTAAGGTTATAGTTTTGCTGTTGCTGAGGCGTTTTTCCCGAGAGGTTTACCCTGCAATTCTTGGCATCATGCCCAAACTTTCCGCACCTCTTACAAGTGTTCCTTGTGCACTGCCCAGTATGATGAAAGTTACATTTATTGAACTTCGAAAGATTTCCATGATAGCCACCCGATTTCCCCATGTCATGAGAAGATTGGGACGGGTTGAACTTCTTGTGTTGGGGTTGATGAGTAGAGGATGAAGATTGCTTTCCGCTGGCAGATGGTTCCCATTTCCTCTTGTTATCGTTGAAACCAGATAATGTAGTGGAGGTAAGAAGATACGATGATAGAATTATGCTGTTAAGAATAGTAATAGGGGATGAAGTAGTGGCAGTAGTTAGTGCGTATGCTCCACATGTTGGACTAGGAGAAACAGAAAGAAAAAAGTTCTGGGAGAGTTTAGATCACGTTATGGGTGACATACCTAGAGACGAAAAAATATGCATAGGAGGAGACTTTAACGGGCATATCGGTAAGGATAATGACCACTTCCAGTTGGTGCATGGAGGCTTCGGGTATGGCCTTAGGAATGAAGGCGGTAAGGAGCTTCTTGACTTCGCAGTAGCGCATGACTTAGGAATCATAAATTCGTTTTTTAAGAAAAGGGAATCGCATCTAATCACGTTTAGCAGCGGCGGAAGACACACGCAGATAGACTATTTGTTGACGAGGAGAGAAGATCGTAGCTCGTGGAAGGACTGTAAGACAATCCCAGGAGAGACAGTTGTGACACAATATCATATGTTAGTGGCGGATATACGCGTGAAGAGACCAATTGTCCAACAAAACAAGAGAATTAGACATACGATCAAATGGAGCCAGCTCAAGGACGAAAACATTACCATCTTTAGAGATAAGGTCATACCAATGAACCATCCTGGACCACAGGAAGACGCAAATCAAAAGTGGGAGGCCATGGCAAATACGCTCATCCAAGCAGCTAAAGAAACGCTTGGAGTTACAACAAAGAGGACAAGCGACCATAAGGAATCTTGGTGGTGGAACAAAAGCGTACAGGAGAAGATACGAATAAAACAACAAAGTTTCAGAGAGCTTATACGATGTAACAATGAGGAAGAACGCCCAGAGCTAAAAGATAAATACAAGGAGGCTAAGAGAGAGGCGAAGAAATCGGTGTCAGAGGCAAAGAACGCGGCGTATGAGATGATGTATAAACGACTAGAGACGAAAGAAGGAGAGCATCACATGTTTAAGTTAGCCAAGGCAAGAGACAGCAGAAGACAAGACCTGAGAATTGTGAAGTTTATAAAGGCTGCGGATGGAAAAGTTTTGGTGAACGACAATGACATCAAAGGGAGATGGAAAACTTACTTCGATAACCTTTACAACATAAACAACCCAAATAAACAAGCTGAGATAGATAATACAACCCAAACAACACAACAAAACAATTGCTACTGTAGAAGCATCACAGTAGACGAAGTTACGAGAGCTATGAAGAAAATGGGAAGGGCTAAAGCGGTGGGGCCAGACAACATACCGATTGAAGTGTGGAAATGCCTGGGAGATGAGGGGCTCAAATGGCTAACAGATTTATTCAACACTATCTTTACGACAGGAAAGATGCCGGACCAGTGGAGAACCAGTGTTATAGTCCCCATATATAAGAAAAAAGGAGATGTACAAAGTTGCAAAAATTACAGGGGGATAAAGCTATTGAGTCACACGATGAAATTATGGGAAAGAGTTATTGACACAAGAATTAGACGAGAAACTCGGATAGCGTCAAACCAATTTGGATTTATGCCAGGACGCTCTACGACAGAAGCAATACACGCCATAAGGAGGATAATGGAGAAATACAGAGAAAAGAAAAAGGACCTCCATATGGTATTCATCGACCTAGAAAAGGCTTATGACAGCATTCCGCGTCAACTAATTTGGGAAAGTCTACGACTCAGAAGGGTACCAGAGAGGTATATCCAAATAATCAAGGATATGTATGAGGGGGCAAAAACGTGTGTGCGAGCCCCGATCGGAGACACAGACTCATTCACAGTGGAAGTGGGACTCCACCAAGGATCGGCACTGAGCCCATTTCTCTTCACAGTAGTGTTGGATGAGATGACCAAGTCTATACAGCAGCCAGTTCCATGGTGCATGCTCTTTGCGGATGATATTGTCTTAATATCGGAATCTAAAAGGATGCTTAACGACAGGCTAGAACAGTGGAGAGCAGCACTAGAGCGCAAAGGTTTAAGGATAAGTCGCTCAAAGACAGAATACATGCATTGTAACTTTAGTGGCGAGGCGGAAGATGACACCCAAATCAGTATCCAGGGTATGGCGGTCCCACAAACGTCTAGGTTCAAATACCTGGGCTCGTACTTGCAGGAGGACGGAGAGATACACGGCGATGTAGCGCACCGTATTCAAGCAGGATGGTGCAAGTGGAGAGCAGCATCAGGGATCCTATGTGATAAGAGGTTTCCAGCAAAACTGAAGGGAAAGCTATATCGTATGGCAGTACGTCCAGCTATGCTATATGAAACAGACTGCTGGGCCATAAAGAAATCGCACGAGAAACAAATAGAGGTAGCGGAAATGCGAATGCTGAGGTGGATGTGCGGTCACACGAGACTGGATCGAATAAGAAACGAAGTGTTTCGACAGAAGCTAGAAGTGGCCTGTATCGCAGATAAAATACGAGAGGGAAGATTAAGATGGTTTGGGCATGTTAAGAGGAGACCAATGGCGGCGCCAGTTAGAGCAGTAGAGAACATCACCTTAGAGGGTAGGAGGAGTAGAGGAAGACCTAAATTGACTTGGGATGAGGTAATTAGACGAGATATGATACATTTGCACCTCTCTGAGCACATGATCGAGGATAGGACTGAGTGGAGGCGTAGAATTAAAATTAAGGACTTCTAGTTCGAACTATAGGCAGGAAGGGTGTTCGAAGTCTGGTTGCGGGGCCTGATGTCTAAGTAGCCCATATCTGGCCTTTAACAGTGATTCTGCATGCACCTAGGATATTTTTATGCTATGTGTTGTTTGGTTTATTGTGTACAGTAGGCTATGTGTTGTATGATTTATTGTATGATGCCTTGCTAGCGATATGGCTTTTTTGGTATTCTGTATGCTATGTGTTGGATGATTTAGTGTTTGTTGTCTTGATATCTGTATGCCTTTTGCTACCGAGTCGGGGGTCTCTTTGGAAGCGGTCTCTCTACCTAACAAGATAGAGGAAAGACTCGCCTACACCTACCCTCCCCAGACCCTGCTCTTGAGTGGGATATACTGGGTTTGTTTGTTTGTTTATCGTTGAAACCAGATGCAGCACCACGCGGGGGCAGTTTACCCTGCGCGACAGCCTGGTCAGTCAACTTGTGGGCCAGTTGGATAGCTTCCTGAATGGTAGCTGGTCTAGCAGTGGTGACCATGCTCTGTATTTCAGGTACTAGTCCATCGATGTACCTTTCAACCCGTTTGTAAGCCGGGTTGACCATAGTGGGACATAAGGTAGCCAACTCGTGGGAACGAGTCGTGTAGGCTTCAACCTCGGAACCCACCATTTTTAAATTCCAGAATTCAGTTTGTAGTTTCTGCACTTCATCTCTGGAACAGTATTCCTCTTTCAGTAAACTCTTGAATCCTTCCCAAGTCATGGCATTTGCAGCTTCAACACACAACATCTGGACTTGCGTATTCCACCAGCTCAGTGCAACACCATCCATGGTACCAGCAACATATTTCACCCTACTCTCGGTAGGGCAGTCACAGATTTCAAACACCGACTCCAGCTTTTCGAACCAACAGAGCAGTCCCACTGCTCCCTCAGTCCCCCTGAATGGATTAGGTTTGCAGTCCATAAAGGACTTGTAGGTGCAAGCTGGTTGTCCAATGGAATTCCGTTATGGAGGGTGTTGGCTTACCAACACTGCGGTAACACTCTGATTGATTATCGCCGCCAATTCTGCGGGCGTCATGGAGATGTTACCTCTCCCGCGTCCACGTCCTCTTCCCGACATTTTTTAAATTACCATATACATAAATAAGTAAATATCCAACCAGATATCAGAATTTAAAGCTATCAGTCTTATGAAAATAACCTCTTTGTCTTGGAATGAAAAGAAAAAGAAGTCCAAGAATTTAAAGTAACAGACAAACTAGAGGTTCAGTTCGAATCCGAGGGATTAAGACACACGTCATGGTTTGAATTTCATCCGAATTCGAGGTAAGAGTGAGCATTCATAAAAGTAGAATTGAAAGATAGTTTTCACATCAATAGCCATGTTCTATGAAAATCAAAAATTTCTTGCTCACGGTGTAGAAATGATGACTTATACCGACTTCAATGTTACCACCCGACCAAATTCACCGGACTTAGCATGCACGACAAATTATAATTACGTGTGCACCCGTAATGGTAATTTGCTTTGCATGATCACCCCCGGTTCCTCCTATCAGGCTAACATATCTTGTCAAGTACAGTGGTCATCAACGATAGGAGTACCAAATATGTATGTATTATATCGGGGTCGATCAATCAAAGTATACGAAAGGATCAGAAATCGTTGACACGCCAAGGTAATTTGACCTATTTGCCTTAGAGACTTGTGTATTAACCATAGTTTATCACTCATCTCAGAAATCCCCAGGTAAGCATAACTGGTCTCACAATGAGATTTATACGATATGCTTGCCTTAGCCCGAAGGCCTTTTGCCAGGAAATCCAGAATACAGGTGTCTATGTGTCACAGGGATATGTTAAAGCAAAAGTTCTCAGGCATCCATATTTAGTAAGTACAACTTAGTAATCTATGTGTGTGTTACTAATGCAAATCCAGCTATAGTCTAAAATGTAATGCAAATGAGATGCAAAGTTCATTTTAGTTCGCTATAACTAATGCTCTGATACCAATCTGTCACAACCTCAATTTCCACGAACGGGGTTTTACCGTCAGGCGTGTGACATAACCAGGATCTCAGATAAGCATCAGTTACACCAAACGACTCGATAATTACAAATCATATAAGTTGCTTAATTTTAATGAAACAAACCAAATATATTTAAGTATTGCGGAAACGAAAATAGGAAAACATTTAATAACGGTTTTGGAACACGCAAACACGCGTCCAATCCAATTTATGTAAAGTACATGAAATTAAATCTTGAAAACAGTTTGGGATGAACGCGGAATGACATGCAGTGGATGTTGTGCTCCTAAACGTGCCACATCAATGTCCTGAGAGAAAACATGCAAAAGTCAGTACAAGACTGGTGAGTTCACAGGTTTATCAGAAAACAGTAAGTATCAGTAATGAAATTCCCGGATTTTGTAATCAAAGCATATAATGGGTAGCTAGTCCATAGTGATCACTATGTGTATGAAGTCGCGACCGAGCTGACATGTAATCAAATAATAAAGTAGGCCCGGCTGTGGATTCCCCACCAGAACACTGTAAAACAGGATAACCGTTCACCCGTTTGACCAGCTAGCGCGACGAGCCCGGGCGGGGTATGTCAATCCCAGTAGATCTACTAACAATCACCTCGCTATTTGCATATTAACGGTCCGAAGGGCAAAGTATAACACCATAGTATCATGTATATGCAGTATCACTAAAACCTAATGTAATGTAACGTTTATGAAAACAGCATGTTTCTCTCCCCCAAAAAGAGTATGAAGTAAAAAGTAGGGCTGTAAACTCACATGGCGTATAAGTATGTATGTAAGATGATTAAATAGGATAATAATCGATGTCCAATGAACTCCTTCACGAGTTACCTAAACACGTATATATATATATTTTAAGATTTAGGTTAATAATAAGATTTAACGATTAAACGCGAACTAGTGTTTCAATAAGAATTTGGGGTTTTTAATATATAAGTAAAATTTTAATAATAGAATCTCTTATATTTTAATTCCATGAAAAATATTATTTCATTTAAATAATTTCTCGTAATTGAAGTATTTATAAGAACGGGTAAACTTTAAACATAAAGTGTAAATAATTTCTATAATTATTTTAAATAATAAGATTAAACTATAATTAGAAGTAATATTTGGGCCAATAATAATTTATTAATTTAAACCATAATTTAAAGTCCATTTTACATGAAATATCCAAAAATAACCTTTGTTATAATGTTTTAGAAATATTAAAATTTAAAGAAAAATTGCAGAAAATTATTTGATGATTTTAAAAATAAACAAAGTTTACAAAAATGATTTTTATAATTTTTAGAAATTTTTTATAATTTTTAAAAGGTTGAAAAGCCTTTAAAAAAATAAATGAGGGTGCCCGGGTGTAGAACCCGGGACCTCAAGTGTAACATGGGGGAAAATAACTGGTGAACCAAAGGCATACAGCCGCGGTGGTTAATGGTTCCTAATTGTTTTAAACACAATCGAATGAATTTCCCCCAATTCGTATAAACCCTAAATTGAAATCGATTCAATTGAAGCTCCATTCGCTTATGATAACGATTATAATCATGGGGCTTTTGATCCCCATGTAAAAACGAGTGTGTGGGTGTGTGTAATTACCAGGAAAATGTTGGAATTTGATGAATACGAATGAGGAACAAGTCGCGAACAGAGTGGTGATTGAATGTGCTGTTCGTGCGTGTTTTATACTAATTTGAATTCAGTGGAAGATTAGAAACGACAGAATGATCGTCACTATGCGATTTAATTTGATTATCTCAGAGTGTAGTGCGCGATCGTGGCCAGGTTGTTCGGCCGAAAGTGTAGATCGCACTAATCCGACTGTATTTTTAAATTGAAGTGGGTCTCGGGCTCGATTCATCCATGTGATAATGTCGGGAAGGTTTGATTGAGTGGAACTCGTGTGATTTGGAGGTTTGGCTTTGCCAGAGGAACTGCGTGAGAGTGGCCGGAGGGGAGAGCAGGGGTCGACGGGCGGTGGGGTTGGGTTTTAAAAAGAATTTACACATTTCGTCCCTGTGGTTCGTATTGTTATCATTTTATGCTAGACTTTTAATTTAAGTTTCATAAATTGCATAATTAACCCCTAGACTTTTAAATCCAAATTTTTTTATACATTTTTATTTTCTTAATAATTCTTACAAAATAGCAATATTATTATTATGACGTTATTATTATTATCATTATTATTATTCTTAAATAATAGTAAAATGGATTAATTTGCGATAAGCGGAGAAAGTTAGTTTAAATAGTATTAACCGAAAAACTCGGGTTGTCACACCACAAACGAACACTATCATCAAGGTTTTAAAACTTGAAATAAACAGAGGGCTTTTCATCTTTGAGATCATTAGAAGCTATCTCTACAACGAATTTAATTATCATCCTCATTTGAACGACAATCTAGCTCTACGTGGTCGTGACCAGTTCATCACCTGTTCTGGTGTTTTACACATCAATACCGGGTAATTGAAATCATATACTTACTCGATTTTACATGGGGAACAAAAGCCTATGTTATTAAGCATTAACAATAACGAATTCATCTTCAATTTGGCCGATTTCAGTTCTAGGGTTCATGGTTTTTTGGGGTTTTCTTTTGTTGTGTTTAAAATTAAAGGAAACGGTGTGATACCGCGGCTGTATGCCATTGGTTCGCCGGTTTCCGACTCACAATCCAACTTTGAGGTCCCGGGTTCGACCCCGGGCACCCTCAAACATTTTTTAAAGCCTTTTCAGCTTTTAAAAAATTACAAAAAAATTCCTAAAAATTATAAAAATCATTTTAATAAACTTTGTTTATTTTTAAATCATCAAACCCATTTTATGTAATTTTTATTTAAATTTAAATAATTATAAAACAATAAAACAAAGATTATTTTTAGTTATTTCATATTTCATAAAAATTCATTCTTATTTCTTTTAAGGGTTATAAAAAAATTTTTACAAGTATTACAAAGTTATTTCTATAAATGTGAACTTTTAATAATAATTTAAATTATTAAATTACTATTGGGCACTATATTACCTTTAATTATGAATTATTCAAGATAATTGCAGTTATATAGTTTCACAGATTATTTACGAAAAGTCGTTTTGTGTTATTTAAATAATTAAATATTTTAATTAATTATCATATAATTAATTAATAAAATTAGTTATTTGTTTTTCCCACATTTTAACAATAAATCAAACAGTTACGCGTATTGATACATTTATTTATATTAAATTCTAAACATAATCATTTTCAATAAATTCATTTATTTATTTCAAGACATTCAAACTAAATTAGTTATTTTATTCAATAACTATTCCCAATGGAAACCCTAATCCATTCCCAATTCTCAAATCACCATTATTCTAATCCGAGACACTGTTCTGTAGATTACTCGTAAGGAAATCGTTGGTGTCTAATCTATCACGTTCAAATTCTAATCTCATCAATCAGGTGAGTATTCATATCCCCTTTTTTTATCATTTCTTATTTGGGGGAAATCATGTGATACAATATTCAATCATGATATTCTATTGTTATTTCATTCTAAATTCAATTCATGACAGGTTATGTTATTACTTGCAACTATATGAACATACTATGATAAACTGGATGACAGTAAGAACCCTAATACAGTCAATCAATCAATCCTGTATCAATAGTAGATCTACTGGTTTGGATAACCCATCCCATATGAATAGTCGAGTGGTGATTGTGCCAGAGGCAAAAGTCAATCTATGGTGTATGTGTGCGAGTCTATTGTTTGCAAGTGTCAAGTCAATGGGTTTATATTGTGTCGGTTTATCTATATGCTCCGCTATTGCATTATAAGTCTTAACATTACCTTGTGAATTGGATTATTCTCAATCAAACAATCAATCTATATGTATACTCAAAACTATGTTTATTCACCGGCTAATTTTTAGCTGACTCGTTACTTTCCACATGAATTCAGGTTAAGCAAGTTAGTGGACTTCTACATGCTCATTTAAGACCCGGACTTAGTCAAAATAAAAGACAATTACTATTTGTGACTTCAACTGTTGTATTTGTATTTGTTAAACCCATGCTATCTTGTAATCTGATTTTAATATTATCTCCACTATTAGACGACCATGTGTTATGAACAATCAATTAATCCCTCGTCCGCTCCGATGATTCCGCCGTTGGTCGGGGTGTGACATCTAATATATTAAACAAATGAAAAAAATAATAAATTTATATGAAAAATACAATTAAAAAACATCGGACCGTTGGTTAAGTCGGGTGAACCCGCATCATTCTTACGCTCAACATCATTAAATCTAGCATCCCCCTGTCTTTGATACTCCAATATCAGTCTTCTTCACCATCACCTACAACATCTTGCATATCATTGAAGCCCCTTGAAGTCGAATAAAAAAAGAACGATATGATTGAAATCCCTAATTCACTTTTTGTAATTGGGTGCTCTTTGAATTTCCGGCTTATGTTGTTATGCGATTAACGAGCTACTCACAATTCACTTTTTTGGTTTTTGCACTATATAAGCAATTTAAAGAATCACATGTAATCTCCAAGTTTGTGTTCCTTATTGATTTTCATTATTTGTTGGTGTGAGTAGTTGATAAAGTATTTACAGGTTTTTTTTGGTGTTATTTGTTGGTGTAAGTAGTTGATAAAGTATTTACAAGTATTTTTTTTGTGTTTATATTAATTTCCAGACCTTGTAGTTGATTTGTGACTTTGACTTCTTTCTTTAGTAAATGTTATTCGATGTTGTTGTCATAAAATTTTTATGACTGGTCGAATGGAAACACACCAAGAGGGATTGGTCTCCCCGACTTACATAATAGTCTGATATATTTTATTATTATTTTTCATTTAAAAATTTCTATTTTTATTTTTTTTTATCTATTAGATGTGAAAAGCAAATGATAAAATACATCTCATGTGAAATGACACATAACTGAGTTAATTATACATTTAGATGAGGGTTAGTACAAAGGACAATAAGTGTGCATATTTTTTAATAAAAGGACATTACATGTAATTATTAAAACTAAAGAACATATCATGCAATTTCGTATATTAATAAAATACATAATTTGTAATTAACTCTTTATGATGAGTATACGATGAAGTTCTTTTTGAAAATAAAATAAAAATTATGATTTTCTACTAGTTAAATTGTCGGTATGTATTATTATTGGTTTATGAGTCACGATTGGATCATCAAAATTTTAATTTGCTAATTAAAATTTATTATTACTTTATATAATAAATAATTTACTTACTTGTATAATATATGGACAAAAAACTAATTATGGAATAGTATTTGATAACTAGTAAATTATAATAAAGATAACTAAAAAAATTATAAATTATAAAATACCAGCTAATATAAATAATACAAAGTTTACTTTTTACATGTAAATTTGAATATATGTCAGATAAATACATGTAGAAGTTTACAAAATGATAAAGTATCATATCAGGTTAAAAAACAATGTATTACTACTTGATTTATCTTTTACAGCATATTATATAAAGTAAGATTGTGGAATTATTTAACATGTTTGGTTCATATATTAGCTTATTTAAGTTAATGACAAGATAAAACTGGACAGTTGTTAAGAAATAATTATAAGTTTGAAAATTAAAAATAAAATTAGTTAGTTTAATAAATTAGATTAAATTTGTGTATGTAAATATGGATTATATATATTTTTTTTCTATGTGTGTAAGTTAAATATATAAACGAATTTTGATAACTATAATGAATAAAAAGTTACTTTATAAATTCAAATGCAGTACTTCATTTATATACTTATTGCATTTATTTAGTTATTAGATATTTAGATTATAGAATAGTTTGTATGCTTTATAATTATATTTTATGAAGCAAAAATTATGAAAAATTTTAATTGTAGATTCGTTTTGATGGCATATGATGTTTTTTAATAATTTAAAAAGAAAACACGCTACATTTTATTACGTATTAAAAAAAAAAAACTAGTAAAACATGTACTATATAAAAAAGATACATGCGTAATGTCCTATTTTTTTAGTAAGAAATGATACGCATGTAATGGTTTTGTATTTTGTAATTATTAATTGCATATATCTAGGGGGTTTAGGAAATCTATGAAAAGATAAAAGCAACAATATAATAATTGAAATTAAGTTAGTCACACGTAGTTGATTTTAAACATGTAACTAAATATTTCTATTCTATTTAATCCCAAATGTCGGTGACAACAGTGACCATCCCAACCAAACCCTAATCTTCGAATTTTAACCACACTCCATGGTAGCTTCCTCTGTCCGTTAGTGGGTCGATTCGGAAGAGGGCGACGGAGGTCGGAGCGAAGGTGGATGCGGAAACGAGGGGTTCGAATTCTGAAGTGAGGGTCCGGTGGGTTGAAGAGAAACCCCACTTGAATAAGAGACCGCTCCGGAGCGAAAAGGGTCAGCGAGAATTTTTGGAAGCAGCGGCTAGGGTTCAGGCGATCTTCAACAATCCGAATTTGATTCATGGGGAGCCGAAAACGGTGCAGGTGCTTGTGCCGAAGGTGGTGGTTGTGCTGCCGGCGACAGCGGCGGCGAGTGGGCAGATGACGGTGGTTGCTAATGGTCGTCCGGTGGTGGATGGTGGTGGGGATATGGGGGATGAGTTGTCTGTGCAGAGTAAGCTTTCATCGATGCAGAAGAAGGCTGCTGCTGCGTCTGTGGTGGCTGAGGATTTTGCTCGGAGATTTGAATCTGGAGATGTGGGTGTGGTAAGTTGTGTTTTGAGGTTTGAATCTTGAATCTTAAATCTTGTGATTGTTTGGTGTTTGGTGATCTTTGTGTTAAGAGTGGTGCATATAAAATTTGATTGGTTCAATGGTTGTGGTGGAAGAGGTAAAGTGTTTGCTTTCTGTAGTTCATTGAAAAAACTCATGTTAATCAACCATTCATTATTCTGCAATATTATTTGTAACAACCAATATATAATCCAATTTATGGTATGACTTACATCTAATGCAGGTCAAGTACATCGAGCAAAATTAAAGGGTCAAGAAGTGGTTGTTAAAGTACAAAGACCAGGCCTCAAGGATCTTTTTGATATTGATCTTAAAAATCTAAGGGTTCGTCGATTCTTAAAATTGTATCTGTTTTCACATCTGATCTAATCTATGTTATTAACATCGTCTAGCAATGTTTTTTGTTTTTTGCAGGTAATAGCAGAAAATCTTCAGAAATTTGATCCAAAGTCTGATGGTGCAAAAAGGGATTGGGTTGCCATTTATGATGAGTGTGCTAATGTCTTGTACCAGGTGACTCTTTTGTACCCCCAACATTTTGAAGATAGTGACCGTTGCATTACATCTTGTGGTTTTCCATGAGTTTTAGAAATGCATTTAGTTGGGATGATACAGGAGGCATTGATGGATGGGAATTGGTTTTTCTTTCAGGAGATTGATTATACAAAAGAAGCTGCAAATGCAGAACTGTTTGCAAGTAACTTTAAAAATCTAAATTATGTAAAAGTCCCGAATATATATTGGGAATACACCACCCCACAGGTAATTCGATCTGTACATATGTAAATAGATCCTTCATATTATTAGAACTTCTTTTATTCCCTTAAGCTCATTGCATTGACCCAACTGTAGGTTCTTGCAATGGAGTATGTCCCTGGAATTAAGATCAATAGGATACAAGCTTTAGATCAATTAGGTGTTGATCGTAAAAAGTAAGTGTAATAATCTCCTATAACTCTACCAGAAATCCCTTATTCCATTTACATATACTATTATACCACATTTGGACATTTGGTTATGATAATACTTGATCATGAATGCTGAATAAACTTACCCCACCATGATTTAATAATCATATAAATTATGAAGCTAACAATTTAACAAATACATTGTATTATCATATAAAGCCACAAATTCCCAAGGGTGAAAGGCTGGTATATGTTGCTTTGTAGAGATAACATCCATTTGCTTTTTTTTTTTTTTGGGAATGATTAGTTTACATAAATTAAAGGTCCTACATAATGAACATGAGCTTGCTAGTGGAAACTGGAAGAAAAATATGGGTTAGCTAATGTGCAAACATAAACGACTTTTAAATGAAAATTACATGATTGCCATGCTTAAAGAACAATTTTGATGCATATGTTCTATAGCAAAACTAGAGGGTACCTTGGTTATATTAAAAGCTAAGCGTACAGTTACAGATACCTTACGTATAGGTAAACAGAAACAATAGAAAAGTTAAAATGAGAAACAACTTAGAAGAAAAACAAATAAATAAAACGTTTACCCCCTTTTGGCCCTAATTTGGTTGTCTAAGCATGTTTAATATATATATATATATATATATATATATATATATATATATATATATATACACCCTGACACTAACTTATGATGTGAAGAAAGCTGTTAAGGTGTTGGATTGATTGATGGATTCACTAATTACAGGTATTCGGAACAAGATGATATGATGTTATTCTTGATTTTTTCAGGTTCTTTTGGGTTTATTGAGCATATGGAATGTATTGCATAACCTCTAAGTATCAAGTTAAACTTCACTCATAAGGAAAATGAGAGATTATTTTTTGAGTAAATTACCATTTGCATCCTTGTGGTTTGGTGATTTTGACCATTTGCATCCCTACAGTTTAAAAATCCTCATATACACCTTAACGTTTCATTTTTGTTCCCATTTGCATCCAAATTACTAACGACGTTAAATAATTCAGTTAAGTTTTTATAAAATGACGAAATTACCCTTTCTCTCTTTCTCTCTTTCTCCCTCTATCTCTTAACCCTTGACCCACAACCCCCACCCCCACCCACTCCCACTCTTTCTTTCTCTGTCTCTTAACCCATATACAAGAAAGAAGAAGCCACCACCATATACAAGAAACAAGAAAGAAGCCACCACCACTATTTTTGTTCTCTGTCTCTTAACCCGATTTGCGGTGTGGGTTATGATGGGGCAGGGGTGGAGGTGTTGTGGGTTGTGGTGGGGGCGGCGATGGAGGCGGTGTGGGTTGTGGCTTCGTCGGAGTCAGCCCACCCACCGTTTTTCAAAACCGACCCGATTTGCTGCACATACGAATCGACCCATTTTGGGACTCCGGATCTTGGGATCTCAAAGTACCGATCGGGGGAAGACGACGACGAAGAAGATGAGTTTGAGTTCCTCTTCCGGCGGTCCACGGCGGCGTCGCTCCAAAACTCCACCCATCTCGGCGTTCTTCCGCTGGCCACCGCGTTAAGGCTCCGGCGAGAGATCCCCGACAACATTACGCTGTATTTTTGACTAATTGAACACTGTTTCATTACGTTTTGGGGATTGGACTTTGCGAACAACGTTGATTTCTCTCTGTCAAAGAAATCCGATAGATCAAACCCACAGCAAAAGATCTGATTCTCGTCGACGTAGAATATTGGGTTTCCGGATAGAATGGCTTTGAGGTCCGGTGGGAATGCGAAGCCGAATTCAGCTTCGGCTCGGGCGAATTCTTTCTCCGATAGCCCCTGTTGTACCCGTACGCCGGAGGTTTTGAGGTGGGTGGAGACTTTATCGGCGAGGGTGGTGAAGGAGATGAGGCTGTTGCGAGCTGGAAGTGGGGTCGACGGTGATGAGGCGGTGACTGAGAAATTGGGTGTTCTTTTGTTGGGGTTGCATGATCAAAATTAGGGCTTGAAATGTGTGTGGGTGGGTCGGTGATCTTTTAGGGGTTTTAATCTACGGTGGTGGTGAGGGGAGGTTGTGATGGTGATGTGTGGTGGTGTTGATGGTGGTGGTGATGGAGGTGATGAGAGATAGAGAGAGAATGTGTGTCAGTGTGTTCATGTTTGAGAAAGAAAGAGATAGAGAAAGAGAGTTTGTGGTGGTCAAAGGAGAAGAAAGAGAGCAAGGGTAATTTCGTCATTTTATAAAAACTTAACTGAATTATTTAACGTCGTTAGTAATTTGGATGCAAATGGGAACAAAAATGAAACGTTAGGGTGTATATGAGGATTTTTAAACTGTAGGGATGCAAATGGTCAAAATCACCAAACCACAAGGATGAAAATGGTAATTTACTCTTATTTTTTATACACTAGCATGATTTTGTTTTCTTTCCAGACGCCTGAACAATTGCAAAGTGAGAATGTTGCATCTCATCTTATTCCTCACAAGGTGATTAATTTCCTTCATAAGTTTACATTATTTCTTCTATCAAATGAATGCTTGATTAGTGATAAGTAAATCTGCATTCATTAACAGACCTTCACCGGGAATAGGCCATCACTTAGCCTTCTACTTCCATCATTGGATGCTTATACAATTGGCCAGGTTTGACCAATATATACTATAATCAAATTTATGTGCCTGGTACTGACGTCATCTTTGGCGTGGCATTCCTGTGGACAGTGAGTACACTTTTGTGTACTTACAACCTGAGTTGCAGCCGATATGCTCCGGGATTTAACGTTGAGCCTAAACCAAATCTCGAAATGATACCTAATAGCAATTCTATAAATCCCCCGCGGCAACGCGCGGGAAAAATACCTAGTTATATCTTATAATAAAAGGTAACTACAGCCTATAGTATAAAGTTTAACATTATAATGTTTTAACCACTATAGTTTGCTTTGTTACATGTTTGTCTCTTATTTTTATTTTATATAGTAAAATACAATAGAAAGAGGTGTCGAGTAGAACGAATTACAAGGAGATGAAGATCGAAAGATGAAGGTGGTAGATGGCCTCCGGCCGACAACCTCTGTTGAAGATGAAAAAGAAACTTAGGATAGTATAAAATAATATAATGAATAATGAATAAGAGACGTACTCACGTACACACAAAACAAATTATAGTGGTTAAAACATGATAATCTTAAACTTTACATAGCCGGTATATAGTTACTTTTTAATATAAGATAAAGTATTTTGTACAGTAAAATACAACGAAAAGAGGTGTCGAGTTGAATGAATTACAAGGAGATGGCCGAGATGAAAAGATGAAGGTGCTAGCGAAGACCTCGGCCAGCAACCTTTGTTGAAGGTGAAAAAGGAAACTCAGGATGGTTGGTAAAGCTAGTCTTCGGATGGTGGAGAATCATGTAATTGTCACGATTGGTTGCGTTTTGGGTAGGATTGTATGTCACGTTCTATATATAGTAGATGTAGCAAGGAGGATATCACAACTTGTGTTCCGTGTTCAAATCCAAAGCTGAGGAGACTTCAAATCGTCACCATAAACCAAATGATTTGATGTGAAGCAAGTATGGTTTAAACATGTAGCTTCTTTACCTTTTTCTAGTGTTGCTACACGATTCTTAACCGAGTGATTAAGGTACGAAAAGCAGTGCTTAATATGATCACCAAGATTCTGATATGACTTTATGGCTTTCGGATGAAGGTTTTTGGGATCTTTGTATCTGGTATCTGGATGTGTATGTTGTGTCCTTCTCTTCAATGTTAAAACCTCTATTTATAGTGTTTGTTGGTTTTGGTTGTTTCCTAATTGGTAGTTATTTTAAGAATGTCAAAGTCTAGGATCTGATTCTACTCTTCTCTGAGTAAATGATTCTTCAACTTTTTGGTGCAAAGGGTTTCTCACTTAACATTAATACTTTTGTCTCCATAGTTGACTTCGACCTTCCAGGTTCTTCAGTTTAGTCAGGTTTTGTCTTCATTTGTTTTGTTACCTTTCGTCCTGACGAAATTCGTGAATAACCAATAGGCGCCTGTTCCGCCTGTAGTGTGTTTTCCAATACTTAGAATTCTCCAAGTGTTAAACACTTATTTTCTTTCGGTTTTCTATGGACTTCGCAATCCGATATCTGGACGTGTCGCGGCTTGTTCTTCCCCGCGCTGGGTGCCGCGGCCGGCTTTCCTTTTCCGCCATGTGCCGTGGCTAGATCTCCTTTTCCTCCTAGTGCCGCGGCTGGCTCTCCTTCTCTGCAATATGCCGTGGCCAGCTCCCCTTTCCGCAATGTGCCGCGGCCGGGTCGTTGTGGTTTCTACGAGCCGCGGCTGTGTTAATTGATGCCAAGGGGTGTTACCCCATCATGTCCCCCCTAGTCCAATGCGGTGGTTTTCGTCACGGTATTGGAGTAAGACGCATAATATAGTTCAATCGGTCTGATTTTACTTATATATATATTTTATTTTATTTTATTTTATTTTTTTAAATGGTGATTTGACCTTTACTCCCTAGGGCGGCTCCTAGGGTGGCCAATGTGACCCTTAGGGGCCGCAAGTCTCTAGGTCTTCTCCTCTTTTCCTTTTAAATACCTTCTCCCTTCCACTTTATCTTCTACATTCAAATCTTCTTCTCCACTTTCAAACTTTTCTTCTCTACCTTTGAGTTCCAAGATCTCTTCTTCTTCCTAGTAAGTTTCTTGTCTTTCTCTCATCTTGTTATATGGAGTGTAGGAGTGATATGCATGATCAGAGATCGGTTATTTCCCAAGATTATTTGAATATTTTTGTTATTAGATACGGTATAGGTAGCGAGTTATGTCCTGCTCTTCCCTCTCCTTCGTTGGGCGTGAGAGACGCTCCTGATGGAAAGATTGCCTTATATACTTCGTTCTTTAGTTTTAGTAACTTTCGAATCCCCGTTAGTCGTTTCTTGTGTAGCTTGCTTAGGTATTATGATATGTATTTAACCCAGCTTGTTCCATTAGGTTTGATTAAGGTCTATCATTTTGAGATATCGTGTTGCGCCTTTAATGTTGATCCCGAAGTGACTCTTTTTAGAGCTTTTTATAAGCTTAATCGGGTAGGGGATTGGCTGACCTTTGAAAAGAGAAAATCCCTAAGTCCTCCGTTAGTTTCGTGAACCTTTACTAGTTTAAAGCATTGGAAGGATCACTTCTTCTTTATTTCCGATCGTGTCATTCCCTTTAAAATGAATTGGTTGTCACCTGAAACCGTCATAAAGGATTTTTCGCCCAAAGCCGGTGAATACGATTCTTCGGCTTATGATCTACTAAGGACCGAGCCGACCATGCTTCGGACTTACTCCGAACATTTTCTTGTGATGGCGGGTGTTAGCCGTAACTGGGCTGACCCGACTATGGTTCCATACATGACTTATCGAGGGGAAAGTAAGTCTCTCGTGTTTTGCTTAAGTTTTGTTCATTCGTTTGACTAACTTTTGATGTTTATTGTATGTTTGTTCTTTGTGTAGGGATGGGCCTTTTTGAAAGGATGAAATTATCTGCTTCGAAAGATGTTACTGAGCATTCCGAGCCTCTACGCGATGGGGATGTGCCAATTTGGAGACCACGGCTGGTTTTGTAGTTTCACCGGGAGATAATCTATCTTCCTTGTTGAAACGAGGCCCATCTGTTTCGACCGACAAGCCTTCATCATCGAAACGAGCGAAAGTGACAAAGAAGGGATTGGGGGCGCCGGGCTTAAAACCGCCATCCTCTCCGGCGGGTTCGACGGCTACTAAACATGATGCCGCGGTTCCTAAAGCCACTATGGGCTTGGCCGCGGCCCGCAAAGGTAAAACCGCCATGGCAGCCGCGGCATGTAAGGCCCTTCCGGAGCCAGCCGCGGCTTCGAAGCTTGTGAAGGCCGCGGCTTCCAGCTCCTCTTCTGTTGGGTCTTCGTATTCTAGTTCCGATAACCATTCGGATGAGCCGTCAAGTGCTTCGAATAAAAATGGGTCTGGGTCTGTTAGCTTATCTACCGGGGCGGATCTTAACTCGCAAGAAAAGTTTGTGCCTGGCTGGGATCATTCAAATGGCACCACCTTCGAAACTCCTGATCCTTGCAAGAAATTTATGTTTGCCTCACGGACACCATCAGAACTTTACCTTGCCGAGGGTTTGAGAAACAAAGATTTATCCAATGAAGGTTGTGCTGCTGTTGTAAATGGTTTCTTTTCTTTTGTTGAAATTCATGGTCGTTGGGCTGGAGGTACCCGACATCTTTTTTACTTAATTTTGTGATTATCGTTTGTACTGCTTGAATTAATTTGAATTTTACCGCTTGTAGGTATCAAGGAGATTCGTGACTTGAAAAAACAAGTTTCTGAGCTGAAGAGTCAACAGACTGCCCTTGAGTCTTGGTGTGAATTAGCTGAGAAAGATAAGGAAAGATATGCTCGGGAAGTTGATGGCGCTCGGGAGGAGCTTCGTATTCAGGCTGCCGCGACGAAACGGGTCTCTGTTGAGTTCAAAGACTATAAGCAAACTTCTAAGGGCCGCCTCTCGGAACTCGAGCAAAGGGTGGTCGATCTTATGTCCGAGAGAAAGTGGCTTATTACTGATGGGATTGGATTAGCTTTCAACAAGATAAGTGGTAGTGATGAGTGCCTGACCTGTTGGCAAAAATTAATGATCTTGCTGACAAAGTTGGGTATAACGCCGGGCTTAAGGATGGTGCTTACTGGGCCTTGAGAGGTAAAAAACCTGAAGAGACGAGTAATCTTGACGGCAAGGCTTTAGAGAAACTTCGCGTTGAATCCAACCGTTTTGATGAGGCTACTTTTCCTATGGTTGAGACTATTGCGGCCATGTGTGATCGAGATATTACCGAGATCAAGTCTTTCCTGAAGCCGAAAGACCCTCCAGTTCCTCAAAACAAGGCGTAGTTGGCGCTTGTTTTTATGTTTTTATGCTTGATTGTATGAACTTTGTCGTTTGCCAACTTTTGTTTAAGTACTGTATTTGGCAACTATCCTATGTATTTCTTTTGCCTCTTATTAGTTGAACCTTTTATCATATGTGTGGTTTTGTTTTTTCGGATGTGGGTGGTACTCCCTCTCTTTCCAGCCGTGGCTTGTAGCCGGCGGGTAGGGGGGTTTTATTTTCTACGGTTTGGAGGTGTGTTTACCCCTAGCCGCGGCAGGCGTATCGCGCTACACTTCTCTTCCCGGTTTAATTGATCATTTGAGTTTGTTTTTCTTGATTTCGCTTTTGCACATGTAAGTTTGGTTGCTTGCTCGTTTTTAAACATATGAGCTTGGTTGCTTGCTCGTTTTTCTTAAACATATGAGCTTGGTGACTTGCTCGTTTTTAAACATATGAGCTTGGTTGCTTGCTCGTTTTTCTTAAACATATGAGCTTGGTGACTTGCTTGTTTTTCTTAAATATATGAGCTTGGTTACTTGCTCATTTCCCTTAAACATATGAGCTTGGTAACTTACTCGTTTTTCTTAAACATATGAGCTTGGTTACTTGCTCGTTTTTCGTATATATTGGCACTAACACTAAGTAATTTGATGTAAATTCTGGTATATTGGCATGCCTTCTTATAATGGAAAATTGAATTACATCAAGAAAATACATCTATTTCATATAGCATTTCCGGAGCTGAGCCCCGTTCCATGTGCGTGGTACTGTTTTCCCGTCCAAGTGACTAAGCTTGTAAGCCCCATTTTCTCCTGCTTCCGTGACTATGTATGGTCCTTCCCATCGGGGCCCAGCTTACCTTGTTCTTCTGCCCGGCTCGCCTCGTTACTGCGCAGGACGTAGTCTCCTTCCTTGAAAATCTGTTTCTTGACTCGGGAGTTATAATACTTTTTGACTTCCTTCTTGTGTCTAGCTTCTCTAATTGCTGCCATCATTCTTCGTTCTTCCAACAGCTCCAGATTTAACCTTAGCTCCATATCATTATCAACCTGGCCGACTTGTGCAACTCGAGCGGTTTGCATTCCCACTTTCGTCGGGATCATGGCTTCCGAGCCATATGTCAAACTGAACGGCGTTTCCCCATGGCTCGTTTTAGGTAGAGTTTGATGTGCCCAGAGAACGCTAGTAGTTCTTCCACCTAACCTTTCCCCTCTAATCCTAGCCTTGTCTTGATTTCTTCCACAATGCTTCGATTGACCCTTTCCACCTGACCGTTGCCTTGAGGATGGGCGACGGAGGTGAAGATCTATGTGATCATCAGCTCCTGACACCATGATTTGAATGGATTGTCCTCGAACTGTTTGCCGTTTTCTGTTACAATGAACAATGGTAGACCGAACCGGCATACTATACGCTCCCACATGAATTTTTTCACCTGCTGCCCTGTGATGGTTCTTAAAGCATTCACCTCCACCCACTTTGTAAAGTAATCTACGGCAACTAAAAAGAATTTTACTTTCCCTATTGAGACTGGAAAAGGGCCTACAATGTCCATTGCCCACTTCTGGAATGGCCAAGCAGATGTAACCGGGATCATGTCGTTCTTGGGTCTATGGCACATGGGAGCGTGTCTTTGGCAACTTTCACACTTCTGGATCTCACTCACCGCACTCTTATCCATACCGGGCCAATAATACCCAGCCCCCATTGCCGTGGCCACCACCATCCGTGGTCCAGCATGTATGCCACAGATTCCCTCGTGTATTTCTCGGATAACGTAGTTGGCCTCCTCTGGTGTTAAGCATCTCAGTAGCGGACCCATGAATGACCTTCTGTACAAGATTCCCTGCTGTAACTCGTAATGCAATGCCTTTGCTTGCAACGCCCTGGCTTCCGCTCTGTCCTCTGGTAGGTTTCCATTCTTTAAGTAATCCATGATCGGATCCATCCAACTTTTTCCTTCCTCCATTCTGATTGTCGCCACTTCCTTTCTTTCTATGGATGGGGATTGCAAAACCTCCACCCTTACTTTCTTGGCAAGATGGCTGAATGTAAGTGAAGCCAGTTTACTCAGGGCGTCTGCCTTTTTGTTCTTGCTGCGAGGTACATGCGAGACCTCGCATTTACTGAATTCGCTTATCATCTTCTTTGCTTTATCCAGGTATTGCCTCATCGTGTTTTCCTTTGCGTCATAAGACCCATTGATTTGATTGGCGACCCGTAATGAATCGACATGTGCATGTAACTTCCGGATGTTCATCTGTTTTGCCAATCTGAGCCCTGTCAGTAGCGCCTCGTACTCCGCTTCGTTGTTGGAGCTGTTGAAAGCTAGCCTTAGGGCATATGTTATTTCTTCCCCCTCAGGCCCTACCAATATCAACCCTGCTCCGGATCCTTCGTCGTTGGAGGCTCCATCAGTATGAAGGGACCATTCTTCTTCTGACTCGTGCTTAGTTTGATTCATGCCGAGGGTTGGGTCTTCATCATGGGGTGTTTCTGCTAGAAAGTCGGCGACTACTTGGCCCTTCATCGCCGTCCTGGGCTTGTATTGTATCCCGAAAATACCCAACTCGATGGCCCATTTCGCCAAACTTCCTGAAATTTCCGGTTTCCTTAATATTTTCTGTATCGGATGGCCCGTCCTCACCTCAACCTCATGAGTTTGGAAGTAACGATGTAGCCTCATAGATGCATGTACTAACGACAAGACAAGCTTCTCCATGGGTAAATATCGAGTTTCTGGTTCCTTCAAGACCCTGCTAATGAAGTATATTGGCATTTGCTTCCCCTCCCTATCTGTCATTAACACGGCGCTTACAGCTTCTTTCCCAGCAGAGAGATACATGACTAATTTCTCTTTTGGGAATGGGGATACAAGTGTCGGTAAATTACCCAAGTATACCTTCATTTGCTGAAACTCTTCCTCCGCTTCTTGTGTCCACACAAATTTCTTTTTATCCAAGCAGTTTTTCAATATGGACATGAATGGTAGGGTGCGCTCGGCATGTTTCAACAAAAACCTGTTTAGGGCCACGAGACGCCCATTGAGGGTCTGAACGTCTTTGACTGATTTCGGGGAGGGCATTCGAATCACGGCTGCAATCTTTTCGGGATTTGCCTCAAAACCTTCTTTTGTTACCATTACTCCTAAAAACTTTCCTTCTTCAACGTCGAAGGAGCACTTCTGTGCATTCAACCTCATGTTCATTCCTCGTAACGTTTCAAATGTCTCGGCTATGTCGTCTAGCAGAGACTCTTCACTGCGGCTTTTGATTACCACATCGTCGACGTAAACTTCGATATTTCTTTCGATCTTTAGGTCAATCTCTGGCAACGGATAACAGTCCTTCGGACAGGCGTTGTTCAAATCTTTGAAGTCGATGCACATTCTCCATGTGCCATCTCCCTTCTTTACCATGACCGGGTTGGCAACCCAGGTTTGGTAATATACTTCCCTGATGATTCCGGCCTGTAGTAGCTTCTTCACCTCCTCTATGACGGCTCGACTCCTCTCCTTGCCCATGTACCTGCGCTTTTGTACCACCGGCTCCCTAGACTGATATGTTTTTAACTTGTGTTCCGTGATATCTCGGGGGACCCCTACCATGTCTGCAGGTTCCCATGCAAAAATATCAAGGTTGCTTTGCAACAAACATCTGAGTCGGTCCTTTGTGGAGTCCATCAATTGGACTCCTATCATGATTTTCTGTTCTGGAAAACGCTGATTTATCACCCACTTTTCACTCGTCGGATGGACGGAATCTTCTTCGAAGAGCGAGGCCGCCGGTGCCAGCATTCTTACATTCTTGTATTCTCTACTAGAATATATGGTGACGACTCCTGTCGGCGTAGGGAATTTGATCGCTGCGTGTACCGTTGATATGACCGCGCCCAGAGTACATAACCCGGGTCGCCCCAGGATTATAATATGCGCAGATTCCGAACGCACCACCAAGAAAGTCATTGTTACTTCTCGCCAGCCTGCATGATTTCCAATGACCACAGGGAGTTGGAGTTGCCCCAACGGCTGAATGTAAGGCCCACCTTTCTCAGGGAAGCCTCACAGTTGGTCATTCACAGCAAAACATCGATTTAAAACAGTCATTTACTCATATGTGTATAAATATATATTGCAGCGGATAATAATGTAAATTTCAATCCATTACAAATGAAATATAAACATTATCTTTAATTCTTAAAATCTATTTAAAATCCTCTTAATCTTTTCTTCATCAGGGATGCCAGTCTTCTAGTGCCAAGAAGCTTCAGTCCCATGCCTCTATTCCGTAGCTCTAACTCTTACCTGTCAACTGATATGCATACAAAAGTCAGCTTCGCTGAGTGAATTCTAGGTTTACTTTGCTAAATAACTTTTGTAAGAGATATTAGCTTTATCAGTTGAAAATAATTCTCATCTATCAAGCATCAATACATACAGGCTATCACTTTATCGATACTTTATCATTACTTTTCATTTCTTGTTATTTATTACTCTTCTTTATCCGTCAATTCTCTGTCACTATCGGTGCCTAGGCTCGCCTAGGACTTTACCGACACGCCAATTAAGGGCTTACAGTCGTACTCGATCGGGCCATTATTGTCATGCCAATTCAGGGCTTACAGACCTGCCTGTTCGAGCATTACTTTATCCGGGTGAGGGCACAACAAATGCAACCCTCCTTTAGTCATTGCTTGCAAGTCTTTACTTTATCCCTTGCCTGCAGGACTTTACTTGCAAGACTTTACTTTATCCAGGTACACGTTATGGGCCTCATAACCTTTCTTTATGTTTCACTGTCATGTTTAAGTTATACATAATATAACAAAACACAATACATAATAAGAAGCAAACTCTTAGTCTAAGCATTCACATTTCATCAATCATGAGAGATGTACCAGATAACTGACCCTCCGCGGGACAGCGGGGGTTCGGGGGCGGCAGCCCCTGATAGCGGGGTTCTAGGGGCGGCAGCCCCTAGTGGGGTCCAAGGGGCAACGCCCCTGGCTGGGGCCGGGCTGATTATTTTGAACTATTTAAAGGGCACATTTTTCTTTAGGAAAATTTGCTTTCTTAATAAAAGGGTCTTAAAGACCGTCATCATAAAAGTATGTAATTTAGTACGCATATCACCCCAAAACATTGAAAACGGGTAAAGGAGGGGTCTAGAACTCACCTGAACTTGTCCAATGGCTTAGATTTTAAGTCACTTAAGCTATAGCCTGAATACTCTAGCTGCACGAAAGTTAATATGCAAAAACATCATTTTCTTCATAGTTTCGCCCATAGTTTCGCTACAGCGAAACTACAGTTTCGCCTGCAGTTTCGCTGGGCAGCACTTCTGCTAGTTTCGCTAGACAGATTCGCTGCCTTGAGCGCCCAACTTTCGTTGGAATTCCCTATTCTTGCGAAGTCTATAGGTCAGTCTAGGTCTTAGCGAGATTACCGGCGAACCCCAGCGAAACTGTAGTTTCGCTGGAACTTCTCCTAGTATCGCTGAACTAATGTGCAGTTTCGCTGGATGAATACTTAAATTCGCTGGATCGGGGCCCAGTTTCGCTGGATAAACAAAAACTCAGATCCAGCCCGTTTTTACCCCAAAATCTTAACTTTTTACGTCCAAATCCTTAGTTTACCTTCCATGAACTCAAATCTAAGCTTTTTACACGTTTTCATACGTAAAAATTCGACCTTTATGTGTTTCTTTAAACTTTTCAAAACCCCAAAACCCTAGAATCCGGGTTTAATCTACAGAGGGCCTTAGAGGTCGATTCTTACCTTGTTTTGTTGCTCTTTCCTTGTGTTTTGATGCTCCAATCCACCAGAACTTCAATCCTTCAAACCTTCAAGCTCCAAATCTTGAATTTCTTCACTTTCTCTCTCTACTTTCTCTCTCTACGAATTTGGTGGCTAGGGTTTGAAATGGTGAAGATGGAGCTGTTCATGCATGTTTAAGGGCTGATTAGGGCCCTTAAACCCATTAAGCCTAGCCCATTAAGACTAATTTTATCCATAGCCCACTAATTTACCCATTTATTTCTTAAATTAACCCTTAAAAGCCCATTATTATTAAGTGGCTTGTTTCGGGAAATTTCGGGGCGTTACACTGAACCACTTCCCCTATGAATCCCGTCAACATGTGGGTCTTGGCGTCCAACTTTTTCCTGACTTCCTCGTCTAACTGCAAAAAACAATGCTCATACATAATCTCGGAACTGCTTTCGCTATCAACGTATACTCGATGAACCTGATGACCCGCCACTATTGCTGAGACTGTGATTGGACCGCTGGCAAAACTTCCCCCATAGATTGGTGGGAAAGAGATCTCCTGGGACATCCAGGGCTCCATGTGATTTGCATGCCTTTTCCCTTTCCCGTTGGCAAACTGTACCATGAAAATTTCCTTTCTTCGTTCACTTGGGGGGTTTTCTTTAGCTCTTTCAGGAGATGAGCCAGTTTTCCCGTCTTGATCGCCGACTCGATCTGCCTTCTCAGCAAAAAGCAGTCATCCGTAGTGTCCGCTTTCCCTGTGAAATTCACAATACCTGCTTGTATCCCTTTTTACTCCTGGCTTCAGCGGGGTAGGTTTGGCAAAATTCAGGTTTTCGGTGGCTAGAATTTCGCTGGGGGTTTTCGTTAAGGGTGGTAGTGCTATCTATGAACTGGGTGAGTTCCTCGGTGGAGGAGTGAATCGGGACTGGAAATGTGGGTTTGATTGCAGAGGGCGTGGCTGGAAACGTTGCCTTTCCCATACTCTCGCTCCCGGCCTCCTCTGCGGATCCCATGTCAGTGGCGTTGGCTTTTTTGGTGTTTTTTCTCGTAATTGCTCGCATGCCCTTTTACCTCGAACGAACGCCTTAGCTCGTTCCAACATCTCTTCCACTGTTTTCGGGAGACTTTCGTGGAATCTTTCTACAAGTTGATCGTTCTTCACCCCGTGAATGAAAGCAGAAATCCTGATAGTTTCTTCAGCCCCCCGCACCTGCATGCTTTCCTTAGAAAATCTGACAATAAAATTTTCGATAGACTCGTGGTCTCCTCGCTTGATGTTATGTAACTCTGTGGGGTCCTTTGCGGCCAACTTCTGCTGGCTAAAATTTTTTAAGAACCCATTTTCCAAATCTTCAAAATTGTTTATCCCACCAGCGGGGAGGCTGTCGAACCATACCCTAGCTGCCCCGGTGAGTGTCTGGGCGAACATGTGGCACCATACTGGTACCGACCACTGCTCTACTTCCGCAGCTCCCACGAAGATCGCCAGGTGGTCTTCCGGATTTCGCAACCCGTTGTACTTTCCCACATTGGATGGCATTTTGAGTCTTGGTGGGAATGTGAATTCTACGATTCTTGGAATAAACTTGGACCGGGACTTCGCCGTTGAGGGACGGTATGGTCTACTAAAGTCGTCTTCGAAGTCCAGCCTTTTCACCACACCATCCTCATCCGGTTGAATGGTCTTCTTAGCTCCTTTGTCTTTAATTGATCCTGGTCCATCATGATGGTTTTCTGCCTCTTCGGTCCTCGGCGGTTCTTCATATTCTAACCGCATCCGGAGGTCCTTCCACCATCTTTCCTTCTCCTCCTGTTAGAGCAGCAAAAGAATTTGCTCTCGATTCTGATTGAGGAACTCTGGGGTTATAACGGCACTGTGGGTGTTCCCTTCCTCAAGTGTGATGTTTGTAACATTAGGGGGAAGGAAGTTAACATTTGGATTTTTGATGTTGTCAGTGTTGTTGTGGCTAGGAGTAACTTGGTTCGAATCCATGGTGATAAATTTTAGGATCGTTGTGTCCCACGGATGGCGCCAAATGTTGCTACACGATTCTTAACCGAGTGATTAAGATACGAGAAGCAGTGCTTAATATGATCACCAAGATTCTGATATGACTTTATGGCTTTCGGATGAGGGTTTTTGGGATCTTTGTATCTGGTATCTGGATGTGTATGTTGTGTCCTTCTCTTTAATGTTAAAACCTCTATTTATAGTGTTTGTTGGTTTTGGTTGTTTCCCAATTGGTAGTTATTTTAAAAATGTCAAAGTCTAGGATCTGATTCTGCTCTTCACTGAGTAAATGATTCCTCCCTTTTTTGGTGCAAAGGGTTTCTCACTTAACGTTAATACTTTTGTCTCCATAGTTGACTTCGACCTTCCAGGTTCTTCAGTTTAGTCAGGTTTTGTCTTCATTCGTTTTGTTACCTTTCGTCCTGGCGAAATTCGTGAACAACCAATAGGCGTCTGTTCCGCTTGTAGTGTGTTTTCCAATACTTAGAATTCTCCAAGTGTTAAACACTTATTTTCTTTAGGTTTTCTATGGACTTCGCAATCCGATATCTGGACGTGTCGCGGCTTGTTCTTCCCCGCGCTGGGTGCCGCGGCCGGCTTTCCTTTTCCGCCATGTGCCGCGGCTGGATCTCCTTTCCCTCCTAGTGCCGCGGCTGGCTCTCCTCTGCAACATGTCGCGGCCAGCTCCCCTTCCGCAATGTGCCGCGGCCAGGTCGTTGTGGTTTCTACGAGCCGCGGCTGTGTTAATTGATGCCAAGGGGTGTTACCCCATCATCTAGATTAGAGATTCTAATCCCTGCAATTAAGTTGAAATTAATGTTTATTGTTTGTGATTTGTTTAAACAACAGGGTTTCCGCCTCTTTTTCTTCGATGGTTTTCTAACGTTTGACTTAAAAGACTTGCTTAAGTGCTAACCTTTTTTGCAAATAACATATTCAGGAGGAATTTAAAAGAGTAGTTCACATATTAAAATTTACAATTACAAAATAAAGTTAAGCTACAAAGTGTAGAATAATATGAGTTATAAAGGTGCGTACTTGTGAAAATCATTCATTATAGTGTAAACTCATGCTCACTGGTCAAGACTAATAAAATCATTATTTTTAGAGTAAACTAGTATTAAGCCCCTTCGTATTGCAGCGAGGGACGTAAACCCATGTCAAGTAACATCAATTTCACACCACCATCGGCAACCACCAACACTGGAAAACTGTATTAAAAATAAATAAAAATGAAAAATAAAACCAAAAGGAAAACAGACATAAAAACGTTGAACCCCGCACGTGAAACGTAAAATATTAAAAACAATAACTAGTTCGATCTAAGACCAACATGTTGTGATGCGGCTATTAAACGGGGAAAAAAGACGTAAAAATGTTGAATTGCATGCAAATATTGTGACGTGTTAACTCGTAAAATTTAAACCGAAATGTAAAACAAAATGTTTGTTAAAGATGAAAAATATAGGGAACCAAAGTTGAAAATGAAAAAATATAAAAGTTAAATTGTAAAATATATAAAAATATTCGCATTAAAACTTAAAAGAAAGAAAAACTAGAAGAAAGAAAAAAACCAAAATGAATACAACCATTTAAAACTTGAGTACAACCTATAATATATAAATAAGTTGATAATTAGTATCTAATCTAATCTAATCCTAATAAACCTTTACAAATTGGGACACTTGTCATCCCCACAGTAACTCTCACAAGTATTTTCCCGCCCACGTACTTCGGCTCAAATTACAACTGTTCGTGGGTAGCGTAACCTGACTACATTGACATGAGTTAAATAAGTTCTTTCCATTCTACAAATTGTAGTTATCTATTGGTTCTAGAATGCTTTAAGCAATTACATGTGAGTTAAAAGAAGACTCTGACGCATTCTATCATTATTGCGAGATGACATTTTAATTACTCGTTTCAAAGTGATGTGTTAAAACAATTAACATATGTTCGTTTATATATTGTTCGTATAGAATCTTAAATTAAATCAAATAATTGATAAACGTTTTTGGAGTAATAATACATCACGTCAAATAATTATAAAAAATTAAAAAAACGAAAATCAAGGAATAATTATGTCACAACATTTGTTAACGAAAACATTAACGGTCCGTAAGGGACATTACTGGTTGTTAAGAATCCACGTCATAGGCCATGAGAGCCTTCACAGGCTGAACTTAACGGGTAATTCCTGGGTCGTGGGGTACATAATCTGCGATTAAACCTTTTTGCAAGGCCTTACATCCACGTCATACCCGTTTGTTAATATTTCTATTTAACCAAAATTGAAGTCTCATACTAAAAAAGAAAGAAAAAGCAAAGATTGGGGACTATATCCACAAGTTTTAAAGATCAAGGACCAAATCTAATATTCAATTAAAATCACAAGGATCAACCGTAAAATTTACTCTTATTTTTATTATAAAAATAACGTTATTACACATGTAACATTATGTTATTTTATTTTATGTGTAAATTCGTATATAGTTAAAAACTAACACAAGTGTAATTTATAACTACATATATTGTAAGTTTACACATGTTACGTTGTGATACAATACACACATGTATTATGTTTTTACCACGTGCGTTTGCACATATACATAAAAGGTCATAATACTCTGTATGTGCAATAATGTTATTTTAACAATAAATAATAATAATTTTCTTTGATCTTGATGGGTGTGCATGAGTTTGCGCTCTAAGAATGTAAGGCCCTTGATCCCAGAAAGCCCCACAGTTGGTCGTTCACAGTAAAAACATAGATTTAAGCATTTATTTAAATTAATATTTGCAGCAGAAAAGTATATTAAGTTTCAATCCATTACGACATAATTAAAATAAAACATTGACATTTTCTTAAGTACATCAAACAAATTTTGAAAGGAAAATTTAACAATCTGTTGAATCAGGGATGCCAGTCTTCGGTTTCCAAGAAGCTTTAGATCCATGCTCCCATCCCTCTAAGCCTTATGGCCCACCTGTCAGACTAATATGCATAAAAGTCAGTTTCGCTGAGTAAATTCTAAGTTTACTTTAGCAAACAACTTTTTGTAAGATATATTAGCTTTATCATTCGAAAGTAATCACCACTTATCAGAACATTAGTATACACAGATTATCGCTTTATCAGTGCTTTGTCATTAAGACTTTCGCTTAATTATTAACTATTACACTTCTTTACCCGTCAATTCCCAGTTACTATCGATGCCTATGATAAACACAGGATTTTACCGACATGCCAATCCAGGTCTTACTGTCATCTAAACAGGCTATTAATATCATGCCAATTCAAGCCTTACTGACCTACCTGTTCGAGCCTTACTATCATGAGGGCAATACAAATGCAACCCTCCTCTATTATTTGCTTGCAACGCTTTACTTTACCATGAACATGTTATGGGCCCAATAACATTTTTTTAAGTTTCACTTACATCTTTAGTTATACGTATACTTTATATGATAGAAATAAACTCTTAGTATATACATTCACATTTCATCAACAATGAGAAATAAATCATATAACCAACCCTCCGCGGGACATCGGGGTTTAGGGGCGGCATCCCCTGATAGCGGGGTCTAGGGGCAGCATCCCCTAGTGGGGTCCAAGGGGCAACGCCCCTGGATGGGGCCGGGCTGCCAGGTAAGCGCGCAAAATTTTTATTTTTAGGACTTTATATAACATATTTTATTATAGAAAAATTTATTTACTTGTTAAAACCGCTTGAAATCTTTTCATTGAAAACTTTAGGTTTACTATGCACAATAGCCCTAAAAACATGGTAAAACTTGTAAATAAGGGGATCTAAAATTCATCTAGTCAAAGTAAATGGTTTCTCGTCTAAGTTTCCTAGGCTAGATTCGCACTACACATCCTGCACATAAATTAACACTAAAATAGGTCATTTCTATGCAATTTCGCTTCCAGTTTCGCTGGTAGTTTCGCTGCCAGTTTCACACGACAGTTTTGCTGCCAGGTGCACCCAACTTTCGTTGGAATTTCCTAGGTTTGCAAGTTCTACTGGACAACCTGGGCAATAGTGAAATTACCAGCAAAACTATAGTTTCGCTGGAACTCTCTTAGTTTCGCTGGAAGAACATCTAGTTTCGCTGATCGGGGTAATAGTTTCGCTGGACGTATAAAAATGACGAACCAGCCCGTTTTTAACCCAAAATCTTAACTTTTTACGTCCAAAACCTTGGTTTATCATCCACGAAACCATATCTAACCTTTTTACATGTTTTCATACGTAAAAATGTGACCTTTATATGATTCTTTGAAACTTTTGAACCCAAAACCCTAGAAATCCGGATCTGATCTAAATGGATGTTTGGAGGATGATTCTTACCTTGATTTCTTGCTCTTTCCTTGCTACTTTCATGCACTAAAACCATATCTTCAATCTTCAAAGCAACCAAGCTTCAAATCCTCAAAATCTTCACTTTCTCTCTCTACTCTCTCTCTAGGGCTTGTTACTTATGTTGCAAGTCTGAGGAAATATGGCTGATGAGGGTTGTTTAAGGGCTGATTATGGGTCCTTAAACACACTTATCACTTAGCCCATGGATTTATTTGGGCTATAATCCATTTTAATAATGATTTTATTTTCCCTATTTTTATAATCCTAACTTAATCCACAATTACTAAGTTTTTTGCTTTGACATTCGGGACGTTAGAAAGAAAATAGTTTGCTATCGAATTTGTGAGTTTGCAGCCCAACAACTGATCTAAGGAATCAATGGTTGGGATTATAAGATATTAATATTTCAGGAATGTTCATCTATGGAATGGTTTGGAGGGGTAAAATTGAAACAACCTATCATTACAAACTTGTGAATATATATATATATATATATATATATATATATACATATACATATATATACATATATGTATATGTATATGTATATATATACACATATACATATGTATATGTATATATATATACATATACATATATGTATATGTATATATATATATACATATACATATATGTATATGTATCTATATATATATTCATATATATACATACGTATATATATGTATATGTATATCTATATACACATATAGATACATACATATATATATGTATATGTATATACATATATATACATACATATATAGATATGTATATGTGTATATATATATACATATACATATATATACATATATATATAAAGAACCACTGATGTAACAATTTACCTCAACTTTTAAATTTCCCTCCGGTTTTAAAAAGCTTCACCCTTTTTAAAACCTTTTTAACTTTTTTATATAATGTCATTTTTTTAAACAAATTACATCATTAAATAGATCATTTTAATATCTTTAATTTAAGTATAGTCTTATTATATTTATTTAAAATTTTCTTAACGTTCATTTTACACCACTAGTTTTACCACTGTAACTCTAAGTTACAGTGGTGACGTGGCTTGCTGTGGACCACTAGTTGGGTTAATGGGTTATCGTAATAAACAAGGGATAACATATGATCCCTATCATGTATGTGTATATATATATATATAGAGAGAGAGAGAGAGAGTAAATTACCGTTTGCATACCTGAGGTTTGGTGATTTTAACCATTTGCATCCCTACAGTTTAAAAATCCTCAAATACTATATATATATATATATATATATATATATATATATATATATATATATATATATATATATATATATATTTATAGAGTAAATTACAGTTTGCATACCTGAGGTTTGGTGATTTTAACCATTTGCATCCCTACAGTTTAAAAATCATCAAATACCCCCTAACGTTTTATGTTTGTTCCCATTTGCATCCAAATGACTAACGACGTTAAATAATTCTGTTAATATTTTATGAAATGACAAAATTACCCTTTCTCTCTTTATCTCTTTCTCTCTCTATCTCTTAACCCTTAACCCACAACCCCACCCACTCCTCACTCTTTCTCTCTCTATCTTGATCCAACACCCCAACCTCCTCCACCTCTCCTTCAACCAAGATTCCGGCTGTTTCGCCGCCGGGACCGACCGTGGCTTCTGCATCTACAACTGCGACCCCTTCCGAGAGATCTTCCACCAAGGCTTCAACACCGGAAGACCATCAGAGCCGATGCATCGGCAAGCTCTCCTTCCGATCGTAGGTCAAGTCCGTGCGCCTCAGGCGGGACCGGATTGTTGTCATTCTTCTTCAGAAGATCTATGTTTATAATTTCACCGATTTGTAACCTAGAACATCAGCATCATCTTCTTCGTCTGAATCAAAGTCCCATGAGTTTATCTGTTCACTCTCTGATTCCATTGAGTTCTCAAAGCCAGAATCTGATTCGTGCTTGCAATTGGAATCGGAACTCTGCGGTTCCTTTTCGAAATTAGGTTCCAATTCAATGTAATCATCATCAATCTCTTTTGCAAAAGATGGAATCAAAACTTCAGGCTCAGGTTCATTGACAGAACCAACATCTTGAGGGCGAATTGAGATAAACCCATCATCGGAGTCATCTGATTCTGGGTGATCATCAAGAGGATCGATTTCAGACTCCTGAGACAAATCAAAACCATAGCAGAAACTATCATTTCTCATGATAAACTCTCCCAACCAATTATCCTGTTCCTGCTTCAAACCACCACTTTCACCCAAATTTAACTCACTTTTCTCATGTAAGTCATGAACTTCTTCACAATTCGAAGCATCTGCAACAAAATCCTTGGAACCTTCTTCCAAATCAATTGAATGATTTGAATCAGTATCAAAAACATCAACCCTTTGTAGAATTTGACCCGAAAAAGACTCTTCTTCTACAAAAGCATTAACCTTTTCATCCGATGGAACATTAAAACTCTCACTCAATTCTTTCTGTTCATCTTCAATTTCACCCTGTTGTTTGACCTCTAATTCCCTTAAATCTTGACCTATTCCTTTTTCTTTAATGATGAATTATCTTCCATTAATGGAGGTTCAACAAAAATTCATGAACAGTGAAGCTACCTGACTCTGGCTCCGCAGCAAATCCACCAAAATCATGAACAGATACGAATTGATAATTACTTGTGCTCGTCTTCATCGTTGTTATCGTTGTTAACCTATTCTCCATGAAAACATCCCCTGTTTCCTCTATCTTTACATCAGGGGTACCTTTATCAATGATCAAATCTTCTTCTTTAAGAGAGAGAAAGAGTGAGGAGTGGGTGGGGTTGTGGGTTAAGGGTTAAGAGATAGAGAGAGAAAGAGATAAAGAGAGAAAGGGTAATTTTGTCATTTCATAAAATATTAACAGAATTATTTAACGTCGTTAGTCGTTTGGATGCAAATGGGAACAAAAATAAAACGTTAGGGGGTATTTGAGGATTTTTAAACTGTAGGGATGCAAAAGGTTAAAATCACCAAACCTCAGGTATGCAAACGGTAATTTACTCATATATATATATATATATATATATATATATATATATATATATATATATATATATATATATATATATATATATAATATATATATATATATATAGGATCAGGATTATTACAAAACCAATTTTTATTTTTAGAACCAAAAGAAACATTGATTTACATAAATGTAAATGACGAATCATTGATTTACATATATGTAAGTTAAGGCTGATAATATTTAGTTGTTTTACATACATGTATGATATACACATATGTAAAACAGCTCAAGTATCATTAGACTTAAGTTTCATTTATGTAAATCAATGGTTCTTTGGTTCTAAAAATAAAACATGGTCCTGTAATGATACTAACCATATATATATATATATATATATATATATATATATAGGATCAGGATCATTACAGAACCATTTTTTATTTTTAGAACCAAAAGAACCATTGATTTACATAGATGTAAGTTAAACCTGATGATATTTAGTTATTTTTTATAGTTTATTGTTCATGTCTGATATACACATATGTAAAACAGCTCAAGTATTACCAGACTTAATATACATTTATGTAAATCAATGGTTCTGTAGTTCTGAAAATAAAAAGTAGTTCTATAATGATCCTAACCCTATATATATATATATATATATATATAGAGAGAGAGAGAGAGAGAGCACACATCCATCATGAAATTTAAATATCAACTATATTCTTAAAAGCTATTTTTTTAACAACGCCTACATATTTTCTAAGATAACTTTGTTGTGGGCAAGACTAGAGCTCACAAACTCTTGGTCATGAGTCTTGTCTCTTACCACTAGTTATAGTAGTCGAAATATCATATTTATCCATTTTATTATAACAATTCAAGAGAACATTATTTTACATTTATTTTTTCTAAAACCTTAAAGTTTCATATTTATCCATTTTCAATTTGAAAACTTAATATATATATATATATGTATATATATATGTGTATATATATATATAAGGGGAGGATCTAATGGAAACCACACTTAAGATGAAAACTATGAAAACCTATTAATAACCATTGATCATTTAGATCAATAGTTATTAATTGACATCCCTTATTTTAGTTAAGTGAATAAGTAAAAAAATATATTTAATATTAATAAGGGTATTTTGGGTATAAAACAATTCTGGTAACTGATCCCTAAATCAATTCCTAAAAAATTTGAGTTATTGTGATTCCGTTTCAATCAACAATCAAAATTTACCGAATCAAGAATCGATATAAAGCAATCTTGTTATTGTTATACATTGATTCGACACTGAAATTCATCACATTCTTGAAGAAGAAGTTTGAAGACGAAGAACACGCGCATGAAGAAACCACATTCAAGGTTCGTAATGTATATGTGTAAAAGTTGTAAATTTTTGCGAAATTGGTACATATAAACGCCAAAAACTATATAGAGTTGAGAATATTAATGATTTTGATGTGTAATGAGAGGGATTTTTTTACGAATTTTATGTTTATTGAAGTAGTCTTTTTGGCAGTAACATTGCGAAAGGTTGATACATTTTGATTGTTTAGGAGTTGATGATTATTGATGGAATTGTGGGTGATGAATGTTAAAACTAGTAGAAATCGAAGAAATAAATTAGGTTTTTTTGGGATGTTGGCTGTGTTATGTACAGAATAGAGTGAAGAGTTAACCGATGGTACATATGTGTACCGAAAAATTTAAAACGATTTCAGTGGTGTTGAATGTACATTTTTAACATTTCAAATAAGATTATTAGGAGTTTAAAGACTTAATTTACTTGAAGATAATACTGAGAAATTTTAAAATTTTAAATATGACTCTGAGTATATGGAAGCTTATTTGTAGTGGTACATATATGAACCTTAAAGACATACATATGCAGATGTTTAAATGTTTGTAAAAAAACAACAATAGTCATTTTGTGTGGGAAAAGATTATGACTTTTCCTTCCAAATGGTCAATATATGTCAGTGAAGAACTACGACTTTTTTTGTGTAAATGTGTGCAGAGAATTATGTTAATTATGTTGTATTTTGAATACTTTTAAACACTATAATTTGGTATGCAGTTAAAATGAAAATTGAAAGGATCGCAAAACGAACAAGTTTTAGTAAGTTCACAAACACTTCCGCTGATCCGATTGAGGTAGACGATATTGAAGACCCATCGCCTAAAATCGAAGGTAAAACATTTGAATTGTTTGTGTTTTCTATACATGAGTTACATATAGGAACAATAGTATATCCTGTTATGTTCTGTATATGTTGTTTTAATAAAACAGGTACATATATGTGTTAGGGTGCATATGTTTTTGGTTACATGTTCATATATATAAAGTTTCTGGTACATATATGTATCAACTGCATATATGAACAATAGTGATCCTGTTATGTTATGTATATATTGTTTAAATAAAACAAATACATATATGGAAGCTTATATATATATATACATAGATATATATATATATATATATACATATATACATATATATATACATATATATATGTATATATATATGTATATATATATATATATGTATATGTGTATATATATATGTATATATGTATATCTATATATATAGATATATACATATATATACATATATACATCTATATATATATATACACACATATATATACATATATATACATATATATATACATATATATATATACATATATATATACATATATATATATATATACATATATGTGACAACCCGAGTTTTCGGTTAATATTATTAAACTAATTTTCACCGCTTACCGCCAATTTAATCCATTTTACTATTATTTAAGAATAATAATAATAATAATACTAATAATAACAATAATAATAATAATACTAATAGTAATAATAATAATAATAATAATAACAACTTAGAATTAAAGTGCAGAGGTAATTTTGTAACTTTTAAAACTTGTTTTAAAAGCTTTCTGCATAAAATAATAATAGCACAAAACCCCAGGGACCAAATGTGTAATTTTTCTTTTCAAAACCCACCCCCGCCCGTCGCCCTTTCTTCACCGCCGGCCACCTCCGGCCATCTCTCCGGCGAGAGCCAAAACCCTCCAACAAACGCGGTGTTGACCAGATTAACATCCCGACACATTTCAGTGGATGAATCGAACGTGGGGCAACTTTCAATTTAAGAATTGCTAGTGCGAATGCCACCAAACCGACCACCCACATTTTTGGCCAAACAAACGGCCCACAATCACCACTAACACTAATAAACGATTAATTAATTGACTATAAATGAACCCTCAATCGCCTCTGATCGATTACACCATTCATTTTCAAACAAAACACACACAGACATCGTGTTCGATCACTACCACCACCCGCGACCTGTTCTTCGTGAGTTAATCATCAAATCGACACCATTCTGGTAATCAAACACACCCACATGCTCGATTTTAGGTGGGGGTCAAAAGCCCCATGTTTATTTCTGTGATTACTGTCGAATTGGGTTTCGATTTTGGATTCAAAGATCTAGGGTTCTTCGGATTTGGGGGGATTGTTGAGGTTTGTGTTTAAAGGATTTAAAACCCGGGTATTATCACGGCCACGGCCTTTGGTTCACCGGTTCCCTGTCCACTATCCAACCGAGAGGTCCCGGGTTCGACCCCGGGCCACCTCATTTATTTTTTTAATAGCTTTTTAAGCTTTTAAAAACTACAAAAAAATACCTAAAAATTATAGAAATTATTTCATAAACGCTGTTTATTTTTAAAACCACCAAATTAATTTTCTGGAATTTATTTTTTAAAATATCTTAACATTTATTAATTTCAAAACAAATGATATAATTAAACTAACTTTTATAAAATAGATGTAAATATTGTTGATTTATTAAAACGTTACATGTTCAATAATACAATTGTATTATTTTCTTATTTTAACTTATTACTTATCATTTGTTTCAAATAATAAATCATTAATCTTTTGATCCGATGATATTTTTAAATGTATATCTAACCTTTATATTTAAATTATTTTCTTTCAAGATAATTAAAGGAATAGTCTTTTTAATTAAATCAAAACATAAATGATTACGTTAAAAACTTATTACTTATAAAAACCCTAAATTCTTATCGAAACCCTAGTTCGCGTATGATCGTTAAACCTTATTAATAACCTAAATCTTAAAATATATATATATACATGTTTAGGTATTTCGTGAAGGCGTTCGTTGGAACAACGACTATCATCCTAATTAATCATTTTATATACATACTTACACGCCAAGTGATTTACAGCCCCACTTTTACTTTATACTATTTTTGGGGGAGAGAAACATGCGGTTTTCATAAACGTTACATTACATTGGGTTTTTATGATACTGCATATACATGATACTATGTTTGTATACTTTGCCCTTCGGACCGTTAATACACAAGTAGCGAGGTGATTGTTAGTAGATCTACTAGGATTGACATACCCCGCCCGGGCTAGTCGCGCTAGCTGGTCAAACGGGTGAACGATTATCCTGTTTTACTGTGTTGTGGCGTGGGATCCACAGCCGGGGCCTACTTTATTATTTGATTACATGTCAGCTCGGTCGCGACTTCGTACACATAGTGATCATTATGGATTAGCTACCCATGATATGCTTTGATTACAAAATCCGGGAATTTCATTACTGATACTTACTGTTTTCTGACAAACCTGTGAACTCACCAGTCTTGTACTGACTTTTACATGTTTTCTCTCAGGTCAATGATATGGCATGTTTAGAAGCACAGCATCCACTGCATGACATTCCGCGTTCATCCCAAATTGTTTTCAAGACTTAATTTCATGTACTTTACATAAAATGGATTGGACGCGTGTTTGCTTGTTCCAAAACCGTTGTTAAATTTTTTCCTGTTTTCGCTTCCGCAATACTTAAATATATTTGGTTTGTTTCATTAAAATTAATCAACTTATATGATTTGTAATTATCGAGTCGTTTGGTGTAACTGATGCTTATCTGAGATCTTGGTTATGTCACACGCCTGACGGTAAAACCCCGTACGTGGAAAATGAGGGTGTGACAGATTGGTATCAGAGCATTAGTTATAGCGAACTAAAATGAACTTTGCATCTCATTTGCATTGCATTTTAGACTATAGCTGGATTTGTATTAGTTACACACACATATATTACTAAGCTGTGCTTACTAAATTTGGATGCCTGAAAACTTTTGCTTTAACATATCCCTGTGAGCTTACGACTACAGGGATGGTGACTCCGAGTTGCTGTGAGTCACGGGAAGGGTTACTTATGAATTTCCTGAACTTTTGGTTACCTGAAAACTTTTGCTTTAACATATTCCTGTGAACATAGACACCTGTATTCTGGATTTCCTGGCAAAAGGCCTTCGGGCTAAGGCAAGCATATCGTATAAATCTCATTGTGAGACCAGTTATGCTTACCTGGGGATTTTTGGGATGAGTGATAAACTATGGTCAATACACAGGTCTCTAAGGCAAATAGGTCAAATTACCTTGGCGTGTCAATGATTCCCAAACTTTACTGATTCTTTCATATACTTTGATTGATCGACCCTGATATAATACATACATATTTGGTACTTCTATCATTGATGACCACTGTACTTGACAAGATATATTAGCCTGATAGGAGGAACCGGGGTGATCATGCAAAGCAAATTACCATTACAGGTGCACACGTAATTGTAATTGTCGTGCATGCTAAGTCCGGTGAATTTGGTCGGGTGGTAACGTTGTAGTCAGTATAAGCCATCATTTCTACACATTAAGCAGGAAATTCTCGGTTTTCATAGAACATAGCTACTGATGTAGAAACTATCCTTCAAATTCTACTTGTATGAATGCTCACTCTTACCTCGAACTCGGATGAAATTCAAACCATGATGTGTGTCTTAATCCCTCGGATTCGAACTGATCCTCTAGTTTGTCTGTTACTTTAAATTCTTGGACTTCTTTTCCTTATCATTCCAAGACAAAGGGTTATTTTCATGCGACCGAGAATTTTGAATTCTGATATCTGGTTGGATATTCACTTATTTATGTATGTGATAATTTAAAGAATGTCTGGAAGAGGACGTGGACGCGGGAGAGGCAACATCTCCATGACACCTGCAGAATTGGCGGCGATAATCAACCAGAGTGTTACCGCAGCGTTGGCAAGCCAACACCCTCCACAACGGAACCCCATTGGACAACCAGCTTGCACCTACAAGTCCTTTATGGACTGCAAACCTAATCCGTTCAATGGAACTGAGGGAGCAGTGGGACTACTCCGTTGGTTCGAAAAACTAGAGTCGGTGTTTGAAATCTGTGACTGCCCTGCCGAGAGTAGGGTGAAATATGCTGCTGGTACTATGGATGGTACCGCACTGAGCTGGTGGAAAACGCAAGTCCAGATGTTGGGTGTTGCAGCTGCAAATGCCATGACTTGGGAAGGATTCAAGAGGTTGTTGAAAGAGGAATACTGTTCCAGAGATGAAGTGCAGAAACTAGAAACTGAATTCTGGAATTTAAAAATGGAGGGTTCCGAGGTTGAAGCCTACACGACTCGTTCCCACGAGTTGGCCACCTTATGTCCCACTATGGTCAACCCGGCTTACAAACGGGTTGAAAGGTACATCGACGGACTAGTACCTGAAATCTAGAGCATGGTCACCACTGCTAGACCAGCTACCATTCAGGAAGCTGTCCAACTGGCCCACAAGTTGACTGACCAGGCTGTCGCGCAGGGTAAACTGCCCCCGCGTGGTGCTGCATCTGGTTTCCACAATAACAAGAGGAAATGGGAACCATCTGCTAGCGGAAAGCAATCTTCATCCTCTACTTATCAAACTCAACACAAGAAGTTCAACCCGTCCCAATCTTCTCATGACATGGGGAAATCGGGCGGTTATCACGGAAATCTTCCGAAGGGCAATAAATGTAACTTTCATCATACTGGGCAATGCACAAGGAACACTTGTGAGAGGTGTGGAAAGTTTGGGCATGCTGCCAAGGATTGTAGGGTAAACCTCTCGGGAAAAGCACCTCAATAGCAGCAGCAACACTATAACCGTACCGGGTGTTACGAATGCGGACAACCCGGTCACTTTAAAAGGGAATGCCCAAAGCTAAAAGGGAATGGAAATAGTGGTGCTACAGAAAAGCCTAAAGACAACAACAATAGTGGTGGCGGTGGCAGAGGCAGAGTCTTCATCATGGGCTCAGGTGAGGCTCGAAACGACCCTACTGTAGTATCTGGTAGATTCTCTATTAATGGGTGTTATGCCTTTGTTTTATTTGACTCTGGTGCCGATAAAAGTTATGTATCCATAGAATTTAGCAAAGTACTAGGAATGGTACCTACTAACCTGACTTCTGAGTACACCATAGAAATAGCCGATGGTAGGACGATAACAGCAACCCAAGTGTTTAGAAACTGCAAGCTAGGCTTATCTGGACACACTTTCTGCATAGACCTTATTCCTGTCACACTAGGAAGCTTCGATGTAGTAGTCGGGATGGATTGGTTATCCCAGAACAGTGCTGAGATCATTTGCAAGGAGAAGCTGATCAAGTTACCCATCTTGGACGATGAAATTCTTATAGTGGAAGGTGATAAGGTGGGAGCGGTGGTCAGCATCATATCATATTTGAAGGCTCAGAAATGTCTCAGAAAAGGACACCTTGCCTTGTTGGCATTTATTACTGAAACGAAGACGGATGAAAGGCGAATCGAAGATATTCCCGTTGTGAGAGACTTCCCTGAAGTATTTCCCGAAGACCTACCTGGCCTTCCTCCACACAGACAGGTGGAATTCCAGATTGAATTAGCACCTGGAGCAGCTCCGATCGCTCGGGCGTCGTAGCGTCTGGCACCGAACGAACTACAAGAGCTGTCTAAGCAATTGCAAGAATTGTTAGACAAGGGATTCATACGTCCCAGCTCTTCACCTTGGGGAGCTCCAGTGCTTTTCGTTAAAAAGAAAGATGGAACCTTCAGGATGTGTATTGACTACCGCGAACTGAACAAGGTGACAATCAAGAATAGGTATCCACTTCCACGCATTGATGATTTGTTTGACCAGTTGCAAGGATCTAGCTACTATTCCAAGATTGACTTGAGATCAGGTTATCATCAGTTGAGGGTTCGATAGGAAGACATCTCCAAGACTGCGTTTCGGACACGCTATGGGCTCTACGAGTTCACCGTAATGCCTTTTGGGCTGACCAATGCCCCAGCAGTTTTCATGGACCTCATAAATCGTGTCTGCAAACCTTATTTGGATAAGTTTGTCATTGTCTTCATTGATGACATACTGATCTACTACCGTAATAAGGAAGATCATGAGGGACATTTGAGGACCATACTGGAATTACTGAGAGATGAACAGCTTTACGCAAAATTCTCAAAATGTGACTTCTGGATGCGTGAAGTGCAATTCCTTGGGTACGTGGTGAATGAAAAGGGTATACATGTTGATCCTTCAAAGATTAAAGCAATCAAGGATTGGCCGGCACCAAAGACGCCTACTGAGGTGCGACAATTCCTTGGTTTGGCAGGCTATTACCGGAGGTTTATCGAAGGATTTTCTAAATTAGCGCAACCTTTGACTGCCTAACCCATAAGGGAATAATTTATAAGTGGGGCAGCAAAGAGGAAACAGCGTTTCAGGCGCTTAAAGACAAACTCGGCAGCGCACCAATCCTAGCCTTACCAGAAGGAACTGATGACTTTGTTGTTTACTGTGATGCATCCATCCAGGGTTTGGGGTGTGTATTGATGCAACGTGACAAAGTCATAGCTTATGTATCTAGACAGCTCAAGGTGCATGAGAAGAACTACACAACGCATGATCTGGAACTGGGAGCTGTAGTGTTTGCCTTGAAGATCTGGAAACACTACTTATATGGAACCAAGTGCACGATATATACAGATCATAAGAGCCTCCAGCACATATATGATCAGAAGGAACTGAATATGCGGCAATGATGATGGTTAGAATTACTCAATGATTATGACTGTGTGATCAAGTACCATCCGGGTAAGGCTAATGTGGTAGCCGATGCCCTTAGTCGTAAGGAAACCCTAAAGCCTCGTCGGGTGCGTGCATTACAAATGACTATCCACTCTGACCTACCAGTGCAAATCAAAGCTGCTCAATCTGAGGCCTTGAAGACGGAGAATCTCAAAGCAGAATCCATGCGAGGCATGGAGAAACAATTGGAGGGTAAAGCTGATGGAATCCGTTATTTTATGAAACGGATCTGGGTACCACAGTACGGGAATTTGCGAGAGCTGATAATGGATGAAGCTCATAAGTCACGTTACTCGATCCATCCAGGTTCAGACAAGATGTATCAGGACCTGAAAGAATTTTACTGGTGGCCAAAAATGAAAGCAGAGATAGCCACATACGTAAGCAGATGCCTAACTTGTTCAAAGGTTAAGGTAGAATACCAGAGACCATCCGGTTTACTCCAACAACCGGAAATTCCAGTGTGGAAATGGGAGCAGATCTCAATGGACTTCGTCACGAAGTTACCTAGGACTCCCAGCGGATGCGATACCATTTGGGTTATAGTAGATCGCTTAACGAAATCCGCACACTTTCTGGCAATCCGAGAGACTGATCGAATGGAGAAGCTGACACGTATCTATTTAAGGGAAATAGTCTCTCGACATGGCGTGCCGATATCTATCATTTCTGATCGTGACGCTTGGTTTACTTCTCACTTCTGGCAATCATTACAACGATCATTGGGAACGCGGCTGGATATGAGTACTGCGTATCACCCGCAGACTGATGGTCAAAGCGAGCGTACGATCCAGACATTGGAAGATATGTTGCGAGCCTGTGTGATCGATTTTGGCAGCAGCTGGGAAACTCATTTACCATTGGTTGTGTTCTCCTATAATAACAGTTATCACACCTCGATCAAGGCAACTCCATTTGAGGCACTATATGGACGTAAGTGCCGATCTCCTATCTGTTGGGCAGAAGTAGGAGAAAGCCAACTTACAGGACCTGAACTTATGCACGAAACGACCGAGAAGATCGTGCAAATTCGTAACCGTATGGCAGCAGCACGTGATCGACAAAAGAGTTACGCTGACAAGCGTCGTAAGCCATTGGAGTTTCAGGTTGGTGACAAAGTACTGTTGAAAGTCTCACCCTGGAAAGGTGTAATACGCTTTGGAAGACGGGGGAAACTAAACCCTAGGTACGTGGGGCCGTTTGAGATTGTCAAACGGGTTGGCCCGGTGGCTTATCAACTGAACTTACCTGACGAACTCATGAATCACTGGTTGTTCCATTAGAAGAGCTGAAAATCGATGAACAGCTTCGTTTCATTGAAGAACCAGTAGAGATTATGGATCGAGAAGTAAAAACACTAAAGCGTAGCAAAATTCCCATTGTGCGCGTTAGATGGAACTCTAAGCATGGACCAGAATTTACCTGGGAACGTGAGGACCAAATGAAGAAGAAGTATCCACAACTATTCAACAATCAGACTTCCACTTCTTAGGAAATCCAAGAAACCCAAGTGAGCTGAACACTCTTCTATTGTTGCTGTTAAACCTGACGTTCGTTGTGATTGTATCCTAATTTTCGGGACGGAAATTTCTTCAACAAGGGGATAATGTGACAACCCGAGTTTTCGATTAGTATTATTAAACTAATTTTCACCGCTTACCGCCAATTTAATCCATTTTACTATTATTTAAGAATAATAATAATAATAATACTAATAATAACAATAATAATAATAATACTAATAGTAATAATAATAATAATAATAATAATAATAATAATAATAATAATAATAACAACAACTTAGAATTAAAGTGCAGGGGGTAATTTTGTAACTTTTAAAACTTGTTTTAAAAGCTTTCTGCATAAAATAATAATAGCACAAAACCCCAGGGACCAAATGTGTAATTTTTCTTTTCAAAACCCACCCCCCGCCCGTCGCCCTTTCTTCACTGCCGGCCACCTCCGGCCATCTCTCTGGCGAGAGCCAAAACCCTCCAACAAACGTGATTTTGACCAGATTAATATCCCCGACACATTTCAGTGGATGAATCGAACGTGGGACAACTTTCAATTAAGAATTGCTAGTGCGAATGCCACCAAACCGACCACCCACATTTTCGGCCAATCACCACTAACACTAATAAACGATTAATTAATTGACTATAAATGAACCCTCAATCGCCTCTGATCGATTACACCATTCATTTTCAAACAAAACACACACAGGCATCGTGTTCGATCACTACCACCACCCGCGACCTGTTCTTCGTGAGTTAATCATCAAATCGACACCATCCTGGTAATCAAACACACCCACATGCTCGATTTTAGGTGGGGATCAAAAACCCATGTTTATTTCTGTGATTACTGTCGAATTGGGTTTCGATTTTGGATTCAAAGATCTAGGGTTCTTCGGATTTGGGGGGGATTGTTGAGGTTTGTGTTTAAAGGATTTAAAACCCGGGTATTACCGCGGCTACGGCCTTTGGTTCACCGGTTCCCTGTCCACTATCCAACCGAGAGGTCCCGGGTTCGACCCGGGCCACCTCATTTATTTTTTTAATAGCTTTTAAGCTTTTAAAAACTACAAAAAAATACCTAAAAATTATAGAAATTATTTCATAAACGTTGTTTATTTTTAAAACCACCAAATTAATTTTCTGGAATTTATTTCCTAAAATATCTTAACATTTATTAATTTCAAAACAAATGATATAATTAAACTAACTTTTATAAAATAGATGTAAATATTGTTGATTTTATTAAAACGGTACATGTTCGATAATACAATTGTATTATTTTCTTATTTTAACTTATTACTTATCATTTGTTTCAAATAATAAATCATAAATCTTTTGATCCGATGATATTTTTAAATGTATATCTAACCTTTATATTTAAATTGTTTTCTTTCAAGATAATTAAAGGAATAGTCTTTTTAATTGAATCAAAACATAAATGATTACGTTAAAAACTTATTACTTATAAAAATCCCAAATTCTTATCGAAACCCTAGTTCGCGTATGATCGTTAAACCTTATTAATAACCTAAATCTTAAAATATATATATATACATGTTTAGGTATTTCATGAAGGCGTTCGTTGGAACAACGACTATCATCCTAATTAATCATCTTATATACATACTTACACGCCAAGTGAGTTTACAGCCCCACTTTACTTTATACTATTTTTGGGGGAGAGAAACATGCGGTTTTCATAAACGTTACATTACATTGGGTTTTTGTGATACTGCATATACATGATACTATGTTTGTATACTTTGCCCTTCGGACCGTTAATACGCAAGTAGCGAGGTGATTGTTAGTAGATCTACTGGGATTGACATACCCCGCCCGGGCTAGTCGCGCTAGCTGGTCAAACGGGTGAACGGTTATCCTGTTTTACTGTGTTGTGGTGTGGGATCCACAGCCGGGGCCTACTTTATTATTTGATTACATGTCAGCTCGGTCGCGATTTCGTACACATAGTGATCATTATGGATTAGCTACCCATGATATGCTTTGATTACAAAATCCGGGAATTTCATTACTGATACCTACTGTTTTCTGACAAAACTGTGAACTCACCAGTCTTGTACTGACTTTTGCATGTTTTCTCTCAGGTCAATGATATGGCATGTTTAGAAGCACAGCATCCACTGCATGACATTCCGTTTTCATCCCAAACTGTTTTCAAGACTTAATTTCATGTACTTTACATAAAATGGATTGGACGCGTGTTTGCGTGTCCAAAACCGTTGTTAAATGTTTCCTGTTTTCGCTTCCGCAATACTTAAATATATTTGGTTTGTTTCATTAAAATTAATCAACTTATATGATTTGTAATTATCGAGTCGTTTGGTATAACTGATTCTTATCTGAGATCCTGGTTATGTCACACGCCTGAAGGTAAAACCACGTACGTGGAAAATGAGGGTGTGACAATATATATATATATATATACATATACATATACATATATATATATATATATATATATATATATATATGGGGGCTTTCAAATGAGAACTATAATTTTGTAAAAAACTAAAAGAACCACCATCAGCCAATAAGATTTTTTGATAATTATTTTAAGTTTTTGTTAATTAATTAACTATCAAAAGGGGCAATTATGTAATTTAATAATTTCAAATTGGGTTATTGGACTTGTAAATAACTGTTCCAACTGTATGCAAAACTAACCTGCGATCCATTATTCATATTCAATTTACGCAGATTCATAAAGTCAATTTTGTTACCTTTTCATTCAATTGATCATGCAAAATATAAAAAATAAAAAAATGAGTGTGGTTCCCTTTTGCTTCAATCGATAACAGCGATTTGTTGGATATTATTAATAGGTAATTGATTCCTGTTATTGTCAATTAAGTTATTTTTAACCTACTTTTATTTATTTCATGGTATTTTTTTTAGATAAAACAAGTGATTACCCATCCGCGAGCAATGCAATTGCTGAATTTCAGGATGCACTTGTTGATGAAAGTATTTTGAACAATGAGAACATTACATCATGTTCCAATGAGGTTCTCGTATTGTAAAATATGTAGAAAGAAACTCTAGTTTGGTTTATAAGATGGATATTTATAGTGCGGATGATGGATGCAATATACAAAACACTTATTTTTGTTCTACTAGTGTTGGATTCTCCACTACACAATAAGGGCAAGACACTGATGGTTGAATCTAGTCAATGATATGAATATAATTATGAATTTAAAATCACTTTGAGGATAGTATGTATGAAGACTCATATGATGCCTTGTGTAATTGGGATGACATATGTATCTTTTTGTTTTCTGATTTGTAAATAAAACTAATATCATGAGAAGAAAGTCTTCATAATGTTTGTGCATTTCTTATTTGATAATAACAAGTTTTTATTTTTGTATGTTATTTTTTGTAGGTGCATTGGTTAGTTAAAATTTATGTTTTATAAAGTTAATTTGACATTGTTAAGTTAAGTATGAACAACTAGAAGTTTTATAAAGATGGTCTTTAGGTAAATGTGCATTGCCTTTCAAAAAAAAAAAGTAAATGTGCATTAATGCACTTTGTTTTAAAATAAGTATAATGTCAAACAAATGGGATGCTAGGGCTGTATGATCCTCTGTCTTAAATATATGTATTAATGTCTGTAATTTGAATTCTTATTGTATTATATAGTATGATAACTTGTAAATGACATATAGAGAGTGGGTTTCAATTAATGTATATGGTTAGTGGTCTTTGTTTTTTGAGAATTTCTATCTAAACAGAAACTTATTCTCCTAGAATTCATGTATATATGTATTTAACATTTTATTTAAAAGTAAATTTGTTGTGTATTATTAGGCTTTTGTTGAGATAGAATTACATACAATGTAATCCATAGATGCATAAAATATATTTGAAAGAATGCACATATACATAAAACAGTGCGAAAATGCATATATGCATCCACTAATTTAATAAAAAGTGTTAATATGCACAAACCAATTTTTGTAAATACACACATATTTACAGTAAATACAAATGTATGTTATGTTTGTCTTCATGCACATATGCATATACATTATACACATATTGTGCATCTAGATACGTATATATCCATTGTAGAAAAATAGAAATTTATATATTTTAAAAAACTTATGACACTAAAAAATATTTCACCAGGTACCTAAAACACCAAAAAAAAACATAAGAGTTATGAAGTCTCCATGACTTCCGATACTAGTTAAATTTTTATTATGAATTGTGATTAACAAAATATATTGAATTAAATAAACTTCGTTTATGAAACACTTTCTAATTCAACACAAAATAAAAGATGGATGTTGGGATGAATAAATATTATGTCTAAGGTAGTTTAATATTAAAAGTATTAGACGTAGGAAAATGGGCTGACGGCCAAGATTTAAAATTTGCTTATTGGGAAGTAGAAAAAATAGGAAGTTGAAGTTTCAATTGCCCCACGATCTAACTGAAATTTTAAGTATATTGTAGAATACCAAATTTACCCTTATAGTGGACTAAAGATGGTGTTAAAATTATAGAAAATTACTATCTTATCACTTTTAACTACAATCCTTGATCTTATTAATCTAAGGTTAAGATTGGTTCTTTTGGTTTTTAACAAAAAAATGGTTTTCAATAGAATGCATCCCTATATATATATATATATATATATATATATATATATATATATATAATATATATAATATAAATATATATATATATATATATAGGTAGAGGTTCTAATAAGAATAATTTTTGCCTAAGTATGCTAAGAAGGAATAAGAAGATGACATGTGGCACTCTTAAAATTAGGGTTAAAGGGCATTATGGTCCTAAAACACACTCATTAGTCCCGTTTGTATTTTATCAAAATGCAGCACAATCTGTAACCAACCACATCTCCCCCAACCATCTCCCTCCATCACATCCGATCGATTGGGGCTTCAATCGAGCAGGTGGTTAAAGCACATCCGATCGATTAGGGCTTCAATCGAGCAGGTGGTTAAAGCTTCAATCGAGAAGGTGGTTAGGGCTTCAATCGAGCAGGTCTACCTTCAGCACATTGGCACAGGTGAATCCTCTCCTCTGCTTCGATCTTCTCTCCGATCTCATATCCTCCATTGATGAAGAGCCCAAGGTCAGTGTATCTAACTATCTATAACTCTGTACGGTTGATTGTGATTGTGTGATTTGTATCGCTTTAATACTGATACGGTGATTTTGTTCGTTAACGGTTCTAAAAATTCTGTGTATCTAACCGATCTCATATCCTCCTCCATGATGAAGAGCCCAAGGTCTGTGTATCTAACTATTTATGAAAGTTGTGCTGTTTTATGAAATATAGCACAGCTTTGTGCTGTTTTATAAAATACAGCCACAGCACAGCTTTGTGCTGTTTATAAAATACAGCACAGCCTGCTGTTTTATGAAACACAGCACGGCTTTGTGCTGTTTTATGAAACACAGCACGGCCTTGTGCTGTTTTATGAAACACAGCACGGCCTTGTGCTGTTTTATGAAACACAGCACGGCCTTGTGCTGTTTTATGAACACAGCACGGCCTTGTGCTGTTTTATGAAACACAGCACGGCCTTGTGCTGTTTTATGAAATACAGCACGGCCTTGTGCTGTTTAATGAAACACAGCACGGCCTTGTGCTGTTTTATGAAACACAGCACGGCCTTGTGCTGTTTTATGAAACACAGCACGGCCTTGTGCTGTTTTATGAAAACAGCAGCGGCCTTGTGCTGTTTTATGAAACACAGCACGGCCTTGTGCTGTTTTATGAAACACAGCACGGCCTTGTGCTGTTTTATGAAACACAGCACGGCCTTGTGCTGTTTTATGAAACACAGCACGGCCTTGTGCTGTTTATGAAACACAGCACGGCCTTGTGCTGTTTTATGAAACAGCACGGCCTTGTGCTGTTTTATGAAACACAGCACGGCTTGTGCTGTTTTATGAAACACAGCACGGCCTTGTGCTGTTTTATGAAACACAGCACGGCCTTGTGCTGTTTTATGAAACACAGCACGGCCTTGTGCTGTTTTATGAAACACAGCACGGCCTGTGCTGTTTTATGAAACACAGCACGGCCTTGTGCTGTTTTATGAAACACAGCACGGCCTTGTGCTGTTTTATGAAACACAGCACGGCCTTGTGCTGTTTTATGAAACACAGCACAGCCTGTGCTGTTTTATGAAACACAGCACGGCCTTGTGCTGTTTTATGAAACACAGCACGGCCTTGTGCTGTTTTATGAAACACAGCACGGCCTTGCTGTTTTATGAAACACAGCACGGCCTGTGCTTTTTATGAAACACAGCACGGCCTTGTGCTGTTTTATGAAACACAGCACAGCCTGTGCTGTTTTATGAAACACAGCACAGCCTTGTGCTGTTTTATGAAACACAGCACGGCCTTGTGCTGTTTTATGAAACACAGCACAGCTTGTGCTGTTTATGAAACACAGCACAGCGTTGTGCTTTTTTATGAAACACAGCACAGCCTTGTGCTGTTTTATGAAACACAGCACAGCGTTGTGCTGTTTTATGAAACACAGCACAGCCTTGTGTTGTTTTATGAAATACAGCACGGCTTTGTGCTGTTTTATGAAATGCAGTAATCATCTTATATACATACTTACACGCCAAGTGAGTTTACAGCCCAACTTTTACTTTATACTATTTTGGGGGAGAGAACATGCGGTTTTCATAAAACGTTACATTACATTGGGTTTTTGTGATACTGCATATACATGATACTATGTTGTATACTTTGCCCTTCGGACCGTTAATACGCAAGTAGCGAGGTGATTGTTAGTAGATCTACTGGGATTGACATACCCGCGCCCGGCTAGTCGCGCTAGCTGGTCAAACGGTGAACGGTTATCCTGTTTTTACTGTGTTGTGTTGTGGGATCCACAGCCGGGGCCTACTTTATTATTTGATTACATTCAGCTCGGTCGCGATTTCGTACACATAGTGATCATTAGGTTAGCTACCCAATATGCTTTGATTACAAAATCCGGGAATTCATTACTGATACCTACTGTTTTCTGACAAAACTGTGAACTCACCAGTCTTGTACTGACTTTTGCATGTTTTCTCTCAGTCAATGATTGGCATGTTTTAGAAGCACAGCATCCACTGCATGACATTCCGTTTTCATCCCAACTGTTTCAAGACTTAATTTCATGTACTTTAACATAAAATGGATTGGACGCGTGTTTGCGTGTCCAAAACCGTTGTTAAAGTGGTCCTGTTTTCGCTTCCGCAATACTTAAAATATTTGGTTTGTTTCATTAAAATTAATCAACTTATATGATTTGTAATTATCGAGTCGTTTGGTGTACTGATCTTATCTGAGATCCTGGTTATGTCACACGCCTGAAGGAAAACCACGTACGTGGAAAATGAGGGGGGACAATATATATATATATATACATATACATATACATATATAATATATATATATATATATATTATATATGGGGGCTTTCAAATGAGAACTATAATTTGTAAAAAACAAAAGACCACCATCAGCCAATAAGATTTTTGATAATTATTTAAGTTTTGTTAATTAATTAACTATCAAAAGGGCAATTATGTAATTTAATAATTTCAATTGGGTTATTGGACTTGTAAATAACTGTTCCAACTGTATGCAAACTACCTGCATCCATTTTCATATTCAATTTACGCAGATTCATAAAGTCATTTTTGTTACCTTTTTCATTCAATTGATCATGCAAAATATAAAAAATAAAAAAATGAGTGTGGTTCCCTTTTGCTTCAATCGATAACAGCGATTTGTTGGATATTATTATAGGGTATTGATTCCTGTTATTGTCAATTAAGTTATTTTTAACCTACTTTTATTTATTTCATGGTATTTTTTTTAGATAAAACAAGTGATTCCCATCCGCAGCAATGCAATTGCTGAATTTCAGGATGCACTTGTTGATGAAAGTATTTTGAACAATGAGAACATTACATCATTTCCAATGAGGTTCTCGGTTGTAAAATATGTAGAAAGAACTCTAGTTTGGTTTATAATTAATTTATAGTTGCGGATGATGGATGCAATATACAAACACTTATTTTTGTTCTACTAGTGTTGGATTCTCCACTACACAATAAGGGCAGACACTGATGGTTGAATCTAGTCAATGATATGAATATAATTATGAATTTAAAATCACTTTGAGGATAGTATGTATGAAGACTCATATGATGCTTGTGTAATTGGGATGACAATTTTATCTTTTTGTTTTTGATTTGTAATAAACTAATATCATGAGAAGAAAGTCTTCATAATGTTTGTGCATTTCTTATTTGATAATAACAAGTTTTATTTTTGTATGTTATTTTTTGTAGGTGCATTGTTAGTTAAAATTTATGTTTTATAAAGTTAATTTGACATTGTTAAGTTAAGTATGAACAACTAGAAGTTTTATAAAGATGGTCTTTAGGTAAATGTGCATTGCCTTTCAAAAAAAAAAAGTAAATGTGCATTAATGCACTTTGTTTTAAAATAAGTATAATGTCAAACAAATGGGATGCTAGGGCTGTATGATCCTCTGTCTTAAATATATGTATTAATGTCTGTAATTTGAATCTTATTGTATTATATAGTATGATAACTTGTAACATGACATATAGAGAGTGGGTTTCAATTAATGTATATGGTTAGTGGTCTTTGTTTTTTGAGAATTTCTATCTAAACAGAAACTTATTCTCCTAGAATTCATGTACATATGTATTTAACATTTTATTTAAAAGTAAATTTGTGTGTATTATTAGGCTTTTGTTTGAGATAGAATTACATACAATGTAATCCATAGATGCATAAAATATATTTGAAAGAATGCACATATACATAAAACAGTGCGAAAATGCATATGCATCCACTAATTTAATAAAAAGTGTTATATGCACAAACCAATTTTTGTAAATACACACATATTTACAGTAAATACAATGTATGTTATGTTTGTCTTCATGCACATATGCATATACATTATACACATATTGTGCATCTAGATACGTATATATCCATTGTAGAAAAATAGAAATTTATATATTTTAAAAAACTTATGACACTAAAAAATATTTCACCAGGTACCTAAAACACCAAAAAAAAACATAAGAGTTATGAAGTCTCCATGACTTCCGATACTAGTTAAATTAATTTTTATTATGAATTGTGATTAACAAAATATATTGAATTAAATAAACTTCGTTTATGAAACACTTTCTAATTCAACACAAAATAAAAGATGGATGTTGGGATGAATAAATATTATGTCTAAGGTAGTTTAATATTAAAAGTATTAGACGTAGGAAAATGGGCTGACGGCCAAGATTTAAAATTTGCTTATTGGGAAGTAGAAAAATAGGAAGTTGAAGTTTCAATTGCCCACGATCTAACTGAAATTTTAAGTATATTGTAGAATACCAAATTTACCTTATAGTGGACTAAAGATGGTGTTAAAATTATAGAAAATTACTATCTTATCACTTTTAACTACAATCCTTGATCTTATTAATCTAAGGTTAAGATTGGTTCTTTTGGTTTTAACAAAAAAATGGTTTTCAATAGAATGCATCCCTATATATATATATATATATATATTATATATATAATATATATATATATATATATATATATATATATATATAGGTAGAGGTTCTAATAAGAAATAATTTTTGCCTAAGTATGCTAAGAAGGAATAAGAAGATGACATGTGGCACTCTTAAAATTAGGGTTAAAGGGCATTATGGTCCTAAAACACACTCATTAGTCCCGTTTGTATTTTATCAAAATGCAGCACAATCTGTAACCAACCACCATCTCCCCCAACCATCTCCCTCCATCACATCCGATCGATTGGGGCTTCAATCGAGCAGGTGGTTAAAGCACATCCGATCGATTAGGGCTTCAATCGAGCAGGTGGTTAAAGCTTCAATCGAGAAGGTGGTTAGGGCTTCAATCGAGCAGTCTACCTTCAGCACATTGGCACAGGTGAATCCTCTCCTCTGCTTCGATCTTCTCTCCGATCTCATATCCTCCATTGATGAAGAGCCCAAGGTCAGTGTATCTACTATCTATAACTCTGTACGGTTGATTGTGATTGTGTGATTTGTATCGCTTTAATACTGATACGGTGATTTTGTTCGTTAACGGTTCTAAAAATTCTGTGTATCTAACCGATCTCATATCCTCCATTGATGAAGAGCCCAAGGTCTGTGTATCTAACTATTTATGAAAGTTGTGCTGTTTTATGAAATATAGCACAGCTTTGTGCTGTTTTATAAAATACAGCACAACAGCACAGCTTTGTGCTGTTTTATAAAATACAGCACAGCCTTGTGCTGTTTTATGAAACACAGCACGGCCTTGTGCTGTTTTATGAAACACAGCACGGCCTTGTGCTGTTTTATGAAACACAGCACGGCCTTGTGCTGTTTTATGAAACACAGCACGGCCTTGTGCTGTTTATGAAACACAGCACGGCCTTGTGTGTTTTATGAAACACAGCACGGCCTTGTGCTGTTTTATGAAACACAGCACGGCCTTGTGCTGTTTTATGAAACACAGCACGGCCTTGTGCTGTTTTATGAAACACAGCACGGCCTTGTGCTGTTTTATGAAACACAGCACGGCCTTGTGCTGTTTTATGAAACACAGCACGGCCTTGTGCTGTTTTATGAAACACAGCACGGCCTTGTGCTGTTTTATGAAACACAGCACGGCCTTGTGCGTGTTTATGAAACACAGCACGGCCTTGTGCTGTTTTATGAAACACAGCACGGCCTTGTGCTGTTTTATGAAACACAGCACGGCCTTGTGCTGTTTTATGAAACCAGCACGGCCTTGTGCTGTTTTATGAAACACAGCACGGCCTTGTGCTGTTTTATGAAACACACGGCCTTGTGCTGTTTTATGAAACACAGCACGGCCTTGTGCTGTTTTATGAAACACAGCACGGCCTGTGCTGTTTTATGAAACACAGCACGGCCTTGTGCTGTTTTATGAAACACAGCACGGCTTGTGCTGTTTTATGAAAACAGCACAGCCTGTGCTGTTTTATGAAACACAGCACGGCCTGTGCTGTTTTATGAAACACAGCACGGCCTTGTGCTGTTTTATGAAACACAGCACGGCTTGTGCTGTTTTATGAAACACAGCACGGCCTGTGCTGTTTTATGAAACACAGCACGGCCTTGTGCTGTTTTATGAAACACAGCACAGCCTGTGCTGTTTTATGAAACACAGCACAGCCTTGTGCTGTTTTATGAAACACAGCACGGCCTTGTGCTGTTTTATGAACACAGCACAGCCTTGTGCTGTTTTATGAAACACAGCACAGCGTTGTGCTGTTTTATGAAACACAGCACAGCTTGTGCTGTTTTATGAAACACAGCACAGCGTTGTGCTGTTTTATGAAACACAGCACAGCCTTGTGTTGTTTTATGAAATACAGCACGGCTTTGTGCTGTTTTATGAAATGCAGCACAAAAACGTTAAAAATGTAGCACAACTTCACATAATTTGATTTTTTTTGTAAACTATACTTAAATTAAAGAGAAAAAAATGCTTGATTTTATGGTGTAATTTATTTAAAAAATAACGTCGTATGAAAAAGTTATTAGCATTTAAAAAATAGGGGGAAATTTAAAAAGTCAACAATTGTGGGTAATATAATAAATACCCAAATTACCCTTGATTATTTATTTTTTCTACACTTTGATCTTAGCCTTTAATTAGATAATTAGAAGGCTAGATTACTTCTTAGCCTACTTAGGGAAAAATTAATTTTTAGGGGAACCTCCCTCTAGTCTTAGAGATGATTATTTGGTTAAAACTTTTATGCTACCATCTGGATCCAAATTGGAGGTATTGCTATTGAATTTATCCAAAATCAATTAGGATAGCATTCGGATAAATTTGAATAATCTGAACTAAAAAGAATCATGTAGGCACCACTCTAGTAATAATACATATGTGTGGAGTATGTAATATTGTTTAATAAAACTTAAATTCTTTATATATGCATCATGAAATCCATATTTATTTCACGATCCTTAATAATTAAAAATTAACTGAACAAACATTACCCAAACTAGTTAACCTCTGTCAGTATGGTTTTCTTTAATAAAAACAGGATCCTCTTTAGAAAAAGCATTTATAATTAATCAATTTAACACTATTGACATATCCTAACTCAATAAACTTTATTTTTATAATTTTGTTAAACTTAAAAATTACAATTGCATTGATTCGTTACAAAAACACATATAAAAACATAGATACATTTATATATATGATACATAACTTTCTCGATTGAGATTGGCCCTGTGACATATATTTGAATTACCTCGGCTCAAACATTCACATTGATTTTTAAGAGAGAATATGAATTGTTTTAAGTATGTGATCAAACCAAATATTCACTACCTATTTATACTGACACTAGTACTAAACCCACGCGTTGCGCTGGGGCGTTAAACCGTGTCAAGCATCACCAATATCAAACCATGGCTAACGACCATCAACACCGTAAAAACTTGTATAAAAAAGAAATAGAAAACGAAAAAAATAAGAGTAAACAAAAAGAAACATAAAAGTTAAAATGTTGAACCACACACGTCAAACATAAAACATAGAAAACAATAACTAAGTCGATCTAGAATCTGTACGTTACGAAGAGGCCGTTAAACTGGAAAAAAATAGGTGTAAAAACGTTGAACCACACACGCTTGTTGCGCGTGTTAACTCGCAAATTCTAAACCAACATGAAAAACGAAAAAATGTATAAAAGATAAGAGAGTAAATTACCATTTGCATCCCTGAGGTTTTGGTGATTTTGACCATTTGCATCCCTACAGTTTAAAAATCCTCATATACTGTCACACCCGACCGACGGCGGAATCATCGGAGCGGACGAGGGAATGATTGATTGTTCATAACACATGGTTGTCTAATAGTGGAAATAATATTAAATTCAGATTACATGATAGAATAAGTACAACATACACAAATACAACAATCGAAACCACAAATAATAATTGACTTTTATTTTAACTAGGTCCGTGTCTTAGATGAGCACGTAGAAGTCCACTATCTTGTTTAACCTGAAATCATGTGAGAAAATAAAGTCAGCTAACGAGTTAGCTGGTGAGTAATCACAGTTTTGAATATACATATAGATTGATTGATTGATCCATCGATTGTAATTCAATTCACAAGGTAATATTAAGACTTATAAGGCAACCGCGAAGCATATAGATAAACCGACACAATATAAACCCTTTGACTTGCCACTTTGCATATAATATAGACTTGCACATAAACACCATAGATTGACTAAATTGCCTCTGGCACAATCACCACTCGACTGTTCATATGGGGTGGGTTTATCCAAACCAGTAGATCTACATTGTTGCCAGGATTGATTGATTGATTGAATTAGGGTCTTACTGTCGTCCAGTTTATCACAGTATGTTCACGTATTTGCAAGTAATAACATAACCTGTCTTGAATTGAATTGAAAATGAAATAACAATAGAATATCGTGATAGAATATATTGTGTCACATGATTTCCCCCAAATAGGAAATGATATAAAAAGGGGATATGAATACTCACTGATTGTTGAGATTGGAATTTGGACGTGATAGTTTTAAACACCAATGATTTCCTTATGATTAACCTAAGGAACGGTGTCTCGAGTTAGAATAATAATGATTTGGGAATTTGGGAATGTATTAGGATTTTTATGGTAGTTTAAATTTATAAATTTTATTCGGTTTGAAATGTCTTGAAATAAACGAATTTATTGAAATGATTATGTCAAGAACTTTAATACATTTTATGCGTGTAAGTTATACATTTATACAATTTATTAATAAATTGTATATGTATAATTATATACATAATTATATATAATCAATTAATTATATATAATTATATGTATAATGGTATACATGATTATATGTATATAATACATTTGTACATAAGTGAACATAACTATATATTGTATGTTTAGTATATACACGAGTTATAAATTTGTATACGATTATATAAAACTATATACAGGTAATTTAATCAAATAAAAATTGTTTTGATAATTGGATAATATATATACCTATGTATATATATTGGATTCACTTTATATGTGTATTTATGTATTATACACTAATTATGAATGGTAGAAACATAATTAGTTATTTTATTTATTTAAAACAAATAAAATAAATGAATAAAATAAATTTCAGAAAGTAGTTAAGTTGTTTTAAAATTTTTAATGTTTGTAAAAACATTTTTAAAATTTTTAGAATTTTTTTCAGAATTTTTAAAGGCTTAAAACAGCCAAAAAAAATAATTGGAGGTGGCGGGTCTCGAACCCGAGACCTTCTGTTGAGGGGGAAGCATGGGAACCGGTGAACCAAGGCCTTAGCCGCGGTTATGATCCGGTTTTATTTCTTTTATACACTGTTTCAGATTCTCCCAATCAAACATAAACCCTAGATTTGATTTCCCTCTAATTGAACCCCGATTCGATGTTGTTACCCATCGAATTTATGGGGCTTTTATTCCCTTTGAAAAATAGAGTAGATTAATGCTTTCAATTACCTGTTTGAGTACTTAATTCGATTATGAACAGATGAAGAACAGCCGCGATCGAAGTGAAGATCGATGAGTGGCCAATTCTTGATGAAATCCAATTAACTTCACAGAAAGCTTCGAATGATGATGAAAACCTAAAGCCCTCTGTTATTTCAGGTTAATAGTGTTCGGAACAGGGTTCTCGACTAAGTTGCAGGTCGCGATGAAGGTGACGATCGAATTCGATGTTTCTGTGTGTTTTAGATGAAATTGAGAGTATGGGTAGGTTCGGAACTGAGAAGTGTTTGATTATATGAATTCAATTTGTTTAATTTAAGTGTTTGAGTGGGTTTCTTTGTCGGTTTAGAATCCGAGATAAAAGTAACAATTATAACCGTTAATTTGACTAATTCAACACGTTTTGTGTTTGAATTCAACATAGATTGGATCCAATGAAACTTTCGGTGTGACTGTGGGTTCAAATTGGAATAATTTGACTGCTTTTGGTCGGGAATTTCGTGAGTTCGAGGTGGAGCTTTGGATTCGAATTTTACCGACTATTAATCGTGTTTAATGTTGTATTGAGTTCGAATCTCATCCCCGAACGCATTGGGACCGGTTTGATGGGTTAAAATGGAGTAATTTGGGCGTTTGGCCTTCGCCGGAGCTTCGCCGGAGTTGGCCGGAGCCGGCGGTCGGGAAAACGGGGGGGGGGAATGGGTTTTAAAAAATTACGGAAATGGTCCCTGCGGTTTCAAAGTTAATATTTTATATCTTAAATTTTGGTTTAAGTTTCAGAATTGCATATTCACCCCCTGGACTTATATATTCAATTTAATACATGCTTATATATATATATGTTATATATATATATAATATATATATATTATATATAATTTTTACTAATTATTAATAGTGGTATTTATTTTTATTATTATTATTATCATTATTATTATTATTATTATTATTTTTGTTTAAACTTCATAATTACTAATATAATTTTATAATATATATTTTTTTTTATAAAACCATATTAATAACTATATGTAATGTGAATTAATGACACATCAATACGTTTTAAATGAATAGATTTCATTTACTGATATAAACGAGTTCGGTTACAAATTTCAAATGGGTCGGATGTTACAGTCTCCCCTGCTTTAGGAAATTTCGTCCCGAAATTTTAATCACGAGGAGGCTGAAACGAAAAGGTGAGGATACTTGGATTTCATTTGGTCCTCACGTTCCCAGGTGTACTCTGGCCCACGTTTAGACTCCCAACGAACTTTGACAATGGGTATCCGACTGCGTTTGAGTTGTTTAACTTCCCGATCCATGATTTCCACAGGTTTCTCAATAAAGTGCATAGATTCATCAATCTGGACTTCGTCGAGTGGAATGTGGAGATTTTCATCGGCAAGACATTTCTTGAGATTTGAAACATGAAACGTCGGATGTATATTGCTAAGTTCTTGAGGTAGTTCAAGCTTGTAGGCCACTTTCCCAACTCGTTCGAGCACTTTGAATGGACCCACGTAACGAGGTGCTAGCTTCCCTTTCTTTCCAAAGCGAATCACTCCCTTCCAAGGTGACACCTTAAGAAGTACGAGATCACCGACATTGTATTCCATGGGCTTACGTCTTTTGTCAGCATAATGCTTTTGACGATTTCTAGCAGCGACCAAGTTATCACGGATCTTATGAATTTTGTCGGTTGTTTCTTGTATCAATTCCGGACCAGTAATCTGTGATTCACCAACTTCAGACCAGCAGATGGGAGATCGACATTTTCGACCATACAAGGCCTCAAATGGTGCCATCTGGATGCTGGTATGATAACTGTTATTGTATGAGAATTCGATCAACGGAAGATGAGAATCCCACGATCCACTGAAATCAATGACACAAGCCCGGAGCATATCCTCGAGGGTCTGTATCGTTCTTTCAGTTTGACCATCGGTTTGGGGTGATAGGCTGTGCTAAGATTTAGTTGAGTCCCGAGAGCTGATTGGAGACTTTTCCAAAAACGAGAGATGAAACGACCATCGCGATCAGAGATAATATCTAAAGGCACACCATGTCGACTGACTATTTCATTAATGTATATACGAGCCAATTTCTCGACTCGATAATCTTCCCGAATTGGAATGAAATGAGCCGACTTAGTCAATCGATCAATGATAACCCAGATACTATCGTGACCACTAGCGGTACGAGGCAGCTTGGTAATGAAATCCATGGATATGCTCTCCCATTTCCATAATGGAACCTCGGGTTGTACGAGTAATCCAGAGGGACGTTGATGCTCGGCTTTGACTTTAGAACATGTAAGGCATTTAGATACATACAAGGCTATATCCTTCTTCATGCCGGGCCACCAATATTGGTTCCGAAGATTCATGAACATCTTATCTGCCCCCGGATGAATAGAATAGCGAGCCTTGTGAGCCTCATCCAGAATGGTTGTTCGAAGATTATCACGATTCGGAATCCAAAGTCGATTTAGAAAATACAATAGTCCGTCCGACTTGGTTTCCAATTGGAGTTCAGCACCGCATGACATTTCCTCATACATGTTGCCCTCGGTGACTGATTTGTGTTGGGCTTCGAGTATTCGGGTTAGAAGGTCGGTTTGAATAGTAATACTTTGAAGCATAACCTGGCCCTTTCGACTTAATGCGTCGGCTACGACATTCGCCTTTCCTGGATGGTAGCGAATTTCACAATCGTAGTCATTAAGTAATTCAACCCATCGTCGTTGTCTCATGTTTAATTCCTTCTGATTGAATATGTGCTGAAGGCTTTTATGATCGGTAAATACAATACACTTGGTGCCGTAAAGGTAGTGCCTCCAAATTTTGAGTGCGAATACCACAGCTCCTAGCTCGAGATCATGGGTTGTGTAATTTTTCTCATGAATTTTGAGTTGTCTTGAGGCATAAGCTATGACTTTGCCTCGTTGCATGAGAACACAACCAAGACCTTGCTTCGAAGCATCACAGTAGACAACGAAATCGTCATTCCCATCGGGGAGAGTCAAGACTGGGGCATCACACAACTTCTGCTTGAGGGTTTGAAAAGCTTTCTCCTGATCTGGTCCCCACACGAAACTCTTGTCCTTATGTGTCAAGGCAGTGAGAGGCACAGCGATCTTTGAGAAGTTTGGAATAAAGCGACGGTAGTAACCGGCTAAGCCAAGGAATGAACGAATCTCGGTAGGAGTTTTGGGTTCTACCCAATTCTTCACTGCCTCAATCTTTGCAGGATCCACGTGAATACCTTTGTCGTTTACGATGTGACCAAGGAATTGGACTTCTTTAAGCCAAAATTCACACTTTGAGAATTTTGCATAAAGCTTTTCCTGTTTCAGAAGTTCAAGGATCGAACGGAGATGATGTTCGTGATCGGATTTTGATTTTGAATAAATGAGGATGTCGTCAATGAAAACGATCACGAATTTGTCCAGATATGGTTTACACACGCGGTTCATTAAGTCCATGAACACAGCAGGTGCATTGGTTAACCCGAATGGCATTACTGTAAACTCGTAATGGCCATATCTTGTGCGAAAAGCTGTCTTGGGAATATCATCATCGTGCACTCGTAATTGATGATAACCTGAGCGGAGATCGATTTTGGAAAAATGAGAGGCTCCTTGAAGCTGATCAAATAAATCGTCGATCCTGGGTAGAGGATACCGGTTTTTGATAGTAAGCTTATTAAGCTCCCGGTAGTCGATGCACATTCGAAAAGAACCGTCCTTCTTCTTCACAAACAAAACTGGGGCTCCCCAGGGCGAGGAACTTGGTCGAATGAAGCCTTTATCGGAGAGCTCTTGAAGTTGACTAGCAAGCTCTTGCATCTCAGATGGTGCAAGTCGATAGGGAGATTTTGCTACTGGAGTTGCGCCAGGCACAAGGTCAATACGAAATTCGACTTGACGAACAGGAGGAAGACCGGTTAAATCATCGGGAAAGACTTCAGGAAACTCTCGAACAACCGGAATGTCTTCAATCTTCTTAGATTTCTTATTTGCCTTCACGATATGAGCTAAGAAAGCCATGTAATGTTTGCGGAGGTACTTTTGAGCTTTGGTGCAGGACATGAGTTTTAATCCCTTGGAAAGCTTTTCCCCGTAAATATTTAAGACACTTCCAGATGCGCGAGGGATCCGGATGATTTTCTCGAAACAGACGACTTCAGCATGGTTCTTTGACAACCAATCCATGCCTATAATGACGTCAAAACTTCCAAGTGGCATCGGTATAAGATCGACAGGAAATTCATGTTCACTAAGTTTAAGGGTACAATTTTGGATGACAGAATCAATTGTGACGGATTTTCCATCAGCTAATTCTACTGTAAACGGTTTCCCTAACTTAGTTCGGGTATTAACAAGCAAAGGTTCAAATTCTAAGGATACAAAACTTTTATCGGCACCGGTATCAAATAAAATTGAAGCATATTGATGATCGATTAGGAACGTACCATTCACCACATCATTGGCAGCCTGAGCTTGTTGGGCATTGATGTTAAAAGCACGCCCTTGTGCTGCGGGTACGGCATTAACGAGCTGAGGACACCGGTTACGGAAATGAGTTGGATCACCGCATTGATAACATGCACGAACTTGAGCAATTGCAGGAGGGTTTGGTTGGACTGGCGCATTTACCAAAGCCTTAGCAGCATTCCTGCATATGTTGAATGTATGGCCAAAACGACCACAACTGGTGCACTGACGACACTTAGCACCAGTAGGATGATGATACTTGCAGATGTTGCATTGTGGAAATGGCCCGGTGTAAGGTTTCTTTGCTGGAGCTTGATTATTCGTGGTTGGTTGATAGGTCGGTGCGACTTGGTTGATTGGAACAGCAGGGGTAATTACAGCAAAATTTTGAGAGTTAGCCTTCCTCTTCCGGTTCCTGGAAGTTCCAGGCTTGTCTTCCTTGGTTGTTTCAGTAGAAGACTTCTCCATTTTCTTCTTGTCACCCTTCCTGGTCAAGGTACCGGCCTTGACATGGTTGTCGGTTAACTGAGCTGCTAGACGGATAGCATCTGCCAAGTTAGTAGGGTTCCTACCCCACACGGTATCCTGAATTTGCATAGGGAGACCACCTATGTACTTCTCGATAGCTCGAGATGAGGGAGTAACTAGATGAGGAACCAGGAGACTCAACTCGTGAAAACGGTTAGTGTAAACCAGATTCTCGCCGCTTTCCTGAGCCAAATCCCAGAATTCAGCTTCTAGTCTTTTGATTTCATTTCGTGGGCAGAATTCTCGTGTCATGAGTTCCTTTACTTCAGCCCACGTCAATGCCAGGGCAGCATCAGTGCCACGGGTTCGTTTCTCCCCGTTCCACCAAGTTAAAGCTCTCTTCTGGAAAACACTGGTAGCGTAGCGAACTTTGAGATTTTCAGGACATTCGCTGTTAAGAAACGTGTTTTCAATACTCTCGAACCATTGCAGAAGACCAGTGGCACCTTCGGCTCCGCTAAATTTAGTAGGATTGCAGGAATTGAAATGCTTATAAGTACAAGTTTTGGGAGGGTTTGGTGCAGTTGGGTTTTGGACAGTGTTTGATGCAGTTGTGTTTTGGACAGCATTGTTGCCTTGGTTCAAATGAGTAAGCAGTGTTGGGATAACCGCTGCAACTTCACGTGCCACCATAGCAGCAATCTTGCGGCCAGAGCTTCTAGGTCGGGAGCGGTTTTGACGAGAAGACATGCTGTATAATAAGGAACGAAGAAACCTCTATGAGTAACGGGTAATTGTTTTAAAACTTTTCAAAATAATAAAATCGTTAATGAGATTGTTTAAAACAACAATGAGAGGTTAGGAGTGTAAACGTTCGGTTCGCAAACCAAAACGAATACGTTGACTTATCAAAGTATTTGTGTCCAGCACGAGGACATGCGTACCTATAAGCGAATACTCATCTCGAGGGTTCCCAGGTAAGGTAATCAAGTTGTATGAAATACCTTGCCTAGACAGAACACCTTAAGATACAGGTATCCCACTCTTCCAGCATTGCATGTTCTCGGTCGTGTGACACGGACTTTGACGAGATTTGAAAACCATGAATAACAATCGAGTTTTGGAGTTTGAAATCACTTGAATTAGGCACACAATGCCTTAGAATATGAGTTAAGTTTCGTGTGTATATTGATAGATTCATAGTATAAGAAGAATCACATAAAATATATAATCACATAATCAAGTATAAACATGTAAAGCACATATAATCCTATCTATGCATATAAAATACATGAGAGGACTCATGTGTAAAGGTACTTAGTTATAGTCTAGGTCATTCCATTTCTAATAACCTAATTCCCTATAACCATGGCTCTGATACCAATCTGTCACACCCCGACCGACGGCGGAATCATCGGAGCGGACGAGGGAATGATTGATTGTTCATAACACATGGTTGTCTAATAGTGGAAATAATATTAAATTCAGATTACATGATAGAATAAGTACAACATACACAAATACAACAATCGAAACCACAAATAATAATTGACTTTTATTTTAACTAGGTCCGTGTCTTAGATGAGCACGTAGAAGTCCACTATCTTGTTTAACCTGAAATCATGTGAGAAAATAAAGTCAGCTAACGAGTTAGCTGGTGAGTAATCACAGTTTTGAATATACATATAGATTGATTGATTGATCCATCGATTGTAATTCAATTCACAAGGTAATATTAAGACTTATAAGGCAACCGCGAAGCATATAGATAAACCGACACAATATAAACCCTTTGACTTGCCACTTTGCATATAATATAGACTTGCACATAAACACCATAGATTGACTAATTGCCTCTGGCACAATCACCACTCGACTGTTCATATGGGGTGGGTTATCCAAACCAGTAGATCTACATTGTTGCCAGGATTGATTGATTGATTGAATTAGGGTCTTACTGTCGTCCAGTTTATCACAGTATGTTCACGTATTTGCAAGTAATAACATAACCTGTCTTGAATTGAATTGAAAATGAAATAACAATAGAATATCGTGATAGAATATATTGTGTCACATGATTTCCCCCAAATAGGAAATGATATAAAAAGGGGATATGAATACTCACCTGATTGTTGAGATTGGAATTTGGACGTGATAGTTTTAAACACCAATGATTTCCTTATGATTAACCTAAGGAACGGTGTCTCGAGTTAGAATAATAATGATTTGGGAATTTGGGAATGTATTAGGATTTTTATGGTAGTTTAAATTTATAAATTTTATTCGGTTTGAAATGTCTTGAAATAAACGAATTTATTGAAATGATTATGTCAAGAACTTTAATACATTTTATGCGTGTAAGTTATACATTTATACAATTTATTAATAAATTGTATATGTATAATTATATACATAATTATATATAATCAATTAATTATATATAATTATATGTATAATGGTATACATGATTATATGTATATAATACATTTGTACATAGTGAACATAACTATATATTGTATGTTTAGTATATACACGAGTTATAAATTTGTATACGATTATATAAAACTATATACAGGTAATTTAATCAAATAAAATTGTTTTGATAATTGGATAATATATATACCTATGTATATATATTGGATTCACTTTATTTATTGTGTATTTATGTATTATACACTAATTATGAATTGGTAGAAACATAATTAGTTATTTTATTTATTTAAAACAAATAAAATAAATGAATAAAATAAATTTCAGAAAGTAGTTAAGTTGTTTTAAAATTTTTAATGTTTGTAAAAACATTTTTAAAATTTTTAGAATTTTTTTCAGAATTTTTAAAGGCTTAAAACAGCCAAAAAAAAATAATTGGAGGTGGCGGGTCTCGAACCCGAGACCTTCTGTTTGAGGGGGAAGCATGGGAACCGGTGAACCAAGGCCTTAGCCGCGGTTATGATCCGGTTTTATTTCTTTTATACACTGTTTCAGATTCTCCCAATCAAACATAAACCCTAGATTTGATTTCCCTCTAATTGAACCCCGATTCGATGTTGTTACCATCGAATTTATGGGGCTTTTATTCCCTTTGAAAAATAGAGTAGATTAATGCTTTCAATTACCTGTTTGAGTACTTAATTCGATTATGAACAGATGAAGAACAGCCGCGATCGAAGTGAAGATCGATGAGTGGCCAATTCTTGATGAAAATCCAATTAACTTCACAGAAAGCTTCGAATGATGATGAAAACCTAAAGCCCTCTGTTATTTCAGGTTAATAGTGTTCGGAACAGGGTTCTCGACTAAGTTGCAGGTCGCGATGAAGGTGACGATCGAATTCGATGTTTCTGTGTGTTTTAGATGAAATTGAGAGTATGGGTAGGTTCGGAACTGAGAAGTGTTTGATTATATGAATTCAATTTGTTTAATTTAAGTGTTTGAGTGGGTTTCTTTGTCGGTTTAGAATCCGAGATAAAAGTAACAATTATAACCGTTAATTTGACTAATTCAACACGTTTTGTGTTTGAATTCAACATAGATTGGATCCAATGAAACTTTCGGTGTGACTGTGGGTTCAAATTGGAATAATTTGACTGCTTTTGGTCGGGAATTTCGTGAGTTCGAGGTGGAGCTTTGGATTCGAATTTTACCGACTATTAATCGTGTTTAATGGTTGTATTGAGTTCGAATCTCATCCCCGAACGCATTGGGACCGGTTTGATGGGTTAAAATGGAGTAATTTGGGCGTTTGGCCTTCGCCGGAGCTTCGCCGGAGTTGGCCGGAGCCGGCGGTCGGGAAAACGGGGTGGGGGGAATGGGTTTTAAAAAATTACGGAAATGGTCCCTGCGGTTTCAAAGTTAATATTTTATATCTTAAATTTTGGTTTTAAGTTTCAGAATTGCATATTCACCCCCTGGACTTATATATTCAATTTTAATACATGCTTATATATATATATATGTATATATATATATATATATATATATATATATATATATAATTTTTACTAATTATTAATAGTGGTATTTATTTTTATTATTATTATTATTATTATTATTATTATTATTATTTTTTTGTTTAAACTTCATAATTACTAATATAATTTTATAATATATATTTTTTTTTATAAAACCATATTAATAACTATATGTAATGTGAATTAATGACACATCAATACGTTTTAAATGAATAGATTTCATTTACTGATATAAACGAGTTCGGTTACAAATTTCAAATGGGTCGGATGTTACATATACCCCCTAACGTTTTATTTTAGTTCCCATTTGCATCCAAATGACTAACACCGTTAGAGTTTCTGTTAACTCTTTTGTTAAAAAGACTAAATTAACCTTAGTTGAAAATATTAAAGTCAACATTTAACCAGTCAAACATTACACCCACACCACAACCCACACAGCCTCCACCGCCGCCCCCACCACAACCCACACAACCTCCACCGCCACCCCCACCACAACCCACACCGCCCCCACCACAACCCACACAGCCTCCACCGCCACCCCCCCACAATGGGAACCTAACAGACACATTGATTTCTCCAGCTGAACAATTTAATTTTAATTCATAGTCAAACTAGCAATAAGGGAGACTAATTGGATCCTCACGATGGCAGAAATAAGGGTTTAATGGATGACAAACAGTGAATAAAATTCAAAATTCACTCAGAAAATAACGAATTAAAGCTGCAAACATGAGCTATTCAACTAATCACGTAACTAAATGTAAGCATCTGCATCAATCGAAGTAATGAATACAAACACACATACATATGTGTGTGTAAATGTGTATAGAGAGAAACCTGTAATTGTTGTGAGAATTATGAATTGATATTACACCATCTTCTTCTTTTCTCCGGTGGATTTAAGGAGCCTCCACTTACACCGGAGCGGAAGAGGAAGTCGGGTCGGGTTGAGTGGGATCGGATCCGCATGTGCAACGATTCTTCAATACATCGTCTTCCCCACCCCCAATTTCATCAAACCCTAATTCCACCTTCCACAACCCTAACATCCCGTACCCACCACCATCCTCCGCCGCATCGTACCCCCCACCCACCGTCACCGGCGGCCCGTACTCATACGCCCCACAAACTCCGATCTATCACCCCCAATTTCACGTCCCACCACCGTCTTTTCCACCGGAGAACCCTAACTTACAATACCAGCGATCTGTTCCTTACCACCGTCTTTTCCACCGGAGAACCCCCAATTTCACATTCCACCACCGTCTTTTCCACCGGGGCGGTTACGGTGGTGATGCGTGGTGGTGTTGATGGTGGTGATGAAGGAGTGATGAAAGAGAGAGAGACAGAGAGAGAAAGAGAGAGAGAGTATGTGTGTGTGTTTACATTTGAGAAAGAATGAGACTTTGTGGTGGTCAAAGGAGAAGAAGAAGATGACGTGGATGGTCCCGTTAAATTGTAGCAAGGGTAATTTCGTCATTTTATAAAAAGTTAACTGAATTATTTAACGTCGTTAGTCATTTGGATGCAAATGAGAACAAAAATAAAACATTAGAGGGTATATGGGGATTTTTAAACTGTAGGGATGCAAATGGTTAAAATCACCAAACCTCAGGGATGCAAACGGTAATTTACTCGAACTAAAGTTAAAAGTGAATAAGTGTTGAGGTTAAATTATAAAATAAGATGTTAAGAAATAAAAAATAAAGATTAGAAAAAAGAAAAGAAAAACAAATAAGGTACAACCAAGTATACCAAAGATACAACTAATAATGCAAAATAAAATTAGAAATTAGTATATAATTAATTAATGAATTGCCCACCAAGTTATTGGGTACAACCAATGTTTTCAAAACCGGACCGGAAAGCGAACCGGACGGACTAGAGGTTCACTGGTCGGATCGGTCGGACCGGTCGTATCGGTCGAACCGGATTACGAACCGGATTACGTCATAAATATTTGAAAAATAAAAATCTACATTCCACAATCAATATGAGGCTCCTTTGAAAACCATCTCAGCCGTTGGATATCATTGAAAATGACAAACACCGAGATCAAATATCCTACGGTCATATTTTCAAAACTTCACTCCAACCGATGACGTGGCATTCTTATAATTCCAATCTTATCCCTAATCAACAAATTTCACTCTATATATGCGCGCGTGAGCCACACCCAAAACACATTCCTTCTTTCTATACAGAAAGTAGGGTCTCTTCTCTTCTGTTGTTGGATTCTAGGGTTTGCAGGTTTTCTCTTCGATTCAACAATGGAGGTCGACGGGGGTAGGAAGTCTGGCACCGTCAAGTGGTTCAATGACACCAAAGGATTCGATTTCATCACGCCGGAGGACGGCGGAGAAGAGCTCTTTGTTCATCAGTCGTCCATCAGGAGCGACGGATTCCGTAGCCTTGGTGACGGTGAGACGGTAGAGTATGTGGTGGAGACCGGATCTGATGGCCGTACGAAGGCGACGGATGTTACTGGTCCTAATGAAGGCCCTGATGGCCGCTGACGGTGGTTCTTCGCCCGATCTCGGTGTTCCGTACATGATTCCGGTTCAACCAGCGGTTCGCCGGTTCCGGTCGGACCGGTCAACCGCACGAACCGGCCGGTTATGATGAAAACGGCCTAAAACCACCGAACCGAACCGGCAACTTCACCGGTTCCCGGTCGGACCGGCCGGTCCGGTCCGGTTTCGAAATCATTGGGTACAACTAACAACCCACTAAATCTAAGAATACAATTCATTCATACACAACCCATTTAATAAGGTATAAAATGATAATACATATATCAGTTGATAATTAGTAATATATAAATTTACATACTAATTGGGGTATGATATTCTTTTATAGATATACAACTTTCTCTTTGTATCAGAATTAATAAAATATTTTTACGTCTTACAAACATCAATAGTATTCTTACATTTTCATACTAAAAAATAAAATAAATTCTTTAACTTTATGCTTTATGGGGGCATCATAAAAATTGTGGACGGTATGCCAACCCTAAAACGTATTTTTAGAAAACTATTGACCACGTCTTATCTTGCTGGTGTCGTAACTATTAATAGAATGTTATTTAATACAATAAAGTAGAATATTTTTAGAAAAATAATGGCATCGTTTAGTGGGTGCAATATGAAGTTATGATTGCGTTTGGTTCAAGACAAAAAGAAGGAAGAAAAAGTCAACAGAAACGCAACAGTCGTGTGAAAAGATAACGAAATATTTCATTGTATTTGTTTGTTTTATACTGTAAGAAAAATATTTTAGCATCTATGTGCGGCATTATTATTCTTGTATTAGAAGAACTAGCTATATTAAACCCTGTATTACACGTGTTGAATAAATAAAAATTTAATATAATAAATTTTATTAATTATAAATAATATTTTAAGATATGATATGACTGAAATTATGTATTAGAAATGACTATAAGTAATAAAACAGTGATATTAACTTTTTTAAAATTTTGTTTTTAATTTTTTTCAAAAGGAAATAAATATTTTATCCTAAAAAAACTGTATAAAAAGGTCATTTTTTAAAATTTTCTATTATAACTTCCATATTTAATTATTTTTTATTTTAAAAAATTAACTTTTTAAAAATACCAATTTTAAAATATTTCGTATTTTTAAAAAAGTATTATGCTTTAATAATTTATTATTTTATAAAAAAATATTTATTTAGAAATAACATTAATAAATAGATCTCTTTATTAATTTATTAAATCTAAAAAAATGTTAAATAATATTATTAATAATTAAGGTAATTATTTAATAAGAGAGAGAGGCGAGAAAGTTTTTGTGAGAATGATTATGGTGTTGCCACATGTCATTCAAATATACCTTTTTATTAGAGTAGGAAGATATGGGGATTAATGAGCAAAAAAAGCTAGAAAAAAGCTATATAGCCTTTGCCAACGGCTAGTGTGTGGCATGTGCGTGTGCGTCTGTTAAGAGATAGAGGGATCGAGAGAGAGAGGAGGTGTGATAATTAAATATTTTGACTTTTTTGAATATATATATATAAAGTTATGTGTGTTATCAAATAATATCCTTTTGACGAAAATATTAGTTTAAAGGTACTATGTTAAAACCTCACGTATTAGATGAGTTGCAAAAATGAAAAGTTATATACTTAGTATTAAGAATTTACATATTACATATTTATAATACATTATTTTTAGTAAACTCGTATATTACATGGGTTAAATAAATAAAAAATAAAATATAATACATTTTATTAATTATAAAATAATATTCTATAATAAAATACGACTAAAACTACGTATAAGTCAGAACCGTAAATAATAAAATAATAACATCAACTTTTTAAACTTTTTTCTCCAAAGAAAAAGATTAAGCATTTATTTTGAATACAAATAATTTTAAAGAATTAAAAATTTTCTTATTATAACTCTCATTTTTAATTAGTTTTGTTTATAAAAAATTACTTTATAAAAACATCAATTTTTAAAATTTTCATATTTTTTAAAAGTTGATGTTTTATAAAATTTATTATTTAAAAAAAATTCATTTCTTAAGAAATAACATGAATAAAAAGATCTCTTTTTATTAAAAATTTATTTTTTATCTAAAAAAGTGTTAAATGGTCTTATTAATAATTAATGTAATTAAATAAGAGATAGAAGCTGGGAAATTTTGGTGAGAATGAATGTAGTGATGTCATATGTCTTTCACAGTTACTTTTTTATTAGGGTATGAAAATTATATAGTTTATAAAACAAATTTTAGAAGTTTTATATAGTAGTTATTCTTAAAAATGTTCTATAAAAAGAATAAAAGAAATTTTTTAATTTTTAAAAATCTTTTATGAACAAACCTTTCTTTAAATAAATGATTTATAAAAATTAACTAGTGGTGATCATCGACACGCGCTGCGCATCTAACAGACATTAGTCTCAAATCAACGTTCAACCATTCATCATCATTGACTAAATATCATTGACCATGATCCAAACATGTCATTACATCAAATGTTGTGGTTCAAAGGCTCAAAATAGATGTATCGTCGTGGCTACAAACCGAAGATGGTGTCGCGCCAAACAATGTAACCCCTTATAATATCATCATAACCTTATGTTCATAACGTCAAGCCAAACGCCTCAAACGAACAACCACTAATCATCACCGACAAATGAAATCGAATTGCATGCCCTATGACATAACAACGGCACACGAAATGACTCCATGTCTCAGGCAAGCTACCACTCACCATCATAGACCCAATAGAACGTCTCGGATGAATAGTCCATCACCATTGACTCCATCAACAACACAACACCAGATTACAAACTTAAGAACCATGCAACGGTAGCCAACATCACGAAACCCTAATCAATAACATTCAACCACTTATGTTTTCATAAAAATTAGAGGGAAATCAAAACCAATGAAAATAAAGAGACAAATCTAAACGCACAATAGGAGTATCAATCGACTTAGCGTTGTGGGACAAAGCAACCGTCGCAAAATCACGGCAACAAGTCTAGTACACAACTGTCATATCAGCTTCTCCGATGAACATCCATTGTACCATCACCACCTACGGTTGTCGAGGAACCCTGTGGCCAGGCCGGTCATCGAATGTTGGTGATAATGCCGCCACCAAACCCTAAACACTTTCTTTTGCAAAATGAAACTACTAAAAACCATCATCGCCACCACTAGAGCATCGCAAAGACAATAGCATCGCCACCTAGGGACCCAGAAACTCGGCACCGATGCCCATGCACGTAATAGTGGTTGTCTCCTAAAGTAGTGATTTCGGTGCACAACATCAAACTTGACCCCCAAATCGCCTCTCTCACATACCAACGACAGTAATACATCCAGACACCAGAACAACCACTGACACCAATAGAGGAAACATCCCAACGCAAAACACAGACGACGGTCGGCCGATAGACCAACGATTTCGTACACGGGGTAGCGGTGGCGTTAGTGTAGGCGGTGGTCGGTGGCGAAGAGAAAATCAGTTTTTCTCTCTCTAAGGATGCACTGATGATAACCGGGATTTTTTCCTGTGTCTTCTCTTTAAACACGTTTTTGGGGTTGGGGAAAATGTCAAGGGGGCAAATCGAAAATACGCCACACCTTTGTGGCCAATATCAAAACCACACAAACCAACTATTCCTTCCATTTACTTTTTAAATATATAGCGTAATATGAAAATCATTATTATTTAACAGGATAAAGATACGAGAAACTGAAGTTTATTAATACGTACTAATGAAGAAATTTGCATAATTAGTAGAATAGAGAGGCGAGGAGGCGTAGTAGAGTGACATGTGTTTTCTATAATTTTTATTTATCAAGTGTGGAGATATGTGAGAATCCCATACATTAGGGTAAAACCAAGACGATGACAATGCTAATATATAATTAGAGACTATATTGAAATTAAATTGTGATTCCATGATTATGGACATCGATACATATACAGAGACGTGAGTAACTACAAAAGATATAATAGAAACACATAAGAATATTCCGCGTCCATTCGTCATCCTCATCCTCATATCTTCCGATTCATTCTTGACATCAAAAAATCAATGATTACTTGATTTGATGGTTTACTTATCTAATTTTGCAAAATATGTACAGAAGAACTTTATTACTATTATATGATATTTTCTTTCTGTGACTGTGACCCGTCTTTAGTAAAACCTCTCACATCTTGTTCCATATATCTATCAGTGTCTTAACTAACTATTACTTATTTTTTTAATTATTTTTTTCTTCCACTCACACCCATTACAAAAATACTTAAAAATTATTTAGAATGAATAGTAAGCCTTTATATTTGATGAGGGATGAGGTTGCTTTCTCCTAGAAATATAATGATGGGGGTATAGGGATGATGAACATGTTGGAGTGAATGTTTTACTAATTTTTTTAAAATTTGAAAATAAGAGGTATTGAGAATGATCGAATAGATCTTTGGCCTAAAATGTGTCATACATTTAAATAATTTAAATACCAGTTGAGTTGTTGATTTTGCTAAATAAATTATGGATGTAAATATGAAATGCTTGTAATTTGAAAGATATTAGAGATGAGCGGAAAAGTAAGGGTTGAGCTTATAGAAAAACAACACGAGACGAATAAAATATTTATTTATTATAATAATGATGTACGATAAAGACAGTGTCTAAAGAAAAAAGACAGAATAAGAGGGTGAAAAAAATGGTTTTAAAAGATATAAGAGGGAACAATTTGAAATATAAAAAAACATACAAGATATCCTTTTTAAGGAAAAATTGTAAAAATGACTATTCACTAATATAAAAAAAACCAAACTAAACATTTAACTTTTTAGTGCACTTAAATCCATTTACAATCAATCACAAGCCGTCACATAACGCAACTAGGTTAAAGTTGGCTAGCTCATAGTCAAGCAAATAATTGGTTTGGTCCCACTCAATAACGAACCGGCTTTCGACCTATGTTCAGGCTATTCTATAGCCTAGTTTTCTGAAACTCAACTATCTCCTAATAGAGTTGTGTAGTCAAGTTTGAAAAAATAATTTTGAGCCTAGCCGATTACAAGCCAAGCCGACCAATCAGATCCCTCACCCTTTAAGCCGAGTTCTCATATATTTAGTTAAGTTGCACTACAAAAAAAAAGACTATTAGGGACTAAATGATTTGTGACTCGTGCAAGTGACTGATATTCAGCCCTAAAATTGGACAACTTATTAAAAACTAAACTTAATTCACAAACATATATGCACAATAAGATTTTTTGGAGGGAATGTAACTAAATTTCAGTCCCAAATAAATTACCTAAATAGTAACATTATATAAGTAACCGATAATCAGTTTCTATTAAATAGAGTACATATTAGAGAGTGAATATATGTTCTTAACATTCTAATGCAATATGAAGCAAGGCTGAAATTAAGAAATGATTTTTGCATATAAAAGTGATTAATGATTGATTTATAGTCTCTAATTATTTTATATAAATTATATCATTTTAAGTATGGTATTGAACACCGAAAATCAGTCTTAAACATATTATAATTATTGTTATTTGGAATTGATATAGTGATATTTAGATGTAATAAGTAGTGAATGTTGTCCAACCTCTAATAAAAAACACAATTTACTATTACTAGCATGGTTGTAAAACTCGTTAGGCGCTACCGAGGGAACTCGACTTGACGATCGGAAGGGGGTTGTTTAAGACACTTTCGGATGAAAGAGAAATCCAAATGAACTTCTCGAAGTAGACAACTTCAGCATGATTCTTATATAACTAATCCATGCCTACTATGATATCGAAACTTCCAAGTTGCATTGATGTAAAAACAATAGGAAAATCGTGTTTGCTAAGATTAAAGATACAGTTCGAAATAACAAAATCAATTGTGATGGATTTTTCGGGGTGGGAACAATTTTTACGGGAAGACATTTGAAAAGATTATTATGAATCTTGATATGAATTGGATAATGAGTTATATAATTTCAAAAACAAAAATCAAGGATAGGATGATTCAAGATAACAATGTGATGTTCCGAGTGTAAATGTTTGTTTCGCAAACCAAAGCGAATATGTTGACTTATCAAAGTTTTAGGTCAACACACCCTTAATGAAGACATGCGTACCTATAAGCGGACACTCACTCCACGGGTTCCTAGGTAAGGTAAATAGATACATCAGTCAATTTGCATTTATATTTGAATACCTTGCCTTGACAGTACACCCCACGATACAAACATCCCACTCTTTCAACATTGCATATTTTCAGTTATGAGACTCAGGACTTTAACGAGATTTGAAAACACTAAATAACAATTCAAATTTTGAATTTTGATATCCATTTGATTTAAGCATAATGACTTAGAATATGATTTGAGGATCATGCATGCATTAGTTGTAATCAATGTATAAGAATAATATCATAATGCATATAACTTATATTAATGTCTAAACATGTAAGGTATATAAAATTCTATCTAAGCGTATAAAATACATGAGAGCACTCATGTGTAAAGTACTTAGTTATAGTGTAGGTCATTCCACCTCTAATAACTTAATTTCCTATAACCATGGCTCTGATACCAATTTGGCACACCCAACCAATGGTGAAATCATCAGGGCGGACGAATGTGAATCGATTGCTCATAGCACATGCAATAACTGCGTTAAAATAATATCAAACACCATTTTCATTAAATAATACTAAACAAATAATACATTACAATCAAATAAAAACTCAATCAAGCATAATGAAATTGTCTTTAACTTTGACTACGTTCAAGCCCTAAATGTGCATATAGAAGTCCTCTAAACTACATTCTCGAAATCATGTGAAAAAATTTCAAGTCAGCTAACGAATTAGCCGGTAAATAAACACAGGTTTGACATACATATAGAGATTGATTAAATTGATTGAAAACAATTTAATTCGCATGATAATGTCAAGACTTATAAATACAAGAGTATAACATAACATACAAACCAAACACAATCAAACAAAATAATTGAATTGACTCCGCAAATGAAGCCTTCTGATTAATTGATTGAATCTGGTTCCAATCACCACTCAAATATCCATAATGGGTGAGTTTATCAGCAAATAGATCTATCATCACCACTCGATTAATAATATGTGGTGGGTTTGTCAAAGCAATAGATCTATCATTTTTATGGTGCTTGCATAAATTAATGATTGTGTTATCATCTAGTTTATCCAACTATGCACATATAATTGCAAGTAATGACATAACATGTCTTGAATTGAATTTTTAAATAATTAACAATAAATGAATATGAATCACAAGATTTTCTTAAAATATAAAACATATAAATGGGCTATTAATACTCACTTGACAGATGTGATTGATTTGAATTCTAGAATGTGAGAATAGACGCCAACGGTTTTCTCACGGTTAACCTAAGAGTGGTGTCTTATAATAGAATAATACTGATTTAAATACTAGACATCAATTAGGGTTTCAATTGAGATTTTGATTTAACAAATGGTTTTAAATAATGAAATTACTGAATTATAATAATAATAATTAGTGAAATAGAAAAATTAAATATTAATTAAATATTTAATTTATAGTAAGAGTCTTAATAATTAATTAATTTATAGTAATAGAGTTTGAATAATAATTAATTTAATAATTAATTATTTAAAAAGTTGGTCAAAATAATTAATTGAATAATTTAGTGAAATAGAAATATTAAATATTAATTAAATATTTAATTTATAGTAATAGAGTTTGAATAATTAATTAACTTATAGTAATAGAATTTGAATAATTATTAATTTAATAATTAATTATTTAACAAGTTGGTAAAAATAATTAATTGAATAATTGATTATTTAAATGATTTATAAAATAATTTAATTTATTTTATGTTTGATTTAAAACCATTTTATAAAGTTTAAAAAAAACTTTTAAATAATTTTTGTAATGGTTTTATAATATTGAAACCTTTAAAAATTAAAAGAAATAAAAAATTATATTGTTTAAAATTTTCAGAAATTAAATAGAAAGATTTTGGAATAAATTTAATTAATAAAAAATTTTTATTTTAATTTAATAGAATAATAAAAATTTATGGGATTTAATTATTTAATAAAAATGTCTAATATAGATTTAAAGGTGCGTGAGTCGAACCCGAGAACTCACGTGCATATAAGGAGTGTTACCATTAGGCTAAAAGCCCTAATCTGTATGCATGCCCAAACTAAGTTTTAAGAGTGGTTATTATGAAATCCCAATTTATCACAAGAGTCCTAGATCGATTTCAATCAAATTGAAGCTTAAATCGATTATGTTAAGGAAATCAGCATTGGGGCTTTTAATCCCCAAGTGAAACTTAGTGTATGTGTGTGTTTAATATACCTGACTGATGAATGATTTCATGATAATAGAAAACGAAATAGTCACGACTAAGGGGTAATCCGATCAAGTTGATTTTGTTAATCATAATCTAATTGCTTGAGTGTGTAGCTTACTCAAATGTTAGTAAGCATTTTCCCTCAAGTAATTGCAATTGAAATCATTCGGAAGATGGTTTTTATAAGAGTTGCAGGTCGACGTGGAGTTTGAATTCGATCGACAAGTGCGAGTGTGTTTTAGGTAAAATCGAGTTCACAAGGAGTTCACCAGAATTCAGATGAAGGTGTACCTTGTTTATATAGATCCAATTACAGTTGTTTAGATTTGATCGAGTTAATGGTTTGAAGTCATGTGTTTGAATTGAACTTAAGAACAATTATTAGATTGATTGTATTATCATCGCAGGTTTGAATTGGTATTGATTCGAATTACGTTTCTAATCAATGTTTTAAGAACCGGCTCGGACGTCGAACTTGTCACCTTACTGGTCGACTGGTCGGACCGGATTTAAGAACAAGGTGATGTCATAATTATATATATGTGATATTATATATACTTATATATATAATTCAATATAAGTATTTTATATATGTATTTCATAGTTATATATAAAACTCAACAATAATCTCATGTCAAACACTTCAATAAATAGTTGAACACACCTATTAAACCCATTAAAATCCATAAAGTTAAGAAAAAGACCAAAATTCGGTCCGACATGTTTCATGGTCCAATTGCCGAACCGGCCAGTTTGATGAGTACAAAACGAATCAGTGCAACTCGGTTCGCTTCCCCTACCGATTCCCAGTCGGACCGGCGATCCCAGTTTCAAAACATTGTATATGATCATTTGTTTCGACTTTTTGATTTATGATTGAATTGAAACAGTTGTGATTCTTGTTTAAGTTTTGGTTTCGAGTAACACACAATTAAATGGCTACAAAAATTGAATTCAAAGAGGTTGTAGGTTCGAAACAAGCATACAAGGATGATAGAACGGTTTTATCCAACTTTAATCGAAAGGATTTGAGGTTTTGACCCCGCCGGAGCTTGTCGGAGCTTGACCCGAAAAAAAGGGAGGTTGATAGGGAGAAACAGGTAGAGGGTTTGGGTTTAAAAACAATTTACAAATTGGTCCTTGAACTTTGAAAAGTTATTATTTTATGTCAAAAAGTTTTAATTTAAGTTTCAAGAATTACATTCTACACCTTAAACATAAAGTCGTTTTGCTTAATATTTTAATATGCTTCAAGTGATTGTTATATTATGATGAATGTGTGTATGGATATTTATATATGTGAGATTTGTGTATATAGTCTTTTTGTATGTATGTAGTGTTTGTAGGTATATGCTTATGTTGTGTTATGTGTGTATGCATGTATTTTGATAAACTTAGAATAGCTCTCATTGTGTATTTTCTTAATAGTAACTATGAATGAAATTTCAAGACGTGTTAAACGTGGTGTTGCTTCTTATTTCAATAAATTAACTCAGGATTATTATAATGTTGAGTTTGATGTGAATAATCAACCGATTCGTGATAGAGGTGTTAAATTAAAGTTAAGGTTTTGTCTCAAATGCAAACAAATGCTTCCATACCATATTAACACCAAGGACATTCAAGACAACATATATGAAGATTTATGGTTGGAAACTGGAGATATTTATTCTTTTGTAAATTATTAGAAGTAGGCTATTGTATGAAAATTTACGGTTAATAATTATGTTTAAATTTTATTTTGTAAATGTTTAGGAGATGTTGAACATTTAAACGGACAAACCAAATGAATATATGTTTAAAAGAGGTAGGAAAACGTGTACCAATTTTAGAAATATGCTTAATAACGAGTTTGTTAAAATTGATACTACTCCATTTGACAAATATACTTATCTCGATCTTACACACTAGGATGAGTTTGTTAAATTAAATACTAGACAACAATTTTAGTACGTGAATTATTATTATTATTATTATTATTATTATTATTATTATTATTATTATTATTATTGTTATTATTATTATTATTATTATTATTATTATTATTATTATTATTATTATTATTGTTATTATTGTTGTTATCGTTGTAGTTATTATTATTATTATTATTATTATTATTATTATTATTATTATTATTATTATTATTACTATTATGTATATGTTTACAAATATTATTAATAACATGTTGATTTGTGTGAAGGCAAAAGGGAATAAGCAAAATTAAGTGCAAAGGAGAATGTATATAAAGCTTGGGTAAGATGAGCTAGATATAGAAGTTTCAAACTTAAAGCTGGAGGTTGATTGGCGCAACTTAAAGAAACCCATCCACACCTTTAAGATATAGAAGATGAACGATCTAGGCTATTCTTAGCAGGTTGAGCAATAAAAAACTAGGGAAACAACACGTATGAATTTGGAGACACCACGTATGAAAAAACAATTTATTGGTAAGTAAATATATATTTATTTTGTCATGTAATATTAAATATATAATTGTAGAATAATTTAACATTTATTATTTTATAGGTTCATCTTGAGCGAGAAATGATAACGGAAGGTACTTATGTTAAAGGGAAAGAATATCCACTAGTTAGATTTTTGGGTCATGAGCATGGAGGACGATGTCGAACTCTCTCGAATGTTATAGGTGAAAATATTTCTAAATACACATACATTGGGATATGAGTATTTTGAAGATTTATATAGTTATTGATATTGTTTTAGGTATTGAGTTTGCAGGAGCAACACAAGTTCATGGTGTATTGTTCAAAGGTGTCACACGAGTAAGAATGGATGCAAACCCATGTTTTTGTGGCTCCAGTTGTGCGTCTGGTGGATCATTTTTATCGATTATCCACCAATCGAGATAATTAATTTATATGTCAACGTAAAAGGTTATATGTTTGTATATACATATTTGTTTATTTATTAAACATGATGTATGTTTTGCATAATGTGACAACATGCATGTTGTTATTTCCATTTCAACCTAGTTCAAATGTGATTATTGCTTTAAGACAGGCATGACCAACTTCAGACACAATTCTATACGAAAAACAAATAGATGAGAGTTGTGTCAAAGTACAACTTAATTCCATCATTAAAGATTATAAAAAATACATGTCCACGATTTGACAAGAACTAAAGAGATTAGTTGAGTTGGTGATTCGTTTTATCAGGTCATTCAGTGGCCAAGGAAGGGATTGAGGGTATATTTATTTATATATAGTTAATTTTTGTATAATAATATGTACTTTAATATTTTTGCAGCTTATGAATAAAGAGAAACGACGCCAATCAATTAGTGACTCGATAAAGGCTTCAAGTCCCGGTTCATCAAGTCACAGAGGTGCCCCAACTAATCCAAAGGCTTAAAGTCCCGGTTCATCAAGTCTTTGCAAAGTCACTAGTGTTTATTTCTGTTGCGGCACATCTGTGACTTGATTAAGCAGGACTTGGAGCATTTCTTGAGCCACTTATTGATTAACATGGTATCTCTTTATTCACAAGCTATAAAAAAATTTATAGTAAATATTATTATATAGAATTAACAGTATATATAAACAAATATACCCTCAATGCATTCCTTAGTCACTGAATGAACTAATGAAGCATATCACCAACCCAACTAATCTCATCAGTTTTCATCAATCATGGACACGCATTTTTTTCTTCTAAACTTTAATGATGAAATCAACTTGTACTTTGAGACAACCCTCATCTATTTGTTTCCCGTGTAGGATTGTGTCTGAAGTTGACCATGTCCGCCCTAAAGCAACAATTACATTCGAACTAGGTTAAAATGAAAATAACAATAAGCATGATGTCACATTCTGCAAAACAAACAACATTCTTAATAAATAAATGTGTATATATAAACATGTAACCTTTTAAGTTAACATATAAATACATTACTTTGATAAGTGGATAATCAATGAATGATCCACCAGACGCACAACTAGAGCCACGAAAACATGGGCTTGTGTCCATTCTTGCTCGTTGTGTGGCACCGTTGAACAATCCATCATGAATTTGTGTTGCTCCCGTAAACTCAATATCCAAAACAATATCAATAACTATATAAATTTTCACAATACTCATATATGTATGCATGTGATTTATAAATATCTTCACCTATAACATTCGAGAGGGTTTGACATTGCCCTCCATGCTCACGACTCAAAAGTCTAACTAGTAGATCATCTTTCCTTTAGCGTAAGTACCTTCCGTTGTCATTTCTTGCTCAAGACGAACTTAGAAGATAACAAATGTTAAAATATTTGACTTAAATATATATAATATTACATAACAAAATTACTTACCAAACCATTGGTTTTTCCATATGTGGTGTCTCCAAATTTATACGTGTTGTTTCCCTTGTTTTTTATTGCTCGACCTGCTAAGAATAGCATAGATCTTATATCTTCAATATCTTGAAGGTGTGGATAGGTTTCTTTAAGATGAGTCCATCGACCTCCAGTTTTAAGTTTGAAACCTCTATATATAGTTCGTCCTACACAAGCTTTGTCAACATTCACCTTTGCACTTAATTTTGCTTTATTGCTTTTGCCTTCACAAATCAACAAGTTATTAGTAAGATTTGTAAATATATACATCATCGTCATCGTCATCATCATCGTCATCTTCATCATCATCATCATCATCATGATAATAATAATTTACATACCAAATATTATTCAATGGTCTTAGTTTAACAAACTCATTCGAGTGTGCAGGATCGAGATAGGTATATTTGTCGAACGAAGTCGTGCCATTCTTAACAAACTCGTTATTAAGCATACTTCTAAAATTGATATACGTTTTCCTATCTTTTTTAAACATATATTCTTTTGGCTTGTCCATTTGAATGTTCCACGTCTCCTAAACATTTACAAAATAAAAAGTTAAACATAACTATTAACCATAATTTTTCATACAATAGCCTAATTCTAATAATTTACCAAAAAAAATACATTAGTTTCCAACCATAAATCTTCCCACATGTTATCTTAAATATCATTTGTGTCAATATGGTATGGAAGCATTTGTTTGCATTTTAGACAAAACCATAACATTAATTTAACACCTCTATCATCAATCTGTTGATTATTTTCATCAAACGCAACTTTATAATAATCCTCGGCTAATTTCTTAGATCAAGAAGCAACACCACGTTTACCACGTCTACACATTCCCTTCACAGTGACTATTAAGAAAATACGAAATGAGAGCTATTCAAGATAAATACATCAAAATACATAAACACATACATACACACATAACACAACATAAGTGTATACCTACAAATACTATATACACAAATATCACATAAATAATATCCATACACAGATACACATTCTTCAGAAAATAACAATCATGTGCTATATATTAAAATATTTAGCAAAACGACATATAGGGACCGCTTGTAATTTCTTATTCCATCAACAGCTTCAAACAATAAATCATAACATATAAATACGATTTGACAACAAAGTAGGTTGAATAACATCACCTTTTGTTTGAATATTGACGTCGTATGAAAAAACTTTGAACTTGAAGTGGTACCAAAAAGCTCCTACAACATCAACAAAATGCATCAATAATGCCTTAATATAAAGATTTGAGTTTAAAGATAAACTATACCGAAGATTTGTGAATGAAATCAAGCTAAAATTTTAAGAAAAGTGTATTTTTAGTGATTTTGCAAGTTTAGGAGTGGGTATTTGCGATGGAGGCGGAGAAGAATACATCTTTGAGACAATATAAGAAAAAATGAGCCTGTAGCCCTCGATTGGGGTGTTAGGGTTTTCTGTTTAATAGAGCGGTTGTAAAGTTGATTTTTTGAGGCGGTCCACACAAAACCGTCCTAAAAAATCATTTTCTATAGTTTTTTTTTTCATTTGGTTAATAGTTATAAAATTTTATTGTTTTTTTAATTATTACGTTTATATATTCAGATGGCTCAAAAGTTCATTTTTTTAACTTTTAATTTTAATGTTTATATAGTTGTTAATATTAATATTCATTGGTTACTAATTATTACGTTTATATATTCAGATGGCTCAAAAGTTTATTTTTTAACTTTTCTCTCAGGATAGAGGAAAGACTTGCCACCACATACCCCTCCCAGACCCTGCTTTTCAGCGGGATACACTGGATATGTATGTTTGTTTGTTTGTTTATCTGTAAGTTGTAACGAAATAAAACAATTAACAAAATAGTAATATATTAGAAAAAAATTCATACAATCGACAAACTTTTAAATCAAATAACCAAATAAGCCAATGAGTCTTCTTTCAACATCATTAACGATCCTGCGTAAATAAAAAATGTATTAATTACTTAATTATAATTTAATTTTTTTAAAATCTATCTTATCTAATAAACAAAGCTTTTTTATGCCACGTGGCATATTATTAAGCCATCTCTATGCCAAGTGTCACCCTCTTAATTAATCCATATTTTTTTCAAATCCCGCTCAATTTTTTCACGCGGATCAAAACAGGGTTTTCCGATCGGGTTTTAGGATTTACCACATTTAAATCATCCTACTACCTTCCCTTTCCACATTCTTCTCCCCTAACCTAATTTCACTATCATCTTCTTCAACCGCCGCTTCTCATCTGAACCCATCGCTCTGGCTAGACGTTTTCTATATCTTTCATCACCCTACGTCCCTTATAGATCTTATATCTTTTCTTAACACCGTTTTTCTACATCTCTAAATCAAACTGTAAGTTTAGTTTCCCCCTTTTATGGTTGATTCATTAAAGGCGTTTCATGTTACTGTTATTGTAAGATTTAATACGATTTTATGGTTCTTCTATGTTGATTTTCATATGTAGCTGGTGTTTAGGCCTTCAATTTGTTGTTTCTTTTTGAACCTCAAACCCTAGACTAGTGTGTGTTGTTGTTTCAAAATTAGTCTGATGAACTTTCGTTTTTTTACATGGATTTTAATATATCCTGTTTTGTTGCTTCAAAAATTCATAAGGATTTCAATCCTACCTTATGCTACATTACTAATTAAACAGAGGAGTATTACTAATCAAGTTATTAACAACTTTGATATCGCTATGTATGATGTAAACAGTAGAGAATGATTTAGGTTGAGAATTGAAGAATAATAGTTTATCTATTAGGTGGCAAGTTTCTGTGATATGGGTTAAATGAGATTCATAAAGTTTCTATGGTTATCCTTTTGTGCCCATAAGTTGTTTGATAAAATGCCAAAGTGTATTAACATGTTGAAGTTAAGATGTTTCTATTTTTTATTACATAATTGTATGCTATATTGGTGTTTGAATGCAGGTAGAAGCTTGGAGTTACTCCCCTTTTGCAAGGTAAACAACAGGAAGCAAGAGTGTAAGTGTAAACTTGATAAACAAGGCTTTTTTTAGTGAATAGCTTTGCCTTTAGCACATGCCTTTAGTGAAAAAAAGATGACTTCTATTCTATTATGCAACTATGCTTTTGATTGGTCTTATCAATCTGCTTTTTAGTTTTATTTTAACTTCATTTTGTTTTATGTTTTCTGTGACTTTGCAATGTCTTTATAGTAATTTTTTGAATTCTTCAAAATTATTAGTGTTGATTTCATTATGATCGTAATATCAATCTGAACAATCTATTTGTATGTCGTCATTGTTTTTTGCCCTTTTGTCTGATGAGTTGAACTAATTAGATTTATGATATGCATGCATATCAATTGTTTGATGAAATACACGAACCTGCTTTTTGTAGGCTGTAAGGATGGTAACTATGTCTACTTAATACATGTTTGGCAGGTAGGTTCTTAGTGCCTTTGCTTTCTAATGTCTACTTATACATGTTTGATTGGACAAAACTTGATGAAGTTCATGAAAAGTGTCTACTTCTTTGTGTTTATACTCATTGTTGTTATTTATTTAATTAGCATTGTTTATTTATTTAATTAGCATTTTGTTATTAGTGTTATTATCTATATATTAGTGATATTGATTCATTGTTTCGAGGTCAATATGTTTGTTTGCTTTCTAATTAATATGATATATCACTATGGCTTACACGTTATTTATGCATCTTCTACAGCATTAAAATGACAGGTTTGGTTGAATTTAGATATTGTTATTGCTTTATTAGATGGATAACCTGCTCAACAGTTAGAATTATTAATATGCGAGTAAAATAAAAATGAGGTTCCAAGATATGATATGACTTAATTGTTCAAAACTACTTACCAACATGTTCTAAATTAGATCAAAACTACTTACCAACATGTTCTAAATTGTTTGTCATCTTTGTTTCCTTTGTTTACATATTTATGTGAACACATTTTATAGTTTATTATTTTTGACACTCATTTTTCACTAAAATTTTGACATTTGTGTAGGATATTGCGAAATGACAGTCTCACCTGGTTTTGTCAAGCATATTTCCTATCCTTCTGATGCATACCTGGTTAGTTGTCTTTTAATTATTTTTCCCTTTTTTATGCACTTATGTTATTTATATAACATTTACTTTTCTATTTTGTGCTAGCAATTTCTAAAATCTTTTGTTGAAGACTTCTACAGAAAACAATCTCCTACTCCTTTGATCTACCTCAGGCTCCATGATTCAATAGGATGGTGTGTTAAAACCGGATATGTAAATGGTCAGTTGGGTTTCACAACCGGATGGGCACTGGTATCATTGCACCTTAAACTAAAAAAGAATGATTATATCATTCTCTACCCCCTTCATCCTAATATTTGGTCTCTCATCTACGTTCATGGTGATACCTACTTAGAACAACTTTCTTTCTTCTATCATATAGTTTCAGACGAGCTTGATCCTTTTATTGTAAGTCAAATTTTATTTTTATATAGCAGTTCTTTCATTATTTTATACATATTTTCAACCAACTAAACAATATTAATGAACTTTAAACAACAAAACTTCTTCATACATATATCATTATTTTATACGTATTTTCAACCAACTAAAATATATATTTTTGTATTGTGACAATCAAATATATGCTCTATCATTAAATCAAATAATTATATAACATACTATATCAAAAAAAACATAAGCTAAAAATTAAAACGTACAAACCGATTAAAATCTTAAAGAAGCTCTAGATTAAAAATTTACCAAGCTCTCAAATATGTTGCTGATGATTATAAAGCACTTAAATCACTAAAACAAATCATTATAAAAATTATATCATTAATAAACACAACCTGCTATAATCAAAATGTAAAAAGAAATCAAAATACACTAACGTACTTGAATGTATTTCCCATGAGAATAATAAAGAAGATGATTAATATGAATTTGTTGAGTAAATGATTGAAATTGGAAGTTAGAAATTAATATGAGGTGATTGCAAAGAATAAACAAAGAAAGTTTGAGGCGGATGACGATACAAATTTAAATATTTTGAAAAGTTAACGTTATGTGCAGGTGTGTACTTCCTTAAAAGATTTATTGGTTGGTTGTATTTATTGGTGTGGTTTTGGGGTGTGAACTGCCCTGTAAAATGGGTGTGAACCGCCCTAACAAATAGCTAAGATTTTGTGAGGCAATTTGGGGGTGAACCATCTAATAAACAAATAGGTCTGCCTCAAAAAATCTATTCTGTACTAGTGCAAATCTCTTATTTTTTATAATTTTATTTTTTATTAAATATTTTAATAATTGTAATTGTGTCAATTTAATGTTATTTAGTTTAGTTTTCAATTTTATAACTTTTATGTAATGTATTATTTAATATTCAACTTAGTACTTGAATGGCTCGGTTCAAAATGGTATAACTCAGCTTAAAAATGAGTAAAACTCGGCTTAAAGTGAGTCAACTCGGTTAAAGGGCCGGAGAGAACTCAGCTAAAAGGGAGAGAACTCGACTAAAAAGGGAGAACTCGGCTCGGCTTGTACTTGGCTATGCTCAAAAAACGGTTTAACCTCGGATACACGACTCGGCTATACAACTCGGTTAAGAGAGAGCTGAGTTTCACAAAACTCAGCTACTAGCTGAGAATAGCCTAGACATGTGTTGAAAGTTTATTTTTTCTGGTGTGGGAGCAAGCTAATTATTTGCTCCGTTATGAGCTAGCCGACTTTAGATGAGTTGCCTTATGTATGATGAGTGGAAAATATATTTAAAAAGGCTTAAAAATCAATTTTTATTGGTTAATGTCTATTTTGATAATATTCTTTTTTTTTACCCATAATATTTGTGTCAACTGAGAAAAAAATAAGAACAAACAACTGAATTAAGAAAGACGAAAATAGTTGGATATTTACTATTGTTTTGGTCGGTTTGTTTGTGATTACAGCTATGAGCACGGTTGTGGTTCTTCAACTACCTTGATTTGCAAATTGTAATATATAGTATACAAACTTCACCTTCTACTTATATTAAGATATATATCCACTTATTATTAAAAAAATTAGTTTGATATCAATTTGGCAAAACAGTTGCCCCAATTGTTGATTGTTATCTGTTAATGATTATAAAATTCTACTTTAACCTCGGATAATAGTAAAAATTGAAAAACTAACCACCAAAATCTCACTTCTAACAATAAACCTTTAGTGGATAACATGATAATAATTCTAATCTCTATCTTATATTAAGATAAAGAATATGTTAAAGTGTTACTACTTCCATAAAAATAATGCTTTGAAATAACCTTTTTTTTCCTTTAAAAGGAAATACAGAAGCATACACAAACTTCTTTCTTGTTTAAGTGTTCTATTTAAGTATTTAGTTAATAAAAGAAACCTTTTTGGGCCCATGTGTTTCAATATATCAAGTAGCTTACACTTGCTCTTACGAAAATTTTGGAATCTAGATAAGTTGTGATACCTAACTACATAAGTCAAATGTAATGTACAATTGGTAATTAAAAATAGCAAGTCTAACATATTTCTATGCACACTTGGTTCTTTGTTCTTCCTACTCTGCAAGAACGCGTCCATAGTTGAAAATCCATATATTTTTTACTATTTTTTTCCACCTAAAATAGTCAGCAATCAATAATGTGATCATTCTTTTATAATATATATAATGTATGATACATATCAGCTCGAAGCGTCAAACTTGCTGTCATATTGATTTAAAACCTGCATTAGTTGATTAGTGTGGATCAACTTTTGCTGCATTGTCTTCAAGATGTGTGCAAGAGTTATAAGACAATTACTTGTACTAATCATGTTCATACAAATTTCTGTAACATCTCAGAATCGCGATCGTGAGTCCACTTCTTTTAGACTTTAAGATTATATGTCTGTATATATAGTTGTAGCTGATAAGCGCGTAAAGTTTGCTGATTAATCTTACATTTTTACAAACGTGTTTCGTATTGACACATCATCTTTCTGGTTTTCGTATTTGTGTGGCATAGGTGTTGTTCTGCAGGCTCTCAAAAGCACTTGGAAGGAGGCACCACTCAAATGGAACGATGGCTCGGACCCATGTGGTGGTGATTGGGTGGGCATCACATGTATCAACTCGCGTGTGACATCGATGTGAGCCCTTTGTTTTCACCTTGCTGATTTACCAACTAAAGTCTCATTACTTTTGGTTTTTGTCCCTTTGTGAAAATTGTTAGAGTTTTGACTAGCACGGGATTGACTGGCGGGCTACCGGGAGATATCGGACAGTTTACTGAATTAGAACATTTGTAAGTCCTTCGAGTTAATTGTTTATGGATTGCCTACAGGCTAGAAAACAAGTTAGTATCACTGACAATCAATTTTGTCAGTAATGCAACGATGAAAGGTCACTGACGCAAATATGTTGGTGATGCTTCATCGGAGACGTGGTCACATGTAATTTTATTTCAGACGAACATCGATTGGTTCTCACCGTCTGGATTTTGGGGGTGTCCTTTGGTGATGTTACGTCAGTGATACTCTTTTGTTTAATAGTGTTGGTTACTTATACTGGTTTCATCTCCGGAGATGGTTAATATTATTTCTATATGTAGGGATCTATCTTACAATGATTTGAAAGGATCACTCACTTCGGAAATCGGGAAGTTGGAGAAATTAACAAACTTGTAAGCCTACTTAAAATACATTTTAAAGATAATTTTGAGCAAAAGTCCAACATTTTAGTTAATTAAATAAAAAATCTACTTTGCCAAAATATCTTCAGTTATTTTATTTAAAAATATTTTTTTATTAAATAATTTAGTTATAACGTCTGTACTAAAAGTCACAAGAACTATATAAACATTTATACATAAGAATTTGACCTGTGTATGGTTCTTTATGTAAGTTAATGTTTAATAAATAAAAAAACATAAATTGTATCATTGATTATTTCTCCCTCCAAACTCTTTTCTTTTTCAAGTCTTGATTTTCTCTCTTAGAAATTATCACACTTTTCAAATATCTTATTTTTATATTTAACGCGTGTGTAGTTGTCGCTAACATAACTTGTAAAGACGTAAATATTACAAAAATATGATATACATTATGCCGATAGAATGAACCTAATTTATTTTTAGAGTAAGTTTAAAAAGTAACAATCTTGGTTCTCTTTATCTCTTCTACTCAATATATCTTTAAAACACTATGAACAAATGCTTATGTAGTTCTTGTGGTTCTTTATGTCATGAACTCGCCCTGCATACGTTTTTCAGTTATATTGTCCATGTATCACATAGATTATGAATTACTTAATTATATAGAGATAAGATCGAACTTTTGTAACAAAAATGTTACAGATCAACATATGGCGGCCTTCAACCAAAAGAGAACAGTTTTGACAAGTCCATTTGTTTATTTTTATTGCAAAATTATGTTAAATTGTTGAGAAAACAATGCAAATATGTTCTTATAACATCATATGTTTGATCTTGTCCGTTAGAATCCTCATTGGTTGCAACTTCACTGGTATAATTCCAAGCTCCATCGGAAATCTTGAACATCTTACACATTTGTAAGAAATTTGCTATACACCTTACCAACAACTATCCTTCAATATGTCAATTAATGACGCGATCATACGTTACTTAGGTCGTTAAATAACAATCACTTTAGCGGGTCAATCCCAGCTTCATTCGGAAAGCTTAAGAATCTTTACTGGTTGGATCTATCTGTAAACCAACTCACAGGAAATTTACCAGTTTCTGACGGGATAACGCCCGGGCTGGATATGTTAACCAGCGCAAGACATTTGTATGTTTATGTCTTCCTTTTCACCTAAATCTGCTTATACGACAGAACTTCACTTACATATTTTTATTTTGCTATTTTCAGTCATCTAGGAGATAACAAGCTTTCGGGTGATATCCCACCTAGGCTCTTCAACTCTGACATGACTCTCTTGCATCTGTATGTTTTGATCTAATGAATGATCATAAGTAAAAGTACACACTACATGATGAAGAGATATTAACTTTTACTTGATCAGGTTACTTGACAACAACAATTTTACCGGAAATATTCCTTCTACACTTGGACTTGTACAGTCACTAGACACTGTGTAAGTATTTGTGTTTTCACCTGTTTTAGCTTCGGGTACCATTATACGTAATAAAGGGTGCCTGAATTTGATTTTCTGCTACGCGTTGAGAAGGATCTAGTCAGGTTGGGTTGACCTATAACATATTTTTCCAAACTTTTTGAAGTTTTTATGGATTTAATATATGAGCCATCATTAAGGAGGTTTTATGTATTAGAAATTATTCATTTCGGGCGATTTTTAAACAGAAACATGACTTGAATCCACCCATATATATAGTCTAATTTGTCACTTCTTTTTTATTTGATATGATCTTTTACTAGGAATTGAATGTGTTGTTTCAAATCAGGCGACTTGATAGGAACTCTTTGAGCGGCGAAGTTCCATCAAACATCAACAACCTTACTAATGTGAATGAGATGTAAATACAACAAACTTTATACATTCAACTTACATTTAATTTGTCATTCTATATAAGAGATATAATGTTTCATAAATTTCTTCCCTAGGTACCTGTCAAACAATAGATTGACAGGCCCTGTACCTGATCTTACGGGCATGGATGTCCTCCACTATTTGTAAGTATCAAGGCATCGATCAATGTATCCGTTTATGAACTCCTTAAAGATATCATCTTAGTTTTCTTCAATGGGATTGCACATTTGCAGGGATTTAAGCAATAATACTTTTGCTAAGTCTGATATTCCTTCATGGTTTTCAGCTCTACAGTCTTTGACAACTCTGTAAGTTAAGTAAGATTTTACTGGGTACATTTGTTTATTTGTTATTATTAACTAATTTATATTGGAATGTTGTTATGGCAGTAAGATGCAAAATACAAACCTTGTTGGTGAGCTGCCTGCCGCCTTGTTCAGCATTCCACAGTTGCAGAATGTGTATGTATATCAGTTCATTGATTGATTAACACATATATTTCTATTTGCTAAGCCTGATGACTCGCTACGGTTGTTTTAACTGACAGTGATTTAAGTGACAACCAGATAAATGGATCTTTGGATATAAGCTCGAATCCTAGCAAACAACTTGAACTTGTTAATCTTCGGGCTAACCTTATTTCTGATATCCCCCAACGAAGCCCAACTACTATCATATTAATGTAAGTTTTTATTAACAACATTGTTGGTATACATTATCAGCAACTCCACACAGGTTTTTAGGAACTTTTGGGTGTTTGTTATCCGTCGTATATTCTGCTAACCATATGAAGTTGCAACGCAGACTCTTGGGTAATCCAATATGCGATGAGTTAGGTGCCTCAAATGAATTTTGTGTTGTTCCCACAATTACTTCTACCTCAGATCTGACACCAAGGAACAACTGCGCGCCACGTCCATGTGGTTCACACCATATTTCGAGTCCAAACTGTCAATGCGCATATCCATTCAGTGGCCTATTTTTCTTCAAAGCTACTTCATTCTCTGCAATGAGAAATTCAACCATTTACAATGCGCTTCATAATTCGTTGGAGTCATTCTTTCAGAATACTGCATTCAATGTAGATTCATTATCATTGTCAAATCCAAACAGAGATCTGCAAGATTACCTTATTATCAGACTTGAAATTTTCCCATCTGGCAAACAAAGTTTTGATATGATTGAGATTAGTGGTGTTTCATCTGCCCTTAGTGAACAAAGGTTCAAACCAAAGGATGATTTCAACACATACACCTTCATTGCTGAGAGATACAGTTTAGGTAATTGTTTTCTGAATGTTACAAACTGGTGACGGGTTTCATGATTGTGATCACTGAAGGGTATTGTGTGTTGTTTTACAGTATCAAGTGCTGAAGCAGCCAAATCTAACATTGGAATTATAATAGGATTAACCACTGGTGGTTGTGTACTTGTGGTGCTATTAGTACTTGCAGGAATATATGCCTTACGACAAAAAGGACGAGCTGAAAGAGCCACACAACAAAGTCATCCTTTCGGTAAGTATGTTCCTAAACAATTCAATTCAAAAGATAATCTTAGAGAAGAAAATTTCTACACTTGGTTATCAATGTTTCACTCTGGTTATGTGTTATCTTTAACAAATACAAACAAATTGAATAAGTTTAAACGAGTTAAAACTCACCTAAAATGTCAAAGCCTCTTAAATCATTTTATATAATGACAATGGATTTTAGTAAACCAAATTATGACTCATTGACAGATAATAATCATAGTGATCGACAAGTTGAACAATGATGTTACTATTTTACACATAAACAAACAAACAAACATACCCAGTGTATCCCGCTGAAGAGCAGGGTCTGGGAGGGGTATGTGGTGGCAAGTCTTTCCTCTATCCTGAGAGATAGAGAGACCGCTTCCGAAGAGACCCCCGACTCGTTTACAAAGGCGGTAACCATAACAATCATACACTATTTTACACATGACCTGTAAAATTTGGATAAAAACTGTTTGGGCAAACTCGCCTTACAAAGTACTTTATGTAATCCTATTGTCTTATCATTGTGTTGTTAATGCTTGCAGCACTCTGGGATCCATCCGGTAAACACGGTGGAGTTCCTGAATTGAAAGGAGCAAGATCATTCACCTTTGAGGAACTTAGCAAATACACTGGGAAATTTTCTGAAAATAGTGAGATAGGAGCAGGTGGATATGGAAATGTTAGTATTATTATTATTATAATGTATGCTTTATTTGCTTGTGGATGTTAAAAACTGATTTTAAGATCGTTAACTTTGTATAGGTATATAAAGGAAGTCTTCCAAATGGCCAGCTTATTGCCATTAAAAGAGCTCGACAAGGATCAACACAAGGTGGACTCGAGTTCAAAACTGAGATCGAGCTTCTTTCAAGAGTTCATCACAAGAATGTTGTGGGACTTATCGGTTTCTGTTTCGATCAGGATGAACAAATGTTGGTATATGAGTATATTGTCAATGGAACCCTCAAGGATACTCTTTCAGGTACTAAAAAAGTAGATAACGACCTATTGTGTCACTAGATTTTTATAACTCGAGACAATAGCATTTTTAGTCTTTTACTACTAACAAAAAACAATCACTATCAACTGAAGTCTCCTATGACTCATATATTGTGCATTATAGATTTGTGGCATATTGTGACATTTTCTATCACCGTAGGGTTTATATATAAACTACTAGGAACATATATGTGTGCAGGGAGATCGGGCATTAAGTTGGATTGGATGCGAAGACTGAAAATAGCACTCGGAGCGGCACGAGGGTTGCAATATTTACATGATCTTGCTGATCCCCCCATCATACATAGAGACGTTAAAACCAATAATATCCTACTGGACCAGCGATTAGTTGCGAAAGTTGCAGATTTTGGTCTTTCTAAGTCATTAAGTGATAATGTGACTCATGTTAGCACTCAAGTTAAAGGGACCATGGTTAGTAACTGTCTTTTTCTTCAACTATGGGTGATGGCGTGATGCTAACAATATTTCATGTGCATGATTTGCACCCATAGCCACTAACAAGTTGGTTTAAGTGACTCAATAACCTTTTCTTTTGAATCTACACTTGTTTATAAATATGAAATGTGTCTGATTGCAAAATTATATTTCATTAATAATTTATTTTTGGTACAATGATTTAGGTAGTTTTCTGTAATAGAAGTTCAATTTGGGTGACATTACACACCTTCAACCCATTTAACTCGGTTTATTTTTTAACTAAATTTTCTTTGTATTACAATTCACAAGTAAATTTGTATAGATAGCCACCACATGATTTGTTGCCATATCTATTGATGCAGGGATACATGGATCCCGAGTATTACATGACACAACAATTAACAGAAAAGAGTGACGTTTATAGCTTTGGGGTAGTAATGTTGGAGCTGATAACTGCAAGAAACCCTATCGATAAAGGGAAGTACATCGTGAGGGAAGTGAAACAAGTGATGAACAAGAATAAAGAAATATACAATCTACATGAAGTCCTCGACCCAACCATTGGTTTGAGTAGCCAACTTAAAGGTCTAGAGAGGTTCGTGGATTTATCACTAAAGTGTGTCGAAGAGAGGGCAAATGAAAGACCATCGATGAGTGAAGTCGTGAAGGAGTTGGAGAGTATTATGACATTGGTAGGTCTTAATCCCGATAGTGAACAATCACCATCAACTTCAGCAAGTTATGAAGGAGCTGGAGAAGACTACAGTCATCCTTATAGTAACGCCAACCTTTTTGCTTATAGTGGAGGGTTTCCGCCCTCAAAGTTGGTTCCAAAGTAAGATCCTTAGTTTTCGCAAAAATGTACGCGAAAGTACTTGTGTTTGTATTTTAGTATACTTGTTTGTTACGCACTTGTGTTTAAGTATTTGGTCATAGCGAAGTCAACAACTTAGTACGTGATTTTTAAAATATGAATATCATGTATAACATATACTAACTTGTTGCTGGAAAAAGTTTACGTTGCAGCTTGATTTCTATTTCATGCTGGTGTATAGTTCCTGCTGATTGTCGGTCAATACTTTCCACCGATAGAACCCTTTCCATTTGTTTCAATCGCCAATGAACATACCCTTTCACTGTGGGTTCCCCAACTATAAAACACAAGTTTTTGGTCATGTTTTGGGATGCTTTAATTTTGCACAAAATAAATTGCATGTTCGTGCTTGTTTCTCTTGAGTTATTCAGTAAAATTTCGAATGTACCATGAAAAAGGATTTTGAACGAGTTTGGTATGGATGTGCTTGTCACATTGAACCAAAGCTTAATCTCTACAAATACAAAGATGGAGAACTTGTAGATTGAAAGTAAGATTTTTTATACTCATCTTTCTTCTTTCTCAAGAAAGGTTCTTGAGAGACACAGAAGATTGAGATTTTGTTAACTTGTTATCCTTGTGAAACTTGTAGTTCTATTGATCTTATATCCTCTGAAACTTGAAGATTTGAGGGTTGAAGGCTAGCACTATATGTCCTTGTTCATTTTTTTTATTTTTATTTTTTGGTGTGGACTATCTAGAAATGGAAGTTATTTTTGTTCTTTGCCTGGCTCTTCTTTTTGTTTTATTTAATTTGAAGATAGACGAGACTATCCTCTAACAACTTAAGGCCTCGTTCGGTTCATGAAATTCTCTGAAATTAGAATTTAAAAGTTTTCCATCCAATTAATTCAAATTTGGTTGGTTCTTTAGATGGAATTGATATTAGAAAATTTTCCTCACTATGGGATTTTGACAAAATTCCTTCCACCACTTGTAGAATTTGAAACATTTCAAAAGAATGTTTAAAATTTACCAAAAGTCAAGTGGTGATTTAATATAGAACACAAAATAACATTGCCAAACTCTCAAAATTTTATTCACAATCAAGAAAATTAAAACTCAAAAACTTGATTACAATTGACCCCTAACTCGGGTTTTATGAAGACTAACCTAATTCATTAGAATCAAACTCGAATTGCTTAGGATAAAACAATTCAAACACTTATCATAATCCTTGACTGAATTAAGATAATATTACATCTAAAGATAATTTCGTAATCCTACTCGATAGGGATCTTGTTTCAACCCTCTTGACCGCCATGTTTCTTGCGAGCCAAGGGTCTCAGAAATTACATCCCCAACAAAATAGACCTCACTCAAAATAATTCATTAGAAGCAAAAAGTCTTTACCAAAATCAAAAAAAAAAAGATGAAGACCAAAGATATCAATCGTACACCTTTTGGATTGTTCGATTACTTTATAAAAATCATAAATAACAAAAAGCACAAAAATCAGAGAAATCTTATTACTTCACAGGAAGTATAAATCTCAAAAACCGAATCATGATTTTGATAAGATGAAATCACAGGCTCATAGAAATCCCAAAATTGTATTGTTGGTTAGGTGTCATTTGTTTGTATTAAACATAGTTCAATTCGTGTTTTTATACGCTTATGAATATGGAACGATATTACTTTGAGATATGTTTGTATTGTAGGTATTTGAAGCTTAAAGGCCATAATTTGGACGTCTTAGCATGTGCACATCGGATTAACGGAAGAGGGGAATTCTGTGCAAGTGAGACAAAGCGATCAGAAGTAAAATAGCTCAAAATAAATAGCCGGTACATGGTGCTCTACCATCAACGCCTAGTGCTCTCATGTCAGCGAACTAACCAACTCATTGTAGAGGAAAATCCAATGCTCTCACACTAGTGCATAGTGCTCTGACACCGGCGCATAGTGCTCTGACACCGGCGCATAGTGCAGCTCCAACACCAGCGCACTAAACACAATCAACTCTAGACTTTTTGAGATTTCAAGCCATACAAGTGTAATCTTAGGTTTCGAACCTAACTTACCACTTGGAAATTTTTGGATGATTTTGAGGCAAATTTGGGTGCATTTTTCACCACAAATTCACTCGGCGCGAATCAAGCTCCCATAACATCCAATCAACTGTTGAAGATTCAATCATGCCGATGAGCACCAAATTCATTTGTAATCACTCTAAGAGGAGAGTTCTTGTAAGTAAAGCACTAGGGTTTGTTTGAATTGATATTTTAACACAAGAATTTAATTTGAGTGTTTAAAGTTAAAGACTTGTTTATGTTTAGGTATTCGTATGTGTTTATTCGGATTTGTTTTCTTGCAATGTGATAAGTTTGTTTTGTATGTGAATTTTTTACATGGATGAGTTGGTAATTATGTAAATGAACTGAGTCTTAAAAGTTTGTTGTATGATTACCACTTTAATCAAATAATTTTATAAAGTTTTATCTCTGTGATTCCCAAATCAATTCTTATGAAACCAGTTATGGATCTTTGAACTTGAATCTTAGAAGTGATTCCTTGTCTCATGAGATTTAAACCTATAATTGAAATCATCGATTTCTTAGTTGTCTTTGTTTTATATACTTGCACTTTAAATAAAAATCCAAAAAATATTTGCTTTTCCATTTGTTAATTTCACGTTTCAGTTTCTTGATTACAAAATTTTTACACTTTTCATCAATTTCGTGTGTAGACGACCCTTACTCATACTAGTTATAGGTACTTAAGTCATTTGAATTAACTTGTTTTTTATCCAACCACAACAACTCAATCAATTGCCTATAGAATCCCAGGTTCACATCTGCGTCGGCATTTTTAGTGGATTGATAAGATGAATACAGAAACCAAACGATTGCAAAGAACCAAGAATCTAAGTGTTTTAGAAGGTTGATTTCTAAAGCCATATGGTTTGTTTTTTTAGTTTACTTAAATGCATATATGTTTTTAGTTGTTGGGACTTGAAAATTGTTTTTGACGCAGTATTTTGCTTTAGTGACTTTCATCATTGCTTCTAACATATGCTAACTAATTCAATCACATAATATATACTCACTGTGAGATATATATAGAAGTATATGTAATTGTGTCATGTCTTAACCATTTAACATACCAGTAGCATATAACTTGTGCACAACATTGACTAGTAAATATAATGTGCAAATACAATGAGATAAAAATGAATGTAAAAAAAACCATCTCTTTAGTTTCAAATATTTAACAAAAGTTGTTTTATTGTATTTATACAGACAGATTTGGTATTTCAAACGTCTTGCATTTCTTACTTTGCTACCACTGTAAGTATATTTACACATATAAGATATTACTAAGGAGCATATCAAGATACATATAGAAATAAATATATATGCTTTTAGTGTGATAACAAAGACTCTTACTTTGGATGCAGTTTTGGGGGCAGAAAACCTCCGCTATAAGCGAAAAGGCTGTCATTACTATAAGGATGGTTGTAGTCTTTGTCGTCGGTGTCTTGATAACTTGCTGAAGTTGATGGTTCACTGCCGAGGTTAAGACCTACGAATGTCATAATACTCTCTAGCTCTTTCACAATTTCACTCATTGTTGGTCTTTGATTTCCCCTCTCTTCGACACATCTTAGTGCTAAATCCACCAACTTCTCTAAACCTTTAAGTTGGTAGCTCAAACCGATGGTCGGGTCAAGGATGTCTTGTAGATTGTATACTTCTTTATTCTTGTTCATCACTTGTTTCACCTCCCTTACGATGTACTTTCCTTTCTCAATTGGATTTCTTGCGCTTATTAGTTCCAGCATTACAACTCCGAAGCTATAAACGTCACTTTTTTCTGTCAATTGTTGAGTCATGTAATACTCGGGATCCATGTATCCCTACATCCGTAAATATGGCCACAAATCACTATATATGCTCGCAATTTCTACACATTTACGTGACATATTGGCCGGGTTGATATTATTGTTTCTAGCGACTCGAACATGTAAAACAAAACTGAAAAAGTTAGAAGAAAAATGAAATAAATGGGTCCAAAAGGGTTTAATGTCATCCAAAGGGCCCTTTGGATGGGGCTTTAGGTTAGAGAGGAAGACATCCGTGCCGTTGCAGATGCTCTTATGGGTGCAAAACACGCAGATACATTATTATTGGCATTACTAAATGTAAAAAAGAGTTACTAACCATGGTCCCTTTGACTTGAGTGGTAACATGAGTCTTATTAGTATCACTTAATGGCTTGGACAGCCCAAAATCGGCAACTTTTGCGACTAATCTTTGGTCTAGTAAGATGTTATTGGTTTTAACATCTCTATGTATGATTGGAGGATCAGCAAGATCATGCAAATACTGCAACCCTCTAGCGGCTCCGAGTGCTATTTTCAACCTTCGCATCCAATCCAACCTTATGCCCGATCTCCCTGCACATATTAAACTTCCTAGTGACTGTTTTTCTATTAGTAGCAAAAGTTATGGTGACATTCATGACGCAACTAGAGTGTCACGAGATCATACCTGAAAGACTATCTTTAAGGGTCCCATTTACGATATACTCATAAACCAGCATTTGTTCACCCTTATCAAAACAGAAACCGATGAGCTCCACAACATTCTTGTGATGAACTCGTGAAAGAAGCTCGAGCTCAGTCTTGAACTCGAGCCCGCCCTGTGTTGATCCTTGCCTCGCTCTTTTTATGGCAATTAGTTGACCATTCGGAAGGCTTCCTTTATATACCTGTATAGTATTCTCAGATCATTAACAACATGAAAATCAATTTAAAACTTACATATGCACAAACACACATATTATGTAATAATACTAACATTTCCATATCCACCTGCACCGATCACGCTATTTTCTGAGAAGTTGTTTGTGTATTTCCTAAGTTCCTCAAAGGTGAAGGATCTTGCTCCTTTCAGTTGAGGAACACCACCACTTTCACTGGTTTCATCCCAGCGTGCTGCAAGTATTTCACCAATGTAATTGGACAGTAGTATTACATAAACGACTGGGTTGGATAACGGGTCAAAAGCATGATCTTTTGTATAGGAAGGGTTGGGGCCAAATGGTTTTGTGAAAGCTTTATAATTAAAAAAATAAAAAATTATTTTAAAAGTATGACTTTCGACCCATTTGACCTGTTTCTTTTCAAACAAACACTTGTATTAACTGTTCCACAGTTAAAGATAAAGCATTACCGAAAGGTTGGCTATGTTGCACAGCTCTTTTAGCTCGTCCTTTTTGACGTACAGCATACATTCCTGCAATTACTAATAACACCACAAGCACGCAACCACCAACTACTGATCCGATGATGATTCCAGTGTTAGTGTTTTGCTTTTTGCTCCTTCCTGTCCTGATTCTGTAAAACAACATGCAATGCCCTTCAATGAACATGAACTTAAAATCTTCACCAATCACCAGTTTCTACCATTAAGAAAGCATTTACCTGAAAAGAAGTTGTAGATTTCAGCATTGAATGTATACGTATTGAAATCAGTCTTTGGCTTAAACGTTTGATTGCTAAGCGCAAAAGCGACCCCAATTATCCCTGTCCTGTTGAAACTTTGCTCGCCAGACGGGAAAACTTCAAGTCTGATCACAAGGTAATCTTCCAAGTTTCTGCTTGGGTTCTTTAATGACAATGAGTCTACAGGAAGGTTAGCACTTTGAAAGAATGACATCAGTAAACTATGAAGGGAATCATAAATGGTTGCATTCGTCACTGCAGAGAAGGCAGGAGCTTTGAATGAAAAAAAGCCAGTGAATGGATACGCGCATTGACAGTTTGGGCTTGGAACAAGGTCCGACCCACATGTAGGGGGTGCACAGTTGTTCCGTGGGGTTGAATATGAGGTAGAAGTTTTTGTTGGAAGATAGCAAAATCTATCAGTCACCCCTGTCTCTGTACATATTGGATTATCAACAAGTCTGCGATTGTAAACTTATATGGTGTTAGTCGAATACACGAAGAATAACAGACAACTAAAAAGCATGAAAATCACACACCATTACAACAATGTTCAATCTGCACTGCATAAAATTTGTGACAACATGAATGTTTTTTTACTTTTTACATGCTTAACTGTAAGTACAAACAAACAAACAAACATACCCAGTGTATCCCGCTGAAGAGCAGGGTCTGGGAGGGGTATGTGGTGGCAAGTCTTTCCTCTATCCTGAGAGATAGAGAGACCGCTTCCGAAGAGACCCCCGACTCGTTAACAAAAGTGGTAACCATAACAATCATAATAATCATAATAATCTTAACTGTAAGTACAAGCGGAGTGGATATAAAAATTCTTACATTAATCCGATGTTATATTGTCTTCGTTGTGGGAAATCTGAAATAAGGTTAGTCCGAAGATCAACAAGTTCAAGTTGGTTGCTAGGATTCTCGCTAATATCCAATGAGCCATTTATCCGATTGTTACTTAAATCACTGTAAAAAGAGCCATCGCGAGCCATTAGGCTTTAGCAATAGATGTAAATCTATTAAACAACCAACAAACTGATATGCATACACGTTCTGTAGCTGCGGAATGCTGAACAAAGCTGCAGGCAGTTCTCCTACAAGGTTTGTATAGTGCATCTTACTGTCATAACAACATTCCATAATAAAGTAGTTAGTGAATGTTATCTTTCAACATCAAGTGACGTCAGAAGGTAACTAATTATAAGTACTTTGCTTACAGAGTTGTTAAAGATTGTAGAGTTGAAAACCATGAAGGAATATTGGACTGTGAAAAACTATTATTGCTTAAATCCCTGCAAATGTGCAATCCCATTGAATAAATTGAGACTAATTTTGTTAAGGATTTAGTAAACTGATACATTGATGCTTTGATACTTACAGATAGTTGAGGAGGTTCATGCCCGTGAGATTGGGTACAGGGCCCGTCAATCGATTGTTCGACAGGTACCTATGAAAGAGATTTATTATACATCAAATATTTTCTTATTTATAAATGTTAAGTAATAGTAAGTTGTGGTGTTTACATCTCAGTTACATGGGTAAGGTTGTTGATGTTTGACGGAACATTGCCCCTTAAAGAGTTCCTATCAAGCCGTCTGATTGGAAACAACACGTTCAGTCCTAGTTAAAATTCAGATCAAATAACAAGAGGTTGCAGTTTCGACCATTTATTTAGTAACAAGTCGATTCAGTCTAGTCTCAATTATAAAATCATCCAAAATGAGATTTTAATGCATAAAACCTCAACATGTTATCTGATAGTAATCAGGTTTCTTTATTGTTCTATTGAAGTCACTCAAAATCCTCAGTATTTCATCACCCAACCCTCTTACGCGCCCAATCTTCAACCTCTACATATAATAAACCCTTAGCTAAAACTTGGTTGAGAAACAATACTTACACAACCTCTAGGGATTGCACAAGTCCAAGCGTCGAAGGAATATTACCCGTAAAGCGGTTGTGATCAAGTAACCTGATCATGTAAAAGTTAACATCACTTGATCGTTTATGCATACATTTACGTATAACTATGATCATTCATCAGATCAAAACATACAGATGGTAAAGAGTCAAGTTGGAGTTGAAGAGCCCATCTGGAATATCACCCGAAAGCTGATTGACTCCTAGGTGGCTGAATATAACAAAACAAATGTATGTAAGTGGGCTGCTGTTATATAACAGTTTATGTCCAACATGAACAACAGAAACATACAAGTGTTTTGTATGAGTTAACATATCAAGACCAGGTGTTGTCCCGTTAGAAACTGGTAAACTTCCAGTGAGTTGGTTGTCGGAGAGATCCAACCAGTAAAGATTCTTAAGCTTTCCAATTGAGGCTGGGATTAATCCGGTAAAGCGGTTGGAATTCAAAGACCTGAGTAGCAGATGATAGATTAACTAACATATTGAAGGATAGTTTCTTGGTAACATGTATATGAACTTTCTTACAAATATCTAAGCCTTTCAAGATTTCCAATGGTGCTCGGAATTGGACCGTTGAAACTGCAACCAACGAGGATTCTGACAAACATGATCAATCGTTAAAGTTTGTTAGACCCATAATTTCTTGTCTTCATCTGATATGATTATGCAAGTGGGATTACCCTTTGTAACAAGCTAAACGTAAGGAGTGTCATTGATCATATCGTCAGATTATCAACTAATGGGTCATTGTTTGGATTATTAAAGACCTCGTTATTTCAAGAGATCTATATAACTACGGTGGGGGTTGAAAATTTTCACCTCCAAAATACATAGTAAATATGCTTACAAGTTTGTTAATTTCGCCAAATTCCCGATTGCTGGAGTAAGTGATCCTGTCAAACCTGTATTGTAAGACAGATCCCTACATACAGAAATAACCATAATGATTTTCACTAGACGTAATCTATCTATAACTGATTGAAATAAACGACTTACAGAATCTGTAATTCAGTAAACTCCCCGATGTCTCCAGGCAGCGCGCCCGTCAATCCAGTGCTTGACAAAATTCTGAGAATTAAAACTGAAAGAATGAGATTTTTGTTGGTAAATCACTTACAGAAGGTGATAAAAGAATTACTCACATCGAGGTCACACGAGAGTTGGTGCATGTGATGCCAACCCAACCACCACCACACGGGTCCGAGCCATCGTTCCAGCTGAGTGGTGTACCCTGCCAAGCTTGCTTCAGAGCCTGCAGAGCAACACCTACACCAATACACCATACAAGTATGAAAACAAAAAATATGTTGTGCCAACGTATGAAACGCATATTAAAACATGAAAGATTAACCAGCAAGCGTAACTTTACGCGCTAACTATCATACGTAAAAAGATTTGGACTCACGATCTCTATTCTGAGAAGTTGTTATGGAAATTTGTATAAATATGATCAGTACGAATAATCATTCGATTTTTGCAGTCATATTGCAGATGATGCAGCAAAAGATGAACCACAGTAATCAACTAGTGCAGATTCCAAATCAAAATGGCAGCAAGTACCAACATTTGAATTGTTATCATAAATTGATTGATGCATATTTAATAATAATAAGTGGAAAAGGTGTTACAGGAAGATTTAGATTGTCAACTTTAGGCTCATTCTTGCAGAGTAGGAAGTGCGAAGAACCAATTGTGTGTAGACATGTGTCAAATGTTGGTCCCATAGGCTTTGGAATGTGTCAAATGTTGGTTGATGAGATGAAGTTATATTCTGTAGCTTAGGTTGATTGAGAGCGACATATACACTACAAAACATAAGCTTTCAACGAATTAGTCCAAAGACCATCAATGGAAGTGGGTTTTTTCGGTTATCCGTAATCCATAGGCGATACTTTGTTAGAAAACATGGAGTGGGTGATGCATTTACCGAAGGAATTTCCCGGGGGATCACCCATGTTTCAGTGATTACCAATAAGTATTAGTGGTTGTTACTACGTCAAAATCACCAACGCACCAGCGATGAAATTTTCACCGACAGATCATCGACGGATTTATTCGACTGGTTACCCATAAAATATTACGTCAATATTCCATCAACGATTACCTCAACTTTATGAATTATGGTATTCGTCGTGATTACTAATTAAGGGGTTACAAAGGTTATTACTATTTTCGTTTCCTACTTCTTTTGTTTTTAAAGGGCGGGTCTTGGCGCAGCGGTAAAAACTGTTCCTAAGGGACCAAAGGTCTCAGGTTCGATTCGTGGAAACGGCCTCCTCACAAAATGTGGGGGAAAGACCGCGTACATCTTCCCTTAAATGGGACGGACCCTCCCTGGACCCTGCGAAAACACGGAAACTCTTTGCAGCATCAGGTACGCCCTTTTACTTCTTTTGTTTTTAGTATTATTAGTAACTGAATCAAGGGATCACATAAGTCGATACTATCTCGTTGTTGATACATGTTTTTCTAGTAGTAATTAAAAAACATATCAAATTACTTTCTTACAACTTCGAAAATAAAATGTTGGTTGCTTTTTCCGTAAATATACGAATTTAGATTCTAATCTATTTTTTAATGAAAAAGAAAATTGTACACCACTTGGTTTAAAAATATTAATATGATTGTGACACATGGTTTAACAAAAACTTGTTATAAATCTTGACTAAGAAAATTACAATTTTTTATCCCAATTTAAAAATCATTAAACAAACGACAATCGAACATAAAGTCAAATTTGTTTGATTGGTTCATGTGCTTACTTCAAAATGTTGGGTTTTTGTAAGAAAGGTTGAACATTTCAGAATCAGTCTAATTTTATTTGAAATTTTTAATTTATCCAAGGTGAACGTAGTAGTACACTATGAGAAAACAACGTTTCACGCAATTTAGTTGTTACCTACGTAATGAGTCTGGATTAGCGATGATAAGAAATGCAAAATAGTAGCAAAAGATTATTAACGGTTAACACCAAACCATAATCGATCGTTGATTTGGTGCTAAATTTATAAAATTACTTAAGTATTAACGCCAGTTAGTTCGCTTGATGTTCTATTTATAAGTAACACCCGTATTTTAATAAATATTTTCATAGCCCCTCCCCCATTCTACAATGATGAAACAGAGTACTCGTTGCAGTTGGCATACGATTCTGCGACTAAGATATACAACTCATCCTTTTCTCGCATGAGAAGTTTTGATAATAGCACGGTTTCTGATTCGTATGATAAATCGAGTCCACTTGATTCTTTTTGTAAATTCATTTCTAACCGTGACATATTTCAAGCTAGGGTCGCATTGCAGGCTAGCTAGGGTGAGGATCTGATAACTAATGCGTCGTCAAGTTCAGTGAGGCAATACACATGGTCAGATCACAGATTTTATGGTTAATGATATTTTGCAATATCCATTATGGCATATGCTAAAATGGTTCATTTTACATACATGTGTGTTATGTTGGCATTGCAGATGGTTCGTATTCGGATGTGTTGAAAGTTAAGTATCTTTTAACTTATAGGTTTCTGCTGGTAGGGCAAGACAGGTCAAACGAATTTGTGTCAAAGTCTAGAGAAATAGGGTCAAAGAGGTCCGGGTCAAGTAAAGTATGATCAGGTTGACCCGCTAAGCTTTTCAGGTTTTGTCATAATTTTGTAATGAGTAAATTACACTTTTCAGATTTTGTCCTTAAACTAAGAAAATTACAGTAGACGCCCTTAATGTTTAAATTTTGTAACAGTTTACATCCTTTCCTCTAATACATGTTAATTTTGTTCGTTTTATCAAGTCATGTGCGTTATTTGTGATGGTAGATTGATCTTGTTATCCCTCTTAATAAAAATATAATATTAATTAAATTATCTCACTCAACCCCACCCTCAACTCTCTCTCTCGCTCTCTCTACTCTCTCTCCCACCATAAAACCACCACCAACGCCACCATAAAACCACCACCACCTCTACCACCATAAAACCACCACCACCTCTACCACCATAAAACGACCATCACTTCTACCCTTGTAAAACCACTACCAAAATCACCTCTACCACCATCAATACTCACACTTGGGGCATTCTCAATGCTTGTGGACCGTGCCCTTTGTGGTGGTGGTGCGGTCTTAACCATCAATCTTTGCCACTACCTCCGAACAACATCCTTCCACCACCACCACTCCCTACCGCATGTATATCTTGCATTTCCTTCAAAAATCCACAAATCTAACCAAGATTAACACCAAATTGTTTACTATTATGAACAAATGGAGTCTAAAATAATAGTGTTTATGGAGATCTATAACTCCACTATAAAAACGCCTCCACTTCTTTGATTGCACTTGCTCTTCGTTTCTATTCAATGCCCAACCTTTCTTCGCGTACAAGGGGAATTCGAAAGAAGTGCCGCTGGATTTCGTGTTGTTTCAACCTAACACCGGATTTGTTGATTCCGGAAAATTTTTGCACTAAGACAACATGTTCACACACATTGATGCTATCTACGCTGCTTTTAGGAAATTAGGGGGTACAAACAATTGCCGGTGTAAGGGAGATGAAGATGAAGTCGGAGCTTCACCGAAATAACTGAAATTGAGTTAAATGCTTTTTTGATCCCTGGTTTTATGTCATTATTTTCATTTCAGTACTTGTGTTTTAGTTTTTACAGTTTCAATACTCGAGTTTCAAAAAATCACCGAAACATCATTCCGTCCAAATCCCTAGACAACGTATGTTACCACCATGGCTAAAACCGTCACTTCCTTTATTAAATTGATATTTTCGTCTGTTGGAGCATATATTGTCATATATAGTGTGTACGTCGCTTGACAAATAGTCTAGGCTTAATGTATTACACCTGATATGCTGTAAACACATGAAACTGGGTCATTCGCAGGAGCATATGCGAATGAGACTCAGTCGTACGACTGAGCCATGCTAATGGACCAGTCGTGCGACTGAGAGATGCGATTATGGCATTCGTAAGACTGAACCATAAGAATGGTCCAGTCGTACGATTGAACCAAACACATGGTCCTCGTACGATTGAACCATACGCATGGTCCAATCGCACGAATGGGCCCAGTCGCATCTAATATGGGCCGAGGCCTATATATACCAGTTTCAATGTATAGAGGAGTAGGGATTTGAGAGGAAGTCTGCCCGGAGCCTAAGGGCTGCCGGATGAGAGGGGAGATCATGCTCGATCTCCCCTTGCCAAAAGTCGTGATTTTTCTTAAGTTCTAACGAGCTTAAAATCGTTAGGTTTTATCAATGAAATCATTCGATTATTGTTCGTACTATTGTTTGTCTTTTGGTTTATCACCTTCCGTCAAGAACACGCTCGGATGTTCTTCGATCCAGCGTATTCACAATTGGTATCAGAGCCGGTTACTGCTAGAATGATCTAACAATCATTCTAGCAACCCGAGCTCTTAATCTCTGGATCTATTTCAGGTTCTTTGATGTTAAACCCACTTCGTGTTCTTCGTGTTTTGCTCAGATCTTGTTACGTGTGTTGTTTCTATGTTAAAATCGAACTCAAAACCACGTTCTGATCACCCTTACGAATCTGATGATGTCTACTTTGGTTCGAATCATGTAAAATTCGTCAGATTAGAGTTTTTGACAGCCTTGGCGGCTGCAGATCTGAAAATCTGCGTGCAGACCCGTTCATGCGACTGCTCCATGCGAATGGACCAGTGGTGCGACTGGACCATGCGAATGGACCATTCGTGCGACTGGACCATGCTAATGGACCATTCGTACGACTGGACCATGCGAATGGACCAGTCGTGCGACTGGACCGTGCGACTGGACCAGTCTTATATGAGTCGTGCGACTGGACCAGTCTTATGTCCAGTCTTAGGTTCAGTCGCACGAATATATCATTCGTATAATTCACTCACACGACTATGATCAGTGTACTCCATGTCATACGAATGAAAGGTGTTCCAGACCAAAAAAAAAGTCTGGAACAGCTTCTTGCACGAATTTTTCCCTAAACCACTTTTAACAGTCGGGAAGCCTTCTAAAAAAGTTTGGTAAAATAAAATTTTATTCGGGAAAATTATCGGGTTATTTTCGATTCATTTTCGGGTCAATAGTGAAGATTTTCCTGGAGAGTCTATGCAAGAGTTGAGAATGAGCAAAGCACATTCACCCTGAGTTTCTTTTGTCCAAACAAGTTCGATGGATACCCCAATATTCGTTGGACTTCCAGAATAGGTGAATGTTGTTAGAACACGAAAGAGAGAAGAGAAGATGTCAGTTGTCGGTGCTGATTTTGTGGGTAGTCAGGAGCATCTGACTATTTATGGGCCAATCAAGTTATATTTATCCGCACAGAGAGGATTCTCATTCTTAGGGGGAATCCATGTATAGAGAAATTGAAGATGTAATCAGAAAGTGATGATGTGAGCAGGTTTCTGATGATGAATCTACGTGCATGCTGATTTGTTTGATATTGTCAGCTGTGGATTGGAACCTTCAACCTTTTGCCCAATACACCGTATGAAGACGCCAGGAGAGCACAATGTTTATATATTAGGATATGCTGAATGTGAGGGGGAATTTTTACAGTTATTAATGTTAATCAGGTTAGACTGTGTGAAGATTGAAGCAATGGAAAACTGTTCATGTCATTATCTGGAAAAATCAGTCATATGGGGAATCTTGCTGCTATGATGGTGTTCTGCAAAGTAAACGAAAACTATTATGCCTAAATTCATTTTTAGGGATACTGTAGTAACCTGACGGATCGGCAACGTTGGCTAATATGGTTGTTCGTTTGATTCTATTGGAAACCAGAGCAAAGATTGACTGAAGATTGTAAGAGGTGTTATCTACTATTCGCATGCAACGTCCAAGGGGGAATTTGTTGGAGCATATATTGTCATATATAGTGTGTCCGTCGCTTGACGAATAGTCTAGGCTTAATGTATTACACCTGATATGTTGTAAACACATGAAACTGGGTCATTCGTGTTGGGTTTTGTATATGTTTACCAAAGTCATATTAACCATTTAACATGTAAAACGCAGCGGAGTTTATATCAAAAACCCATTTTGATGTTAGTTAGTTTATGTATCATATACAATAGTTAAAACAAAAACCCATGAACAAAGGATCTTTATATGGAAGAACATGCTTTCAAAATAAAAACAACCATAGGATGTTTAGAATACAACCTTTCAAGCTCTTAGAAAACGAGTTTATGGAGGTGCAAAAGATAAACTTCGTGGCTGAATCTTCAAGCAAGAAGACCTCAAGAAAGTGATACCCCAAGCTACCAACAAAACCCCTTTGATGCTAGGATTTCACAACACCAATTTTCAGCTTTTAAACACTTTAAAACCTGAAAATTTCAGCTTCTTTTTCCTTGGTTGTTGCCGTGAACTAGAGGAAGAAGAGAAGAGAGAATGATGCTCTTAAAACTTAAGAGAATAATGTGTATTTGCATGGCCATTCTTGTAGGTGTGAAAGCTTACTTAAATCAATTAGTGGAACTTCTTTTTAGCCCTCTTGGACCGTGAATTGGCTGCCACTAGTGGGTGGTATGCCTTTTGTTTTCCACTCAAGAAGTGGGTGGTATGTCTTTTGTTTTCCACTAAATCTATTTAATTAAACTCCAAAATAAAATTTGTAACACTTACATTTTATTTTGTACACTCAACTAACTCTAACATGACATTAATTAAAACCTAGTTTAATTAATTTGTAACACCTTACCTGCCATGTTATTGTTTTATTTTATAAATGTTAATTAACCATTAAATAACAATTATAAAGTGATCTCTCAAAATAAATAAACCCATGTTATTTATTAATTTCTTAAGTGCATTTAATTTAGAAAACCATTTTTTCTAAATGTTTCGGTGTTGTTATTTATTTAACTGATCAAATCAATAAATAAATATTGCAAGTGTTTGTCTAGCCTGTTATTGGGTATGACCCGACTTGGATCATATCACACTAGCCACATCAATTTAATATGTATCTTGGGCAGATCGAATCCTATAATCTCCCACTTGCACAAGATTCATAGAAGATTGATGCAAGTAACAAATGACGCCTAGCAACGGTTTGCTACCCCTAATGTATATGACTTAGTGCCATTCAATAACATCATCCCTTTCAAGTGTCTTATTTGAATATGATTTTGGTGAATCAATCATCTATCCTTTTGTTGCAGATGTCATGTTAAATCCCAGAGACACAGAATTGTCATTCTCCGATGATTTAACTTTAACAGGCCTTAGACATCTAACTCTCAACGAATAAGAGGAACAAATTCCATCTTGACTACATACGTCTCTCACAATCACCTTATATCACACCTGAACTCAGCTTTATGTACTGCCAATTTTTCAGAACAACAAAGTACTAAGTCAAAATACAATACTTGGTGAATATCAAGACCCAATATGTATCTCAGGTCTGAGGATACAATGATATTCGCCTTTACTCAATATCTCTTATGACTAATCACAAAGATTCCATGCAGAAATAATTGAGAGCGGGTCGGTCCAATATCTATATCCTATAGATATCAATGAACTTTGGTAGCAACCTCTTGCTCTATATTCATTCCTTATGAATATCAACCAATCCAAGTTCATTATAGTCTTACATTCATAGTTGTTCCCACAAGTATGATCGACTACGGGCGTTTAGAATAACTTACTTATTCACGGATTTAAACATGCTAAAATAGAAGAACAAATGAAAATTATAACCATATAATTAAGTCAAATAACATAAGTTCCAATATCCAAATACAAAATTTGATCAAGTCCAATCACTAGAATATCGAAGTCCTAAGGCACAAGTATGACTTTCATGCTTTGACCTATCTAGGAGCTTCGTGAATGGATCCGCAATGTTTTGATCGGTGTGAACTTTGCGAATACATATCTTTCCCTTTTCAACTTCATCCCTTATGTAGTTGAATCTCCGTTCAATGTGTCGAGTCTTTTGATGAGCACGAGGTTCCTTGATTTGAGCAATCGCACCCTCATTGTCACAAAAGATCTCTAGAGGGTCTTGAATGGTAGCAACAACCCCTAGATCAGCAATGAACTTCCTAAGCCACGCAGCTTCTTGAGCTGCCAATGAAGCGGCGATGTATTCTAATTCTATTGTAGATAGTGCCACTACATCTTGCTTTGAGTTCTTCCAAGAGACCGCTCCTCCATTCATAATGAAGACATATCCCGACTGTGATCGAGAATCATCTCGATCAGTTTGGAAACTCGCATCCGTGTAACCCTTTACTACGAGCTCCTCCTCACCAGATCCATATATTAAGAACATATCCTTAGTTTTTCTAAGGTATTTCAAAATACTCTTAACAGCCATCCAATGACTATTACCAGGATTCTGTTGATATCTACTTGTCATGCTTAGAGCATATGACACGTCCGGCCTAGTACATATCATTGCATACATGATGGATCCTATAGCAGATGCATATAGGACTCCATTCATTCTTTCTTGTTCAACCTTTGAACTAGGGCATTGAGATGAGCTCAATATAGTCCCCTTTTGAATAGGTACTAAACCTTTCTTAGAATTCTCCATCTTGAACCTTTTCAAGATCTTTTCAATGTATGCACTTTGGTTTAAACCTATCAGCCGTCTTGATCTATCCCTATAGATCTTTATTCCCAAAATATAGGCGGCCTCACCAAGATCCTTAATGGAAAAACAGCTTCCAAGCCAGGTTTTTACACCTTCCAAGGTTGGAATGTCATTTCCAATTAGTAGAATGTCATCGACATATAATACAAGGAAAGTAATAATACTCCCACTAGCTTTCTTATATACACAAGCTTCATCAGCGTTCTTGATGAAGCCAAATTTCTTTACTTCATCATCAAAACGGTGATTCCAACTTCTTGACGCTTATTTCAATCCATAGATTGATTTCTTTAACTTGCATACCTTGTTAGGATGTTTTGGATCGATAAAACCTTCAGGCTGTTTCATATGGACATCTTCCTCAAGATATCCATTAAGGAAAGCGGTTTTGACATCCATTTGCCAAATCTCATAGTCATAATATGCTGCTATGGCAAACAATATCGTGATAGACTTTAGCATTGCCACAGGTGAAAAGGTTTCATCATAATCAACCTCTTGAGTTTGAGTGAAATCTTTTGCTACAAGTCTAGCTTTATAGGTATCCAAGTTTCCATGCATGTCGGTTTTCTTCTTGAAAACCCACTTACTTCCAACTATCTTGGACTTAAGAGGTGGTGTAACCAATTCCCAAACTTGGTTATCATACATGGATTGCATCTCAACGTTCATGGCTTCTTGCCATTTGTCAAAATCAGGTTTTGTCATTGCCTCATGGTATGTGGTTGGTTCATCCGAATCTACCACATAGCATCCATCCATGAAAAATCCATATCTTTCAGGAGGAACACTAATTCTACCAGATTTGCAAACGTTTTGTGTATCTCGATCATCCATATGATCATTCTCAACATCCTCATGTTGATTGCTAGTATCAACCAATTGTGTATCGTCTTGTGAATCTTGAACTTCTTCAAGTTCCACTGCTCTTCCACTAGTTTCTTCCGAAAGAAACTTAGTTTCCAAGAACTCTGCCTTTCGAGCAATAAACACTTTCTGCTCTGTTGGATCATAGAAATAATATCCAATACAACCTCTAGGATATCCAATGAAGATACACTTTGTGGATCGGGCTTCCAGTTTGTTTTGAGTGTATTGCTTAGGATAAGCATCACACCCCCAAACTTTTAAATATGATAATGATGGAACCCTTCCATGCCATACTTCGAAAGGTGTCCTTTCCACTTTCTTGGTTAGGGCCATATTTAAAATACGGGTTGCGGAGAGCAACGCGAAACCCCGAAATAATAGAGGTAGTGTACTTCTAGCCATCATAGATCGAATCATATCCAATAGAGTCCGATTCCTCCTCTCAGACACACCATTATGTTGTAGTGTTCCAGGTGGAGTAAGTTGTGAGACAATCCCACAACTTCTAAGATACTTTTGAAATTCACTACTTAGGTATTCACCTCCTCTATCTGTACGAAGAATCTTGACCATTTTGTTGAGTTGATTTTCTACTTCATTCTTGAAGATTTTGAACATTTCAAAAGATTCATGTTTGTGTCTTAACAAGTACACATACCCATAACGACTATAGTCATCTGTAAAGGTAATGAAGTATCTTTCACCATTCCTAGTTATTGGTTTAAAAGGTCCACATACATCCGAATGTATGATCCCTAATAAATCCTTTACCCTTTCATTAGTCCCACTAAAAGGGGCATTTGTCCTTTTACCTTGTAAACAAGACTCGCATACATCAAATGAATCATTTTCATTAGTTTTCAAAAGACCATTCTTTTGGAGTTTTTGCATATGATTCTTGTTTATGTGACCAAGGCGATAATGCCAAAGATAGGAATCACTCAAATCTAATTTGAGCCTTTTGGTGGTTGCTTGGTACATTGAGCTATCATATGTTGTGTTTTCATGAACCAATTCATAAATACCATATAAGGTATAGCCTTAAAATAAAACATATGATTTAAAGAAACATGAATATCATTATCAACAAACTTGAAATCATAATCACATTGTCTTAACGGGAAACAGAAATAATGTTCCTAGTCAAACTAGGAGCATACAAAACATTCTTTAAAATAACTTACTTGGAAGCTTCAAAATGTAGTCTCCTTAGGCTTCCACGTGAACCTTTGCACCATTGCCCATAAAGAGACTAATTTCCCCTTTTGCATAATGCTCACTTCTTTTGAACCCCTGCAACAAATTGCAAATATGAGTTCCACATCCGGTATCTAATACCCATGTGTTAGAAGAAATAACATTTAGCTCAACATATATCATAAAGATTGTACCTGAGGTTTGTCCCGCGTCTCTCTTCGATCTCAACGCTTTGAGATAGACCGGACAATTGCGTTTCCAATGGCCTACCTCACCACACTCAAAACATGGGTCATCATGAGCAACCTTTTGCTTCTTTTCTTTCGGTTTGGGCAGTTCCACTTTAGCTTTACCTTTTCCCTTCCCCTAGACATGCCCCTTCCCTTTTGCAACATTTTCCCTAGGGTCGGGGAGGTGCCTTTTCTTACTACCTCCTTCATTGATAGTAAGGACCGGTAGAACCTTTCTACCCATGCCCGCCTCGGCCGTTTTGAGCATTGAATGAAACTCACCAATGCTCTTGTCCCATCCATTCATGTTATAGTTCATAACAAAGCTATCAAACTTCTTTGATAGGGAGTTGAGGATCAAATCCGTTGCCAACTCGTTGGACACACGACAGTTAAGCCTTTCGAGGCGATCAATGTGGCTCTTCATCTTAAGAACGTAAGATGAAACCGATTGGGTCTCGTCCATCCGACATGCATGGAGTGCTCGAACTGTTTCAAAGCGATCCACCCTTGATTATTGTTGGAACATTTCCTTCAACTGGATGATCATGTCATAGGCATTGTGGTTCTCAAAGTCCTTTTGCAAATCGGGAATCATACTCGCTAGCATGAGACATGAGACTTGCACAGAGTCCTCGGTGTATTTGACCCACTCGGTAAAGGCCTCTACGTTATTTTCATCGGGTTGATCGGGAATTGGATCGTCTAACACATAGGACTTCTTTTCTTGCTTGAGAACGATTTTCAAGTTTCGGTCCAATCCATGAAGTTCCCATGGTTTAGACGTTCCTTTTCAAGGATGGTTCTTAGTGATAGGTTGTGGACGGTCGGGATTGCATTATTGTTGTTAGCCATCTACCATTTTACAAAGTTCAATTTTTAGTATTTTGATATCAAGGCATTTTAATTATTAATACCCTTTTATGTCTCATAGACAATTAATAATTAAAATCTAGAATCCGACGCTACATTTAAATATCGGTTAGGCGACCTTTATCTCTTTATTTAAATTAACAAGGTAGTCAACGTTTGACAATTGTAACCTATTACAATTTCTAGTTATATGAGATCGTTTTAAACATCTTATTTTTTGTTTGGCATGTTTATCCCATCAACACCGTTTGTACGTCATGCTTCGGTGATCCTAATGCATGATTTCCAAATCAAGTCGTCCTACTTAGACATACGTGTGATTTTACATATATAAGTGGTTAGATGACCTTTGTCCCACAAATATGGTAATTTCACCTCAACTTCACAAGTTTCTATATTTATGGTTAGGTGACCTTTATCCCATAAATAAGTTACAAGTGAATTGAGTGTTGTTTAAAAGAATTACGTTAAACTTGTTTTAAAAGGGTTTTTTATAGTTTCTAAAATTCTAGTTTTTTAGAAAATGCCTTTTATACCATACAAATTGTATGCATTCAAATGCATGGTATTTTTTTTTGAAAAACTATTTTCAAGGTTCCTTTTAATAAAACCCATTTTTATTAAATCATTAACCCTTAATAAACACATTTTATTAATTCCATTAATGATTATAAAGAACCATTTTTATGCTTGATTTATCATAGTTGTTTAACTAGTTTATCTATTTTCAATTAAAATGTTAAACACAACCAAACAACCAAATAATCAACCAAACATAAAAAAATAAGTGCATAACCATAGCCAACTATTTTGATCACACTTGCTTGCCATAACAAGTGTGTCAAGTGGTCATTTCTAGGGTAAAACATGACACATTGTTGTGTTGATGAACTCCCACTTGAACTTGCATCCAAATGCTTCAAGTATGCCTTTTGTGTTGTGATTCCACCACCATCTTTAGGCATCTTCTTTGTCTTACAAATCAGCTCCAAAAATACTTATTACATAGAAAAATCCTAATACATTTTTCTAGTAAATAAAGTGCAAGCTAATCTACTTATTACATACCAAATGAAACAAATAAATTACATAGCCTTTATTACATTCAAATGAATCACAACCACAAATAATCAAACACAAGGTCATGGCTAGGTTTTATGCACTTAAAACACATCCAAATATGTATATATCTATCGATTTTGGCAGCCCCTTTTGAACCCAAGTTATTGGCCAACATAAACCAAGAACAAGTGGGTTTTGTCCAAACAAACAAACCATCTCATGATTTAAATTTTTCAAGATCCTTACATGCATATAAAGTAATATCTTGAAAAACAAAGGGACTTCCATTAGAGAAATTTCCAGCCCACTTTTTATAAAAAAAGGACCCGAAAATTTCAATGTTTGAAGCATGTATCCATATAACCGGCTCTCGATGCCATTGTTAGGTTTTGTATATGTTTACCAAAGTCATATTAACCATTTAACATGTAAAACGCTGCGGAGTTTATATCAAAAACCCATTTTGATGTTAGTTAGTTTATGTATCATATACACTAGTTAAAACAAAAACCCATGAACAAAGGATCTTTATAATGGAAGAACATGCTTTTAAAATAAAACAACCATAGGATGTTTAGAATACAACCTTTCAAGCTCTTAGAAAACGAGTTTGTGGAGGTGCAAAAGATGAACTTCGTGGCTGAATCTTCAAGCAAGAAGACCTCAAGAAAGTGATACCCCAAGCTACCAACAAAACCCCTTTGATGCTAGGATTTCACAACACCAATTTTCAGCTTTTAAACACTTTAAAACCTGAAAATTTCAGCTTCTTTTTCCTTGGTTGTTGCCGTGAACTAGAGGAAGAAGAGAAGAGAGAATGATGCTCTTAAAACTTAAGAGAATAATGTGTATTTGCATGGCCATTCTTGTAGGTGTGAAAGTTTACTTAAATCAATTAGTGGAACTTCTTTTTAGCCCTCTTGGACCGTGAATTGGCTGCCACTAGTGGGTGGTATGCCTTTTGTTTTCCACTCAAGAAGTGGGTGGTATGCCTTTTGTTTTCCACTCAATCTATTTAATTAAAATCCAAAATAAAATTTGTAACACTTACATTTTATTTTGTACGCTCAACTAACTCTAACATGACATTAATTAAAACCTAGTTTAATTAGTTTGTAACACCTTACATGCCATGTTATTGTTTTATTTTATAAATGTTAATTAACCATTAAATAACAATTATAAAGTAATCTCTCAAAATAAATAAACCCATGTTATTTATTAGTTTCTTAAGTGCATCTAATTTAGAAAACCATTTTCCTAAATGTTTTGGTGGTGTTATTTATTTAACTGATCAAATCAATAAATAAATATTGCAGGTGTTTGTCTAGCCTGTTATTGGGTATGACCCGACTTGGATCATATCACACTAGACACATCAATTTAATATGTATCTTGGGCAGATCGAATCCTACAATTCGCAGGAGCATATGCGAATGAGACTCAGTCGTACGACTGAGCCATGTTAATGGACCAGTCGTGCGACTGAGAGATGCGATTGTGGAATTCGTAATACGATTGAACCATACGCATGGTCCAGTCGTACGATTGAACCATACGCATGGTCCAATCGCACGAATGGGCCCAGTCGCATCTAATATGGGCCGGGGCCTATATATACCAGTTTCAATGTGTAGAGGAGTAGGGATTTGAGAGGAAGTCTGCCCGGAGCCTAAGGGCTGCCGGATGAGAGGGGAGATCATGCTCGATCTCCCCTTGCCAAAAGTCGTGATTTTTCTTAAGTTCTAACGAGCTTAAAATCGTTAGGTTTTATCAATGAAATCATTCGATTATTGTTCGTACTATTGTTCCGTCAAAAACCCAAGCCAGTCAAGGCTTGGATCCCCCTCCTTAGCTAATTATTTTCTATTATGTGCAGGTTGTCCGCTATAGTGCTTCTACCAACACATGGATAGTAGATAGCGGAGCATCCAGGCACATGACAGGAAATAAGTCTCTCCTTTACAATGTCAAACAAATTAAATGGGGGCACGTTTCTTTTGCTGGAAACAAAGGGGGATACATTACCGCACAAGGAGAAGTAGGTAATGCAAAGGTAAGGTTTGATAAAGTTAATTTCGTTCAACAATTGGAAAACAATCTGCTTTTAGTGTCTCAGATATGTGACAAGGGCTTCAAAGTCATGTTTGACAATCGGAAGTGTTACATTCTGAAGAAAGAGATGGAGATTCCAGAGGAGCAGGTATTAATGTCAGCATCTAGGTATAATGACCTCTATGTTCTAGATATGTCTAATGCTTCTACTAGTGTGTCTACTGTTCAATGCTTTTTGTCTAAAGCTACAGAGAAGGATTCCATCTCATGGCACAGGAGAATGGGACACATTAATCACAGGAAGATGAATCATCTGATTCATAACAACTTAGTTAATGGAGTTCCTGTTAAGAACTTCAAACTTCTTGATTTTTGTGTCTCATGCAAGAAGGAAAAGCAGACCATGAAATCTCACAAGACCAAGCACGTCAATTCTATCGAGATGCCCCTGGAGCTATTGCATATGGATCTATTCGATCCTATCAGCACGAAGAGTATCGCCAGAGACTGGTACTGCTTTGTAGTCACAGATGACTACTCACGGTTCTCCTGGGTGATGTTTCTGAAAGCAAAGTCAGAAACCTTTGAGTCATTCAAGGTGCTTGTTACTACACTGGAGTCTCTCTACAAGCTAAAGGTTAGGAGGATTCATTCAGACAATGGAACAGAGTTCAAGAATCAGTGGATGGATGCTTTCTGCAAAGAAAATGGAATTGTTCATCAGTTCACCTCTGCATACACACCACAGATGAATGGAGTTGTTGAGCGGAAGAACAGGAGCTTGATCGAGACTGCTAGGACTATGTTGGCAGATTCAAAGCTGCCAGTGCAGTTCTGGAATGAAGCCGTTGCCAACGCATGCTACACACTTAATCGTGTGTCAGTTGTTAAGAGGCATGGAAAGACGTGCTATGAGTTACTTCAGAAACGTAAACCTAACCTGGAATATCTGGAACCATTCGGAGCTCCATGTACGTTACTGAAGAAAACTCCGGAGGGCAAGTTCAGTGAAAAGGCAGATCAGGGGATCTTTCTAGGATACAGCATACCAGATAAAAGAGTTTACAACAACTCCACTGGTCAGGTCGAAGTATGGTGCAACGTCGACGTTCAACGATTCACCATCCCCCTGCTGGAAAAGGTCCATCAATGTTCTTCGACTACGATGGCTTTTTCAAATCATTCAACCTTCCTCAGATAGATTCAAACGAAGAGCTTGCTACTCAGATGATGCACGATGTTCTAAACACACCGAATCTGGATACTAGCGATACAACACCTGTGAGTGGTTCATCGGGATCTTCACTAGCTGATCAGGACGAGAGTGATGACTCATCAGATGATGAAGAAGCAGCTGAGATAGGCATTGAGCATAATGTTTATCAAGAGGAAAGCTCATCAGCTGCTGAACATGCATCAGGAAATACGGATACTGAACCTCCTGTCCCAAATCTTGATACTGAAGTTGTCATCCCTACGACACCTGTGACCAGGATCAGTACTAATCATCCGCAGGAGGCTATCATTGGAGATTTACACTCCGGCGTGCAGACGAGAAATCAGCTGTACTCTGCTGATTACGCTGAAATTATGGAAAAGGGCTACGTGAATGATGGAGCATTCAAATGCTTTGTATCTCAAGTCGAACCCAAACACGTAAGCGATGCCCTGAAGGATGAGGCCTGGGTCAATGCTATGCAAGAGGAGCTGCTACAGTTCAAGAAGCTTAGAGTGTGGACACTTGTTGACCGGCCGAGAGGAGTGAAAGTGATAGGCACCAAATGGGTGCTACGCTGCAAGAAGGATGACCAAGGTGTCGTTATCAGAAACAAGGCACGGTTGGTTGTTCAAGGCTTCAGACAAGTCGAAGGAGTCGACTATAATGAAGTCTTTGCACCAGTAGCTAGAATGGAAGCAATCCACATCTTTCTAGCCTACGCATCTTACATGAAGATCAAAGTCTACCAACTAGATGTAAAGAGTGCGTTCCTTCACGGGGAAATCCGTGAAGAGGTCTACGTCAGTCAACCCGAGGGATTCGAAGATCCTTACCATTGGGACAGAGTCTATAAGTTGGACAAGGCTCTGTATGGGCTACATCAGGCTCCTCAAGCTTGGTATGAAAAGCTCTCCACCCACCTGCTGAAACACGGGTTTCGCAGGGGTGTGATTGACTGCACGCTGTTTATCAAGGAAAGAGACGGAGATTTACTGATGGTGCAAATTTATGTGGATGACATCATCTTCGGTTCGCGAAACGAAGATCTGTGTAAAGAATTCGAATCTGTGATAAAGGCAGAAATTGAAATAAGCGCCATGGGAGAAATGAAGTTCTTCCTGGGATTACAGGTGGATCAGACACCTACCGGTATTTTTCTGCATCAGACTAAGTATGTCGGAGACATTCTTAGTCGATTTGATATGGAAAATGTCACTGCTGCCGGTACCCCACTCGCCACAAATCATGATGTGGCTCCTGATGAGAATGGGGATTTGGTGGATGCCACTATGTATCGTGGGATGATCGGATCTCTCATGTATCTCACTGCCTCACGTCCAGATATCATGTATGCCACATGTCTATGCTCCAGATATCAAGCGAAACCGAAAGTAAATCATCTGATCGGGGTGAAAAGGATCTTTCATTATCTGAAGGGTACACCGACACTGGGGTTGTGGTATCCTCATGAGGATGACTTCAAGTTAACGGTGTATAGTGATTCAGACTATGGCGGCTGCAAGATGAACTTCAAGTCTACATCAGCAGGGTGTTAGTTTTTTGGAAGGCATTTACTCACGTGGCAATGCAAGAAGCAGACCTCGGTTGCCTTATCAACCTGTGAAGCTGAATACGTTGCTGCTGCAAGCTGCTGTTCTCAGATTATCTGGATCCAACAGCAAATGCGGGACTACGGTTTGCAATTCTCTAACACCCCTATCTATGTTGATAGCTCTGCTGCCATAGCTGTAACTAAAAATCCGGTTCAACACCCTAAAACAAAATACATCGGCATAAAGTATCACTTCATATGCGACTGCTATGAAAAACAACTAATTGATGTGGTTAAGATAAACACAGATTTTCAACGCGTTGACCTCTACACCAAACCATTTGATAAACCAAGATTTTTCTATCTGTTAGAGGTCAACGGCGTGAAAAAGAAAAGTGACATCATCTCTGAAGACACAGATGCATAGTCCGACACTAGTTCAGCTTTTTATTTTATTTTATTTCTTTTAATTTCCTTGTCTTATAAAAATCCAAAAACACAAAAAGATTTTCTGTTTTAGAATTTTAGGGGGAGACTAGTTTACTTTCAGTATTTATTTACTTAAAAAAAGGGGGGGTGGGGGAAGGGTAGATAAGCTAAAAGGCAAAAACAACAAATATAAGACTGTAATTCTACACAATGGAAAGTGATAGTACACATGCGTCTAGTTACTTGGAACACCAAAAAGATTTTAAATTTTTGCAATTTTAGTTTAAATTAAATCACAGAAAATTGTTCATCAGAGAACTCTTAGTCTAACAAACTGGGAAAATGATAGTACGCTTGGGTGTTACTGAGATTACACGGAGAAAGTTGATCTAGGAAGGTGCTAGTTCACTATACGATGTGTCGGTAGATTCAACACAATAGACTAGTAGACATCAATGGTGAACTCAATTTAAACTAATCTGTTCAACCGACTGTGGGTTCCCATCTTATCACTGGTTAACACAATCAGTTATTTCCAATAAGGGATGACGAGCAAATAAACGCCACTAAAAGTGTGCGGATGACCACAAAAGGAGCAAAGCACAAAAAAATGAAAATAAACGCAATCAAGCTGATAACCTATGTTGTTGGTGCGTTATGTACAAAAGAAAATAAGAAATGCTCTAACAAGGGGATAGGTTGTGTGCCTCTCTGCTGTGCGATGGCACTGACCTGAGGATAAGCATAAACTAGATATTCTAGAATTCACTGGTGTTTGCCGCCTCTTTGCTGTGTGGTGGCACTGACCTGAGACTTGGCTTCTCTTTGAAAATTCTAAGAATAGTCTCTTCTTGTCAAAATACCCGTAAACCGCTCAAAAGTCTCCTAAGGAATGTTGATTACTATATAAGCGTGGGATCCACAAATGTTGATTGAAATAATATAGTCTAATACATCATCAATATGTGTCAAAAGTCTGTGTATGGATTTAAGTGGACAAGTATACTGACAATCATCGTGGATACACCGCCTGATGTTGATAATCAACGTGTGTTACGTACCAGATCAAGCATGATTCCCAATTAGAATTTAGAAGTCTCAGATGAATAAGATACTATGATATGTAAATATGCTAGTTTCCATTTCAATAAATGTATAAAAAGTTCCAAGTAATTGAGTTTATGCCTGTCTGATTCCATAAGAATCTGTCTTAGAAATGATATTAATGCTAATAGGCTGATCTACCTAACCCTAAGAAAATCACAAAAACATGCTTATTTTGTTACTTAGTTTAGTCGTAAAGTGTGTCAGTGTCGAACTGTGCTATGTTACTTATTGCAGTTAATGTCACAAAATGAGCTTAATGTTAATCTAAAATAAATTGTTTCTAAAAAGATAAAAGGATCATGTCTGAGATGATCAGGTGGATAAATGGATCATGTCTGAGATGATCAGGTGGATAAATGGATCACATCTGAGGTGATCAAATGTTGTTTTAATCTTAAAATGGTCATGTCTGAGATGATCAAATTGATCAAAATGTCTTATCTATTGTTACAAGTGTATAACTGTTCATGGGTCAAAAGGACAAAATTTCATACGAATGACCCATTCGCACGACTGGACCATGAGTATGGACCAGTCGTACGAATGGACCATGCGAATGAACCTATTCGCACGACTGGACCATGAGTATGGACCAGTCGTACGAATGGACCATGCGAATGAATCTATTCGCACGACTGGACCATGAGTATGGACCAGTCGTACGAATGGTCCATCCGAATGAACCTCAATCGTACGATTGGAGGTGAACGATTGGGTGAATCGCACGACTGAGGCTCAGTCGCACGACTCACTCATGGGACTAGGCTCAGTCGCACGACTGGAGGTTGCCCTAGTATAAATACAAGGTGAATCGGCCTCAGTCGCTCCACTCACCCAAATTGCCCTTTATTCGTACGACTTAACGAAACTCTGCCAAAATTTCATTTGATTCACTTAGACCATAGATTTCATCCTTCTGACGGTTGTTGTTGATTATACAGGTAATTTGCGTGATGGTTCATCAATAAAACCGATAAATGACATCAAAAATCACAAAAATTGCGACCTAACAGTAACCGTGACTTATATGGACAAATAATCCACTAAAACCGATCTAAATGATAAAAATTAAAGCTTATAAGTGCTTAGTCGGAGTAATGCGAATGTAATGAGCCATTCCTCAACGTTTAATATCACGTATCGCTCAAAAATCAAATTTGAATGGACAAACAGTCAGTCATGCGACTGGACACACTGATGAAATCCAATCGCGCGACTGAGCAGGACGACTAGACTCAATCGCACGACTGAGATGGACGAATGGTTCAATCGCATGACTGAACCATACGTCTAAGCTCAATCACACGACTGAGGTAAATTCCGGAGTAATCGCACGACTAAGTCCAATCGCTTGACTCAGTCGCACGAATGAGCTCAATCGCATGTCTAGAGCTCAGTCGTCCAGCTCAGTCGCACTACTAGATTCAATCTCTCAGTTCAGTCGCACGACTGAACAAAATGTTCAATTACATGAAACAAGTCTGGAATACTTTGACACGTACTAACGTTTATTTACTTTGTGTCAAAGATGGCGAGCAGATGGCCTATGAGCTCTAAGCACAACATTTGTGCTTATCTCGACCTGACTTCCCGCAACTCTGCGGAGTTTGCTGGGATCATCTCGTTCTTACGACACTCGAGGATCTTTCGGGCGATCTCAGCGCCTTGCACTCCCTACCATTCGATACAGCAGGCGTTCTGGGAAAACGCTGCTGTAGACAGGTCTACCGATCCCTACACCATCAGGAGTTTGATTTTTGGGGAGGCCATCCAGATCACCGAAGAGGATATACGGACGGTTCTTAAGTTCGGGGATGATGCAGATTGCCCCACCAGATTACATCCCCTTACCGTCCGTGGCTGCTTCTTGAGAGCCAAGTATTCTGGGGACATCAGCACAAGTATGCTCAACAAGAGCAACTTGTGCTCCCAGTTTAAATACTTGGCACATGTACTTCTGAGATGCATCGCATCAAGGAAGGGTGGCTTTGATGAGCTGTCAGACCAGATGCAGAATGCATATGCTGCACTGGTGCTGAACCATCCTTTCAGCTTCTCGAAGATGATCTTCACCTACTTGGTGGAGAACATCAAGGCCAAGGGGAAGGAGAGTTTATATATGTACCCAAGGTTCATTCAGATGATTATCGATCAGAAACTCCCCCAGCCGCCTAAGGAGAAAGATGATGCAGTTGTGTTGGAAGTTATGGATGACACGACACTGGGGAGGATGAAGGTATACCGGGGGAAGCAGGTGAAGCCCCCGGTGAGGAGATTGTTTGGGCATTTGGCCCGTGAGGATTACGTGGCGCCAGCTAGGAAAAAGTGGCGTCACGATGATAGTGATTCGGACCTGGAGCCGATTGCGGTTCCGGATGATGATTCAGATGACGACGACGATGATGGTGGAGATACCGGCCCCACACAATCTAGGGCCACCACTACCGATGTGACATCTCCATCATCCACCCAAGGAGGAGCAGTGAGTGCTGGTTTCCATAAGGGATTTCAGCCTGATGAGGAAGAAGAGTCGGATGATGAGCCCCTGGTACGAACAGTAGGAAGCCGTGTCGTAGCCACGGAGAGGGGCATTAGGACGGTTGGAGGACATCCTGGAGGGTCTGGGGAGACTGTCACTGACCCATCTTACCTCCCAGACTCTCCCAGCAGCCGAGGGGGAGCCTCCGGGTCCAGGGGGACTCGGAGGAAACGGATGGCTCAGCCACATGGGCTGAAGCCCAAGCGCATGAGGTTTACCCTAATCACTACCTTCACAGCCACCACCACTACCTCAACCACCCCTACCACCACTACCTTAACCACCCCTACTACCACTCCACCACCCACTACCACTCCTCCACCCACTACCAGTACACCACCAACCACCTCTATACCACCCTCAATCTTTACCACCACCACGAGCCACCAAGCCAGTCCATCCTCCTTCCCCACAGGATCATTCCTCCCTCCCATTGGAGTGGAGGAACAGCTTGCAACACTTAACCAAATGACGCTGAAGCTGCTAGCAGTGTTGCAAAAATCGCTAGGCGCTAGTCGGGCGGTGAGGTAGGGACTAGGGATTAATCGGGATTAATCGGATTGGAATTTTCATATATAATTTTTAGTTTTATATATAAATACACACATTTTAGTATGTAATTTTTGTAAAAAAGTTCAGTTTTATATATAAATATACATATTTGGCCTGGAATTTCTAAGTTTTTGCCGGATTTTCCAAGTTTTGGCCGGAATTTTTGAAAGTCGCCGGAAATGTCGCCGGAATCCAGCCGGAATTCGCCGGAACCCTACCGGAAATTCGCCAGAATCACCGATTTTTGGCCGATTAAGACCGATTTTTGGCCGATTAAGACCGCCTAGGTCCGATTTTACCGATTACCGATTAGTGTCTCTGATTAGGTGAAATCGCCAAGGTGGACTCCCGATTGGCGATTAGTCGCCGATTAATCGGCGCCTAGCGCCGATTTTTGCAACACTGGCTGCTAGCTGCCGACGAGGAGAAGTCGGCTAGGCTTCATCAGCTTGAGGAGCAAAATGCTTCTCAAGCTCAGCATATTGCTCAGCAAGCTGAGCAGATCTCCCAACTCCAGGAGCAAAACGTCCTGTCTACTCAGAAGATTGAGGAGTTGGAGTCAGCTAATAAGAAGATTTTGCTAAAGCTGAAGGGGTCGCAAGCTGAGCCACTGAAGATAGGGGAAGAAGAGGATGATGACAATGGTGATGATGATGAGGATGATGATGAAGAGGATGAAAGTGAATATGATGATGAGGGTGATGGCGAGGCTCGAGGCAAGGATGATGATGACGATGAAGGGGATGCAGCTGCATCCGCCTCTTCTCCTGGTCAAGAGCAAAGAACTAAGAGGAAACAAGACCAGGGAGCATCAGCGTCTGCCCCGCCTACCTCCCCATCTGCTGAAGATCCGGCTATGATTCAGGGCAAAAGTACAGATTAGATGTTTTATTTTTCAACTTTTGTCCTTGAATCATCTTTCAATGTTTATGTAACATATGTAAATGTTTAATGATTAATGTTTGATTATCTTGATTACTCATTAATGATTGTTATTCTATATGTCTAAATCAAACAGATCCAGGATTTCAGCAAGATGAGCATGATTTTGCTCCCCTCCAACAGATCAAGTCTCAACTCACAATGATTCTTGATCTGCAGGGGATCGTTAGAAGGTCGGTGAGTTATACTTCTGAAGAAGGAGAAATAATTCACGACCTAACTGACGAGCAACTTGCTGAGATCTTTCGACTGAATCCGGATGAGATTGTAAAAGATGCCCCAACTTTTGATGATGCTGATGATGACGAGCTCAACGATGTTGAAGAAATGGAGATAGAAGACATCACTGATCAGCAATATCCAGAATACACTGACCGAGAGGGCAATGTGTTTCCAGATCTGGTTAACACCCTCGGCAGTGATATTCTGGAGAAACTCAGTGAGAAGGAAAGGGGAGCTGAAGCATCAACTAGCCAAGCCCAAGCCTCGGATGCTGATGTAGATATCCGAAAGGCTGAATGGGCGGCTTGCTTCGCTGAGGTCCGAGCCCAACGCGCTACAGCAACTCAGAGTACCTACACCAAGCTATATAAAGTCTAGAAGAACATGAAGGTGTCAGGGAAGATCATTGCTTGGGCTCATCTTGATAACCTTGGAGTTTACGCAGTGAAAAGGGAGAAGGGAATCGAGTACTTCCGATTCCCTCATGATTTGAAAACTCTCCCCGGGTTTGAGCTCAACCAGCTGGCACACCTGAAGTTACTATATGTTGATCCGAAGAAAATGTCAGGCTGGTTTGAGGCTGCCCTGAAAAGGGAATACCGGACGAGATGGGTAAACTTCAGACCACAACAGGCTACGAGGTACATCTGTAGGTCTGAAGTGAGTCCCATCACTGGTCTACCAAAAATAGTCCTGAAGTGGTGCCCTCTGCGTACGATGTCCATAATTCCATTGAGGGAGATGCCACAGGACTTTACCCCACATTTTAAGTGATGGTACTATGACTGGCGCTCTGGAGAGGCCGTCATTGTTTTGGATAGGGAAGGCAAGGTGGACACAATAAGGGTGTTCGACCCTATGTGGCTTATAAACTTGTCAGAGTCAGATGTTTATACTCTATACAAGTGGCCATTATTTTTTGACACGCAGAATATAGTGCAAGCACTACAGTTTCAGCATATCATACGTCTATGCTTCACACTTAATATCCATGCTGGGGTTTCAAAAGAAGATCAAGTGAAGAGATTTAAAGAGTTCAAGAAGAAAGTCAAAGTTTAGATAGATCTAGGTCCAAGGGGGAGTTTGTTGGTACACATGTCCCTAGGTCTAGTCTAGTGAGCTTCAATGTAATAGACTTTCATCTTGTAACACAGATGTAATGTTTTGTCAATGAAATGAAAAACTCTTTTATGAATGTTTATTGGTTGTTTAATGTTATATCTATGAATCTTATTTATTGGTACACGCATATATAAACATGTTATATAGGTTTACAGTTATTGGACATAGTTCTGAATCATTAAAGGTTCAAGAATGTATTTAACTAAGTATTTTGATTCAGTCGCACGACTGGACCATGCGAATGGGCCAATCGCACGACTGAACCAGGTGATTGAGTCAATCGCATGATTGAGTCATAAGACTGACTCAGTCGTACGAATGAATCAATCGTATGACTCAGTCGCACGACTGAGTCAGTCGCTTGGCTCAGTCGTACGAATGAGAGCTGTAACCTATAAATACCACTTAATTCGTGGAAAAAAAAACACTTCGAGAATTCACAACCCTAGCCATCCCAATTTGCACAGAGCGTCCCTTCCAAGTTCATAGAACGTTTCAGATCATTCCTACTTCATTCTTAACGTGTTCTAATCGTTAGGTTTGATCCGGTTAACGTTCTTCCTGATTGGATCGCCAATCAAATAGAATTCCGCGCTATTTGATTCGGTTTCACGTAGAATCAGTTAGTACTCCGTCCGTACACGGTCCTAACATCGTCCTTGGTTTTATATCATTTTATCATTTCAGTACTCGCTATCAATCACATTCACGTTCATCCTTTCTCCTTCTTCAGCATGATCCTTTCTTCTTCTTCAACACCATTAATGATAATTTCAGTATGATTATTATCTCTATTTGATTTTAAAACTTTAAAAAATAGTGGTACGCTGCTGGTTTTTGTTACTGGTTGTATAATTTATAGTTAAGCTTTGTAGCAAGTTGTTTGTCTAGTTTGTTGATTAGGTTTTCAATTCTCTATTGACTGACACATTTTCAATACTGGTTTCATACATCTTTTGCACCGTTCTTTTTTGTTTTTGTTCTTACGTGGTTTTGCCCTACGTCCACGTATGTGGCTTCTTTTCTTTTTTCTTTTTTTCGCTTTGTGCCTTTGTCATTTCCCCTTTCAGTTTCATTAATAATTCATCAAAACACTTACCAATGGCAGGAAATCGCCAATGGCGAAAGACTAAGGTGATTCCTTAGGTATGATTATTAAAGTTATCAAAAAAGTCTAGAAGGAGGCGGTGACAAAAAGAGATCGGTTCGGTACTATGAATAAAATTTGTTTTGTTATTAACTAGCAAGTTCACACCCACGTGATGTTGTGGGTAAATGGCATATTAAAAAACAAGAAACTTTATTTACACCGGAAATATATTATAAAACAAAAAAAAGCTTTTTCACAACAATATTTACTTTAATAACTAGCTAAAACACTGATATTTCTAAAAACAAAAACATATCGTAACATTATAAGTGTATTTAATCTAGAAGGCTAAAAAAGATTATGGGTTTAAAATGTGTCATTCTGGTCTCTGATGAATCATAAAACAAATCGAGATCTTGTATATATGTGTGTAGTATCAAATGGTATAAGAATATATCCATATTATTAATCTAAGAGAAGAATTGTAAACATTTGTAGAGTTGGATGGATCATGCTAAGTAAGAAGAAATGATGAATGTGAATATGATTGATCGCGAGTACTAAAATAACAAAAATAATATAAAATGAGAAATGAAAATACCAATTTACTAAAGATAATGACAAACCCATAATGTTAACAGACGTTATCTACGGATTTGGACGGAGTTGTTGTTTCGATGATTTTTTTGAAACACGGGTATTGAAACGGCAAAAACTAAAACACAAGTAATGAATGACAAAAACAACATAAAATCAGGGACCAAAAAAGCCTTTGACTCACTGAAATTTGATAAAGGTGTGAAGGAAAAGTAGGGGACTCCAGTGTTCCCCAAGAGCTCTAGTGGAGGTAACTCAAGTGGTAGTCGGTCTGGATGGTGGACTATGAGGATAATGGAGTAGGGGTGGTGGTGGATGATGGGCGATGAGGATAATGGAGTAGGTATGGTGGTGGATGATGAAAGAGTGGTGATGGCGGCCAAATGATAATGGTGGTGGATGTGTGGACAATGATGATATTCTTTGATGATAAGATGCTATTGACAACTTGTGATGAAACTAGGGTTTGGGGTGGGGGGAGAGGGGATATATGGTTTATGTTTTTTTTTAATTAATAGGTAAAATGACCATATTGTCTTCATGTGCAAGTCACGTGGCTAGACTAGACTTAACAGACAAATTTTACGTCTGTTAGTTGAAATGACAAAACATGCAAGCTTTTTTAAACGTAAAGGACGTTTACTGTAATTTTTTTAGTTTAAGGACGAAACATGAAATTTGTTACTAACCTAAAGGACGAAAAATATAATTTACTCTTTTATATTTTACCCTATATATTAAACACAAATTTATCATTTTTAATGTTTTTAACAGATTTGTTTTATTTTTGTCACTAAGAGATTTTTTTTCCTTTCATTTCGTAACTGAAAAAGAATTATATACTGCAAGTCTGCAACATATTAGCAGATGAAGATTCCAAAAAACCAGTGCCTGCAGATGTTCATACCCAGTTTTCCACCTCTATAATTTCAACTAGACAGAAGATTGTTAGATCAAAAACAAGTGTTTTTATAATCATTAAAAATCTAGTCACAGATAGGTACCACAACACGTAAGGGACATTCAATAAACAGACAAGATTTTTTGAGGATTACTTGAGAACAACTGCTGCATTTCTAAGAGCGAGATATCTTTGTACATACTCGTTAGGAAGTGATCTGATGAGCTTAAAGACTTCAGCGTTAGCATACCGTAGATGGGTTCTTGGGTCACTGTAAGGTGCCTGCATTAAAAATCAAAAAAATCATTCTTACTGCAGATAACACGTGTTGAGTTAATTACTTGCAAATAACACGTATTGAGTTATTTACTGCATAATTGTGGTAAAACACTCAAAAGACAGTCGAGAAACTCAATAGCCAGATGGAAAAATCGATGGGTTTGGTAATAGATTAAAAAATGGATGCTTTTTTGTACAGATCGAAATGGGTTGGTCTGGTTGGTTGACCAAAACACTATTTCCTATGATTTTATAAATAACTAGAGTGTCAAATCGATTACTTGAGTTATATTATTTATCACTGAAAAAACAATGATTTAAGAGGTTTTATGACCCATTTGACCTGTTTCCTTTCATTTTACCAGTTCTTGATAAAAACATCTCCGGTGGAGCCATGCGAGGTGATTCCAGTGAATGCACAAAATCAATTCCCAAACGACAAGGCATTAAGTAGGGAGTGCAAAAATATTGTATGCTTTCGAGGGGGAAAAATTTTATTTGAACATTTTGAGTTATTTTAATTGAATCGCGTCATTCCATTGTCATGAGTCATGGGTCATGACAATCTCCCTTCAATTTTCATTTAAGTGATGAGAGGTAGATTTTCAATATGTAGGAGAAAAAACCCAATGTTTAAGAGGGTTGAAGACAATGCTACAGGTCAAACCAATAAAATTCTCCTAGTTTGTACAGATGTCAATGGATTTGAAAGGCCATTCAATATGTAATAGCGAAAAGTATATGGAAACTGATGAACAATAAACCCTTGATTTCTTTAGCTGCAAGGAAAAGTGGAAGACTGAATACAACATTATTTATAATCAATATGAACTACAGTCATCACTCATCATGGTAATATGCGTTTTGATTGAAGAAAAATGTGCAAGAGTGGTATTTTCAATTTTAAAAGGAGATAACATTGTCCAATATCCAGTATGTATATAACAAGTAGAGTTGGCAAAATAGGTAGGTTAGATGGGTTGGGTAGCAGATTCGAGTTGAAGGTAATAATGTGCAGGTTGTGTAGACCCAATACACAACTTGTCCAAAATTAAACTGATATACGAGGTTGCCATCTAATATACATAGTAGACGTATTCAACCTGGTCACCCCATTTGACATGTTCTCTCTTTAGCTAAATCTTTTGATTTTACCCATTTGACCATTCAAAAATAAAACAAATCCTGATTTGACCCATTCATAGATAAATGGGTCGATATTGCCACTTCTAAATTTAAACACTACATACTTAACTACAAAAATACACCAATATACTCCAGAGTAAGACAAAACCCAAGTGTGTTCATTTGGTGGAAAAAATTGCCACTACGATATCCACAAATTACATACCTCAAACCCAGTTATATCACAAATTTGCTTCCGAGGGTGCATCGATGGTGGTGATTCAATATTAACATCTGCAAGATTATAAACATCTCAAGTGCATAGTAGGTCAAAAAAGATGGCAAATTTCATAACAAAAGTAACTTAGGTTCCCAAATTAGACCATTTAAGATGCAAAATTGAGCTTATGTTACCTTTCTTTGCAATTTACTTCTTTGATTTCCCACATTAGAACATGAGTGTATTTATGTTACCTCTATGAAATTCCGAAAAAGAGATTGACAGCCTCACACAAAATATGTTGAAAGCAAACACCAATTGTAGGTAAATCCTAACAAAAGTAAACACCTTCTAACATGCAAATATTATGTCAAATTGCTAGTTCCACAAACTTAGCTAGTTAGCTAGCTACTTAGTCTTAGTGGTGGCTTTAGTTTGTAGGTGTACCTTTAATTTTCGGGTGCCTTTACCACTAGGTGTGCCTTTAGTTTGTAAGTGTTTCGTTTAATCTTAGTTGTGTTGTGTGCCTTTATACTTAGATGTGACTTTAGCTTAAGTTACTTTCATCTTAGGACTTAGGTGTGCCTTTAGTATGTAGGTATTGTTATGCGTTGTTCCATTATTTTCAACTATTACTAAACTTTGGTACGAGTCTATGTAGGATTTTAATGCATGCTTGTTCCTTTAGTTGTATTTTTTTCTAGTTATTTCCTGTATTTTATAGATAGAACGAAAATTTTTTGCTGAGCTAGGGTTCTCTCTAAGAGCACCCTCTTTATCCTATGGTATAGAGGTAAGGTTTGTGGGAATCGGAACATCCTCCAAATAGCACAACAACGAAGGCAACCGATCCTTCAATCGGGCAGGCCTTACTATATGAGTGGGATGCTACGGGTATGTTAACTTAACTAGCTAGTTCCACAAACTGAGAGCATCTTTCATTGTCACTAATCCAACCCTTCTATATAAGACATTTTTGCCATTTTGGTTTATAAACTAGTGTTCTGACTTGTTTTCAAAATTCCTGAAATTGTGAATCATTGCTTGATTCAAATGTTCCAAGAGACCAACTAAAGATGCAGTAAAAGGCCCAAAGAGTTCGACTTGGCCTTAAAAACTGTTAACCAGCTTACATATTCAAACAAATGCAATATAAAAAAAATACCAATATCTCAAAGTTCTACAAGTAATAAATGATGTGAACTCACAATTTGGTTCATCAGCAGGATAATTTTGGTAATTTTCTGCTTGTATAATCTGCTTGAGATGTTTCCAATGCCTCCCTCTAGCTTGCCCTTTTGGATACTTCTCGTGCATCTGAATCTTTTTGAAAGGCAGGTGGGTAGGTAAGATCATTTCCGATTCTATAACCTCTTGCTCCATCTTACAAGCCAAAAACGAAAGAAAAAAAAAACATCATTTACTCATATTATTTTAGTTCAACTTAAGAAACTCCAAAGAATTTTGGCAAGAAACCATGACTCATAGACAGTATAAACCCTAAATTCAATAAATGTGAAAATATAAACATAAAACAATAAGAGAAAGATGTACTTTGAATCTCAATTTCAGAAGATTATAATAGCAAAAAACATCATAAATTTAACAGAAACTAAGATGATGAGGCAAAGCAGTGACTTGTGAGCCTGTGATTCCACACCTGAGCAAAAATGATGAGGTGATTATTAACTTAGGAAGAATTTACAAATCCCTCTAAAACTTCTTAATTTCATATGTGCCCAACCAAATAATGAATCCAAATTAAAAATGGAGATCAACACAACAATGGAATAATGATTCATCAATTCCACACAAACAAAAGAGCCCAACTGAGCTTCTCACATATTTGAAACAAAAACTACCAACTAATGATTACTGGAACAGAAATCAAAACAGAAGTGAACTATTGGTACCCTAAAGCACCAATCAATGCAGATCTAATGTTGATATTGAGTTGGATATACGAGTGAAAAAGGAGAATTTGGATTGAAAACAAAAACTGGATAAATGGAGCTTGAGATGATCAAGTGGGCCTACGAAATCGACAGTTATCAGTTGTAAGTCTTGAGGAGTGCACCAATGTGAGAAGAGAGATTAGAGGATGTGAAAAATGATACCTACGTCTTGGGGAAAAATGGTTGTGAAGAACCCTAAACCCGAATTTTGCAGCACGAATCGCAGTGAGGATCCGTGGGAGAAGTATGGTTTTGAGGGGCGTCTCTGTGAAACTCCAGAAACTTCCCTTGATTTTTTAACAGAGTAAATTTCGGTTTTGATTTAAAAAGAAATTTATAATCATATCATATCATATCATATCATATCATGTGGTTTTATTTTTGTAACGGTTTTCATTCCTGACATTAATTCTGTTAGTTTTTTTGATTAAATCTAAGGATATTTTGGTCCTTTTACACCTAAAATCAAATTAATAAAATAAAATAAAGTATAATAAGATAAAAACCATCACATCTATCATCACATCTCCACACCCACTTCTATCATCACATCTCCACACCTACTTCTATCATCACATCTCCACCGCCACCATCCACACCCAAACCCTAGCCAACCACATCAACCCTTACCTCCATGAAGATCTCATCGGAGTCGATCTTAAGCCCCGGTAGAGCCGGTGGTCGAGACCCACCGTTCTCGTTGACTACCTCCCTCAGCCGGAGGCTGAGAACCAATCGGAGCATCAAAGCGGCTGCGTCTCCGACGATGTTTCCGGCCACCGAGAAGAAAAGGGGCGTTGGGTTCGAGAATCAAGACCCTCGTCGCCTAAGGTGACGTGCATTGGTCAGGTGAGGATCAAGAGTAAGAAGAAATAGGGGAAACGGTTGAGGAGTTTGTCACGAAGGCATTTCACCGGAGATGTTAGTTTCAGGAAGGTAGAACGTACAAGTATTGGGTCGAGTTATCACCGTGGTGGTGGTAGTTTTGGTAGTAATCATGAACATTTGCAGGAGCAGAGGAATAATCAAAGGTGGTTCATCTGTCGTTGATGATTTGTGAAGCTTTACAGGCATTTGGATTGGAGTTTAGCTATTTGTTGTCACACCCTCAAAATCCACGTGCGGAGTTTTACCGCGAAGCGTGTGAACAAACCAGGATCACAGTCAATAGTTACTTAGAACGACTCTATATGCCATATTTAAAATAAAACCAACCAAAGTTCAAACTTTAAAACCATGCGGAAGCGTTTTGTAAATAAGACAAACCCAAAGTATAAAAATGCATAATATGGCAAAACATGCGCCATTCCAATGTTTAAAACCCATAATTAAAAGACAGACAAATATGCCTATGAAATAAAGACTTAGGATGCATGCTGGACCCGTGTTGTGCTCCTACTGGCAAGCTGAGTTATCGACCTAAGAATAACATACTAAAAATGTCAACACAATGGTTGGTGAGTTCAAGAGTTGGCGTTCAAATATAAACAGTTTAACAGTTATGATATATAAGCAGTGTATTATAACAGATAGCTAATCCATTAACAATAAATATTAATTCATAGTGATTTCGCAATTGAAGCTGACTGTGATAAGTTTTTGCCTCATGTCACGACTTACCAGGTCGTGACAATGCTCATTAGGACAATTTGCACCCGTTTGACCTCGAGTCACACAGGTGGGGCTTGTCAGACCCAGTAGTACTACCCAAGTTTCCTTGTTATTCAATATTAACAATTCGAAAGTGTGAGGACTTTTCCATGGTAAACAACACTATATTAAATATTACACATAACTTAAATATATAAAGCATTTGTAAAGTTACCAGTATGCTATCTCCCCCAAAAGAGATTAAGTAAAGAATGGGGCATGAACTCACCTGGTATACGTAACGAATACTTAGGGTTTACTTGGAAGAAAGAGTGGACAGACAACCTTCAGAGGTTACCTAGATCACGTAAGTACATAAGTACGTGTAAACAGAGAACATGTGGAACCCTAAGTACACTACAACCAAAGACTCAAGGTTTTCAGAAAACAGACGCGTTTGACCCAGTTGACCCGTTGACCCGTTGGTGACATTAAGCGTTATAAACCATTTAAGAAAACATAATCATATCTCATACATGGTTAACATTCAAATGGATCACATGTGACACTACATTACTGTTGGGTCATTATAAGGCTAGTGCAACCAAAACCACTTCACATAGTCAATTTTGGTGCTACATTCAAAGGCTTCCGAAGCCAAGTATGAGAACTTCCGAAGTCTGAAGAGTTCTTCCGAAGACAAAGTCTGAAGACATCAGCTGAAGACATTATCTGAAGACATCATCTGAAGACATCAGCTGAAGACATCATCTGAAGACATCAGCTGAAGACATCAGCTGAAGACATCATCTGAAGACATCAGCTGAAGACATCAGCTGAAGACATCAGCTGAAGACAAAGTCTGAAGACAACAACTGAAGACAAGTTAAAGATCAACGTCTGAAGACAAACTCTACTTCCGAAGACAAAGAAGAAGTCCCCAAGCCTCGGATGAAGCAGTCTTCCGAAGTATAAGTGGCTTTACAAGAAGTTATTCTTCCGAAGCAATTTAACCTTCGGAAGACACTGCTATGACCAGTGGACATAAGTATGGTCGCTGCCATTCCACTGCAGACTTCTGATACAGCATGGCTTCTTCCTAAAGAGCCATGTTGTTGACCATACTTTATTCCACTGTTCACCTTTTTATGATAGTACATGTTACTAACTTTAGTTGGTGACAAAAGGTAAGTCAGGGACATGTCCTGACTACCAAATCTCAGATAAAATGTCTGAGATACCTTAACCTATAGTCTTGTAGTATAGGCATTTGGTTAGAGGTTTCCAGCTGGTATCAAAGTATATCCGGCTATAGGTAGTATTATATATGTATTCTCATTGTAACTCATTAGGAAGAGAGCTTGAGCTTGTAAGAGTCTTGTAATCCTTTGAGTTGAGAAGCAATATATAAAAGTACCTTGAAAATTTACTTCCTGTGTTTATTACTGCTTGTTACTTGTTATATTGTGATCAACTCTTGCTAGACTCGTTCAGATTGTTGTTCTAGGTGAGTTTGAGAGAAAACCACTTGTTAAGTGACAAAAACCGATCCTGCAATTGGTATCAGAGTGTCCAGGCTCTTGATTGTGAGATCTTACCATCCAAATCAACTTGTTTTTCACTCCTCCCTACAACCCACTCACTCAAATGGCCGCCCTCACTAAAGCTGATATGGAAACTGGTACCATGACCAAGTTCCCACTGATCGCCCCTGAAGACTTTGACACATGGTGCACAAGAATGGAAGGCTTTATCAAGTGTCAAGACTCAAGGATGTGGGACTCCGTTGTCAATGGTCCTTTCATACCAAGCACTACTTCCGCTACTGGTAATCGTATCATACCAAAAGATGTGGACGATTACTCAGAAGAAGATAGGAAAAGAATAGAGCTTGATCAAAGGGCTATGACTTCTCTTCAAACTGCTCTTCCAAACTCCATCTACAGAGGCTTCAAGAAGTGCAAGACAGCTAAAGATCTATGGGATGCACTGAAGCTCATGTATGAAGGATCCAAGGAAACTAAAGAGAACAAGAAAGATCTCTTAAAGTAGCAGTTTGAAAACTTCACTTTCAGGGCTAGTGAGACCTTAACTCAACAATATTTCAGGTATGTTGAGATAGTGGATACTTTGGTGGATATTGGAGTACCTCTTAAGAACAGAGACATAGTTAGGAAGTTCATGTCTTCCCTTCCTAAACTATGAACACACTATTGTGTTATAATCAAGAGAACTTCGGACCTTAAGACTCTTTCTCTCACAGAGTTGTATGGTATCCTAAGTGCATTCCAGATGGAGATAAACATGCAAAACTCCTCTGCAAACTCCAATAACCAACTGAGTTCAGCCCTTTATGTGGTTGAAAGGGAAAGCATGGAACCACAACATCATTTGCTGTGCTACCCTGAAAACTCACATAATGGACCCTACATTACTCTACCTGAGACTCCAAGGTCTTAACAGGCTGAACACAACTCCTTTCAGGATAGTTGTGCCTTTGTCTCTGGAAGTGGACACTCTGGTGATTTTCAATATTGCTTTGATGATCTTGAGTGCTTCAGTCCAGATGATGTAGAGTATGCGGACATTGTCCAACAGATGGCTCTCTTAACTTACAGAGCGAAGAAGTTCTTCAAGAGAACTGGAAGGCAATTCCCTCAAAACCCTGTCAACAGCAAGTTTGGGTTTGACAAGACCAAAGCAAAGTGTTACAACTGCAACCAATTGGGTCACTTTGCTAGGGAATGCAAGGCTCCCAAGAACAACCCGGGAACCCCAGAGGCCTCTACACATCCCTCAACCTCAAATCCTAAAGAGAAGACAACTGAAACAGCTGCAATAGCTCAAGAAGTTGACTGGAGCTTCATGGTACAGGATGTGACTCCCGCTCAAGCACTCATGGCCGGAACAGATGATGCTCAGGTATATGAAGATCTTTGCACTCCAGCCTGTATTGCTAAGGTTAAACTTTATAAGGATTACAATATGGAAATCAGATCTGATGTTGAGTCTTTAAATATCTTAAAATCTGACTTTAAAAGAGCTGAATCTGACTATCAAAAGAAAATTGAGGAGTTAGAGAAAACTGTGTCTCTTTTAAAACATGAACAAACCAATTACAAGACTCAAATCAAAGATCTGATATCCAAGCTGTCTGAAGCACAAGCCCGACTTGTCACTGCTGAGGCTCAGGCCAGGAAGCAAGCTATTGCTGAGCTAAACTTCCAAGCTATTCTTGCATCATCCTCCCATTCCAAAATGTTTTATCAAAACAAAGGAGGGTTGGGAACCAATGAAATAGCTCCACCACACTCTTATGAGTCTATTAGACTACCTAGATGTGGTACTGAGGAGCAAGAGGTTCCAACTGCTGACCCTTCTCCATTGGAATTAAAGGATGAGGCAAAAATAGTGGCCACCACAGGGGAGAAATAGGAAGATACACTTATCTCCACCTGTGAAGATCAAATCCTAACCACCAAGGCAAGAAGAAGCAGAGCTAAAGCTGCTAGAAAGACTGCCAAGAAGGTTGCTGAGTCCAAGCTAAAAATTGACCCAAAGCAAAAAGGTGTCTTCATCTCTGCTGGATTCCAAGTGGTAGGTACTTCTAATTCATGAAAGGAGTATAGTACCAGCACTCCTGTCCTATCAAAGGATCAGAAGTTGAAAGGGAAAGTTGCTGATGAAGAAAAGAAGTCCAAGAAACAGCAACCTTCAAATTCCCAAAAGGCTAACATCGTATGCATAATGTGTGGTCTGCACAACCACATGGCTAAAGATTGTTACTACAATCCAGCAAGCACACATTATGCAAATAATGTTAGAAAAGAAGGAGTCAGGGAAGGTTTCACATTTGCACCATTTCAAACGATCCAAGTGATGAAAAAGGGAAAGTTGGTCTCGGAAGCCAAGTTGCTTTCGGGAGAAAGTATTTCTTTCGAAGGGAAAATGGCTTCGAAAGCCAAAGCCTCTAAGGTTCGGAAGAACAAGAGAGCTCCCTTGAAATCATCCCAGAAGAAGACTGCTTCGGAAGAAAAGGTGGTGAAGGCTTCTTCCGAAAAGAAAGAAGCTTCGGAAGAAAACCATGCTGCAAAAGCTTCAACAAGCTCATCCTCCAAGATCAACCAAAGGATGGACTGGAAGATCAAGGAAGATGCTGCAGCCCAAACCTCTTCTTCAACGACCTCTATTGAACCCCAATGCATATCTTTTGGTTCAATTATGTCATTATCTTTGGAAGAGCCCAAGACCAGCAAGGCTTGGGCTTCCAAACAAAACTAACAATCTCATTTTATATGCAGGGACATCCATTCGACAAGAACAACAATGTCTGGATTGTAGATAGTGGATGCTCCAGGCACATGACAGGGAACAGATCTCTCCTTCAACAATTCCAGAACTATGATGGAGGGCCTGTCCAATTTGGAGGTGAGGCCGGAGGATATATTTCAGGCAGAGGAAGTATATCCAATGGTAGAATAAACATTGACAAAGTTCACTTTGTCAAATAGCTTGAACACAATCTGTTAAGCGTTTCTCAGTTCTGTGATCAAAAGCATCAAATGCTTTTCACAGAACATGAGTGCATTATCCTCAAACCAGGGATGACAATTCCTCCGGAATTGGTGCTTCTTAGATCTCCCAGGAAAGAGGATATGTACAAGCTGGATATGAACAATGCTTCTCCTATGGGTGAAGTATCATGCTTTCTTTCCAAAGCTGATAGTGATGAGTCAACGCTATGGCATAAACGTATATGTCATGTAAATTTTAAGACAATGAAAAAATTGGCTAAAAATAACTTGGTACATGGTTTGCCTAAAAAGGAATTTTTTTGCAAAGATAACTGTGTTGCATGCCTGAAAGGGAAACAACACAGGTCATCTCATAAATACAAATGTGTCAACTCCATCACTACTCCATTACACTTATTGCACATGGATCTCTTTGGTCCCACAACTATAATGAGCATTGGAAGGAAATCATACTGTCTTGTGATTGTTGATGATTTTACAAGATTTACATGGGTATTCTTTTTAAGAACTAAAGATGAAACTGCTGAAACATTAAAATCTTTTATTTTTAGAATAGAAAATCAAATTGATCACAAGGTTAAGATCATTAGAAGTGATGCTATCTTTATTGGGTACTCTTCTAGCTCCAAAGCTTATAGAGTATACAACATTAAGAATCAAAAATTTGAGGAGTCATCCAATATAGTTGTAAATGAGCACACTCCTTGTGTTAGGGGGAATGGACCTGATTATATTTTGACTTAGAATTGTTTCCAAACTATTCTAAACCATCTTGTGAGAATGTTTCAGATGGAACAGGTGCTTAAGGTGATGCTGATGCTGATGCTAATCAACTATTTGAGCTACCCAGACCTCTTCCAAATTCTCCAAGAGCTGAAAGACAACAAGCTTCAACCATTCACAGATCTGATAGTGTAACTATCTCAAGGAATAGTGAAGCTTCAACAAGTGAATCACTTAATGAACCTCAAAGCTCTTCAGGTGATCTACTATAACACCAGGTTGAAAGAAGTAGTATTCTGAAGGAACAGGCAACTGTTAATACTACTTCACGGCCAACCATTGATGATGTTTCTCAGTCATTCAATCAGTCCTCATTAAATGACTTTGAAACAACAGCTGGACAGAGTGATCCAGTTCCTGATCAGAATATGTCCAACCTGGACCTATCTCTGCAAATGGAAGTGATTCCTCGTCTTAGGATTCACAACACTCATCCAACTGAAAACATCATAGGGAATATCTCTGAAGGTGTGAGAACAAGAGGGCAAACTAATCATGGGAATGTCTGCTTGTACTCATGCTTCTTATCTCAGATGGAACCCAAGAAGGTGGAAGATGCCTTGAAAGATAGTAGTTGGGTTGAATCGATGCAGGAGGAGCTGCTTTAATTCAGATGACAAAAGGTCTGGAATCTATGCCCACTACCTTCTGGTCAAGTACCCATAGGCACTAAATGGGTTTTCAGAAACAAGAAAGATGATAAAGGCTTGATTATCAAGAACAATGCAAGATTAGTAGTTCAAGGATACACCTAAGAGGAAGGAATCGATTATACTAATGTCTTTGCACCAGTTGCAAGACTTGAGGCAGTTAGGATCTTCCTTGCTTATGCTGTATCCAAGAACTTCACTGTCTACCAACTTGATGTCAAGTGTGCTTTTCTATATGGGGATATAGATAGGGAAATCTACTTATGTCAACCTCCATGATTTGAAGACCCACAACACCCCAACTATGTGTGCAAGTTGGACAAAGCTCTATATGGGCTACACTAAGCACCTAGGCTGTGGTATGAGACTTTGTCTCAGTTTCTTCTGAAGAATGGCTACACCAGAGGTACCATTGATAAGACTCTCTTCATCAGGAAGACTGGAGAAGACATTTTGCTCGTTCAAGTCTATGTTGATGACATCATATTTGGTTCTTCAAATGACCAAATGTGTAAGGACTTTGAGAGCACTATGAAGCAGAAATATGAGATGAGTTCCATGGGAAAAATGGACTTTTTCCTAGGAATTCAGGTGAAGCAATTGAAGGAAGGATTCTTCATCAATCAATCCAAGTATGTCAATGACATCTTAGAGAGATTTGAGATGAAGGACTATAAGCCAGCCAAGACACCCATACCCAGAAACCATAATCTTTGCCCTGACCTTGAGGGGAAGGATACTGATCAACATCAGTATAGAGCAATTATTGGTTCTCTAATGTATCTCACTGCTAGTAGAACTGATATCATGTTTGCTACTTGCATTTGTGCAAGATATCAGGCTGCTCCAAAGGTGTCTCACCTAGCTGTTGCAAAGAGAATCCTCAGATATCTCAAAGGAGCACCTAAACTAGGTCTCTGGTATCCAAGAAATAGTGATTTCAATCTCTATGGATACTCTAACAGTGACTATGGTGGCTACAACATTGACAAGAAATCAACATCAGGAGGATGTCAATTTCTTGGGAAGGATCATTTCATGGCAATGCAAGAAACAATCCTGTGTATCTACATCAACTGCTGAAACTGAATACATTACTACTGCTAGCTGCTGTGCTCAGTTGCTGTGGATTCAGAACCAGATGTTAGACTATGGATTCAACTTCATGAGTACTCCTATCCATATGAACAACAGTGCTATCTCCATCACAGAAAATCCAGTGAAGCACACCTAGACAAAGCACATTGATATCAGGTATCATTTCATTAGAGATATTCATGAGAAAAATCTGATAAAGTTAATCAAAGTTGACTCAAATGAACAATATGCTGATTTGTTCACAAAAGCTTTTGATGAACAAAGGTTTAAATATCTCATATAAGCTATTGGGATGATAAACATTGATTAAACTACCTCTTTTGAAAACTTTTTAATGTGTTAAGTCTTGTGTCAATACAATTTAAGCCCTGTTACAAAAGATCTCCTTGAAATATTCCCAGTGTAAATTTCTTCCGAAGAGGAATTAACTCTCGGAAGATATTCCTAAATATCTTCTGAAGTCAAATTCCTCCATGGAAATTTTCTTCTCAGAAGAGTTTTTAGTCTCGGAAGAAGCGATTGATTTCATATCAGATCTACTTCCGAATCGTATAAAACTCTTCATTCGAAAAGCAGTTCTTACCTTCGGAAGCAATGCTTTGCTTCGGAAGAAAGGATTGCCTTCAGAAGATAAGTTACCTTTGGAAATGTTTTACACTCGGAAGGAGAAATTTTACTATGTAACGGAAATCTTTTTGGGCCCCACTCTGTAAAAGGTAAAGATTTTGTTGATGATGACTGATTATTTGAATTTATCCCTTACCGCCACTGCCATTTCATAACCGCAAACCGCCGCCCTACCACCATTACCGCAATTCTTCCCATTTAAATAATCCAGACTGTTCAATTTCATCTTCTTTTACCAATTTACTGCCCTAAACATTTCCTTGACTTCCAATCCTGCAATTCACCCAAGCTCTAATTTACCCTCTCTTACAATGGCGCTAAACCCTCAGCACAACCAGGTCGCATTACTTGATTCGTCAAGAGATGCTGACTTCACTGAAATCATCACCTTTGTTAACCCCACCATTTACTCCAACCACATGACCAAATTTTGGAGAAATGGTCAAGCCGAAATCCTAAATGGGGTTCGCGTCCTACAGACCCGCATTTGTGGACAGGAGTTGATCATAAGTGAACAACTCATCAGGGAGCATTTAGAGCTTCATGATGATGGAGCTCCTACTGAGTTTCCCAAAGAAGACTTGGATGGCACATACATCCTCATGGGATATGGTGGAGATGTGAGCAGGGCAACCGTATACAAATTCAACTTCCCACATCATTAGAAGTTTCTCCTGCATATCGTTCTTCACTGCCTATCCAACAAGTCTGGGGGATGGGATCAAATCCCATACGAACTAGGATGCCTAGTTCATGGGTTGGTAAGAGGCCTGCGCTTCAATTACTCAAGGTTTGTGTTGACCAATTTAATTGGAAATCTTAGAAGGGAGACATTCTACATGTATCCCCGATATATTCAACACTTCATAAACTACGAGTTGGAACAGAGAAAGCTTGTCTGCGCAGCTGCTCTAACTGTTCCTCAAGTGCGGCCTGCCATCTTCAAAACTTTGAAGAAGGTGTCCATCAACTTTACTGGCAGGTATACTCCTTTACCTCCAGACATGATTGAGCGCATAGCTCCTGGTGACATCCCTGTTAACCCCACAGGTGATGAACCCACACCAGCAACCACCACCATAATGCCAACATTACCTTCTCCATCCATCAAATTCACTTACCAAAGACGCCCCAAATGAACCCTTGTTCAATCTACTCTGATTGAACAAGCTCCTCCAGTTCAACCCAAAAGGACTAGAGTGGAAACATGGGCTCCCACTCAGTCCGAGGTCCCACCATCCTTCACCATTGACCTTAATATGGGCTTTGAGTCTCCTCAGTCTCAAACCCAAGAGCCCGACACCCAAGCTTTTAGCCCACAGGGTGAGTATTTACACTCCCTTGTGCAGCCAATAGTTCCCAGATCAGTAGGCTTAACCTCCCTATCTCTTACTGATCTGCTCCTTAAAACTGATGAAGAGATTGAAAGAATTGATCTGCCCAAGATACATATTAAATTGATGTGGCTAGTGTGATATGATCCAAGTCGGGTCATACCCAATAACAAGCCAAACAAACACCAACAAATATTTATTTGATTGATTAGATCAAACAAATAAATAAATCACCAATTTAGAAACCGGGTTTTCTAAATCACTGCTTTTGTTAATGAACAAGATTATATATATATATTTGTTCATTAGGGATTATTTGTTTCATTGCTTAAATTAGTTAAGCAATGGCAAATAATAGTGTGTGTTAGTGATATAAAATTAAAATGGTTTTAATTTTATAAAACAAGGGATGTGATTGTATATTTTTTTTAACAAAATTTGAATTGAGAGGGAAAACCAAAGGGGACCATTTCGGCCGCCCCTTGGTCTTGGATGCCCCACTTTTATTAATTCCAAGACATGCAAGTCTTGGAGACTTGAACACTCATTCATTCTATCACATCCAAGAACACACACAACAAAAGCTCTCTCTCTATTCTCTCCTCTAATCTCACGGTTTTGGGCAAGAAAAGAAGGAGTTTTTTCAGTCAACAAAAAGTGTTTTGTAGCTGGAAATTGGTGTCAAAGATCCTAGCATTCAAGGTGATTTGTTGGTAGGCTTAGGGTATGCTATCTTGAGAACTTCTACCTTAAAGTTTAGCCACAAGAACACATCCTTTTCATCTCTTTAATCTCGGATTTCTGCAGCTCCAAAGGTTGTGGTTCTTACATTTTATGTTCATCTTATTATGTGCCTTTTGTATAATGATCCATGGCTTGGGGTTCTTTATTAAATGGGTTTGATAATCAGATTTTAACATGTTTTAAATCATATATTCCGCTGTGTTTTTCATATATACAAGTAAATATGAACTTTGATAAACATGTTAAACCCCTCAAATGGCATCTAGAGCCACTTATAAGAAAGCATACATGCAAGTTCACGGTTTTGTGGTGTTTGACACCACATACCCGTGAGTTTAAGGGCTGGATTTTGACCCCCTTTGATGTTTTAAAGATGCTACATTATGCATATTAGGATCTTTAAAACTCTAGTTTATTAGATATTTGTTTGCATGGACTAAACCCATTTGTTCTTGGTTTATGCTGGCCAAGAACATGGGTGATAAGGGGCTGCCAAAATCGGTTCATTAGTGTATATTTGGATATATTGTTGTTTATTATGCATAACAAAGCCTAGACCATTTGGATTGAAAGATTGATTGTCATGTTATATTCATTTGGGCATGTAATAATTTATCTTTGGTTTCAAGTTTTGTTTTGTAATCTATTCATTCATATGGTTTGTAATAAATAGATTAGGAGTTTTTCTTTACTAGAAAAATGTATTAGGGTACATATTTTGCAAAGGATGCTCAAAATCAAGACTTGAAGAAAAGATAAGACAAAGAGGATGCTTGAAGATGTGGTTTCAAGTGAGAGTCCCTTTGGTCAACCATGTGTCATGATTCTTAACCCTTAGGACATGACCATTTGACACACTTGTTTTGGCTAAACAAGTGTGATCAACTTAGTATGCTTTGTTATGCATATATGAATGTTTTGTTTATGTTTGGTTGAATGCATATGATGATGTTTGTTTTGAATATTTGGATGTGATTAACAAACCGTTAACTAAAACAAACAATAAACAAGTAATTGGTTCTCAAATCATTAAGCATAAATAGAATGGTTCTATAAAAGGAGTTAATGGTTTGCAAAATAAAATGGGTTTTATTTAAAAGAACCAATAAGGTAGCATATGGTTGAATGCATACAATCATATGATACATAGACTTTTCTAAAACAAGAATTGTGAAATTATAAATCCCTTTTGAAAAACAAGTTAAACACCATCCTTTTACACAACACTTAGGTTACTTGCAAACTCCTAGTGGGATAAAGGTCACCTAACCACTTTGAGGGAACTTGTAATTTGAGGTGAGAATACCATGTTTGTGGGATAAAGGTCACCTAACCACTTATATAGTAAACTCACACGTGTGTGTAAGTAGGACGACTTGATTTGTAAAATATATTGAATGGATCACCTAAAATATGTTTTATAAAAGGTGTTGATGGGATAAACATGCCGTGATAAACATATGATGTTTAAACGATCCCATACCACTAGAAGTTGCAATAGGTTGCAATTGTCATTTATGACTACCTTGTTTTATTTAAATAATGGGATAAAGGTCACCTAACCAATATTTAAATATAACGTTGGATTCTAAAATTTTTTTATTAATAGTCTATGAGACATAAAGGGTATTAATAAATGAAATATAATTATCAACGATTACTAAAATGGAACTTTGTAAAATCTTGTAGATGGCCGACAACAACAACGCTAATAATGATGTACCAAACCAAAGCAACCAATCCCTAAGGGCGATCCTTCAAAGGGATCGTCTAACACCTAACAATTTCATGGATTGGTACCGCAACTTGAGAATTGTTCTCAAGCAGGAAAAGCGGGCCTATATCCTTGATGATCCCATCCCCGATGAACCTAACGAGGAGGATGTGGAAGCCTATAATGATTGGGTTAGATATGTGGAGGACTCCATCCAGGTCTCTTGCTTAATGTTAGCAAGTATGACACCCGAACTCCAAAAGGAGTATGAGCTCCATGGAGCCTATGACATGATCACTCAGCTGCGGGAAACGTTCCAGCAACAAGCTAGAGTGGAGCGCTTCGAAACGGTTCGAGCGCTTCATGCATGTAGGATGGAGGAATCCCAATCAGTTTCATCTTATGTTCTTAAGATGAAAAGCCACATCGACCGCCTTCAAAGGCTGAACTGTCCCGTCTCAAAGGAGTTGGCCACGGATTTGATCCTTAATGGCCTAACTAAAAAGTTTGAGGCATTCGTCATGAATTACAACATGAACAGATGGGACAAGAGCATAAATGAACTTCATTCTATGCTCAAATCAGCTGAGGCGGGAATGGGTAAAAGGGTTTTACCCGTTCTCACCATTAATGAAGGTGGGAGAAGGAGAAGGTCTCTACCCCCTCCTAAGGCAACTGTTGCCAAAGGAAAGGGGCACGTTGGGGAAAGGAGAAGATGGTTGTTAGGGCGGAACCTCCGAAGCCCAAGGAGAAGAAGCAAAAGGTTGCTGTGAACGACCCATGCTTCAAATGTGGTGAGATAGGGCATTGGATGAGAAATTGTCCAGTCTATCTCAAAGAGTTGAGAGAAAAGAGGGATGCGGGGCAAACCTCAAGTATAATATACATGATACATATAGAACTAAATGTTATTTCTTCTAACACATGGGTATTAGATACCGGATGTGGAACTCACATTTGCAATTTGTTGCAGGGGTTCAAAAGAAATGAGCATTATGAAAAAGGGGAAATAAGTCTCTTCATGGGCAATGGTGCAAAGGTTCACGTGGAAGCCCAAGGAGACTACATTTTGAAACTTCCAAATGGTTTGGAAGTTATTTTAAGTAATGTATTATATGCTCCTAGTTTGACTAGGAACATAATTTCTGTTTCCCGTTTAAGACAATATGATTATGATTTCAAGTTTGTTGACAATGATATTCATGTTTCTTTAAATCATGTATTTTATTTTAAGGCTATACCTTGTAATGGTATTTATGAATTGGTTCATGAAAACGCAACATATGATAGCTCAATATACCAAGCAACCACCAAAAGACTCAAATTGGATTTGAGTAATACCTACCTTTGGCATTGTCGTCTTGGTCATATAAACAAGAAACGCATACAAACACTTCAAAAGAATGGTCTTTTAAAAACAAATGAATGTGATTCATTTGATGTATGTGAATCTTGTTTACAAGGAAAAATGACTAAGGCACCCTTTAGTGGTACTAACGAAAGGGCAAAAGATTTATTAGGTATCATACATTCAGATGTATGTGGTCCTTTTAAGCCAATGACTAGGAATGGTGAAAGATACTTCATTACCTTTACCGACGATTATAGTCGCTATGGGTATGTGTATTTATTAAGACACAAAGATGAAGCTTTTGAAATGTTCAAAATCTTCAAGAATGAAGTAGAAAATCAACTCGACAAATCAATTAAAGTTCTCCGCACTGATAGAGGTGGTGAATACCTAAGTGATGTTTTTCAAGATCATCTTAGGAGTTGTGGGATTGTCTCACAACTCACTCCACCTGGAACACCAAAACATAATGGTGTGTCTGAGAGGAGGAATCAAACCTTATTGGATATGGTTCGATCTATGATGGCTAGAAGCACATTGCCTCTATCATTTTGGGGCTTCGCTTTGCTCTCCGCGGCCCGTATTCTGAATATGGCCCCAACCAAAAAGGTGGAAAAGACACATTTTGAGATATGGCATGGAAGAGTTCCATCCCTATCATACTTAAGGGTCTGGGGTTGTGAGGCTTATGTTAAGACTCCCACCCCAAACAAATTAGATGTCCGATCCACCAAGTGTATCTTTGTTGGATATCCTAGAGATTCTATGGGATATTATTTCTATGATCCACTGGAACAAAAGGTGTTTGTTGCCAGAAAGGGTGAGTTCTTAGAAGCCAAGTTCCTTACGGAAGGAGCTAGCAGTAGAACAGTGGATCTTGAGGAGGATCAAGAACCACAGCCCGATGCACGTTTGGTTGAAACTAGCACTCAACATGAGGATGTTGAGGATGATCAAGCGGTTGATCAATACACACAAAACGTTCGCAGAAGTGGTAGAACTAGTAATCCACCTGAAAGATACGGATTTTTCATGGATGGATGCTATGTGGTAGATTCGGATGAACCAACCACATATCATAATGCAGTGTCCAATTTGGATTGTGACAAATGGCTTGAAGCCATGAACTTTGAGATGCAATCCATGTATGACAATCAAGTTTGGGAACTTGTTGTACCACCTCTTAATTCCAAAGTAGTTGGAAGTAAGTGGGTTTTCAAGAAGAAAACCGATATGCATGGAAACTTGGATACTTACAAAGCTAGACTTGTAGCAAAGGGTTTCACTCAAACTCAAGGGGTTGATTATGATGAAACCTTCTTACCTGTTGCAATGCTTAAGTCTATAAGGATATTGTTTGCCATAGCAGCTCATTATGATTATGAGATTTGGCAAATGGATGTCAAAACCGCTTTCCTAAATGGATATCTTGAGGAAGATGTCTATATGGTTCAGCCTGAAGGTTTTGTCGATCCAAAACATCCTAACAAAGTATGCAAGTTAAAGAAATCAATCTATGGATTGAAACAAGCATCGAGAAGTTGGAATCACCGTTTTGATGATGAAGTAAAGAAATTTGGCTTCATCAAAAACGCTGATGAGGCTTGTGTGTATAAGAAGGCTAGTGGGAGCACAATAACCTTCCTAGTATTGTATGTTGATGACATACTACTATTTGGAAATGACATTCCAACCTTGGAAGGTGTAAAAACCTGGCTTGGAAGTTGTTTTTCCATTAAGGATCTTGGTGAAGCCACCTATATTCTGGGAATAAAGATCTATAGGGATAGATCTAGGCGGCTGATAGGTTTGAATCAAAGTGCATACATTGACAAAATCTTGAAAAGGTTCAAGATGGAAAACTCTAAGAAAGGTACTGTATCTATTCAAAGAGGGACAATATTGAGTACGACTCAATGTCCAAGCTCGAAGGAGGAGCAAAATAGAATGAAGGCAATCCCATATGCATCTGCTATAGGATCCATCATGTATGCAATGATATGCACTAGACCAGACGTGTCATGCGCTTTAAGCATGACAAGTAGATACCAGCAAAATCCTGGTGATAGTCATTGGATGGCTGTCAAGAACATTCTGAAATACCTAAGGAGGACTAAGGACATGTTCTTGATCTACGGGTCTGGTGAAGAGGAACTCGTTGTAAAAGGTTACACGGATGCGAGTTTCCAAACCGATCGAGATGATTCACGATCTCAATCAGGGTACATCTTTATTCTAAATGGCGGAGCTGTTTCTTGGAAAAGCTCAAAGCAAGAAGTCGTAGCGTTGTCCACTACAGAGTCAGAATATGTCGCCGCTTCAATGGCAGCACAGGAAGCTGCATGGCTGAAGAAATTCATAGCCGATCTAGGGGTAGTCCCTTCCATTCAGGATCCCCTAGAGATCTTTTGTGACAACGAGGGTGCGATTGCTCAAATCAAGGAACCTCGTGCTCATCAAAAGACTCGGCATATTGAACGGAGATTCAACTACATAAGGGATGAAGTTGAAAAAGAAAAGATATGTATTCGCAAAGTCCACACTGATAAAAACATTGCGGATCCACTCACAAAGCTCCTTGAAAAGGCAAAGCATGAAGGTCATGCTTGTGCCATGGGACTTAGATATTCTAGTGACTGGGTTTAATGTTGTACTTTGTATTTGGACATTGGAACTTATGTTATTTGACTTAATTATATGGTTATAATTTTTCATTTGTTCTTCTATTTTAGCATGTTTAAATCCGTGAATAAATAAGTTATTCTAAACGTCCGTAGTCGATCATACTTGTGGGAACAATTATGAATGTAAGACTATAATGAACTTGGATTGGTTGATATTCATAAGGTATGAATATAGAGCAAGAGGTTGCTACCAAGGTTCATTGATATCTATGGGATATAGATATTGGACTGACCCGCACTCAATTATTTCTGCATGGAATCTTTATGATTAGTCATAAGAGATATTGAGTAAAGGCGAATATCATTGTATCCTCAGACCTGAGATACATATTGGGTCTTGATATTCACCAAGTATTGTACTTTGACTTAGTACTTTGCTGTTCTGAAATATTGGCAGTACATAAGGCTGAGTTCAGGTATGATATGAGGTGATTGTGAGAGACGTATGTAGTCAAGATGGAATTTGTTCCTCTTATTCGTTGAGAGTTAGATGTCTAAGGCCTATTAAAGTTAAATCATCGGAGAATGACAACTCTGTGTCTCTTGGATTTAACATGACATCTGAACAAAAAGATAGATGATTGATTCACCTAAATCATATTCAAGTAAGGTACTTGAAAAGGGATGATGTTATTGAATGGCACTTAGTCATATACATTAGGGGTAGCAAACCGTTGCTAGGCGTTATTTGCTGCTTGCATCAATCTTCTATGAATCTTGTGCAAGTGGGAGATTGAAAGAATTGATCTGCCCAAGATACATATTAAATTGATGTGGCTAGTGTGATATGATCCAAGTCGGGTCATACCTAATAACAAGCCAAACAAACACCAACAAATATTTATTTGATTGATTAGATCAAACAAATAAATAAATCACCAATTTAGAAACCGGGTTTTCTAAATCACTTCTTTTGTTAATGAACAAGATTATATATATATATATATTTGTTCATAAGGGATTATTTGTTTCATTGCTTAAATTAGTTAAACAATGGCAAATAATAGTGTGTGTTAGTGATATAAAATTAAAATGGTTTTAATTTTATAAAACAAGGGATGTGATTGTATACAAAATTTGAATTGAGAGGGAAAACCAAAGGGGACCATTTCGGCCGCCCCTTGGTCTTGGATGCCCCACTTTTATTAATTCCAAGACATGCAAGTCTTGGAGACTTGAACACTCATTCATTCTATCACATCCAAGAACACACACAACAAAAGCTCTCTCTCTATTCTCTCCTCTAATCTCACGGTTTTGGGCAAGAAAAGAAGGAGTTTTTTCAGCCAACAAAAAGTGTTTTGTAGCTGGAAATTGGTGTCAAAGATCCTAGCATTCAAGGTGATTTGTTGGTAGGCTTGGGGTATGCTATCTTGAGAACTTCTACCTTGAAGTTTAGCCACAAGAACACATCCTTTTCATCTCTTTAATCTCGGATTTCTGCAGCTCCAAAGGTTGTGGTTCTTACATTTTATGTTCATCTTATTGTGTGCCTTTTGTATAATGATCCATGGCTTGGGGTTCTTTATTAAATGGGTTTGATAATCAGATTTTAACATGTTTTAAATCATATATTCCGCTGCATTTTTCATATATACAAGTAAATATGAACTTTGATAAACATGTTAAACCCCTCAGAGATAACATCTCTCCATGGTCATGAAGTCGATTCATAACACCCTCTCCAAGATCAACAGAGCCTGGAGACATCCCTTATCTCTAGCCCCCATCAGCAAGCCTTAACTGAGGTGAGTCCCACTGATGTGGAGGGGACTCATGTAGGCTCAGCTGTCACTACTCAGAGTCTCTCATTGAGCTCTCAGGACAGTGGTAACATCAATAAGACTGGGTCTACAACAACTTTGCCCATTGATGTCTCTGAAAGAGATAACTTTGAGTAAAGGTATCCAGGGTGCCAAGAAGCCACATCTGGTGGTGAGACTGATCATACTAGGTATGTTATCTCATCTCCCGTGATTCTTCACTTGAAGATGAGGGAAATATGCAACTCACTATTCAGTACTTGATCTCTAAGGTCTCAAACCTTGAATCTCAGGTTAGGATCTTAGAGGACAGGTCAGCCACTCAGCAACTTGAGATTGACAATCTCAAGGCTAAACTAGCTGAGAAACAGACGGAGAGGTCTGTTAGGCATGTACCTATCCAAGTCTCATTGACTTCTTCCTCTAGCTCATCTAGCTCTCAAGATGATGCTACTATAAAGGGGGAGAATGTTCAGAGACAAATACCTGAGGAACCACCGATCCAGTCCTCAACTTCCCAAATCATCACCATGCTTGAGTCATCTCAATCTACTCTTAAGATTGACTCACATATGCTTCATGATCTCTACAGACTTTTCACAAAGTATGTATTGAGATCCTCTTTCGATCAGCCCAGCCCTGACACCACACTAATCTACTTTGGAGCTGAAGAGCTTCAAAGGCTGACTGCACCTTCTACCACTGTGGAAGAAGTTGGTCAACCTAAGGTCCATATGGAACCTGAGATTAACTTCAAAGGGGAAATGGGGACTGATGGCCCAGCAACTGAAACAGTTGGGATAGAACTTGCATTTACTTCCTCTTCCGAAGCTAAAGTTAAAGCTTCGGAAGAACAGACTGAAACTTTCGAAGCTGAAGTTGAAGCCTCGGAAGAACAAGATAAGTCTTCCGAAGCTGAGATGGAAGCTGCGGAAGGACTATTCAAAATGTCCGAGGAACTGATCATCACAGATGTCATTGCTGAAATAATATCTGAGTTGAGCAGGGAGGACATTTTTGATCTACCTCCATCCCAAACACCATCTCTGCCTTTCTCTCAATCTGAACCCTCTATCCAAGAACCACCGCAGTCAAAAGACAAAGGCAAAAGGAAAATGACCGTGGAAGAGATTCAGGAAGAGGAGAAGATTGCAAAGCTGAAAAGGAAAGGTAGATTCCCAGTAGAGAAGCTGTTAGCTGCTAGTTCAAATGCAGTTGCAGCCAATCAGGAGGCTATCAACAATAAGAAGAGAGAGTAACTCATTGATCAGCTCATCAACCTAGGAGCTGTAAATGAGGAAACACTCCTGCTACCACTAGAGGAGTTGGTGACTTTAGAGAGGTCAACCAGGCTAAGACAAGAAGAAGAAGCCAGGTTGGCCTTAGAGAGGGAAGAAGAAGAGCAGAGGAAAGTAGCCTTGCAGCTGAGAGAAGCTAGGATAAAATTCCTACCCTCCAAAGGATTCAACGTTCAAGACCTTTCTCCCCATGATAATGATACGATCCTCTGGCTCCACAACAAAGAGCAGGATCAAATGGAGAAAGAAAGGAAGAAGGCTGCAAGGGAAAAGGGCAGAGGGAAGAGGAAGAAGGAAGAAGAGGCAAGGATCTCTGCCACCAAGAAGCTTAATGACAAAGCTTGGATGAAAGACTATCTCCGGGCTCACGGCTTCTCTGGTAGGCAGGTGGGTCCTATGTCTGAAAAGACACTCCAACGGATTGTCAGTGAAATTAAAGCTGACATCCGTAGGGGAGAGAGGAGGGAGATGTATAGAAGGGGACATGGAATGATCTTCACCCCAACCACTCAACCACAACCAACCACTCAACCACAACCAACCACTCAACCACAACCAACCACAACCAACCACTCAACCACAACCAACCACTCAACCACAACCAACAACTCAACCACAACCAACCACTCAACCACAACCAACCACTCAACCACAACCAACACCAGAAGAACCAATCCTATTCTCCTTTCCCATCAAAACAAAGACCTTAGATGAAACCTTCACCTCTGAACCTACAACTCTACCCATACCTACTTCATCACCACAACCACCTAAACTTCCCATCCTTAAACCCAAAACACAACCCAGAACCACTGAACCCAAAAATACCCAACAAAAACCCAGTCATCCCCTCAGCCTTCTTAACATCTCTCTCTTGAAGAGATTAAGGAGATCAAGACAAAGCTCAACAACTGCACAACTGTGAGCAGCATCTCCTGTAAGGGAGATCTCATCAACATCACCTATGTTGATGACTCTTCAAGCTCCCTCACACTAGGTCAATTTCTTGAGTTGCCTAGAGGAACTTTGGGCCAGGCTGCAAGACTTCTGAGTCTCAACTCTGATTCTCTTAATGTTGAAGAGAAGAGACTTAGAAGAAAGCTGGTGACTCTACTGGATACAAGGAAAGAGGATAGGATTCCTAGTCAGTCTCCTGTGCCTAGGAAAAGCATAATCCAGTGGAGGTTCGATGAAACTTCTCATAACTTTGTTGTGGAAAGGGAGAATGGTGAAATCAACCAACTCAATGCCACTTCTCTATTGCATCTCAGCAGATTTGACATTGCTGAGCTTGCAGAGAAGCCATTCTCCAACCACTCCAACTCTAAGACTGCTACTCTTATCAGGAATCATATCAGCAGTCTTCACTTGGCTGAGATAAATGCAAAAGCCAAGATCCAAGAAGAGTTGAAGATGAGAAGACAGGAAGAAGAGGAAAGACCTACTACCAAGGGTACAACCTTTCTACAGATGGTGGAGGGTCCGAACTTGGAACCTATAGTCGGATGGGAATATGACTATAATTCCCATCGATTAACTCTTCCCAGAGGGCCACAGCAAAGGGTACATATAATCCAACGTAACAGACTGGATGTTCTGTCTACAAAGGATTTGTACAAACTTCTCAGCATCACAGGGAAAGATAAGCAAACAGATAGTTATCTATTTTCCCTGGTGCTGAAAGTTTTGAGAAGCAGAGGGAAGTGAAGTTTTGGTAGCATCAGCCTAGGGGGAGTTTGTTGGGTCATTATAAGGCTGGTGCAACCAAAACCACTTCACATAGTCAATTTTGGTGCTACATTCAAAGGCTTCTGAAACCAAGTATGAGAACTTTCAAAGTCTGAAGAGTTCTTCCAAAGACAAAGTCTGAAGACATCAGCTGAAGACATCATCTGAAGACATCATCTGAAGACATCAGCTGAAGACATCAGCTGAAGACAAAGTCTGAAGACAACAGCTGAAGACAAGTTAAAGATCAATGTCTGAAGACAAACTCTACTTCCAAAGACAAAGAAGAAGTCCCCAAGCCTCGGAAGAAGCAGTCTTCCGAAGTATAAGTGGCTTCAGAAGAAGTTATTCTTCCGAAACAATTTAACTTTCGGAAGACGCTGCTATGACCAGTGGACATAAGTATGGTCGCTGCCATTCCGCTGCAGACTTCTGATACAACATGATTTCTTCCTAAAGAGCCATTGTTAACCATACTTTATTTCACTGTTCACCTTTTTATGATAGTACATGTTACCAACTTTAGTTGGTGACAAAAGGTAAGTCAGGGACATGTCCTGACTACCAAATCTCAGATAAAATGTCTGAGATACCTTAACCTATAGTCTTGTAGTATAGGCATTTGGTTAGAGGTTTCCAGCTGGTATCAAAGTATATCCGGCTGTAGGTAGTATTATATATGTATTCTCATTGTAACTAATTAGGAAGAGAGCTTGAGCTTGTAAGAGTCTTGTAATCCTTTGAGTTGAGAAGCAATATATAAAAGTACCTTGAAAATTTACTTCCTGTGTTTATTACTGCTTGTTACTTGTTATATTATGATCAACTCTTGCTAGACTCGTTCAGAGTGTTGTTCTAGGTGAGTTTGAGAGAAAACCACTTGTTAAGTGACCAAAACCGATCCTACAATTACCCATATGTATTACTTAGATCATCATACCACCAAATATCATATTCATTAACCATGTCCATTATATTCAATATACACCACAATGATAAATTTCCAGTCCCAAACATGATGCCCTAATTACTAATCAACATTCAACATCATACATGATCATCAAAGTGCACAAATCACACATGATCAATTAATCATTCCATACAACCTTAATTAACAGGTTCTATCACCTTAGAAATCATCTTTGAACATACTAACATACTCCTAATATCCTAAACATTCTCAAACTATCATCTTTCAAACTTTGTGCAAATAAAGTTTCCTTTTTGGGAAAGCACATCCCAAAATCTATCAAACACCCAATGTATTCATGAATTCATTAATAATATTCCAATTCAAGTTCATATCAACATCTAAGCATAATCAACAATACTTAATCATCATAATTCATCAATCATCATGAACAAAAATTTCCACTTTTGGCAAGGTATGAACTACAACATTCATTCCAAGGTTTCTAGCATTCATATCAACAATCTAGCACCTAATCATCATCATAAACACTTAAACAACATCAATTCATCATCAAATCATCATATTCATGCAAATAAAGTTACTATTATTAGTAACCTATGAACAATGCATCAAAATCCAACCTTTCTTGCATAATCAACGTTAAGTAACATACATACAACCTAACTAACAAGTTAATATCATCAAACAACAACAATCAACATCAAATCTTAGATTTTCGAACCTAGGGTTTTGGCCATATCAAAAATCTATGAAAACAACACACCAACTAACCTTTAATTCGTGAAAAGTAACAAAATTGAGACTTCTAATGTGTTGTATGCTTTGAACTCGACCCAAACCGAAGCTTTCTTGCTTGTTCTTGGCTGAATTCGAATACGAGAGGGAGAGGAGAGTGGGATCGCGGCCAAATGGGGTTGGGGATTAGGGTTTGGGTTTTGTTTTAATTAATTTACAATAATTACCCTTTAACCCTTGCATTTTGTATTTTTACAAAGATTAAGCTCTAAGCTCTTTTTAATAGTGTTTTAACTAAGTTATTAAGCATATAAACTCACGGTAATAATTATATATTTTATCTTTATAAAACACAAAACATACGAATTAATACACACGTTTCCATGTTACGCGATTAATTCCCAATTAATATTTAAAAACACACAAACACATAAGCATAATATAATAATCACAAAATCAGTTAAATTATCATTAATTTAACATTATTAATTATTATTAGGTCACCAAAGTTAAACGACAACTAGTGTGTGATCATGACACGTGTATGCAAGACTTAACAAAACTAACGGAGTTTGGTAACGAAAAATTATCGGATGTCACATTTGTTTCCTTGTTGGTCGTCGTGTTTTTCCCTGGAGGAGGGGGAAAAGGTGGAGAAGATGGTGGCGGAGAGAGGGGAGGAGATGGAGGGTGAACGACAGCGTTCTGGGTCTTCCGCGGAGGTGTTTATGCGGTGGTTGGTGGCGTTTCACGACGGAGATGATGGAGGGAGAGGTAGTCGGAGGGATACTGAGCTTGTGGTCGGAGATAAGAGTGAAGAAGATGAAGAAGATAGAAGCTTTAGGTGTAAAAGGACCAAAATACCCTTAGATTTAACCAAGAAAACTAACAGAGTTAGTGTCAAGGACCAAAACTGTTACAAAAATGAAACCATATGGCATGATATGATCAAAGATTCCTTTTTGGATAGAAATAGTTAAAATGGTTAAACCACAGGGACCAAACTGAAATTTACTCTTTTCAATATTAATTTTTTTTCATATTCTTCTAAAAAATTTAGACTTAATTACACGGGTGATTTCTGTAATTAGCCTGATTTTATTTTTAGTTTTCAACTCTATGAAATTACAACCTTGGTCTAAAACGTAGCACAAACGAAACAACGATGGTATCTGAAATGAATGGACGTTAACTTTGACTGATAAATTTTATAAAATAACTAAAATACCCTTGTATTTAAAAAGATGTTCCCCACCTAGATCGTCATCTTCCCAGCCCACCCGCCATCACCTTCATCCACCACTATCGCTGGCGAACACCACCAAATTAATCAGTACCTTCACTGACGACCTGTCACCACCATACTTTCTTTCCCCCACATGTCTCCCTCAACCCATCCGCCAACACCACCATTACAGTCGCACCACCACATCATACCCCTCCACCCTCTCTGGCCACCCTTTGAGAATAATGAATCATATCTGTTTGTGCTATGGTATACGATGGCGGTTGTCTTTTATTCTTCCAAAATCATCTTCCTTTTCCTGAGAAGATGACTGGAAAAAATGGATGGGTGAACTTCCAAGGAAGACAAATAGGAAACGGTGGTGTTACGTGGGTGGTACGATGCTTGTGGTGATGATGGTAAAGGTGGTGTTGGTGGTGGTGGTTGAAGGTGATGCTGTTATGACAATGGTTAAAGGTGGTAGGGGTGGTGGTTGAAGGTGGAGGCTTTAATGGTAGTAGGAGATACTAGTGTAGATGGAGAAGAAGAAAGATGAAAGAGGGTATTTTTGTCATTTCACACGCACTTAACAGTGATAATTAACGTCCATCCGTTTTAGGGACCATCGTTGTTATGTTTGTGTGAAGTTTTGGACCAACCTTGTAATTTCAGAAAGTTAGGGACCAAAAGTGAAATCAGGTCTAACCAGGGACCATCCGTGTAATTAAGTCAATGATTTATAGAGTAAATTACGATTATAGTCCATGTGGTTTGGTGGTTATAATGTTTTTCATACACTTGTTTAAAAATGCACAGTTTAATATACTGTGGTTTAAATTTTTTCACAATTAAGTCCAAATCGTTAACTTCATCCAATCTCCCTGTTCATTTTCAAAAAAAGACAAAAATACACTTGGAATAAAAGTGTTATTATCTTACAAATAGACAAACCTGCTCCATACCACCATACCAATCCTTAACCCCATCCTTTTTATCTTGTTTGACCACATCTGAAACACCTCCACCACAACCACCTGTCGGCAACCACGCCGCCACCCATCAGCAACCATACTGCCACCACCCAACACTCGCTAGCAAACACCACTAGCATTCGCTCAGATCTGAACCAAACCTTAAACCCCACTCATTCCTCGGATCTGAATCAAACCCTAAACACCACCGGCAAACACCATCGTTACCTCCCCACGCCAACCTCGACTACCTAACCTCGGTTAGAGCCATTATGGGCGTCTAACTAAAACTTCATATACCCCTCTTTACGAAACACGGATCTAAAAAAAGATGATTCTTTCATGGTGTTGGTGCGGTGGTTTGATGAGCGTGGGTGGTGGTGGTGCGATGGTTGCAATGATGGTGTTGTGGGGTTATAGGCCAATGTTCAGATGTAGCCGATCTGAACCGAATGGATTGTTTTTCCATAGGGGCTAAGATAATCCATGGTTGCAATGCGGCTTTTATTGCTTTGATACTGAAGATTGGTTATCTATTGACGATGTATGATTATAGGCTCGTTAGTCTTTTGGGTTGTCTAAACAAGGTAATCACCAAAGTTTTGGCAACTCATTTTAAAAAGGTAATTCACAACGTGATCGGCAAAGAACAATCCCCATTCGTCACTAATAGGAACATTCTCCATGGCCCCCTAATCATGAATGAGCTTATATCATGGTTGAAAGTATCAAAAGAAAAGGCGATGGTGTTCAAAATTGATTTTGGAAAGGTTATAACACTATTAATTGGGTTTTCCTAGATTCGTTCTTTGTCGAATAAACTTCCCACTACTATGGTGTAGGTTGGGTAAGGAAATGCCTTCAGCCTAATCGATCCCCCATTCTGGTAAATGAGTCTCCAAAGGTCGTGTTCCAAGTAACTAGGGTGTTCACCAGGGTGACCTATTGTCTCCATTTCATTTTTAATTGTTATGGGAGCATTCCATTATGCTTTCAAATCTCTGGTTGGATCTAGCATTTTCCATGGACTTCAAACGCCTAGTAATGGGCCTTTCGGTTCACATCTTCTGTATGCAGACGACATTCTTATAATTGGGGACTGGTCAAGCGCTAATGCAAACTAATTGGGATAGGGGTAGAACAATAAAAAAGTAACATTATAACTAGGATTCTTTATTGTTAGCCCACTAATATCCCTTTCCTACATCTAGGCGTACCAATTGGGTCTAATATGGGCCTGGCCATAAACTGCCAACCCATCATTGATAAGTTCCTTATCGTTCGGGGGCAGATTGACATTAATCAATTCAGTGTTAGAGAGCATGCCTATGTATTATATAATACTTTTAAAGCCCACGATTAAAAGAATGTTTTTATGGAAAGGATAAAAAAGTGTCAAAAATCAATTGGGTGGTGTGGGATAGGTGAGAACTCCAAAAGGTTAGGTGGTCTCGAGGTTGTAAGTATTAAAGATGCAAATATGGCTTTATTAGCCAATGGAGATGGAAGTTTAAAATGGAATTCTTGACGTTATAGGTCTTCATTTTACAATCCATTCATCATCAACCACAGAAGCCACTTTACCATCCCATTAAATCCTTTATCCATGGAGTATGGAGGAGTATTGTAAATATTGAAAAAGACCTTAATAGAGAAAATATAAATTTTGAAATGTTTGTTAGAGCTCAAGTGGGAAGGGTGATAGTATAGCATTCTGGATAGACAATTAAGTGGGGGATGGGCTTCTAAAGAACCTATTCCTATGCATGTTTCCACTGGAAAAAAGATAATTTGTGTGGCGAGACAAAGAATAGGAGAACAAGGATGTCTTGGAGATGGAAATGGAAAAATAACGAGTTTCATGATATAGAGCAAGATGAGTAGATAGGTTGGTAAGCTTGCTTCATATGGTTCAATATCAAAATATAGAAGACTCGTGGCATGGATGGGGATGGGTGTGACATCCATCACCAAAATAGGTGCATTGACCATTCACTTTGAACATTGACTTTGACTTTTGGACTTTGACTTTTGGACTTTGACTTTTGTACTTTGACTTTTTGACTTTGACTTGAATGTTAACCTAATGTTGACTTGGTCTGAGAATAGTTTATTAGACGTGTGTAGACATGTTAAGTTCTAGAACAATGTATTATGGACTTAGTATGTTCTAGTAGGCCTTAGACATGATGATAGTGGACGTTCACTAATTTGGACATAGAACGAGTGTTTCGTGCTTAAAATTTGATTAAAGACTTAAAAACGCAAATATATACATCTTACGTTAAGAATAAAACAAAATTAGACATCAGTGGGCCTTGTCTAATGCCTACTAAATAGAAATAATTTAATTTAAAAATATATAAATTAAATCATTTATATAGCATATAATAGTCCATTGGAATCGTATTAACGCGTAGAATTTAAAAACGCAAAACTGAACGACACACGGAACGAGAGGACAGGAGAATGGACGTGACAGGCCAAGGGCCCAAAGGCCCTTGCCCCTCCCCTTAATTGGCTGAGAATTCAACAAGGGGGCTTTTCCCCTTGTTCTTTTCATTCTTGCAACCCTAATTCTCCTAAAAACCTCTCGTTGGAAACCCTAGCGACCACAACAAATTCTCCTTGTTCTTCACCTAGATCCATCAAAAATCATCATCCATATTCAACAATTCATCAATTTTCAGTGTATTATTTCATTCAAGATCAAAACTTGGTTCAAATCGTTCATCTCTTCATTCACTAGTAAGGAAAATCGATATTATCTTTATTATCATTGTATTTGATGACATTCATCATCCTATACTAAGATTCTACACCTGTTCTTCCTTTTCATTGTTAAGGTGATAACTCTTGGAAGATCTAGGCGTTCAAGTGTCGGATTTATAAATCGGCAAAACCATTGTGCCTTGGTTCTTAATTGTTCATTGATCTTTTGATTTGGGATTGTAACCTATTGAAATATGGACTTAATAGACGTTTTTGGATCTTAATTTATTATTAAAAATCATTATTTTATTGTTATTGGATCGATTGGGGCGATTGAATAGTTGATCTAATCGATAAACGTATAAAAATTAGAACAAGAGAGTAAAAGTGGATGAATCTGTGTTTGGACAGTAAAATTGTGTTAATCCACGATATAATTCTTTGTTTTGATCATTTGGGTCTTGTACTAAACGATCTTACGGGGTTCGGGTCAATAAAGGTCGAAAACCGAATTTTTGAATCCAATAGACAATGCTGAGAATTTGAACAGTTTGCAGTCAGAAAAATGGGTCATCTTGTGCAGGTCGTATTGAGGTCATAAAGTTCCAATTTGGTCAAAATTTTCATCTAAAGTTAAGTTCAATGAGTCCTCTAGCTAATCCAAGGGGTCTCGTATATTTTCAATATCGTTTGTTCCTGCAAAATTAGTAACCAAATTCAAGGGTCAAATCTGTGAAATCCGAGCAGAATGTAGGTTGTGTTCATCGCGTTGTATCTTTTTTACTCGTGACCCGTTTAATTTGATTCTTCTCCTGGAAGTTAGTTTGATGTCTTAACTTTTATTTGATATCTATTATGCGATGTTTTGTTACTGTTTTGACCTCCGAATAGTCTACGCAAAACTAATGCACGATCATCTATTCAAGCTGAGTTTAGTTTACAAGTTTAAGTGATAAGAACCAGCGGTCATATTATTAAATAAAAACAATGAGTGGGTTAAACAAGTAAATTTAAAGTGTACAAGGTTGTAAATAGTTAAAATTTATAACTTATTAATAATGGGTTAGTAAAGGTTCATCGAGAGACGTTAGCGATCTAAAACATAATTATCGAACTAAATTATGAGACGGGACTTGAGACACTAATATTAGCAATGGAATTAAAAATGGAGTTTTACTAAAAGCAATAATCGGAATGGACATTAAGAACTAGACTTTGAGGGCTACACCCAACTAGGTCGAGACTGACTTGGCCTAGGATTACCCTTGGGTGAATATAATCCGGGTAATTGGACTTTGACTGATCTTAAACTTGTGTTGATATCTTGACTGCTATGTACTCTTACTCATATACAACTTTATGTACATGTTGAACACGGCAAATTATTTGTACTTTTAAACATGTGAACTCACCAACGTACGTTGACTTTTTGGAGCATGTATTTTCAGCTAATGAGGCTTAGGTGCTTGGCTGTGGACTTTAGACAATACCGCTTCTTTAGGTGCAATAGACATTTCATGGGACTTTTTAGACTTGTTTGGACTTGGTTGTTTTGTTGAATTGTAATTTATTGAATTTGTACTTGGGATTGTTTTGGTACTTGTGCTTCTTTGTTTCTGAATAGAAACTTTAGATTATTTATGCATTTATGGTATGACGTTTTGGAATGTACTCTACTTGACACGTGTTCCTATGTATCGGGCGACGTCATGACCCATTTACAGAGAATACCTTTAGTGATTCTCTTAGACCCCTAATGTGTTATGACGATCCCGTCTGTCGCATCCTCGTGTTTTCACTTCTAGCGAAGGTGTGACAATGGGGCCAGGAGTTTTCTTTGTTAAATCACTCAGGAAGGTAATACAATCGAATCAATTAGTCGTTGATCTCAACCTTATGGAATGGCTATTCCGTTGAATCATTCTAGATTATGCTTTTTCTTATATGGTCATATAATGTTACTTTTTTATTGAAGCTTATTATCCTATTATTTAAAAGGCAAGTTCATGAATTGTAAGCTACAGTCAGTTGAAGCATGAGTGTAAACACCTTTATGCATCAGATGCTTTTAACTATAGGTGACTAAAAGAGATCTCTCATTGGAACAGATCTTTGTATTTGATTTTTACAAGATGCATTGAATGGGTATAATGGAACAATTATGGCTTATGGTCAAACATGAACTAGAGACACTTATACAGTTGGCAAATTGGGCAATGATGATACATATAAGAGAGGATTGTTGTCAAGGCTTTGAAGGACATCCTTTCATCTACAGCATCTAATAGCATCTAATAGCCTTGACATATTCTATTCATAGGCATTATATTTACTTGTGATTTGGTTTTGTTTTAAGATTTAAGTTATTATTGTGAGATTTTGCCATTGAATTTTTCATTGATCTACACAAAAAATAGGAGAGGGACAGGTCGGGGTTAGGAAGAACCGGTGTAATTCTTATATATGGAAATTGATATGGAACTCAATGCTTATATATGGGACTCAATGTTTATATACGGGAGCTGATTTCAAAAATCAAGGTTATGTGTTCGGTCACAAAAACTTTGTTTATAATTAAACTCTACACTCCTACAAATACTATCACATTCCTTAAATGTGCTAGCAACCACTTCATACAGGGTGTCTATGTGACACCGCATTTTCATTACAAACATTAGCCTATTTTAGATCATTTAAAAACAACACTAAAAACACATTCAAGATATGAAGTGTTTAAACCTCAAGCTTTGCTTAAATTAATAACATGGATGAATAATGAATAAGCCAACAACTAATAACATAGATGTGATTTGAGAAGTCTCACATTATAAAAGGACAATCATTATAGAGGTTAGTTAAAAAAACCAGTTTGTGGATCTTAACTAATTTTTAAATCGAGCCAAAACTAATTTGAAAACTGTCTTGGTTGGAAATGGTTTAGACTTGTCGAGCTGTAATTTAAATAGATCTATAAGCCCCTGGCTGAAAGCAATCGAAATCGAACCCAACAGAAAACACTTAGTCACAAACTAAATCAATCACTTTCCCCTAAAAAAACCAGTCACAAACCGAAACATCTTTAGTTTAAAACCACTCTTTAAGACTTTTTGTAATTTCCAATTTATAATTATTGGGTTGATGTTTTGATATTTCAATTGGGATGGTCCTCACATAACCAATTAACCCTGGCCTAGGAATTCATATTGTCTAGGGTCGTGTATATTCCACCGACGCCCCCAATTTCCCCAATCAGGACAATAATAATAAGGGAGTTGCTATACATACCCTCTTTTACTTTATTTTTTATTTGTTATACTTTTCCCGTAAACTTTCACAGAAATACAATTCAAACCTTTTTCTAATTATACTTTTTGTCTTTAATTATGATAACAATAAAAATAATAATAATAAAAATAATAATAATAATAATAATAATAATAATAATAATAATAATAATAATAATAATAATAATAATAATAATAATAATAATAACAATAGCAGCGATAGCGACAGCGATAGCGATCAGCGATAGCGACAGCGATAGCGATAACAACTAGTTTTATACCCGTCCGGTGGCCGGGTGGTTTCATGTCATAATGTCATAACTATCTTTTTTTGTATTTTAAACAAAAACATCATTTGTTTGAAACTAATATAATTTGTTAGTATAAGGACAAACGACTATATTAAAATAACCACAGAACAATAAAAATTAATAACTATTGAACGACTGTAAGTGTAAGTAGTACAATCAAAGGTTGCCATGGTGTCATATTTATAAATACATGAAGCATTCAATGACTACAATACCTAGATGTACCCCACTAGCAACCTATCCAAATATAGTTATAATAATAAGGATGACAACAAAATCAACTACAAAAGGTAACAACCAGATTATTTCGATCATAAGATAGTTGTAATGTAATGACCAAAATTATAGGTAACCAATAAATTGAACTAAAACTACACATATAAAACCAACATTAATCAAGACACATCATGAATGTCAAATTCTACCAAAATCGATCTGTTACATCAATTGAATAAAGAAAATACAATTGTCATTCAATTTTTTGAAATATAGAAGTGAATCTGAAATCTGAAATCAGAAATTTGATCATTGTGACTATGTCATAAGAGAATCAACAACTAAGAAGAAGAATAAGAACATTTGATTTGATCAGTGTAGCACTAACAGTTTTGTAATTGATCCCCACTAAATTCTCCACCAAGAAATTAAAAGAAAAGTCACTCATGGTACCTATGGAAAAGTAAACAATGTTAAAGCCATAGGTATCTGGTAACAAAGGAATCCTTTTTATCTTAATATCTCATAGAAAAAACTAATGCCTAGAGGGGCAAAATGGTCGGTGCGATTTGAAAAGAGGATGTAACCATGAAATATCATCTTCTTGAAGGACTTAGATTGCAACCAAGATATGAGTAGGGCTGTAGGGATTTTTTGTAAGTTGATGATAACAAAAGCTTTTTGATCGCCATTGCAAAATCTTTCCTTTATGAAAAAAATAAAAAAATACCTAAAATATATGCGAACATTCCATATCAGCATCAAAAGATAGAAAATAATATTTTTAACTGAAATAAAAAGTATAAGATGCTAAAAACATGTTAAGACTTTTAGTTTATATAAAATTTAAAAACTGAGTGTCCTAATTGGAACATTTTTACAACTTGAGATACCTAATAAAACACTTTGGAAAACTGTTTATTATTTTACAAAGTTACCTATTTTTCAAATGATGTTACGAATGTTTAAAATATTTATTATGTATTTTAATTAAAATCTTTTTTTTCTTTTTGCCTTTTTATTCCTTTTATATTTTTATGGGGAACTTTTAAATTTATATTAAAAGTTATCATGTAAGCATATGACCAATTTTCTTACAAGCAATAAAATTATTATTCATTTAGTAATGTATTATTTCACATACCTTACAGACTTGTATTAACACTAGCTTTGATAAATCCATATATTACACGGGTTAAATAAATAAAATATTAATATAATAAAATTTATTAATTATAAAATGACATTGTAAGATATGATATGACTAAAATTACGAATGAGAAATGATATAATTAATAAAACAATGATATCAACTTTTTAAATTTTTTTCTAAAAAAATAAATATTTTGTTCTAAAACAAATTGTATAAAAATGTCATTTTTAAAGTTTTCTTATTTAATTATTTTTGGTTTAAAAAAATTGAATTTTTAAAAATACCAGTTTTAAAATATTTCATATTTATAAAAAAGTTTTAGGCTTTAGAAAAAATTATTACTTTATAAAAAAATTATTTATTTAGAAATAACATTAATAAATAGATCTCTTTTTTTAATTTATTACATCTGAAAGAGTGTTAACTAATATCATTAGTAATTAAGGTAATTATTTAATAAGTGAGAGAGACAGAAAAATTTTGATTAGGATGATTGTGGTGTTGTCACATGTCATCTCAAGTTACTATTTTATTATAGTAGGAAGATTTTATTAAAAATTATTTAGTTAGAAATAACATTAATAAGTAGATCTCTTTAATTTATTAAATCTGAAAGAGTGTTAACTAATATCATTATATTTAAGGTAACTAGTGTGGTTACCCGGGCGCGCGTTGTGCGCATAACAAATGTGATAATCCGAGGCCCGGATAGATACACACGTTGTCTAATTACCGCATCCGTACCATCATAGCCATTCTTTATTAACTAAGCGGAGACAAACATATTTATTAAAGGCTCGGAAATAACAATTCGTCGTGGATGCAAACGTCGCATTTACCACGCCATAACAACGAACTCCTTTTGTTTCGTCATTGCCTCTCAAGTGAAGGCCAACCAAATTCCACAAGAAATGAATTCTATCATGATAATCGTAACCAACTCAGTATTGTCTCAGACGAACCAAAAATTATCGGCATCGACGCAACATCAACATCGTATTTCATAAGAATAATAAGAACCAAAACAATCTCGAATGACTTAGCTCATCTTCACAGACACCAGGAATTATAAATAAATCAGAAAGCGGAATTGTTCCAAAGAGGTAAAAAACCAAAATGGTAAAAGAACTCAAACAACCCAAGAAGTAGAGATGGAGAGAGTTGTGACGGAGCCAGAACTGGTTGACCGCATAACACCAACATCAACGGGCTATGACTTCAACAATCCACAACTTTGATCTCTCTCTCTCTCCCTCCTTCTAACTGCACGTCACTGCTAAAATGGGTACACCACACCGCAAGCAAAATGAAAACATAGTCGAAGATGTCACACCCCCGCTTGTAGCGGAAACACGAGGATGCGACGGACGGGATCGTCATAACACTTGGTATAATTACAGAGACATATTACATGCAAAATCCTCGTGTCATGACGTAACCACGACACAAGTGACTGTAACATCCAGTATTTTTTTTTTATTATTTATTATTTTTATTAGTTAAAAGTTAAATTTTATAAATAATCAAGTTTAATATGTTGATGTTAAATAATTATAATAACAATAATAATAATAATAATAATAATAATAATAATAATAAAAATAATGAAAATAATAATAATAGTGAAAATACTATTATTTACAAAATTAATATAATTGATTTAATAAGTCCAGGGGCTGTTTTGTAATATTTGAAACATGTTTTTAAAACTTCAAAACATGAACTAACAACTTACCAAACCCCAGGGACCATTCTGTAATTATTTCAAAAACCAACCCCCCTTCCCCCGTAACACCGGCCGACCCTCCGGCCACCGCCGGAGCGGCTCCGGCGACCCCCTAAACTCCAAAAATAATGTGGTTTTTACCTAATTAAAGCTACCGACCTAATTTCGTGGTGGAGTCGATCGTGGGGCAACTTTCAAATTGAGAATTCGTAGTGCAATTGCCACTAAACCCGATTATATATTTTTTTCGGCCGACCACCCACAAATATCAGGCATTATGCTATAAATTAATCGAAATAAACGTGTATATAATGCCATATATCAGTTTCTAATCGAATGCAACTTTCAATACCATCTATAACACACAAAACAAACGAATTCAATCATCATTTTCCATCGCGACCTGCAACTGTTCGAACACCAACTTCAGTGTTTCAAAACTCGAATTAAACATAGGGCTTTTGATTATAAGCCTAATTCGAAGCTTCCTGTGCAAGCAATTTGGTTTTCATCATCGTTTGATCATCATACGAATTCAAGACGACCGCGACTTGTTTCTTCGACTGTTCATCACCATTACATCTTCGAATCGGGTAATTGAATACATCTACATGTTCGTTTTTACATAGGGATTAAAAACCCCATGATTTCAATCACTAACCGATTCGATTGGGGATCAATTTGGATCAAGATCGAATTAGGGCTCGTACGGGTTGGGGGAAATGGGTGAAAGCTGTTTAAGACTAAATGGAACTGGTTTACACCGCGGCTTAGAGCCTTGGTTCACTAGTTTGGGCTGTGTGTGTGTGGGTGTGAGGTCCCGGGTTCGAACCCGGCAACCTCCTTTTTATTGTTTTATTTTTTTAAAAAAGCTTTACAAATACTTTAAAAATACGGAAAATTTTCTAAAAATTATAAAAATAAATTCTAAATATTCTCCTTATTTTATAATACAAAATAATTTTCTGTAAATTTATTTTATTTAAAAACTATAATAGATCCCTATAAAATATTATTTAAAAATATTAAAAATACTTATTTTTATAAAATAAATTCTAAATCAAGTTTAACTATGAAATAATCATGAAAATTATATAAATATTATTTATAAATATTATAAATAATTATTCCTATAAGATAAACGCTATATTATCTTTAAATATATTTTATAAATTCACAAACTATTTATAAATAAGATTGTGGGTTATTTCTTGTAAAATATATTTTAACTAAGGGTATAGATTAATACCTTATTATTAATCAAAATACTATAATTGTGATTATCCTTATTTGTAATTATCTTTGGATAATTATAAATTATATAGTTAAACCACGTCATTATTATAATTAATTCTAAAAATATTTAAATACAAATATGAAAACCCTTTTAATGGAATCGAAATATATAAATAATTGTTTAATAAGTTTAATACTTATTGATAATTATTTATTAATACAAATAGAAATCTTGTAAACATATATACATCCATTTGAGTACGTGTCACGTGTTAAACCAAACCAACCCGAATCTTACCAAATATATTTATTCGCAATAAACACATTTTAAAGACTTAGTTACAATTAATAATAGGTATTGATCGTGCTTGATCGTGCATTGCTTAATTCTTTGAAGTTCTTATTCATATACATTACATCAATCCAAGGTGAGTTTCCGTGGCCCCTTTTTATGCTTTTATAATTGTTTCAATGTTTTCAAACTTGGGGGAAAAGTATGCTCACCCGTTTTCGATGCTGTAAAAAAATCTTACATACAATTTTCATACTTGGAATCAATGTGATACTATTCTTATATTCTAATACATACATGGTGTTATTCTATGATTCTTACAACCATTAATTCCCGGGTTTGGGAACCAACGGATAGGTATTGGTAGTACTACTGGGTTGACACCCCCACCCTCGACAGATCGGTTTAACTTGTGAGTTACCGACTACAGCTGCCAGCAATCAGGCCATGGGTGAATATATTCCGACGAATTTATATGCATATCTGTCATTAGGTTTGGTTGTCTTAAACACATGTTATGTGGTTTTTGCTTACAGTATGATTCCATATCAAATTCTATACAGCATCAACTACAGGTTTTCAATTTAAACCTGCGGAACTCACCAACAATTATGTTGACCATTTTTGAGCATATCTTTTCAGGTAATCATAAACAAAGAGGATAGCTAGAGCTGATGCCTTAGCAGAGACCCCCAGGATTTCAATAGACTGCATTTGTATTGTATATCATTTACTGTTATATCTGAACACTGTGTATATGGATTTTTAGAATTATTAAGACTATGATAGTCGTGGAACTGACTAACCACGACACAAGTCACCATTGTGTCGGGCGACGTCATGACACGAGGATTTTGCATGTAATATGTCTCTGTAATTATACCAAGTGTTATGACGATCCCGTCTGTCGCATCCTCGTGTTTCCGCTACAAGCGGGGGTGTGACAGATTGGTATCAGAGCCTTGGTTATAGAGATTTAGGTGGAGAATTCGACCTAGACTATAACCTAAGAACCTTCATATAGAATGCATGCTAGGGATTGTGTGCATTTGATTTTACCTAAATGTCTTTCATGATTTGTGTGACACATAGACACCTGTATTCTGGATTTCCTGGCAAAAGGCCCTCGGGCTAAGGCAAGCATATCGCATATATCTCATTACGAGACCTGGTATGCTTACCTGGGGATTTCTGGGATGAGTGATAAACTATGGTCAATACACAAATCTACAAGGCAAATGGGTCAAGTATATTAAGTCTATGAACTTAATATACAGGTATATTCCTATATACCTAATAATCTACAAGTATGTTCCTACATACTTGATTTTATACATGTACACGTGTTATCTGAACATCCCGGGGAAGACATTATTACTCTTAGTCTTTCTCCATGGATAATTTTATACTAAGAACTTTACGCTTGTATGCGCACAACATCATATTATTAGGGAACTTCGGTGATCACGCATAGCGTCGATCTCGGATATTGAATCCGACCCTATCATTGTTATGACTGAAATCCTGAAAGTATGACGGATATGCAGTTACCATTAGACTTAATGTGCTTATATGCTTATTTGCTATTACATGCTATTATTGGAATACTGGCTCATGGACATAAGGACATTACATTATTTATGCTTGATGAATCTAGATAATACTATGATGTTAACTTGGGGTAAGTGGAGCTAGGGTGACCATGCAAGGTAAATTACCATTATGGGTGCACACGTAATTGCAATTCACCATGCATGAGAAGTCTGGTTAATCTTACCATGAGATAACAATCATGAGTATCACACGTTTCTATTCTATACCCTAGGGTGCTAGGGTCATAATTCTAGTAAGTCCTTGTTGAAGGCAATCAAACATTATAAGTCCTTGTTAAAGGCAATCAAACATTATAAGTCCTTGTTGAAGGCAATCAAACATTATCATTTACTCAAGTCCTGTCCTACTTAGAGCCTTCATAGTATTTCCAATTATAATATTGACCTTATGAGAAATATCTCCACTTAGCGTTTCAGTAACTACTGATTAATGCTTAGAATGAAAGTGGAATACATAAATGTAGAAGAGTAATGATACTCTCTACACATACAAAACGTTATTCTTTAAGATTATGCTAAGGATAAACGGATGTCACGTAACTGGTTTAGGCATCGTTCTAGGTATGCCACGGATGTGGTGGGAACGCTGCGGGGAACCCTATATATAAGCATCCTTGGTATACCAAGAATGTGTTTAAACTAGGCTACGTGATGATCCCGATTGACTGAGGCATGGATCGGTTTGGTTGTAAACTATACGTGTACGCTTTATGGATATTGCTACGTCACATTAAACTATTTACACTTTGGGAATGTTTTCTCTACAGTCATCAATTCCCGTGTGGAACCGATGTATAGGTTTGACTGTAACCATTTATAACTGGTAAAACCACCTATACATAAGTGTAGTTGCGGTGGCTCTTATTAAACTTATATTACGTTATACTTTGGAATGATGCTAAGGAAAATTAAGTTGTTATGTAACTAGTTTAAGTATTATTCAAAGTATATCGTGGATGTGGTGGGAACGCTGCGGGGAACCCTATATATAAACATCACCGGTATACTAATAATATGCTTAAACTAGGCTACGTAATGATCTTGATGGACCGAAGCATGGGTTATTGGAACTGGATGAATAGATTCATATGTGAATCTTTTTATACTTTGATTCCTATCAAAGCACACACAAATCTTAAAATCATAGTCAATGCATTGTGTGTCTAAATCAAATAATTTTCAATATGAGCTTTGAATCGTTATTCGTGGTTTTCAAAGTCTCGTCAAAGTCTTTGCCTTACCACCCAGTACATGCAAGGATGGAAGAGTGGGATGAGTATCTGCTTGTTGGAACGCATGTCTTTAACAAAGTTATGGCTGACTTAATGCTGTGATTAGTCGACGTACTCGCTTTGATTACACTCGGAACAACTCATTGTTTTTATGCCAAATCCCTGATTGTCATTTTCATGCTGTATAGTTCATATTACCCCAAATCTCATAAAGTATCTTAATGACATTTCAGGATGTCATCTATCAGCCCTTCTATTACTTCTTCTGAAAATGAATCGAAGCCTGAAAAGATTCTCTTAGCATACCTAGTACAAACATCTTCTAGTAGAAAATCTAACCCTGAGGAGGTGATGCTTGATGCACCAGACTCATTTGAAGAGGAAGAACCCATAGACCCTGTTGTGCACACTCTACCTGCTGTCGCCACTGCACCGATTAATCTCGTGGAGCCTAACCCTGCTGCACCTGTAGTTCCTATAGCATCTACAGTTGCAAGGAATGCCCCCGAGGCAAGACCCCAACAAGTGAACAATGGAGGAGCCGTGAGACGGACGGCTCGAATTAGAGGGTTCCCGACAAACCGGATTAAAATCTGGCCGCCCGCCGACGAGACCAACTTAAGGGGCAACTATCCTGACCTACCCCCGAGTCTCTCTAGTTCCTCCAGCAGTGATGACGACCAGGACTGACGTCACACGGGCACTAATGGAGAAATAATGACTGGAAAAAGTCATTTCTAGTTACTTCGTGCTTTATGTTTAGACCCATCTAAACTATGAGTATTTGCTTATTTGGGGTGTTACTTACGCGCTTGAAACCTTGGTATTTATAATGATGAAATGAATATTATTACTTTTGCTTTGTCATTGAGGTACTATCCTGAGAAGTCCATATATTCCCTTCGATTATGAATCAAATGTTCACATCTCATTGTGATATCGAATCATTTCTTGTCTTTGATTTCGTCTTTCTGATTTAAATTATTCAAAATTTGAACACCACCATAACGAATTCTGCTATCTCGAACTTCGACCTTAAGCTTGTAATCATGATTTTTCCTTTGATACACTGATGTAACCTGAAATTTCCGAATTCCTAATTGATAATAATTTTCCTTTCGTCGTTAAGTTAAACTTCATACCGCTTGCACCGTGGGAAACGCAAGAGTTGTCAAGACAACCCATGACTAAGAACCCTCGTATCTCCTAAATGATTATACCTCATCAAAGCAGGGGAGATCCCCTTACTTTGATGAATCACTATTGCGATAAATGGTTTTCCATTTGTTTGTTTTGTGAAATTTCATCCTCTGGATTAGGGTGACTTCCTTATCTTGAGGATTGACTTCAATTATTCTCATTGAAATTTACATTTCACGAATGACATGATCTCATCAAAATAGGATTGAAACCCGTATTTTGGTGACAAATGTCAACCCTCGATTGTTTTCTTGTTATTGTCAAGATAAGCATGAATTCCATACCTTGATGACTGAATCTCAACTCTTGATCTTCAACCTACCATGGCTGTAATCAAGTAACAAGAAGGATGAACCAATGTTGGTAATTCGACCTACCAAGCCAAAGCATGATTTCTGAACCTGAAAGGAGACCCGATCGTATTATGTTGATTTGGATTCCAAGCTTGGAGCACTTAAAATTCTTAAATCGATTTCTCTCCTTTTATCCTTATATTTTGACCTAGCTATATTGAAACATTTATTCCTTACTTATCAACTTTCATTTGAGTTATCATCAAAACGTGATTGTGCGATGGTAGCCTTCCTAAACAATCCCTCTGCTGAAGATATTATCAACTTATAAACATGACTTTCTGGTCACGTAAATGTTCTCAGCTGAACTAATGGATTGTCGAACTGCGTATGTAAACAGAAATTGCTACCTTGCAAAACATGTTTACAAATACCTTTCCTATTATTCGCGTCACTCCTTGAACCGCTTTTGAATCCTTAACCTTGAAGATTATTAAAATTCTATCTTGAATTTGAACAACAAGACTTTAAAAGAGAAGTTCTGAAGAGAGTTACCAGCAAAGAGAGGAATTATTTTTGAGACTAAGTTATTTGGAGCCAAAACATTCTTAATATATGTTGAACCCGTGTTCAACAAAGATGGGGAGAAAATTTGTGTTAATTACATAGGCATAGAAATCACTCAGGTGAAAAAGAGAGAAAAGATGGCAAAACTAAGAGAAGAAATAGCTGTACAGAAGGCCAAGGAGACAGAACTTAATAAAACTGTTCATGTTACAGAGGTAACGATGAGAGCAAAACAAATACTAGCAACCGTGTCACACGAGATAAGATCTCCATTATCAGGGGTCGTTAGCATAGTAGAAATTCTATCAACAACAAAACTTGATAAAAATCAGAAACAACTTTTGAGTGTCATGTTGTCTTCTGATGATCTAGTCCTTCAACTTATTAGTGACATCCTCGACTTTTCCAAAGTTGAGTCAGGAGTTATGAGGTTGGAGGCCACAAAATTTAGGCCAAGAAGAGGTGATGTCCCAGTGGAGGTTATTGGTGATGTTTTACGGATTAGACGAATTCTCACCCACTTGATCAGCAATGCTATCAAGTTTACCTACCAAGGAAAGGTTCAGAGTAATCTTTACGTAATAGCAAACCCATTATCTCACAACGTCGAGAAATTAACCTGTACCTGTCATATACCATGGTATGACGTTAAAACATCAATCGTTATTCTGAATAACTGATTCACTTCCTGCTCTTAACCATCATTGTGAACCCATTTCAAGACCTTCGCATAGTGTATTATTCTTAGACCGATGGTTGGTCAAAGGAGAAATACATATTCACAAGATATGCGTTAAGGTCATTTCATATGGTGACGTTTGGGATTCTTAAATTCCGACGGACAACCTTTCTTATCATTGTTGGTCTTATCTTGATTTCTACACATCGCCTTACCACGAAATTACATTCTGGAAGTTGTGACTATAAGTCTAACATACCATGGTAACTCGTCATCGTGTTCTAACATTCCATATGCCAAATCTCAAATAGAATCTCGTGATTCTATAGAAGAGTTCAAATTGGCATACATTATGTCAAGAATCTTGTAAAAGATTCTATACAAATGAAACAAAGCCGGATACCTATTGTCAAAGTCTGCTGGGAATCTAAAAGTGTCCCAGAGTTTACATGGGAACGTGAGGACCAAGTGAAATCCAAGTACCCATATCTTCTCGTTTCAGTCTCCTCGTGATTAAAATTTCGGGACGAAATTTCCTAAAGCAGGGGAGACTGTAACATCCCGTATTTTTTTTTATTATTTATTATTTTTATTAGTTAAAAGTTAAATTTTATAAATAATCAAGTTTAATATGTTGATGTTAAATAATTATAATAACAATAATAATAATAATAATAATAATAATAATAATAAAAATAATGAAAATAATAATAATAGTGAAAATACTATTATTTACAAAATTAATATAATTGATTTAATAAGTCCAGGGCTGTTTTGTAATATTTGAAACATGTTTTTAAAACTTCAAAACATGAACTAACAACTTACCAAACCCCAGGGACCATTCTGTAATTATTTCAAAAACCAACCCCCCTTCCCCCGTAACACCGGCCGACCCTCCGGCCACCGCCGGAGCGGCTCCGGCGACCCCCTAAACTCCAAAAATAATGTGGTTTTTACCTAATTAAAGCTACCGACCTAATTTCGTGGTGGAGTCGATCGTGGGGCAACTTTCAAATTGAGAATTCGTAGTGCAATTGCCACTAAACCCGATTATATATTTTTTTCGGCCGACCACCCACAAATATCAGGCATTATGCTATAAATTAATCGAAATAAACATGTATATAATGCCATATATCAGTTTCTAATCGAATGCAACTTTCAATACCATCTATAACACACAAAACAAACGAATTCAATCATCATTTTCCATCGCGACCTGCAACTGTTCGAACACCAACTTCAGTGTTTCAAAACTCGAATTAAACATAGGGCTTTTGATTATAAGCCTAATTCGAAGCTTCCTGTGCAAGCAATTTGGTTTTCATCATCGTTTGATCATCATACGAATTCAAGACGACCGCGACTTGTTTCTTCGACTGTTCATCACCATTACATCTTCGAATCGGGTAATTGAATACATCTACATGTTCGTTTTTACATAGGGATTAAAAACCCCATGATTTCAATCACTAACCGATTCGATTGGGGATCAATTTGGATCAAGATCGAATTAGGGCTCGTACGGGTTGGGGGAAATGGGTGAAAGCTGTTTAAGACTAAATGGAACTGGTTTACACCGCGGCTTAGAGCCTTGGTTCACTAGTTTGGGCTGTGTGTGTGTGGGTGTGAGGTCCCGGGTTCGAACCCGGCAACCTCCTTTTTATTGTTTTATTTTTTTAAAAAAGCTTTACAAATACTTTAAAAATACGGAAAATTTTCTAAAAATTATAAAAATAAATTCTAAATATTCTCCTTATTTTATAATACAAAATAATTTTCTGTAAATTTATTTTATTTAAAAACTATAATAGATCCCTATAAAATATTATTTAAAAATATTAAAAATACTTATTTTTATAAAATAAATTCTAAATCAAGTTTAACTATGAAATAATCATGAAAATATAAAATATTATTTATAAATATTATAAATAATTATTCCTATAAGATAAACACTATATTATCTTTAAATATATTTTATAAATTCACAAACTATTTATAAATAAGATTGTGGGTTATTTCTTGTAAAATATATTTTAACTAAGGGTATAGATTAATACCTTATTATTAATCAAAATACTATAATTGTGATTATCCTTATTTGTAATTATCTTTGGATAATTATAAATTATATAGTTAAACCACGTCATTATTATAATTAATTCTAAAAATATTTAAATACAAATATGAAAACCCTTTTAATGGAATCGAAATATATAAATAATTGTTTAATAAGTTTAATACTTATTGATAATTATTTATTAATACAAATAGAAATCTTGTAAACATATATACATCCATTTGAGTACGTGTCACGTGTTAAACCAAACCAACCCGAATCTTACCAAATATATTTATTCGCAATAAACACATTTTAAAGACTTAGTTACAATTAATAATAGGTATTGATCGTGCTTGATCGTGCATTGCTTAATTCTTTGAAGTTCTTATTCATATACATTACATCAATCCAAGGTGAGTTTCCGTGGCCCCTTTTTATGCTTTTATAATTGTTTCAATGTTTTCAAACTTGGGGGAAAAGTATGCTCACCCGTTTTCGATGCTGTAAAAAATCTTACATACAATTTTCATACTTGGAATCAATGTGATACTATTCTTATATTCTAATACATACATGGTGTTATTCTATGATTCTTACAACCATTAATTCCCGGGTTTGGGAACCAACGGATAGGTATTGGTAGTACTACTGGGTTGACACCCCCACCCTCGACAGATCGGTTTAACTTGTGAGTTACCGACTACAGCTGCCAGCAATCAGGCCATGGGTGAATATATTCTGACGAATTTATATGCATATCTGTCATTAGGTTTGGTTGTCTTAAACACATGTTATGTGGTTTTTGCTTACAGTATGATTCCATAACAAATTCTATACAGCATCAACTACAGGTTTTCAATTTAAACCTGCGGAACTCACCAACAATTATGTTGACCATTTTTGAGCATATCTTTTCAGGTAATCATAAACAAAGAGGATAGCTAGAGCTGATGCCTTAGCAGAGACCCCCAGGATTTCAATAGACTGCATTTGTATTGTATATCATTTACTGTTATATCTGAACACTGTGTATATGGATTTTTAGAATTATTAAGACTATGATAGTCGTGGAACTGACTAACCACGACACAAGTCACCATTGTGTCGGGCGACGTCATGACACGAGGATTTTGCATGTAATATGTCTCTGTAATTATACCAAGTGTTATGACGATCCCGTCCGTCGCATCCTCGTGTTTCCGCTACAAGCGGGGGTGTGACAGAAGATCAATGACAGGACCGGACACCGCCTCTGCGCCACCATCATCCCCACACGGAGAAACCCCAAAAGTCGTATAAAGGAGCACCAAAGATAAATACATGTGTACGGGCAGATCTAGCGCCACCAATGAGGCGGTGATAGGCGCCGAAAAGACTACCAAACCCTAGTTAGTCTCTCTAGATCCACCAAACCCAGTCTATCACTCACCACTGTGGGCTTCAAGCGTCACCGTGGGAGTTGTCCGTCGACGGTGACTCCTCACAACACATGAAACACCCTAACCAGTGTTACGCAGTGCCGATCACATAAATGATCGAGAAGCCACCATGACCCTAGTCTGTACGGAGAAGATAAAGAGCAACACCCAAATAGGGGAGGTATAAGTCACGCAAGCACCACCGAGTAAGGCAGAAGATCAACTTCGTGTGATAGTTACAAAGCTACAAGTTCTAGTAAGGGACACTCCATTATGAAAATGAAGGTGAAAAAACAAATATATCAAACACCTAAATATCAGACCTACCTTACTAGCAGGTGAATGAAAGGCCAACCATTTGCAGAGTACAGAATGTAGCTTCAATTTTTCACCCTTCATATCAGCATAAAAAATGAACAAAAATCACTCAAGTTAATCAGTATGCGACTATCAAATAGGTAAGCAAACCTATGATTTAAACCTTAGTTGAGTAATGCAAAACCTAAATGCAACCATAATCAACTACAGAAACACACTAAGGGGCTGCTTGATTACGCTGACTGAGTAAGATCTGACTGAGTCAGAAGCTGACCCAGTTAGAAGTTCTGACTGGGTAAGCATCTGACTGAAACTTGACTGTTTGATTTACTATCTGACTGACTCTACTAAGCAACATATACTTGACAACATATATACATATATACCAAATTCACAGCCAAATTCACATCTACATACACAACCAAGATTCAATCCTAAAATATTCCTTCAATCTATACATATACATATCCTAATATACACATCTATATACACAACCAAATTCACAGCCAAATTCACATCTACATACACAACCAAGATTCAATCCCAAAATATTCCTTCAATCTATACGTATACATATCCTAATATACACATCTATATACATAACCAAATTCACAGCCAAATTCACATCTACATACACAACCAAGATTCAATCTCAAAATTTTAATTCAATCTATACATATACAGAGCAAAATTCACAGTAGTGGAGAAAGAAAGAGAGAAAGAAATTCATAGAGGGAAAGTTACTTTCGAGGTTATGGCTGGTGGTTGTGGGTTTCGAAGTACAGCAGGTCGAAGATGCGCCAGTGGGTTGTGGCCGATGGCTGTGCGCCGGTGGTTGTGGCCGATGGTTGTGGTTGTCGGTGTCGAGGGGGGTTGTCGGTGTCACAGGGGGTTGTCACCGAGGGGTTTGCGGGTCGCCGGTGCTGTAGCTGTCGTCGAGGGGGGTTGTCTCCGGTCGCCGAGGAGGGTTGCGGGCCGCCGGTGCTGTGGTGTCGCCGATGCTGTGGCTGTGGGTGTTGTTTCTTTAAGAAGAGAGGCGCAGGGGGGGTTGTGGGATTTGAGGGGGGTTGTTTCTTCAAGAAGAGAGTGTGGCTGTGGGTGTTGTTTCTTCTGACTGAATGGGTCAGAAGGGAAGAAAAAGAGGACTCGGTCAGTCCTTCCGTCCGGGTCAGATCTACCAGTCAGACGAATCAAACGCACTGACTGGCTGACCGGGTCAGCCAGGTCAGCAAGTCAGTGGTCAGACATTGGGTCAGACCAATCAAACAGGACCTAAGAAAAGGATTGGCAATAAATTAAAATGAAAATCAGCCATTAATGAACACAGAAAAACAACATACATTGAAATTTCAGAAGACAACCATATAGGAATGAAGAAATCACCTCGACAAATCTTAAAACAAGTCCAGGCAAACACAAAAGAAGCAATCTGAGGAAAAATCAGGCTTAGAGTTTGCAAGGTAATGAGTTGATTATGGCTGTCAGGTGGGTTGTAGGCGAGAACCTAGCTACTGCCACCCCTAGCCACCAGAAACCTAGGAGCATGTCACGTTGGTAGGAGGCAGCCAACCTTCTCATCATAGATCTGAAATGAAACATGTGAGACCAACAATTCAATGTTCATGGAGGCTCAAAAATCACAAAAGAAAAAACACTGGCAGTGAGCAGCGATGATGGTGGGAAGGAGTTTCCATAGTGTAAAACTCAGTCAAATTCCCAAGATGATCAACCAAGATCTCAATCACAATAACGCGGAATGAAATTATGATTGGAAGAAGACAAAGAATGATCAAAACAACTTCAATTGATAATCAATAGTGATTACAATCTTGTGCGAAATCGCACAGAGAAATACAAGCTGAATTGATCTTAAAACTGGACAAACTTATCTACAAAAAGCGAAAATTAAATATTTATACTAAAACAACTGTTCTCGCGCAAGTTACACTTTTCGCACGGGTATTGCTTTCGCGCGAGTTCTCTTTGTCGCATGGAATCTGCTTTCGCTTGACTTCTGCTTTCGCGTATCACTTTTGTTGTTTTGCCGAGCCTTATGTAGTCTTTTACAATCTCCCCCTAGGCTCGGTGAAACATCATCAGTCAAAGTCAACATTAGTTTTCTTGTAAGAGCCAGAATAAGCATACCATTTATTTCTAAGGATTCGATCTGTCATCCAGACATATTGGCAAGACAAAAAGTAAACAGACTCGTCAGCTGAAATAGGACAGTGTAGTAGCTTGATCAAGTCGTCTTTGCCGAATTTCATTAAGTCAGCTGGATCAATGATTCTAAATGATCTGTCAGTACATTTGATCACAACATGACCTGAATCCTTTTCACATCTCCAAGAAATTAATTGCTTCAAAGAATTTGGAGGAACAGGAGCATGAACTGGGACTTTTCTTATGAATTTAGGATGTTGATAGACTCTTATTTTCATCGGAGCTTTAGTATTTTCATCAATTCTTGTACAGTCATCAATCACCTTTGATTTAGCAGTTTTGAAGTCCTTGAAATTTGTTCTCATCTCCCTTCGTATCATAGATCTCATTAGTTCAGCTTCGCTATAGTTGCTTTCATTAAAGAATGGAGCTTTTCCCATGGAATAAAGATCAGCAGCACGTAGAGTATGGAAGTCTTTTCATTAACACTTTTCACCTTGATGTTTTCTTTTAAATCATTTTTCAAACCCTTATGCTTTTCGACATTATAAGTATTATCAACTTTTGATTTCATTTGTTTTGCAAATTTTCCACGAGTGAAAACATTTTTCTATAATTAGCAATAGAATTATGAAATCGTTGTTTGCTTAATGATTTTTGTCGAAAAGGACAATTATTTGCTAAATGATTTATGTTTCCACACTGATAATATTTCCTTTGTTGTGTGTGGAAAACAAACTGTGGATGACAATTATGGAAATTGTCATAAAAACCAAAGTCAGATTGACTTTTTGGTTTAACATTCTGCACAGTCTCTCGAATCTTTGCTTCATATGATAATTGCTTGTTCATCTTTTGCAAATTCGAGGAAATTGTTGAATTATAACCACTTTTGATATGAGATTTAGCAGCTGTGACTTTTGGAACTGATGATGCTGGAATAGGACCAGTCTTAGAATTTGCTAGAGTAGGACCAGACTTTGATATACGAATGGATGCTGGAGAAGGACCAGGCTTTTGAATTTTCAGATTGGATGAAGAAAGAGCATTCACTTGTAAATCTGGGCTACAAATATCTTGGTTCACAAGGTTAGCATTATGATGAAGTTTATTTTTAAAGAATCGAAAATTCGTTCTTTAAAAATATAATCTTCATTTTCAATTAAACCTTTAGAAACAAATCTATTTTTAAAGTCCTTTTTAAGTTTTGCTTTTTGATTTGCCCTCTGATTTGCATTCAAATTACATGTATTATTTGATTTAATCTCATTCAAATCAACAATCTTTTCATTTCTTGACAAAGTTTGATTACAACCAGATCTTAAAGCATTTACATTCTTATTTTTCAAACTTTCACTTTCATTTTCACTCTCACTGTCACTCTCCCACTCTTCAACCAAACCATCCACCTTCACATGATCTGCACAGAAATTTTCAGTTGATTGTTTAGGTTTAGTTATTATAATAGGATCAACAGAAAGATTTACTTTAACTAAGGGTTTTAAGTCTAGGGATGGAGAGAAACCTATCCTATAGCTCATATTAGAATCAGAAATGACATCAGATGAAGGTAAACATGAATAATCATGATTAATTGGAGGAGCGATGTTTGAAAATCCAACACCACACTTTCCTCCTTTTATCTTGTGTGTCATTTGTGACTTGATAATACCTTCAACCGTAGTTGATGAAAGTTCAAACTTTTCAACAGTCAATTTAGCCGAAGCTAGTTCACTGTTGATTCTATTGATTTCTAAGGCGAGTTCATTAATTCTATTTGTCAAATCATTATTTGTACATTCTTTATCATGAAGATTTAATTGTAAGTTGTAAATCGTTTTATTTAAACCATCAAGTTTTTCTTTAAAAATCCTTTCATTTGACTTATGTTTTCGAGCTTGATATTGAAGTTTTTCAACTTCCATTATCAAGTTCTCATTATGAACTCTATACCTTTGAACTTTCTCAACACAAGAATTTGTACATAAATCATCATATACCTTTGGTTCTGAGTTTTCTCCTTCAGACTCATCAATCTTCTTTACCATGAAAGCCTTCATTACATCAACCTGTTCTTCCACTGGAGCAACTTCAACAGTCTTTAAATCTTCACAATGGCATTTGACTGGAGACTCAACAGTGTACTCTTCAACCGCTATCCTTTTCTCAGCAACTTTCTCATCCTGTTCTTTCTCCTCAGCTTTCTTTTCACAGTTAACTTCTTCTTTCTCTTCTTCAACTTCTTCCTTCTCCTTTTCAACTACCTCCTTCTCTTCTTCTTTCTCAGCAAACAAGCCTTACATTAGATCATCAGAAACAAACTCAGCAAATAAATTCTCCTCCTCTTCAGGTTCAGTAACAATCTTGGCAATCAAAGCAGTAGACAATTTCAGATCAAGAGCTTCCATTTGATCTGACCAGTCATATTCAGCATTAGTTTGGGAAACCAATGCTTTGTTACCACCAGAAGTACTAGCTTTATCTTTCTTTGATTCAATCTCAACAGTCACCATTCTTTTTAGGCCTTCAGCTTGACCAGACTTGGGTTCTGTACATTCTCTAGCAAAATGACCTGGTTTGTCACAGTTGTAACACCTCAGGTTGGATTTGTCAAAACCAATTTTGCTAGAGTTGTTTACACCAAACATCTTTCTCCCAGTACGTCTAGCAAAGTTCTTTGCCCTGTATACCACCATAGCCATTTGGTACTTGATGTCATTTTCCTTAACATCATCAGGATTGACTTGTTGAAGATCATCAATCAAGACATTAGGAGCAGTAAGTCTACCAGCCATAAATGCTTCATAGCTTGACATGAATGTAGTGAATAGGGCAAGATGTTCCTCAGCAATCTGGACTGTCTGCTTTGAAGGATTAGTGGTAGCAACATAAGCATGTTGACCACTTTGTGGAGAAGGGGTTTGAGGGATTTGTTGATGGATGATAGGGGAATAATGTTGAGCAGCTTGAATTTGAATTTGAGGATTAATTACTGGTTGAATATCAGAAGATGCTGGACTTCCAGTTTGCTATTGCTGACACATCTGGGTATAACTGACATAGTAATTAGGATTACTAGCCATTTTGGCATAAAGAGCAGTTGCATCAGCACCCAAAGAACTTAAATGATTTGCAGCTTTCTGCTTATTATCCATCTCATATGACTTGATAGTGGATATTAAGTCAGTCAGAGAAAGAGTATACAAGTCTTTAGTTCTTTTGATCAGTGTACAGTTGTGATTCCAACTGTATGGAAGTGAGTTCAGCAGCTTTTTGTTTACCATGATTGGTTCCAGTGTAATCCCAGCACTCTTCATTTTTGTTACCAGTTTAACAAACCTGGCAATCTGAACATCCAATGCTTCACCCACAAAATGATTAAACATGTTGAACTCCTGATTCTTTTTACTCTCCCTCATGTCTTTATTGCCCATGAACTGAGTTTCTAATACATCCCATAACACCTTTGCACCTCTGAACTCTTTAAACTTATGAGATATTTCCGTAGTCAAGGCCATGGTAATAGCAGTATAAGCCTTGTCATCAAGCTCTATTCTCTTAATGTCATCTTCATCCCACAAGTGTTCAGGTTTTTTAACCATCTCTCCTTTATCATTCTTGTACAGGGGAATGTATGGACCATACTTAATCGACCTCCACATCTTCGGTTCAGTATAGATAACATGATTTTCGAACCTGTAAGCCCAATCAGCATAATCATCTTCGCTGAGAAGTCTAGGTGGCTTGTTCCCAGTACCAATTTCAGTATCTAGATGAAGAGAAGCAGTAAGGTGTTTCAGATTAGGTGTTGAAGAAGACATGTTGATCAGAAAATCAGAAATCAGACTTGTCGTGCGAGAGCAGATTTCGCGCGACAATGATTTTCGCGCGAGACAACAGATCGTGCGAGATACCTACTTATCCTCCAAGCGAATTCGCGTGAAAAGCAGAATACCTACCTGTGCGAAAAGGTAGTTTTCGCACGTGAAAATTCCTGAAACTTTTTACACAATTGGTTTTCCAATTTGCGAATTTTGCCAATTTTCACCACAAATTAACTGATTAGTTCCATTTTGAGGTACTTTAGTTCAAGTTAATAAGTGTTCTTTCAATTTTAGGTCCAAATTCAATTAATTCAGTCCAAAAGATTACTTTTCTTCAATATTTCAGCAGCATAACATCTCAATTTTGAATTCTCAATCAAACAAGTGAATAGAAAGATGAAGAATGATCCAATTCAATCAAAAACGTCTTCAAATCTTGGTTCTAGAGCCTATCACTCTGATACCAATTGTAAAACTCAGTCAAATTCTCAAGATGATCAACCAAGATCTCAATCACAATAACGTGGAATGAAATTATGATTGGAAGAAGACAAAGAATGATCAAAACAACTTCAATTGATAATCAATAGTGATTACAATCTTGTGCGAAATCGCACAGAGAAAATACAAGCTGAATTGATCTTAAAACTGGACAAACTTATCTACAAAAAGCGAAAATTAAATATTTATACTAAAACAACTGTTCTCGCACGAGTTACACTTTTCGCGCGGGTATTGCTTTCGCGCGAGTACTCTTTGTCGCGTGGAATCTGCTTTCGCTTGACTTCTGCTTTCGCGTATCACTTTTGTTGTTTTGCCGAGCCTTATGTAGTCTTCTACACATAGCGAGTAGCAGACAAAGGTGAAGCAACAACATTGCAAGCATGCACACTTTAACCACCTCCCTACATCAGCCATTTGTTAGGGGTAGAACGACCGGTCCGTTGGCCGCTAAAACCCTATCAAATGGGGTGAAACAACGGATCAGAGACAACACATAAACCATCGTCACCACCAACCTCGTATAAAGGGTTCTGGCCGATAGGAGAAGACAAAATTCGATGGAGATTCAGTAAATCGCAAAGAGGCAACTGAAGAAAAATAAAGAAGATGAACAGCAGCAGACACACGTCAAAAGATTGGAGTAGGCGGGGTGAGGTGGTATGACACACATCTGATATCACTGTTCATATATTTGCAAAATAAACATATAGGTAAATTATTTAATAAGTGAGAGAGGTAGAAAAATTTTAGTGAAGATGATTGTGATGCTACTACATGTCATCTCAAGTTACTATTTTATTAGAGTACTAGCTATAGTAACCCGTGTGTTACACGGGTTGAATAAATAAAAAATTAATATAATAAAATTTATTAATTATAAAAATATATTTAAGATATAATATCATTAAAATTATGTATTAGAAATGACTGTAAGTTATACAAATAGTGATATCAACTTTTTAAAACTTTATTTTTTTCAAAAATAAATAAATAAATGTTTTATTCTAAAACAAACCGTATAAAAATGTCATTTTTAAAAATTTTCTTATTATAACTCTAAATTTAATTATTTTTGGTTTTAAAAAAATAACTTTTTAAAAATACCAATTTTAAATATTTCGTATTTTTGAAAAAAAGTCTTATGCTTTAAATAAATTGATTATTTTATAAAAAAATTGTTTATTTAGAAATAACATTAATAAATAGATCTTTTTATTAGTTTATTAAATCTAAAAGAGTGTTAAATAGTATTATTAGTAATTAAGGTAATTATTTAATAGGAGAGAGAGGCGGGAAAATTGTGGTGAGAATGATTGTGGTGTTGACATGTGTCATCATAGATACCTTTTTATTAGAATAGGAAGATATATATATATATATATATATATATATATATATATATATATATATATATATATATATATATATATATATATATATATATATATATATATGCGCGCGTGCGTGTGTGTAGTGGAAGGTTATTGAGAAAACCAATAGTTATGCGAAAACTAAAGAAAACCATAGAAATCAATAACAATATTCATAACTTTTTTGTTCTTTTAATTGTTAAAGATTACTTAGGTATTTGTTACATATATGTTGAACATAAATACGAGAATGAAGAGTATACGTATACATAACATTATTTGAATGAAAAATGGTTACGTATATGTAACCTGTGTATAAAGTATATGTAAAACTATTTTATAGTTTTCATTTGACTCATACCCCTATCTATACACACACACACACACACACACACACACACACACACACACATATATATATATATATATAAAGGGTAGTGATAAAAATTTTATAAATTATGTGATTGGTTTTATTGTTTCTCTAGTTTTCACATAACAATATGATTTTCTTAGGATACCTTCCCTGTATATGTATGTATGTGATATAGATTGTCATGGTCTACTCAAAAACTATTTAAGACTTAGCTCACCTATAGTAGCACGGGTAAGTAAGGTCGTCTCCACGAGAAATATATGGAAAGCGTATTTGTAGTTCACTAACGCTAATTTAAATTAAAAAACTTTGAATTTATGATTGATTTAGAAAACAAAATTACAAAGTAATAAACTTGATTGGTTTTGAAAACAATAATAAGAAAAATGATCAACTCCGGGTTTCAAGTTTGTAGAAAAAAGTTGTAACCTAGTTATTTTTTACCATCACATAGACATAATTGTATTGGTTTGACTGATTTCAGTGATAGAGATGGAACTGGTTGTAAATGGACATATTCACGAATTACCAATTTCGATTTACTAATCAAAACCTAAGACTCACAATGCCCATGATGTAAAGAAACCAAAAACTAATAAGTATTAGATTAAGATTCAAAACAAATAAAAATCATTTAAAGTAATCAACCAGTAAATGAAATTATATAGCTTAACGTGCCAATCAAAACTTAAACCCAATCTAAAAACAACTAAAATTAAACAAAATTCATAAACACAAACCCCACACCCGGAGAAGATTACGGGTGATTTAGCCGCTAATGGTTGTCATGCAATCAAAATTGATTGTCGTAGGAGTTGATTGTATGAAATGATGGATCCCTTTGTTCTCAAAATAGCTCATTGGATGGCTAAAAACCACTTAATGAAGTCGTAATTCGCAACCCCCCTTTTAACCTCTAGTTAGGTTATAAAACCCCAAAAATTCACATAAGTCAACTCAGGGACGTAATTTATGTCCTCAGGGACGTTATTTACGTCCCTTTCAATCAACACTTTTTTCTCATGTTTTACATCCTAGTTTGTGTGCTTTAGTTTGGCTGATCAAACATAGGACGTAATTTACGTCCCCTTTTACTTTTTCTTTATTTTTTCTATTTCTCAAATGTTGTCTTCTTCATGAGCTTCTGGCTTCCATTCTAACTCCCGAAAACACCGGAAATGTGTCTGTTTTAACTCCTTAAACCTAAAATTCAATAATCACTCAAAATAATTGTGTTCCATAACATTAAACACATAAAAAGACATAATTAAACATTTTAATATATTGAAAAACCACTACATATTAGTATGTATGTATGTATGTATGTATGTATGTATGTATGTATGTATGTATGTATGTATGTATGTATGTGTATGTATGTGTGTATGTCTGCGTGTATGTCTGCGTGTATGCCTGCGTGTATGCCTGCGTGTATGCCTGCGTGTATGCCTGCGTGTATGCCTGCGTGTAGGCGTGCGTGTAGGCGTGCGTGTAGGCGTGCGTGTAGGCGTGCGTGTAGGCGTGCGTGTAGGCGTGCGTGTATGCGTGCGTGTATGCGTGCGCGTATGCGTGCGTGTATGCGTGCGCGTATGCGTGCGCGTATGCGTGCGCGTATGCGTGCGTGTAGGCGTGCGTGTAGGTAGGCGTGCGTGTAGGCGTGCGTGTAGGCGTGCGTGTAGGCGTGCGTGTAGGCGTGCGTGTAGGCGTGCGTGTAGGCGTGCGTGTAGGCGTGCGTGTAGGCGTGCGTGTAGGCGTGCGTGTAGGCGTGCGTGTAGGCGTGCGTGTAGGCGTGCGTGTAGGCGTGCGTGTAGGCGTGCGTGTAGGCGTGCGTGTAGGCGTGCGTGTAGGCGTGCGTGTAGGCGTGCGTGTAGGCGTGCGTGTAGGCGTGCGTGTAGGCGTGCGTGTAGGCGTGCGTGTAGGCGTGCGTGTAGGCGTGCGTGTAGGCGTGCGTGTAGGCGTGCGTGTAGGCGTGCGTGTAGGCGTGCGTGTAGGCGTGCGTGTAGGCGTGCGTGTAGGCGTGCGTGTAGGCGTGCGTGTAGGCGTGCGTGTAGGCGTGCGTGTAGGCGTGCGTGTAGGCGTGCGTGTAGGCGTGCGTGTAGCGTGCGTGTATGGTGTGCGTGTATGCGTGCGTGTATGCGTGCGTGTATGCGTGCGTGTAGGCGTGCGTGTAGGCGTGCGTGTAGGCGTGCGTGTAGGCGTGCGTGTATGCGTGCGTGTATGCGTGCGTGTATGCGTGCGTGTATGCGTGCGTGTATGCGTGCGTGTATGCGTGCGTGTATGCGTGCGTGTATGCGTGCGTGTATGCGTGCGTGGATGCGTGCGTGTATGCGTGCGTGTATGCGTGCGTGTATGCGTGCGTGTATGCATGCGTGTATGCATGCGTGTATGGATGCGTGTATGGATGCGTGTATGGATGCGTGTATGGATGCGTGTATGTGTATGCGTGGATGTATGCGTGGATGTATGCGTGGATGTATGCGTGGATGTATGCGTGTATGTATGCGTGTATGTATGCGTGTATGTATGCGTGTATGTATGCGTGTATGTATGCGTGTATGTATGCGTGTATGTATGCGTGTATGTATGTATGTATGTATATCCATTAGGCATCGTCTTCTCCGCATATAACACCGTCGGCAAACTGACGCCTCCAACACACCACTGTCGCTGGCACACCACCCTCACCGGCACAACACACCCCTTTATCCACTGTCACCCCGCCCCGCTTTTCTTCCCCAATCACCACCGGTCAAACCCACCCACGCCAACAAACCGCCTGCTGGTATACAACCACCACCATCGTCGTTGTCTCTTTCTCATCTTGTTCTTCGGCAAAATCACTTCTAATCAAGCTAGTAGGATGGTGGTATGGCGGTGGTGGTGTGCTGGAGATGATGATGGTGGTGATGCTTGCAATTGTCGGTCACGGTGATGCTATGGTTATTTAGAATTAACATTAGTAAAAAATCTTTTTCTTAATTTATAATAAAATATTTTAACGTAAACATTTGTTTATTTAGAAATAACATTAATTAAAAATATTTTTCTTAATTTATAAGAAAATATTTTAATGTAAAAAAATGTTAAATAATATTATTAGTAATTAAAGTAATTATTTAATAGGAGAGAAATGCCAGAAAATTTTGATGAGGAGAATTATAGTGATGACACATGTCATATAAAGTTACTCTTTTATTATAATAGGTAGATGATGATATTGTTTTCTATTATATTTGTTTTCGACGATCTACCTTCTAACTAAAATAGATTAGTTACAATCTTTTACTTAGTGTGGCATTTCTTGTAGTGTATCTTTTTTACTTAGAATATATTTTCAGTGAACCTAATATTAACAAATGGTTTTATATTATATTTTTGGGGATCAATCTTTTATTTTATATGTATTATTTGCGGATTGAGTTCATATAAAAATCAAAAGAAATTGTGAAAACCAATACACCAAATCTTCACATTTTTTGTATTAAAATCAACGCCTCGTATTTTTTGAATAAAAGAAATTGAAACTTATATTATTATGTGAGACTATGTATATAAAATATAAAAAAATATAAGTAATTGATTTTGATACATTAAATATGAAGATTTGGTTTATTTATTTTCACAATTTCTCTTGTTTTTCATTTGAACTCAATCCTATTATTTTACAGCTCATTTATTTTGTTATTTTACGCTTATCTTTTCGTACCAATATATCTACTCCAGTGTATTAAATTGCAAAAGTAATGCGGAAATTAAGAAACGAGAATGAAAATTATCATAGATATCATATAAAAAGTCAAACATAACTTAATTTAATTTGAATATAAGAATAGAACTAATAATATGCATGCAAGTTTTCAGGAAAAAAAAATATTTTTACAAGAAGAAAATATCACAATTTTTAAAATTATATATTATATTACCAGCGGTGAGTCTAACCGCTGGTAAGATTGATCTTGACCGTTCAAACTAGCTGAAATCAAATCCTAGCCCTTTAAATTAGGCAGTTACGGCGGTTCCAGGGTGGTTTCGGACGGTTTATTAACCATCGGGTGGTTTCATCTTCCTAAAATTGTGGAGTGGTTTTAGCACCCAAAAAAGGGGTGGTTGTACAGCCCTGTAACCGTCTAAAATGTGCTATAAAAGCAGCCCAGTTGTTCTACATTTTGCCTTAACTTTTGCACCTGATTGGAAAAGGAGACCATACCTCTATGGAAACGAGCACCACTGGATCATCTTCTCTTGAAAGTCCTGTCAAAACAAAGGTGATTCAACTGTTCAACAAGAATTGATTGTTTTTCCCATTAGGAGTTATCATATTAATAAAGCTGCACATGTCTTGATTCATTGTTTTCCCCCAAACTGCAGTCTGCACGTTAAACACAAAAACCCTATTCTAGAACCTGCAATTGATTGTATTTACTCTCAACGTGAAGAGAAACCTGCAATCAGAGAAAACATATTGCAATGGAATGTGAGGTTGAGAAAAAAGTAAGTTTGCAAGCCAAAAATGTTTATTGTATGAGAAGAAGAAGCGCTTAATCAAACAAGCTCTTGAAGTTTGCTTTCTCCTATTTTAATCGATATATATCATTTCCATATTTTTAGGCGTTCGGTGATCTGATATGAATTACACAATGGAAACCTATTCCAACCAAGCATCTAAACAAGGACACTGCACTTCTCCAAGAAATTGACCTTGAAGATGAGCAAACTGCAGGTACATTTACACATATTAAATTCGTAGCATATGATGTATTTAAGAAATGAAACCATATATTCTGATTATTGTGTTGTGATAACTGTTTGAATTTAATAAATGTAATTTGTATGCTTTATGTATAGAGATAATGGAAGTTAAGTGCACCTAAAAAACTATAAGTAATAAAAGACTAATATACAACATTAAATTTAATTGTAGCATGTTTTTATTGATATTATATCTAAAATTATTCAGGTGGTACTTCATCTTCTTATAATTTGTCTTTTCTTTTAGTGTAGTTTGGTCATTTTCAAGTCATTATTAAAGGTGTTGTATTTTGATCCTAATTAAATGTTGTTTTTGTGTTACAATGCAAACAAAGAAGAAAATTGATGTCATTATGACATTAAAATTAAGATGTATGTATTAAAAATGAACTTTAATCAATTTTTTATTCGTGTGACATATTCCCTTTGTAGTTATTTTTTATTTCATTCGACCGTCTTGAGACAATCATAAGTAAATGGGTAAAACTCACGATCTCATACTCGAGTGCAAACTTTGCTTATATGTATAGGTATAAACATTTTAACTTTCAGTTGGTTTTATTATAGCGTTATAATTGTAGTAATGGATCTTCAAGTGATCTAGAGTTTTGGACTTGCCTGCCATGATGATCATACTTCAAGGTTAAAGATAGATTTCCACAATCACATCTTCTTGAGCCTTCTTGTGGTTGTTGATTGGGTTAGCATTTATCAATCTCACTTTTCAAGTTCTGAATTTATTTACCCAAGATTAAAGGAATTAATCTGTAATTTTGCTTGCAAAGTCTCACATAATTTTACTTTTTCTTAAATTTGATTAATTATGTCGTAATTAAGTGTTAGTTATGCCATATCTCAACCTGTTCAAACAATGTGATATGAGCTGTTAGATTTTTCAATCTTAAATTAATAACTGGAAAATCAGTTTTTTTATTTTCAATACGAACAAAAGCTATGAAAGGCTTGGGCTATCTCACATTACCATTGTAGGTGCACTCACGCATGGACTGAACGAGATTAAAAAAAGTTGCTAACTCTGTCTACATTAATGGTTATACGATTATTAGTCTACAAAATTCAACAAGATTCATGTGTTATAATTTTTGTGCATCATGTATTCATTCAAAGTATGTTGAGTCATGCTGTTTGTATTCAGTTTTTCTCACACGTTGTTTGAACAGGTTGAGATATGGCTTCAAACGTTTGCTTCAGGAACACACATGCCGATTTATAAACACTCATGCATGGGGGTTAATATATATCGAGAGGCCTAAATGTTCAGGACTATCTCTCTTTACTCAATCTAGGTAAGGTGTACGCTAGAATTTATTTGTGAAGTTGAGATAATTATGTTGTAATCACAGATGTTAAATGTATTTTATTTTGCAAACTGTTGATCCTTTTTATCTACTACACATCCAATTTACATGATTCCAATTAGCATTATACCAAGTCTATGGGTTCTCACGTCAATTTACATGTATGTCAAGGTTTTGATTTATTTATAAAGTCTTGATCAAATTTTCGTATGTTTTTTTATCTATTGATATTATTCACTAATTTTAATTGTAATCGTTTAATTGGTTTGGCTATCATTTTGTTACTTGGTTAAAAGTTGTGGGATACCTTACTTTGTGGTTCTTTTAGCGTATTTGGTTATTTTTTACTCATAGGCTAAATGACTTGTACGTTAATATTAAACAAATACACTTGTGTTTAGAATGAAATAAAAACAGTCACGTCAATATGATATTAAAATACCCGACCACCGGACGAGTATAAAACTAGTTAATTACCACCAGAGTTAATATAGCCTAACCCTAATAATAATAAGATACCCTTTCACGCATATCCTTCAAACCCCTTTTGGAAACCCTAAGAATTGAAGTTGGATCTACTATTCTACTCGACGATGGCGGACGAAGAGCTCATGGGCTCCGTTAGCCCGGCTCCGTCCGATCACAAGTGTAAGCTCGACGATTTAGATAGCGAACCGCTAGAACAACCACCGGTTTCCGGTGACTACAATGGCAATTCACGACCCGTGCCCGACGGTGGTATGTTTTTTGTATCTCGTTGTCGGCTTTGTAGTAATTATAGTTTTTACAGCTAGCATGAGGAATGAGTTGTTTTTTCGTTACTTATGCATGCGGTGTGATCAAGGATTTGTGTGTGTTAAATTACAGGTGATGCGTGATCATATGGTTTTTATGCCTTGAAGGATTAATGGATAATGCTGCGACTGCACATTGTGTGTTTTTAAGTAATGAAAGTGGTGATTTGATATCTTCTTGTTTTTGTACTCAAGTTGTGGTGATTATATATGTGTTTACATAGTTCACACATAACATGATTGTTCTTTTTTGATGTTAAAATTGTTGGTTCAGGCCCCAAATACACATTCACAAACTCGCGAAAGAAAATAATAAAATTGATATTGTAAAGAATTATTTACTGCTTCCAAAACTCACTTATTGATTCATCAATTTAAAGTTACATAAATATAGTCAAATAACAAAACAACTATCTCCTAATTACTTGGAACCATCTCCAACTAAGTCAAAGGTGACCACAAATATCGACCCCAATTGCTGACTACTGACATCGCATACGTGCACATGACCCAATTACTTTTATTGACCCAACATCCAAAACAAAGCTCCAACTAAACCGTAACCCGGAACCAACGACCCGAATCCATATTCTGTCCAGATTAACCCAACAAAAATGGTGGGCTGAGTTTAGGTGTCTCTGTGACATTGACTTAATGAAGGAATGGAGGAAATTCATAGACAAGGATTGCAACTATAGTAAAATCTAGAAATTTAAGCATGATTTGTGTCTTTGGTTTTGTTTTTTGTAAAAGAATTATCAATATCTAGCCTGATTCTGGCTTCACTGTATCTTGATGACCTGATGCATAGTGATTTGTGCTAGTAAGTTAGTTATTCTTGTTAAATGGCCTATATGGAAGATACATGCGGTAATGAATAAACCAAGAGTTTGTAAACTTCGCATTGTGTGTTATGCAGCTGGCCAAAATACTGCAATATTGGAGGGTGAGAGCACTGCTTGACAATATGTGAAGGCACCTATTAACTATATGGACGAGACCAAAAAGTATTACGACCTATTGGCCATCGCATGCCAGGGCTTGAGGTCCTAGGTAACTGCACTCGAGACAACGCATGAGACTGTTAAGAACGAACTTATGTTAGTTGAGTGGAGAGTTGACAGGGTAGAGGCGTTAGTCGCAGCTGCCAATGCATCAGAGGATGATGATGATGATGGATCTGTTGTTTCTAGCTAATAGTGAGAGTTGATATAGTTTTTATAATCCTAGATGGCTAGAGTTTTTCCATTCTACTTATATTTTTGAATTTTATTGGTTTTTGATTGAATTATTTTGTAAACCACTATTATTTATTTTATCAAGTATTATTATTTATTTTGACTGTTGTGTTTATTTGATTGCTTACTTGTTCAGTTTGTACATTTATGATAACTATCAGTTAGACACTGAGACCTGCGTGTTGATGCAGGTTCTTTCTTGTAATATCCATATCAGTAGTTAAACAATCTCATTCTTGCTACATGTGCCAATGTGTCATGGCTGGTCAATCTCAGAAAGAAGATAGGCCGGCAAACCGGAGACGTACGACCACGGTCCCGACCTTACTAGCACCGGTCTGGGAGAGGGAATTCTCCGATTCCCTGTCTTCATCTTTTCTAGAAAAAGGCTATCTGGCTGGAAAAGGTGGCCCGGAAGCTTCCTACTCTTTCTTCTATCAACTGAGGAAATGCAGCCCTTCTCCCAAGAGTTTCAGAAAAGGCTACCTCCGGTTCTAGCTTACGTTTGAGTTTCCTCTGACTACAAACCCCCTTGACCCAGTTTAATCGGTGACGTAGGGAAGCTGCCAAACTTTTGAATAGAAATTTGGTGGGATCGAGGTCTAGAGAGCCCAGTACATAGTCTAATGAAGAAGAAATGTTGGGGAGATTAAGTTGATCATCGTAGCGTACTTCCACATATCCACTCTGAGGAAGGTCTTTATATATTCTTGTTTCTCTCAAAAAGGTTGCATATTCCATAATATCTTAACATGAGAACTTAAGATAAATGTATGTCATTGCTATTAACAACAGAATTTTAAATTAAAGTATGATATTATAAATTTTATAAATAATAATTTATATAAATTCAAATAATAGAGATAATACCTAAATTAAGTAGTATTTTGTTACAATAATATAAATATATAATTTAAATATTAATTTAAAGTATTATAAATAAGATAATATTTAGTGTATTGATTTAAAAACTCACATTAATAAATTTATTATATTAATGATATGTTTTAGATAATACACTAAGCATGATGTGTATTGGTGTAATCTAAGAGTACGATAGATTTGTAATTAAAAAAATAAATTGTTTTAGATAATGTATCAATTAGTAAAAGTACATTAATTGAGGACAAATTAGGAATGAATGCATAAAGTAGTTGCATATAATGATTTAAAATTTATATTATGTGTATTAAATTTAAGAAAATGGCAATATTGTCCCATTAAGATAATTATTAAGGTGTTAATGATAATGTTCGCACGTTACGAGTGTGGTTATTTTTTCATCTTGTAGTTGTTGGTGTTTGTGATGTGCAGTGTCTATGGTGTTTATAGGTTATCCTTAATAATGACATGAAATAAGTAACAAGCAACAACTCAGTTAATAGGATGTGATTCATATATATATATATCTTACTAAAATTTGAAAGTCATAAATATAGGTTTTGAAAAACTTAAACAAGTATATCACAATTTTTACCAAGCAGGAGAGAGTAGTTTGTCATATATTCTACACAGGCTAACCCATGAGCTTATGTTACATGGTAAATACATATTAAGATAAAGAATATTTAACTACATTTAACTTCACCTGTGGTTTTAATATAATGTTTGTCAACTTGCCAAATATATCAAATGCCCTTTGAAAGGCTAGAAAAGAAAATTTGTGTTCAAATTAAGCTAAACAATTCGCGTAGTGATAAATTTGGGCAAATAAGTAATTGTAACTTGCAAAAAGAAAATAATGAAGTATCTAAGAGATATCTCATGAATAATAGTACTGTAATTTTTATGGTAAAGTATGACCATCAGATGTTTTAATAAATAGATCACAAAAATATGTTTCTTTTTTTATTAATGTTTTTACATCTAAAACATGACATTGTTATATATTTTACAAATAAATACTTATAGAAGTTCAAATAACAATTTATATAAATAATACTTATATGATAGTTTATCATTGGTGTTAAAATTAATGAAATTGGTTAAAGATTACAAGATTCTCTTCTTGTATCATTAATATATGCATTTGATGTAACTCATCAATGGATGATTATTATATATGTTTAAACTACTTGTGCGTCATGTTAGAGGATAATTTTGGTATTATATATGAAAATGTTTGTAAAAATATTAGATTGTCTTAATATGTGACTAAAATGACAATTTTGTCATCCTAAGATGCTAACATTCTTAGTAGGAGCCCGCTTGATGTGACAGTGTGGCCACTTTACAAAGTTAAGCATAATATAGGTAAAGATAACCTAAAAATGACTTTAAAAGCTAATGAAAAGAATATGTGTTATATACTTGAAAACCCGACCTGTGATGAAACTAATTATTTTAACCCAAATCAACCCAACAAACTTGCAAAAACATAATGTCATACATACCAAAGGGGCCTATTAATAGAATCGCATGAGTTTTAATAGAAGGCATCTCATAAACAAATGGAAGTTATTGTATATGAACCGGTAAGTTTAAAACAAAGATACAAATATTTACTAAATGTGTTCATAAGTTTGCTCTGCACATAAATCAATGGAAACCAAAACGTGGAATTAAGATGCAGTCATGGAGTAGCTTTCGAATCCACCACAATTAGTTGCTTGATAAACATAAACCAGTCAATAGAAACTAATACCTAGATGATAAACATAGTTCTTAGTAATGTAACTAAAATAGCGATAAAACCATGAAGCCTAACAAACTCAAAACATAACGGCAAAATAACTACTACGATAGTCGTAATAACATTAACGATAACAACCACTTCAAAATATACACCGAAAAGCACAAAAGAACCAACATATCATTCCTACTTATTTGCTGCGATAATGGTTTCTAAGAACTGCCTATGCTTAAAAAGAAAGCAAAGAAATTAACTCGTATGGTAGCTGCTAGAAATAATACTTGCGTCAAGCATAAAAACTTTTAGAAATAAGTATAACCATATGACTTTAACAAAACACTCAAGAAATAGAATTAAAGAAGCTTACATTAGCCTTCTAAATCCTTACCTAAGCATTGAGTTCCTCTTCAGGTAAAGCAAAGAAAAACATTTAAATCGTAGTTGCTTAAAACACATACCCTTATATACAGATGACCTGCATGTTAACATCCTAATAAAAATTTTAATAGAACGCAGAGGTTAAAAAAAGGAAATTTTATAGCATTCTAAATATAACATTCTAAATTATAACTACAATAGCATTCAATAAAAGAAGAATCTAACTACAACCTATATCAATCACACAATTTTACAAGATAAGATTCCTGTTTTACATCCCATAACAAGACATCTAATCAGATTTAATCAATAGTAAGCCACTAAAATAACCCTATAGATACATTAAAGATATACTCACATGTTTATCTTCTTCTCCTCCACCATACTTTCTTCCTCTTTTGGATGATATTCATCTTCCTCATATACACTTCCACCATTATAACTCTTTTCCACTTTAGTATTCTCCGATTTTTCAACGCCCCCATCCAGATAACCATTGGTGTAATGAGATTGAAGATGCAAATCTATTTGTTGCCTAACAAGGGGCATTTTTTCGGGTAAATCAAAATTAATTCTTGCTCGAGTTGAGCATGAAACATCTTTAATACATTTAAATATTTCTACTCACTGCCTTTTTTCTTCTTCTATTCCCACAAGTTATTTAAAAGTTTAAATGATATCAAATACGTATCAAACACATGGCTAGTGGAACTTGTACTAAACAACAAATTAGATCCCCAACGGATTGAAGAATCAGATGAGGAATTTGAAGGAATCGACTTGAATGAAGATAGCTGAATTGTAACCCGATGGATCGATGTATACATAAGTGCATAAATGGAATAACATCTTAAATTTTTAAGGATTTTGAATAGATATTCACATGTGTTTCTTAATCCATGCGTAAATTTACATTGTTATTATTCACTCATCCTCATTATATATAGATAGATTATATGTTAGATATATTCTATGTTGTATATTATGAATGCAAATATGTATGGAAAGAGAGGTGAACGGTAGGGCGGACATGACAAAATTAACATGACTCAGGCGGACTTTAGGCACTCGTCAATGATCGTGTGATTGTGGCAGTATCAGCCTATGAGCTAGCTAGTACTCGAGCAACTTAAAACCAAGATGTTAATTCAATGCCTAGTAGTTCCATCAGTCAATTCCTGAAACAAATTACTAAATTTTGAACTCTAAATTCTCAAACACTTTTACATTGTGACATCCGGTAATTTTCCATTACCAAATTCCGTTAGTTTCGTTAGGTCTTGCATACACGTGTCGTGAGCACACACTAGTTGTCGTTGAACGTTGGTGACTTAGAAATAATTTAAAATGATAAACTAATAATAATCTAATCAATAATGTGATTATTGTATTATGCTTATGTGTTTACGCGATTTAAATATTAATTGTGAATTTAATCGCGTAAACGTGTGTATTTAATCTGTATGTTTTGTATTTGGTTAAGATAAAACATATAATTGTTATCATTAGTTTATATGTTTATTATTTTAGTTAAAAACCTTTTAAAAAGAGTTTAAAGCCTAGTTTTTATAAAAAAAATACAAAATGCAAGGGTTTAAAGGGTAAATTGTGAGTTATTAAGTTAAAACAAAACAAAAACCTAATCCCCTACCCCCCTTGCGGCCGCGACCCCCATACCACACATACACACTTCGATTTTGCAGCCAAGAACAACAATTAAACATTGATTTGGCTAGTTTCAAGGATTACAACAAGTTAGAATCATCAAATACAAGCCATTACACGTTTAAAGGCTAGATTTTTTGCAAGTTTTCATGGTTTTTCACTTTGGCCGAAACCCTAGTTTGATTTGAGGATTTAGAGGTCGATTCTTGATTGTTTGATGATGTTATGTTGTTAGTTAGGTTAGATGTTGGTTTACGTTGATTATGCAAGAAAACTATGTTTTTGATGCATTATTCATAGGTTACTAAGAATAGTAACTTTATTTTGCATGAAATGTTGATTTGATGATAAATTGGTGTTATGGATATGTTTATGATGATGATTAGGTGCTAGATTATTGTTATAAACGTTGGGAATTCAAGAATGCATGTTGTAGTTCATACATTACTAAAGATAGTAACTTTTTGGGTATGAAAGTTGATGAATCATGTTAATTAGATGTTGTTGATCATGTCTAGATATTGTTATGAACTTGAATGGGTATGTAAATGATAAATTCATAGATGTAAAGTGAGTTTGATGAATTTGTGATGTACTTTCCCAAAAGGAAAACTTTAATTATGCAAAACCTTGAATATGATGATTTGAGTATGTTAGGAACATTAGGATCATGCTAGTATGTTCATGGATGATTTCTAATGTGATAGAATGTATTGGTTGGGTTGAATAAATGTTGATTTGGTTAGTTATCTGTTTTGACCTGTTTGTGGGAATTCATGGTTATGGATTATAAGGGCATGTTAGGACTATTGTTAGTTGATGGTTGATTATGATTGAACATGTTGGATGTTATAGGTTATGTTAATTGGTATGTTGATGATCATCATACACGCGTGCGAATCTGAGGCCCCTATTTAGTAGGATTGGCAGGGTTTAGTGTGTGAAGTTGTGAGTGGCTTCATATGGCATGGGGTGTGTGATTTGATCCTTGTATGATGTATTAGTTGTGTTATAGTATACTGAGCATGATAATTGTTTAGATTCGCATGACTTGTATGATATTTGATAATATGATGATCTAGGTAGTACTTATGGGTAATGAAGTGTCATATGTGATTGGTCTATATGTTAATCATGTATGAAGTACTGTTATGATTGTTTAGATGAAAACTTCACCTATAATGTCACCAACGGGTCAAACGGGTCAACTGGGATAAATGTGTCGTGTTTTCCTAAAACATGGAGTCCTTTGGTTGTAGAGCATTTAGGGTTTCGTTATGATTTTATATACACGTACTTATGTACTTACGTGTTCTAGGTAACCTCTGAACGTTGTCTTTCCACTCTTTCTTGTCAAGTTAAGCTTTACATATTTCTTACGCGCATCAGGTGAGTTCATGCCCCACTCTTTTTACATACTCTCTTTTGGGGGAGATAGCATACTGATTTTACAAACACTTTGATTATATGAGTTATGTATAGTCTTAATATAGTGCTGATTACCATGAAAATTCTCTCACACTTTCGGTTTGTTAATAATTACTTAACGGAAAATTTTGGGTAGTACTACCGGGTCTGACGAGCCCCACCTGTGCGACTCGAGGTCAAACGGGAGCAATTTTGTCCTAATGAACATTGTCACGACCTGGTAAGTCGTGGCAGGAGGCGACAAACATAACACAGTCAGCTTCAAACGTGAAATCACTATGATTATTACTAATTGTGTATAGACTAGCTATATATTACAATATACTTCTTATGTTTTGAAACTGTATTGGTTTATTTATAAATGCAAACTCTTGAACTCACCAACCGTTCTTTTGACTTGTTTAGTATGCTTTTCTCAGGTTAAGGTTGCCAATTTCCTAGGAGCACGTTGCATGGGTCAGCATCATGACGTTGTCAGCATGTCATGAAACAGTGTTTTGACTATGTTTGTTAAACAATTATGTTTTAGTCTGCACAACAATTGGGCGCGTGTGTTTGCGCATTTTAACTCATGTTACACTTTTTGGATTTTCTAGTCTCTTTAACGCTTCCACAGTATTTAAAGTAAATCTCTGATTTTGAATGTTAGTCCATATAGAATCGTTCTTGGTAACTAATGACTGATATCCTGATATGTCACGCGCCTCGCAGTAAAACACCGCAAGCGGATTTTGAGAGTGTAACAGATTGGTATCAAAGACATTGGTTATAGGGAACTAGGTTACATTCACACACTAGACTATAATCGCACAGTTGTTAGTTACTTGTCCTTTACTCCCCTTACTGTATAGTCATTGGCATACGCATCACGTACTTTGCAGCATGGCATCATCGTCACGCGACTTGGGTAAGAGACCCACGAGGTCCGAGTCACCTCTTTATTCACCTGTACCGGACAATGGATCTGATTGGCCCCGACACCATTACCCTTCTGAAGAAGTTGATTGGTATCAACCATTTGTGATACCAGAATGTGACGCTCCGCGAGATTGGGATTACTATCCTACTCGCATCCGGCGTATGATATACCGAAAGCGGTACCGGTGGTAGCCTCTAAGCGACCGCGAACGAGGACATCTACATCCACTCCATCTCTCACACTTCCTGCTATGGATGCTTCGCAAGAGCAAGTTATTATTGCACTAGTGGCTGCACTGGATACCGAGCAGTAATGTAACACCCCCAATTCTAAATAATATAATAAAGAGGGTGCTACGAGTTGGGTTATTAAAAACAATTCAGAGATTCTAAACACAATGGAATTATATATATATTTTGTATTAAAAACTGTTTATATAACCAGAATTATTACAATACATTAACCGACATATTAAAGGTTTTATCAAACTTCATATATGTCTCCCCAAAACCCAACACTATTGGCAGTATCATACACCAGAGCCGGATTTCTAACCCCGTGGGACACTTCCACGAACATCTCTATTATTATTACCAGGTATGCATAAAAGAATAAAACAATAAGTTAGATAAACTGGTGAGTTCTAACATATATCACATTTCGACAATAAATTTATCAACTATTCCAAATCAAATAATTCACAATTATCAATTGGTCCACTTGTTTGTCCTGGTATTCAATCCAAGGACAAGCCTATACGATATGCATACCGAATACCCACAAGTGGTTATGGTCTTTTATCAATTTAATTGGTGGTTCAAAACTCCACCTCATGTTGATGGGTCAAAACTCCATCTATAATTGGTGGGTCAAAACTCCACCTCGCGTTGATGGGTCAAAACTCCATCTATAATTGGTGGGTCAAAACTCCACCTAGCGTTGATGGGTCAAAACTCCATCTATAATTGGTGGGTCAAAACTCCACCTCGCCAACCATCACAAATTACCAATTTCAAACTCTTACCCACATTTTTATTTATACACATGCCAGTGCCCGATTTTGTCAAAACAACATTAACACATTAAAAAGGGGCATTTAGAACTCACCTTAATGTTTTCAGCAAATGTCTACTAATCCAAATATACTAGGGCAGTTAAAACTCTCTTCTTCAAGTCAAATCTAAAGCAATAATCCTTGACTTAGTCAAATTAATTCCTAACAGATCACTTTATGCGACTGAGGCTATACGAATGGACTCATTCGTACGACTGAACATGCGACTGAGCTTAATCGTGCGACTGAGCTTAATCGTGCGACTAAGCTTAATCGTACGAATGAACCATACGACAGAGGTACGAATAAGCTCTAACAAGGGTTCATGCGAATGACCTTCATTCGTGCGATTGGCTCATGCGACTGAGCTTCAGTCGCACGATTAAGCCATGCGACTGGCTTATTCGCACGAATGGGTCATGCGACTGGGCTCATTCGCCTGTAACGGATCAACAGCTGTGTTCTTGACATTTTTGATCCAAAAACTCGAGTTTTAACCATTCAGATCATGCCATATTCAAATAGAACATGTACACATCGTTTACAACAGCTTCGGGTCCTTATTTTATCAAAACCTCACAAAAACTCGGATCCGAATTCCCGGTTTTCAACTTAACGAAAGATTGAATCAAAACTTAGATTTAAACATGTTTTTGGATCAATTTCAATCACATACACAGCTTAATGCATTCAAGGATCGATCCATGCCAAGCGAAACTTACCGAAACTGAGCCGAAATCGTCGATTAGTTGAAGGTTCGAAGGTTGTTCGGGTGTACGGGAACGTTGCTAGAACTATGTGTAAAGTGTGTGTGCGTGTTAGTATGTGTGTGTGTAACATGATCTCTTCGCACACATACACATATATATTATATATTATTATTATTAACCGCCTCTCATGCGACTGAGCTTCAGTCGCACGATTGAAGACCATGCGACTGGAGCCCATACGCCCGTGATTCGTGCGATTGAGGCTCATACGCCTGTGATTCGTGTGATTAAGGCTCATACGCCTGTGATTCGTGCGATTGAGGCTCATACGCACGTAAGGTGTGCGACTTAGGTTCATTCGCAGGTGAGTTATGCGATTAAATACCAATCTTAACAAATAAACGAATATTAAAATTTACGGATGTTACAAGTCTACCCACCTTATTTAGGGTTTCGTCCTCGAAACCTGATTAAACAAATAGGGGTAGTTTCTGTTAATACATGTCACACCCTCAAATTTCCACAAACGGGAATTACCGTTAGGCGTGTGACTTCCAGGATCTCAGCCACTAGTTACACCAAACGACACGTTAATTGTAAAACATAATTCATTTTTGAAGTTTAATATTACCAAAGACCAAGTTTTTAAAGTAAACATAACAGAAGTTGCGGAAGCATAGTAAATCTTAATTATTTAAATGGCGCAACACGCGCAAACCGAATAAATGAAAGTTACTGAAAAATATTAAATAAGCCACGTGAGATAATAAATGCATGAGTGAATGCTCCTAATCGTGCGCGTCTTGTGAACCTGAAAGAAACATGCTAAAGTGTCAACACAAGGTTGGTGAGTTCACAGGTTTTTCAGAAAACAGTATGTATCAGTAATGAAATCCCCGGATTATGTAATCCGATAAGTATCAGTAATGAAATCCCCGGATTATGTAATCCGATAAGTGTCAGTAATGAAATCCCCGGATTATGTAATCCGGTAAAGGTGTAATTCCCGGATTATGTAATCCGTCAAGTATGAAATTCCCGGATTATGTAATCCGTCAAGTATGTAATTCCCGGATTATGTAATCCGTCAAGTATGTAATCCCCGGATTATGTAATCCGTCAAGTATGAAAATCCCGGATTATGTAATCCGTCAAGTATGTATTTTGATAAACAGAACATAAAGTAAACCGATACAGTAAACAAAGTAATATCAGTAGGTAGCTAGTCTACTAAACCAGTTACTCAGTGTATGAAGTTCGAACCGAAGCTGACAATCGAAACTGAACGCCTCGGCTGTGAATACCAGGTCACAGCAACAGAACTTAGGTCAATTAAACACCCGTTTGACGAATGTTGTGCTAGCGCGACTAGCCCGGGTGGGGTTTGTCAAACCCAGTAGATCTACTCAGAATTGCCTCGCTATACTACATACATTAACGGTTCGAGAGTGAGGACTTTAGTGGTATCACACTAGTAAACCGGTGATATTACAATAATACTGATTAACGAAAATGAAATTGTTTCCACGTTTCTACTTGCGTAGTAACGGACCGAACGAAATTGTTTCCACGTTTCTACTTGCGTAGTAACGGACCGAATGAAATTGTTTCCACGTTTCTACTTGCGTAGTAACGGACCGAAGGGCAAAGTATACGAACATAGTATCATGTATATGGAGTATCACAACAATCCAATATAATGTAATGTTTATGAAAACAGCATGTTTCTCTCCCCCAAAAATAGTATAAAGTAAAAGTGGGGCTGTAAACTCACCTTGGATCGATGTAATGTATATGAACAAGAACTTCAAAGAATTGGGCAATGCACGATCAAACACGTTCAATACCTATTATTGTTCGTAATGGAGTCTTTAATATAATACGAATATATTTGGTAAGGTTTGGGTCGATTTGATTTAACACGTGGCACACACACAATTAGATGTATATATGTTACAATATTTTTATAGATTTGTATTAATAAATAATTATCAATAAGCATTAAGTTTTACCAAATAATTATTTACATTTTGATTTCACTAAAAGGGTTTCATATATGTATTTAAATATTTTTAGAATTAAATATAAAAATGATATTGTTTAATTATATAATTTATAATTATCCAAGAATATTTACAAATAAGGATAATCACATTTATAGTATTTTGATTAATAATACGGTATTAATATATTTTACAAGAAATAATCCACAATTTCATTTGTAAATAATTTGTGAATTTATAAAATATATTAATCTATATTTAAATATAATGTTTATTTTATAGAAATAACTGTTTATAATATTTATAAATAATTTATGTATAATTTCTATGATTTTTATGATTATTGCATAGTTATACACGATTTAGAATTTATTTTTCAAAAATAAGTATTTGTAATACTTTTAAATAATATTTTATAAAATTTTATTAAAGTTTTTAAATAAAATAAATTCACAGGAAACTGTTTTGTAAGATTTAAAATAAGGACAACTTATAAAATTTATTTTATAATTTTTAGGAATTTTTCCATATTTTTAAAGTATTTTAAAAAGCTTAAAAAAATAAAACAAATAAAAAGAGGCTGCCCGGGGTCGAACCCGGGTCCTCTCCCTGCATACACACACACCGAACCAGTGAACCAAGGCACAAGGCCGCGATAGGAATCCGTTTCCAATTCTTTTAAACACACCTTTAAACCAATCCCAATTTCCCAAGAACCCTAGAATGAAACCGATTCAATTGAAGATCAATTTGATATTAATAACCAGATTAAGGTTAGGGCTTTTAATCCCCATGATAAACCGAACATATAGGTGTGTTTAATTACCTGATTCGAAGTTAAATTGATGATGAACATTACGAAGAACAGTCGCGGCTTCGCAAGAATCTGTTGGAGTGGAATTTGTTGATGATAATCGAATTAACTTTGTAGGAAGTTTCTAATGGCTTTAAAGATAAAAAGCCCTCTGTTAATTTCAAGGAATAGAACTCAGAAGGTGGGTATCGACTATGTTACAGGTCGCGGATGGTGATGGTGATCAAACGTGGTGTCTGTGTGTGTTTTAATTGATTGTGAATTGTGCAATCGATCAGTAGAAGATGAAGGTTTATTTATAGTCAATTAATTTGATTATTATAGTCGTTAGTGGCGATCGTGGCTCGATTATTTGGCCGACAATGGAATTAGTCGGTTTTAGTGGATTTAACACTTGTTTTATTAAATTGAAAGGTGGCCCGAGTTCGGTTTATCCACGAGAGTGTGTCGGGATTGTTATTTTGGTCAAAACCACGTCCGTTTGGGTGTTTGAAGGGTCGCCGGAGTTGGCCGGAGGGTGGCCGGACGGCGAGGAGGTCGACGGGAACGGGATGGGGGGTTGGGTTTTAATAAGTTTTACAGAATGGTCCCTGTGGTTTTATTTATGTTTAAAGTTTTTAAATTAAGTTTCAAAAATTACAGAATCCCCCTGGACTTATAAATTATATTTAATAATTTTTATAAATTCTTTTTATTAATAACATTATTATTATTATTATTGTTATGATTATTATCATTATTAATATTATTATTTTTAATAATATCATTATTATTATTATTATTATTGTTTTTATTATTATTAAATAATAATAAAAACATATAAAAACAAATTGTAAATTTTCATGATCATTATATTAAAAAAAAAAAATTTTCGGGTTGTCACAATACATGTGTACCTAGATTCTGAGCTGAATGTAATATCTTTGTAATGTATTGATTATATGTAATTGAATATTGATTAATGAAATACATTTAGTTGTTTATATTATAATGTTTATATATTTCATTAATGGGTTGTGTAATGACTAATTATATATAGGTTTGTGGTTGTTTGAATTGGTATGCATAATGTTGTAATGATTAACACATTCAAACTTAACATGATGAAGTTATCATGCGAATGGGCCATGCCAATGGACCATACGCATGAATAATTTCATGCGATTGGCTCAGTCATACGACTGAACCATGAGACTGGATCAGTCGGAAGACTGGAGCATGAGATTGAACCAGTCGTACGATTGAAGGCTCAGTCGTGCGTATGGATCAACCGCATAGCTCAATCGCACGACTGAACCATGCGAATGGTTCAGTCGCCCGAATGAGAAACCCTTACCTATAAATATCACCTAGTTCGTGGAAAAACTTAACACTTCGAATATTCATAACCCTAGTCGACCCAGAGCGCCCTGTTCGTCTATTCCAACTTCACAGAACGTCTTAGATCATTCCTAATCCATTTTCTAATCGTTAGGATTGATCTTGATTTCGTTCTCCCTGATTGGATCGCCAATCAAATAGGATTCCGCACTATTTGATCTGGTATAACTTAGAATCAGTTAGTACTCCGTACGTACACGGTCCTAACAAGTGGTATCAGAGCTTAGGCTCTTGATTCTTCGTTGATTCAATCGTTTTTGTAAGAAAGTCTACTTTTTTACGCGAAAAGATCAAATCTTTTTGCTAAAAATCGAGTCTTTACGTGTGCATGTTCTGAAAAATCAGTATTTTTCGAGTTTCAGCCGTCTAGGGTGCAAAAACTTGCATTCTAGGTCAAAGTTTGCGAAAAATCTCGTTTTTAGCCGACCCAGTCGCACGATTATCTCAATCGTACGACTGAACCCAGTCGCCCAGTTTAGTCTCCCTATTGAGTCAGTCGTATAGCCAGTCACCCGATTGAGTCAATCGCCAACTCCAGTCGCCCAGCTGATTCGTTCGGTCTGTTCAGTCGCCTAAGTATCTCAGTCGCCTGTTCATTCATACGTTTGAGTCCAATCGCATACAGCTAGTGTCAGTTGCATCCCAGTCTTACATCCCAATCGCATTAGCAGTTTAATTCACAAGTTAAATTAATAAAAGAATGGACTCAGAAAATTATGCCATGTCAGCTGGAAAGGACTCGAGGATACAGAACTTGTTGTTACTGGAGAATGAGATAGGAAACCATAACAAGCCACCCAAACTATTGACTATAGAGGACTTTCCACAATGGAGACAATATTTTGAGATTTATCTTAATGGCGTGGATACTAACTTATGGAACTCTATTGAGGTTGGTTATAAAATACCCGTGGGAGCTGATGGTGTTCCTTTGACTTTGAGTGGACTCACCGATACACAGAAGGTTGCCTACAATGCAGAGAAGAAGGCCTATGCTATTTTGACTCAGTCCATTCCCAAGCCCATTTTTCACCAATACTCAGAGCACAAGCAAAGTAAAAAACTGATGGAAGTTCTTGAGAAGAGGTATGATGGAAATTCTAATTTAAAGGCACTGAAAGGTAAAGCGTTGAAGAAGGAGTTTGATAACTTCTCAGCAATTGGGAATGAAAGCTTGGATGAAATCGTCGATCGTTTCTATCATTTGATGAGTGAACTTCACACTCATGGTGTTAAGACGTCAATGGAAGACAAAGTGTTAAGCTTGGCAGATGGTCTACCTGAAAAGTGGGATTCATTCATTTCCACTCTGCGATACAACTCAGTTTTAGAAACCTTGGATATAAATGACTTTATTCTAAAACTGAGAGAGGAAGAAGTGCGACAAAAGTACAAGGCAAAGAAGGGTTCTTATGCTCAAGACCCCTCACTCTACAATGTCACTCCTACTTCCACCCCTGCTGCAAAGTCTTCCGGTGCTCCTCTGCAAACAGCCTTCGTGTCCAATGCATCTCAAATTGCTGAACAAGGCTCATAATCTGCAAATGAGTCTCATGGTGCATCTGGAGTTATTCAAAGTCCCATTGTTACTCAGTCTGCAAAGTTGACGACAGAAAATCTGAGAAAAGTAACAGTGGAGGTTGCTAAAGAGCACATGGATCTACTTGCTGCTGTTGTGCACTCTTATGATGGTTTGGTGGCGGGCAAGATTGGTAATTGCCACCTTGCTGATGAAGATTGCGAGCAAGTAGATGAAAATGAGCTGGAAAGAATGGACATTATGTGGGCTCTTGCAAGTGCTGTCCGAAGAGCCAAGAAATTTGTGAAGAAAACAGGGCAAAATCTCGTGGCTACTAAAGATACAACCTTTGGTTTTGACAAGTCTAAAGTCACGTGCTTCAATTGTGGAGAAAAGGGCCACTTTAAAAGGGAGTGTTCGAAGCCTAAGAAGACTGGGAACGGGAATCCCTTTTCCTCGTTCAACAGGCAAGATAAAGACAAGAAACCAACGTCCACGGGAAGTGATTCTAAAGCTATGGTAGCACAAGGAGATGAAGGACAAGACTGGTCCTTTCGATTCGTGTCTGATGAAGCTAACATAGCGTCTGTGGAGGACTTGAACGAAGACTCAGCAAGTGAAGGGGAAAGCTCAGCTAAGGTTGATACTGCTGATTTGGAAGAGACGTTTGATGCTGTTGATGAAATTGTCCAGAATGAGTTGAATGCAGAATCTGAAACTCTACCTACGTCTCAGAATGCTTTCATGGCTGGCACGTCGACATCTACACAGGTACAATCTAAAGATGAATTATTTGATAAACATGCTTGTGTTGACTGTGATAAATTTAGGGAAAGCATTGATCTCAAATTTGCTAGGTTGTTAGAACACAACGATAACTTAGTAAATGACTTAAAACTGTGCTCAGAAGCTAATCGTGTCTTAAAACAAAATGAGAGCAGTTATAAGGAGAAGTTAGATGCGTTGCAGAAGCAACTAAAGGAAACTGAAGTTGTTGCCTTTAACCAAGAAAATGACATTAAATACTACTTAAAGACCATTGAGGAGACTAAAAAGGACAAAGCGGTTTTACAAGTAGAAAATGAGTCTTTGAAACAAAAACTACATAGTTTAGCGAGTTCTTCGCACATTTTAAAAAACTTGGTTAAAGAACGCAACAATGGGGAGGGATTGGGTTACAAGGAAGTTCCACCACCACATGAGATCCTTTTGAACACAAACAACGTCCAATTAATAACAACCAAATAAAGGATCATGTGGTGACAACTCCTCTGGTTTGTGATCCGGACACAGCAGTTAAGCCTGCTTCTCCGGATTATGATCAGAAAACCTCAGCATCAAGAAATGTCAATGCTGAGAAACGGGTGGAAGCAAATGTTCAAACATCTCTTGGTTTGGAGTCAAAATCAAATATAACACAAACCAAGATATCTAAAACCACTCAAGTTAAATCAGTTAAAAGGGATAATATTCAACCTCCAAGACAAATTAATCAAAACATTAAACAAGTTAAGTTTGTTAAAGAGGGTAAATGTCCAAAGACTGAGACCAAAATGCCCATTCCTGAGGTTTACTCCCCACCCCACAAGAGATCTCCTAGCCCTGATGAATAGAGATCCTGCTATACTTGTGGTAAGCGCGGTCATATTTCGACTAACTGTCCTCGCTATCAGACACCAAGAACTAAGGTTAAGCTACACGACAAAGTCAAAATAGATTCAAAACAGCGTTCTAAGACTCCAGTTAGATCGAAAACCCCTATTAGGTCTAAAACACCTTCTAGGTCTTTTTCGTCTCCACCTCGCCAAAGGCAAAACAGACAAGTCCTCGACAAGTCCGTGATGCCAGAGGTAAAACCTGTTTCTGAATCTAAACCATATGCTCAAACCGTAAATCAGTCTAAGGTTTACCACAAACAATCTTTTCACAGGGATGGTTTATGGAAAGCCAAGACAGCTGGTGTGTCTGAAAGCAAGGATAATCTGAAAGTTAAGATTCCACCCACTGATAAAGGACAGTGGGTCGAATTCATGATGGTTGATTCCTCTGGGAAACCCAAGCCAGTCAAGGCTTGGGTCCCCCTCCTTAACTGATGATTTTCTCATATGTGCAGGTTGTCCGCTATAGTGCGTCTACAAATACATGGATCGTAGATAGCGGAGCTTCCAGGCACATGACGGGAAACAAGTCTCTTCTTTTCAATGTCAAACAAATTAAAGGGGGACGTGTTTCCTTTGCTGGTAACAAAGGAGGATACATTACTGCTCAAGGCGAAGTAGGTAATGAGAAGGTAAAGTTTGATAAAGTAAATTTTGTTCAACAACTAGAAAACAATTTATTTTCAGTGTCTCAGATATGTGACAAGGGCTTCAAAGTTATGTTTGACAACCGAAAATGTTACATACTGAAAAAGGAGATGGAGATTCCAGAGAAGCAGGTTTTGATGTCTGCATCCAGGTACAATGATTTATATGTATTGGATATGTCTAATGTTTCTACCTCTGAGTCTACAGCTCAATGTTTTCTATCAAAAGCGACAGAGAAGGAATCCATCTCATGGCACAGAAGGATGGGACACATCAATCACAGGAAGATGAACCATCTGATTCATAACAACCTAGTTGAAGGAGTTACAGTAAAGAACTTCCAACTTCCTGATTTTTATGTCCCATGCAAGAAGGGAAAGCAGACCAGGAAATCTCACAAGACCAAGCACGTCAACTCAATTGAGATGCCTCTGGAGTTACTACACATGGATCTCTTCGGTCCAGTCAACACAAAGAGTATAGCAGGGGACTGGTACTGCTTTGTAGTCACAGATGACTACTCAAGATTCACCTGGGTGATGTTTCTGAAAGCTAAATCAGAAACATTTGAATCATTCAAGGTGCTCGTCATGACTTTGGAGTCACTCTACAACCTGAAGGTGAGGAAGATCCGTTCTGATGGCACTGAGTTCAAAAATTGGATCTGCAAGGAAAAGGGAATTGTTCATCAGTTCACTTCTGCATTCACGCCACAGATGAATGGAGTTGCAGAACGAAAGAATCGGAGCTTAATTGAGACTGCGCGAACCATGTTAGCTGATTCAAAGCTCCCAGTTCAATTCTGGAATGAGGCGGTTGCAAATGCCTGCTACACGCTTAATCGTGTGCTAGTAGTCAAAAGGCATGGTAAGACTTGTTATGAGCTACTTCAGAAGAGAAAGCCAAATTTGGAGTATCTGGAACCATTTGGAGCTCCATGTACATTGCTGAAGAAGACTCAGGATGGCAAGTTCAGCGAGAAAGCTGATCAAGGAATATTCTTAGGATACAGCATCCCAGACAAGCGAGTTTACAATAACTCGACAGGTCAGGTAGAGGTGTGGTGCAACGTAGATGTTCAGAGATACATCACCCCTCCTGCTGGAAAAGGTCCATCATCATTCTTCGATTATGATGGCTTTTTCAAATCCTTCAATCTTCCACAATTTGATTCAGAGGATGAGGTTGCTACCCAGATGATGTATGATGTTCTTAACTCACCGAATCTGGATTCAAGCAACATCACACCTACTGATGGTGCCTCAAGTTCCTCAACTCCTGCTCATGACGAGAGTGATGATTTATCAGGTGATGAAGAAGCAGCTGATTCTAACCCTGCGCATACAGCTAATCAACAAAGTGAGTCATCAGCTGCTGAACCAGCTGTGGGAAATCCGGATACTGAACCAGTAGTCACCAATCTGGATTCTGAGGTTGTGGTTCCTACCACACCAGTGACTAGAATCAGTGTGAATCATCCCCCCACGTCTATCATTGGGGACATTCAATCCGGTGTGCAGACAAGAAATCAGCTGTACTCTGCTGATTATGCTGCAGTCATGGAGAAGGGTTATGTCAATGACGGGGCTTTCTCATGTTTTGTTTCACAAATCGAGCCTAAATATGTCTGTGACGCCCTGAAAGATGAGGCCTGGGTCAATGCCATGCAAGAAGAGCTACTCTAGTTCAAGAAACTTGGAGTCTGGACACTAGTTGACAGGCCGAAAGGAGTCAAGGTAATTGGTACCAAATGGGTACTAAAGTGCAAGAAGGATGACCAGGGTGTTGTTATCAGAAACAAGGCACGGTTGGTTGTTCAAGGCTTCAGACAAGTCGAAGGAATCGACTACAATGAAGTCTTTGCTCCTGTAGCTAGAATGGAAGCTATTCGTATCTTTCTAGCCTACGCCTCTTACATGAAGATCAAAGTTTATCAACTAGATGTTAAGAGTGCATTCTTGCATGGGGAATCCGGGAAGAGGTATATGTCAGTCAACCCGAAGGATTCGAAGATCCTTATCATCGGGATAGAGTCTACAAGTTAGACAAAGCTCTGTATGGGCTACATCAGGCTCCTCGAGCTTGGTATGAAAAGCTCTCCACTCATTTGTTGAAACATGGTTTTCGCAGGGGTGTGATTGACTGTACATTGTTCATCAAAGAAAAGGATGGTGACTTGCTTATGGTGCAGATCTATATGGATGACATCATCTTTGGATCTAGAAATGAAGCTTTGTGCAAGAAGTTCGAATCTGTGATGAAGGCAGAGTTTGAAATGAGTGCAATGGGAGAAATGAAGTTCTTCCTAGGATTACAGGTGGATCAAACACCAACCGGCATTTTCTTACATCAGTCCAAGTATGTCGGCGATATTCTAAGTCGCTTTGACATGGAAAATGTGTCTGCTGCCGGTACCCCTCTTGCCACAAATCATGATGTGGCTCCTGATGAGAAGGGGATTTGGTGGATGCCACTATGTATCGTGGGATGATCGGATCTCTCATGTATCTTACTGCCTCGCGTCCAGATATCATGTATGCCACATGTTTATGTTCTAGATATCAAGCGAAGCCAAAAGTGAATCACTTGATTGGGGTGAAAAGGATTTTTCGTTATCTGAAGGGTACTCCAACACTGGGATTGTGGTATCCTCATGATGATGACTTCGAGCTTACTGTGTACAGCGATTCAGATTATGGTGGCTGCAAGATGAATTTCAAGTCTACATCAGCAGGGTGTCAGTTCTTTGGAAGACGGTTAGTCACGTGGCAATGCAAAAAGCAGACCTCGGTTGCTTTATCAACCTGTGAAGCTGAATATGTTGCTGCTGCAAGTTGCTGCTCTCAGATTATCTGGATTCAACAGCAAATGCGCGACTACGGTTTGAAATTTTCTAACACTCCTATTTATGTTGATAATTCTGCTGCCATAGCCGTCACTAAAAATCCTGTTCAACACCCAAAAACAAAACACATCGGGATTAAATATCATTTCATACGCGATTGCTATGAAAAACAATTAATTGATGTGATTAAAATTAACACGGATTTTCAGCGCGCTGACCTTTACACCAAACCGTTTGATAAACCAAGATTTTTATATCTGCTAGAGGTCAACGACGTTAAAAAGAAAAGTGATGTGATTGCTGAAGAAGCAGATACATAGTCCGACTCGTGTCTATTTGTTTTATTTTCTTTTTCTTTCATTTTATTTTATTTTTTAATTCCCATGTCGTATAAAATCCAAAAACACAAAAAGATTTTTTGTTTTGGAATTTTAGGGGGAGATTTATTTCAGTATGCATTTACTTAAAAAAAAATAAGGGAAGTTGAGTAAAGCTGAAAAGGCAAAGACAACAAAACAGGAAATGTGACTCAACAAAATGGAAGATGATAGTACACAGGCATCGAGTTATTTGGAACAGCAAAATGAGTTTGAGATCAAAAATGTTAATTAATTTACTGAAAATGTAAAACATCAGAGAAGTCTAAGTCTAACAAAATGGGAAAATGATAGTACGTTTGATTGTTACTGTAATTACACGGAGAAAGTTGATCTAGGGAGGTGCTAGTTCATTATATGATGTGTCAGTAGATTCAACATAGTAGACAAGTAGACTTCATTGGTAAACTTAATCTAAACTAAAAGGTTCAATCAACTGTGGGTTCCCATCTTATCACTGGTTAACACAATCAGTTCTTCCGATAAGGGATAACGAGAAAATTAATGCCACCAAAGGTGTGCAAATGACCACAAAAAGAGCAAAAGCACAGAAAAATGAATACTAGCGTAATCAAGCTGATAACTTATGTTGTTGGTGCGCTATGTGCAAAAGAAAATATGAAATGCTCTAACAAGGAGATAGGTTGTGTGCCTCTCTGCTGTGCGATGGCACTGACCTGAGGATAAGCATAACCTACATATTCTAGACTTCATTGTTGTTTGCCGCCTCTCTGCTGTGCGATGGCACTGACCTGAGGATTGGCTTCTCTTTGAAAGATCTAAGAATAGTCTCTTCTTGCACAAATACCTAAAGACCGCTCGAAAGTCTTTTAAGGAATGCTGATTACCATATAAGTGTGGGATACGCAAATGTTGTTTGAAATAATATAACATAATTCATTACCAATGTATGTCAAAAGTCCGTGTTTGAATTTAAGTGGACAAGTATACTGACAATCGTCTTGAAAGCACCGACTAAAGTTGACGATCAAAGTGTGTTACGTATCATATCAAACATGATTCCCAGTTAGTACTTGGAAGTCTTAGATCAGAACAAACTGTGATATGTAATCATGAAAAATGAAATCAACTCATAATGTTCCAAGTAATGGTGTATATGCTTGTCTGATTCCAAATGAGTCTGTTCCTGATATAATGTCAATGCTTATAGGCTACACAAACCTGCCCTAACAAAAATCACAAAAAGATGTTCATTTTTCATTCGTAGTTTAAATTTCATTTATTTCTTAGTATAATGAGTCATGTCGGACTGTGTATACTGTTATCTGCTAAATGTCACTGAATGAGCTTAATGTTTATCTAAACAGATTGTTTCTGAAAGGTTAAAAGGATCACGTCTGAGGTGATCGGGTGGATAAATGGATCACGTCAGAGGTGATCTGGTGGTTAAATGGATCATGTCTGAGATGATCAAATGCAAATAATGTTTTATCAACTCTTTAAGGAAAACTATGTGTCAGCAAACGAAATGATTAAGATGGCACAAGTATAGCCCAATCGTACTCCTTCATCATGAGTATGCTTGTACGAATGGGCTATACGATTGAACTCAATCGTAAGATTGGACCATGCGAATGAGCCCAATCGGACGATTGAAAGTGACCGATTAGGTCAAACATGCGAATGGAGGTCAGTTGATCGAAAGGACCATGCGAATGAGTGAATCGTACGACCCAGTTTCAATCGCACGAATGAATTATGCGATTAGACTTGATCGTATGTCTTGATTTTGATTCGGCCGAATGAAAAGAGCAAATGAGTCCAGTCGGCCGACTGAACTGAGTCTGTCTATAAATAGACCTCTCAGTCGATCGCAGACATCATTCGCCCTAATATTCCCGATTCGCACCGATACTCTGCCGATTTTCCGTTTGATCTTTAATACTTGTGATATATGCATTCTGACCATTTGTATTTGTTACACAGGTAATATGCGACACAAAGATGAATCAAAAACGTCAAATCTGATATGAAATCAGTCCGCATTTGCCCTAAAAGTTGCACCGTAACAAATCAACCAATAGACTGCCTTAAACACTTAACATGTTAAAACAAATGTTTTAAGCAGTCTAAGTACATGATTTCGAGTCTAACAAGCCTGATCTTAATGTCTAATTTGTAAAAATGATAAATCTGAGTTTGAAATGGAACAGTTTTCTACTATGCGACTGGTCTCCCTGATGAACTTCAATCGCACGATTGAAAGAGGCGACTCACTCAATCATACGAATGAAGAATACGAATGGGTTGATTGTGTCATACGACTGGACTCCAGAATGAATCTGATTCGCACGATTGAACGGGACGATTCATCCAGTCGACCGAATGAAACATGCGAATGGATTCATTCGGTCGACCGAGTCAATCGCAGGTTCAGTATCATAAGTCAACTTAATCGCATGACTCATCATCCGAATGAAAGTCGGTCGCATACATGATCAACCAAATTGAAGTTCAGTCGCATATATGTCCAACCGACTGAACCCAGTCGGTTAGTTCAATCGCACGATTGAATCAGTCTGTTTTCCAAATTAGTCAAACTCTGTTTTTCAAGTTTATGACGTATGTTTGCTATTGATTACAGGAATATGGCTAACAGGTGGACTATAAATCCAAAGCACAACATCTGTGCTAACTTGGATTCCACCTCAAGGAATGGAGGAGACTTTTCGGGGATTATAGACTTCTTGAGGAGATCTAGGATTTACCGAGCTATTTCCACACCCTGTACACCGTATCAGTCAGTACATCAGGCATTTTGGGAAGGTGCTACAGTGGATAGATCAGCTGAGCCCTACTGCATACGAAGTTCTATCTTTGGTAGGGAGATAGAGATACGTGCTGCTGATATCAGGAGAGTCTTAGGGTTTGACGATGATGAGTCTCACCCACTCAAGATCCACCCGCTTACTGTACGTGGATGCTTCTTGAGGATAGGGTACTGTGGGGATATCACTTCAGGTGTGCTAAACAAGAGCAACCTGAGCCCCCCGTACAAGTACTTGGCGCACGTCATCCTGAAGTGCATTGCTTCGCGGAGGGGTGGTTTCGATGACTTGTCGGACCAAATTCAGAATGCATATGTTGCATTGGTCCTCAACCACCCTTTCAGCTTCTTCAACATGATATTTACATACCTGATTGAGAATCTCGAAGCTAAGGGGAAGGAGGGGTTTTGTATGTACCCCAGATTCTTACAGCTTATCTTCAATGAGAAGCTGCCCGACCTCCCAAAGGACAAGAGCGAAGCTGTGCCTCTTGAGATCATGGATGACACCACCTTGGGAAGGATGAAGGTGTATAGAGGCAAGCAAGTGAAGCCTGCTATGAAGAGACTGACTGGGCATCTGGCCCGGGCTGATTATGTAGCCCCAGGAAGACGCAGGTGGCGTCATGAGGATAGTGATTCTGATTCTGAGATTATTGCTATACCATTAGATGATTCGGATGATGATGACAGCCAGGATGGCAATGAGATGCCCGTTACATCTGGGGGCACCTCCACACATACAGCCCAGCCACCTCCTCACACTGACACGACTACTGCTGGGTTTGTACCTCACTTCAGTCCACCTGATGACGACGAGGACGAGAGTGAGGAAGAGGGGTTGACTCATAGGCATGGCAGCAAGGTAGTTGCCACTGAGAAGGGCATTAAAGTAGTTGGAGGACAGACTGGGACATCGGGGGCTACACAAACAGAATTAGATCCCGCATACTCCCCTGATGCACCCAGTACACAGACTGCTGCCCCGGTATCTACGGGGAAGAGGAAGAAAACCATGGCCAGACCGCATGGTAAGAAGGGAAAGAGGCTTAGATTCACCACCTCCGTCTCTACACCAATCACCACTGCCACCACTGCCACCACATCCACCACATCCCAAACACCCCAAACCACCACCACTACTATATCACCACATCATACTCACATATCTTCCACCACCACCACTTTACCCCCCACTACAGCCATCCCATCTCCTCCCATCTACACCACAGCCACCACTACAACCACCACTCACCAAACCCAAACCTCATTTGCCCCTTCGAGCTCAGTTATACCTCCGGTCTCTATGGCTGAGCAACTTGCTGCACTAAACAGCATGGTGCTCCAGTTGCTAGCCTCCGACAAGGCCAAGTCTGCCCAGATTCTACAGCTGCAAGAAGAAAGTTCTAAACAAACAGCTGAGATTGAGAGATTGAGGGAGTTGACATCCTCATAAGCCTAAGTGATCACTTCACAGACTGATCAGATCACAGGCTTGTTACAACACGAGGCTGAGACTGATGAGAGGATGGGAAAGCTGGAGGCGGCGCACAAGTCTCTATTGATGAAGCTTAAAGGCAATCAGAATGAGCCCCTCAAGATTGGTGAATGGGGCGATGAAGAGGAGGACGATGATGAAGAGGATGACGATGATGAGGATGATGAAAGTGATGAAGGTAGTGATAGTGATGACAAGAAAGATGATGATGATGATGAAGGAGGAGAGGCTGCAGGAGAACAAAGTGATGAAGCAGCAGACGAGAGGCATACTAAACAATGTCAAGACCAAGGAACCTCTACGTCTGCCCCACCTAAAGATACTCCTGAAATTCAAGACAAAAGTACTCATTAGTTATTTATGTTTCTGTATTTAAAAGGCTTTTGTATTTGGAAAATTGTGTAACACTTGTGTAATTAATGTTTATATCTTTTGTCTTAATAATGATTGTGTTTGATTACTTACTAACAAATATTGTGTTGCATGTTTAAATCAAGCAGATCCAAACTTTCAAAGAGATGAATATGATGTCGAACCCCTACAACAGGTCAAGAGTCAATTAACAATGATTCTTGATCTACAGGGAATCGTAAGAAGATCAGTTGAGTATACCCCAGAAGAGGGAGAGATTATTCACAGCTTCACTAAGGAACAGTTGGCAGAAATGTTCAAACTTAACCCCGACGACATAGTGAAAGACGCTCCCGAAGTTCAAGTTGATAGTGAAGAAGAACTACATGATGTAGATGAGATTGAGATAGAGGATATAACAGACCAATGCTATCCAGAGTACACTGACACTGAAGGTCATGTCATTACAAATCTGGATGACAATCTGGTCAGCGAGACGTTTGATACTCTGGATAAGATGGAAGAAAAGTCCGACAAAAAAGAAGATATAGCCAGAGCCACTGAGGAGGAAGTCAAAGTGAGAAAGGCTGAATGGGCTGCTTGTTTTGCGGATCTTCGTGCCCAACGAAGTGCTCCAATGTCTGATGCCTACACCAAGCTCTACAGAGTAAAGAAACATCAAAAGGTGTCTGGCAAAATTATATCGTGGGCGTATTTTGATGACCTTAACGTTTATGCAGTTAAAAGAGAGAAAGGTATCGAGTATTTTAGATTCCTACACAATCTAAAAACTCTACCTGGGTTTGAGCTCAACCAACTGGCAAACCTAAAGCTTCTTTATGCTGATCCCAGAAAGATGTCAGGTTGGTTCGAAGCTACGTTAAAGAAAGAGTACCACACCCGGTGGGTGAACTTCAGGCCTCAGCAACCTACGAGGTACATTCGAAGGTCTGAAGTTGATCCACGAACCGGGAAGCCAAAGATTGTGTTGAAGTGGCGTCCTCCGCGCACCATGTCAAAGATCCCTCTAAGGGAAATGCCTCAGGACATCACTTCGCATTTCAAATGGTGGTACTACGATTGGCGAACAGCTGAAGCGGTCATAGTGTTGAACAAAGATGGACAGATGGATGTCATCCGGGTATTTGACCCGATGTGGCTTACAAACTTGTCGGCTAATGATGTTTATACACTCTACAAGTGGCCACTATTCTATGACTCGCAGGATATCGTACAAGCTCTCCAGTATCAGCATGTCATATGCCTCTGCTTTGTATTTGAAATACATGCAGGCGTAACCAGAGAGGAGAAATTCAAGAAGTACGAAGAGGTAATGGGTAAAGCAAGACAATAGAGGAATCTAGGTCCAAGGGGGAGTTTGTTGATACATGTGTACCTAGATTCTGAGCTGAATGTAATATCTTTGTAATGTCTTGATTATATGTAATTGAATATTGATTAATGAAATACATTTAGTTGTTTATATTATAATGTTTATATATTTCATTAATGGGTTGTGTAATGACTAATTATATATAGGTTTGTGGTTGTTTGAATTGGTATGCATAATGTTGTAATGATTAACACATTCAAACTTAACATGATGAAGTTATCATGCGAATGGGCCATGCCAATGGACCATACGCATGAATAATTTCATGCGATTGGCTCAGTCATACGACTGAACCATGAGACTGGATCAGTCGGAAGACTGGAGCATGAGATTGAACCAGTCGTACGATTGAAGGCTCAGTCGTGCGTATGGATCAACCGCATAGCTCAATCGCACGACTGAACCATGCGAATGGTTCAGTCACCCGAATGAGAAACCCTTACCTATAAATACCACCTAGTTCGTGGAAAAACTTAACACTTCGAATATTCATAACCCTAGTCGACCCAGAGCGCCCTGTTCGTCTATTCCAACTTCACAGAACGTCTTAGATCATTCCTAATCCATTCTTAACGTTTTCTAATCGTTAGGATTGATCTTGATTTCGTTCTCCCTGATTGGATCGCGAATCAAATAGGATTCCGCACTATTTGATCTGGTATAACTTAGAATCAGTTAGTACTCCGTACATACACGGTCCTAACAGTTTCGTCTCATCTCTTCTTCTGGCTCCCAGGTTGACTCAGATCCTTGGTGATGTGCCCACTGCACTCTGACTAAATTAATGCTCTTATTTCTAAGTTTCTTCTCTTTACGATCTAAAATGGCCACGGGCTGTTCAACGTAATTGAGTCTCTCATCAATTTCAATATCATCTAAGGGTACGTACTGAGTTTCATTAGCTAGACACTTCCGTAACTGAGAGACGTGAAAGGTTGGATGAATAGCACTTAATTCTTGTGGTAAGTCTAATTTATATGCTACATATCCTACTTTCTCTATTGTTCAGAAAGGTCCAATAAAACGTGGACTTAGTTTACCCCTCTTTCTAAATCGAATAATGCCCTTCCATGGGGAAACTTTTAACAAAACAAAATCCCCAACCTTAAACTCTAATAATTTCCTTCTACGACCTGCATACGATTTCTGTCTGCTTTTCGCCTCTAATACGATTTCTAACTATTTCAAATCTTGACATTGTTTCCTCAACTATTACACTATTCCCTAATTCACGTTGCCCCATATCTCCCCAATACAGTGGAGTTCTGCACTTCCTTCCATACAACATCTCAAACGGAGACATCTTAAGGGTAGCTTGATAACTGTTGTTGTAGGCAAATTCAGCTAAAGGAAGATGACTATCCCAGCTACCCCCAAAATCAAGACTGCATGTCCGTAGCATATCCTCTAATGTCTGAATAGTTGTTTCACTTTGGCCATCTGTCTGAGGGTGATAGGTTGTACTAAAGTAAAGTTTAGTCCCCATTGCTTCATGAAATTTTCTCCAATACCTAGAGGTAAACCTGGTGTCTCTATCAGACGTGATACTTTTTGGAACTCCGTGCAATCTAACTATCTCTTTAGTAAAGATATCAGCTAGCCTTTCCACCGAATACGTTTCCCGTATAGGTAAAAATAAAGCACTCTTAGTTAGCTGATCTACCACTACCCAAATAGTATCATAACCTTTTGGTGTTTGAGGTAAATTTTTTATAAAATCCATGGTCAGATCGTCCCACTTCCAAGCTGGAATAGCTAAGGGTTGCAATAATCCATAAGGTTTTTGATGTTCAGCTTTCACTTGGGCACACGTCAGACATCTATTTACATACTGCATCACGTTAAATGTCATTCCTGGTCACCAATAATCATGCTTCAAATCCTGATACATCTTAGTCATGCCTGGGTGAATGGAATATCTAGATTTGTGAGCTTCATCAAGTACCACATCACGTAATGCCAACGGAATCCATATTCGACCAAACCTGATTTTAACACCATAACTATTTTCTTCTAAATATCTTTCCTGACCAACCATTCTTTCTTTCTTAATATTTTCTCCCTTTAACGCTTTCAATTGGGCTTCTCTCAGTTGTTGCATAAAGTCAGGAGTAATTACATGTTTATACGCTTTGACCTTGATCGGCTCATACTTCTCCTTTCTGCTTAATGCATCAGCGACCACATTTGCTTTTCCGGGGTGATATAGAATTTCACAATCATAATCTTTAATTAATTCTAACCATCGTCTTTGCCTCATATTCAGATCTTTTTGCTCAAAGAAATACTTCAGGCTCTTATGATCGGTGAAAATGGTACATTTCGCTCCATATAAGTAATGTCGCCAAATCTTAAGAGCAAAAACTACAGCAGCTAGTTCTAAATCATGGGTTGGGTAATTAACTTGATGGGTCTTCAACTGTCTAGAAGCATAAGCAATAACTCTCCTACGTTGCATCAAAACACACCCCAATCACTGATATGATGCATCAGAATATATTACTAAATCATCTGTACCTTCTGGTATTGCCAATACTGGAGCTTGTGTCAATCGATTCTTTAGTTCCTGAAAGGCAACTTCCTGTTCTTCATTCCATTCATACTTAACATTCTTTCAAGTTAATTTTGTCAATGGGGAAGCGATTTTTTGCAAAATCTTGAATGAATCTTCTATAGTATCCTGCTAATCCTAAGAAACTACGAAATTCTGAATGATTTTTAGAAATTTCCAATTCATTACAGCTTCAATCTTTGCAGGGTCTACCAATATTCCATCTGCATTCACCACATGGCCTAAAATTGCACTTCCCTTAACCAAAAATCACACTTTGAGAATTTTGCATACAACTTGATCTTTCTTAAGGTTTCTAACACTTCTCGAACGTGACAGGCAAGGTCTCTTTTGTTCTTAGAATAGATCAGAATATCATCTATAAACACAATCACCGATTTATCTAGCATTGGTCTACATACTCTGTTCATCAAATCCATGAATGCAGCAGGAGCATTTGTTAATCCGAACGACATCACCAAGAATTCATAATGCCCATATCGCGTACGAAAAGCTGTCTTTGGTACGTCCTCCTCTTTCACCTTTAAGTGATGGTATCCGGATCTAAGATATATCTTTGAGAACCAACTAGCGCCTTGAAGTTGATCAAACAAATCGTCTATACGGGGTAATGGATACTTATTCTTGACGGTTAATTTATTTAATTCTCTATAATCTATACACATCCTCAAACTTCCATCTTTCTTCTTTACAAACAAAACTGGAGCTCCCCATGGCGAAGTGCTTGGTCGGATAGAGCCCTTGTCTAATAATTCCTGCAATTGTTTCAGAAGTTCCTTCAACTCAGCTGGTGCAAGTCTATAAGGGGTTTTAGCGACAGGTTTTGCCTCAGGTACTAAGTCAATTCTAAACTCAATTTCTCTATCAGGAGGTATACCTGGTAGATCCTCAGGAAATATATCGGGGAAATCACAAACTACTGAAACATCTTCTAATTTCTTCGTCTCTTTAGCAGTATCGACTACATATGCCAAAAATGATTCACAACCTCTACTCAATAATTTCTTGGCCTTAATCATAGATATAACTTTCACTACACTATCGTGATCATCACCAAATATCATCACCGAATTACCTTCTGGCCCTCGCAACATAATCATCTTTCTTTTGCATATTATCTGAGCCTCAAACATAGATAACCAGTCCATTCCCAGTACTACATCAAAACCTCCTAACTTCATCATCTACAATCTAGCAGGAAATTTTACACCTTCTAATTTAACAAAGCAATCATCTATTACCTCACTAACAACTATGAATTCATTAGAGGCAGTTTCTATTGAAAAGCAACATCTAGTTTTGATGGCCTAACTTTTATTAAAGCATGGAATTTTATCGATATAAAACTTTTATTAGCTCCCGAGTCAAATAAAATTCTAGCAGACATATCATTAACAAGAAACGTACCCGACACAACATCCGGTAATGTCTTAGCCTCATTTGTAGTCATTGTAAAAGCTCTCCCCGCAGTACCACTACTACCACTCGCACTGATTTTACTCTGCTCTCCCACGAAACGAATAGGAACTGGTGCAGGTCTACACTTTGGACACTCAGATCTCATATGCCCCATCTCACCACATTCATGACACTGGATTTCTGGACACCTGGAAACAAAATGTCCAGGTCTTCCGCATTTATGACATGCTGGGTGATTCAATCTACATTCTCCTCTATGAAATTTCCCACATCTATTACATCGAGGAGGGGGACCTACAAAACCCCTAGCATTGAACATTATTTTTTGCGGACCACTCTGTCCATACGTAGGCCTAGAACTCAGTGAAGTTTCCCGACGAGTAACCACTTCCTCTTTCACCACAGGTTTTTCAGATTCAGCGACTTCCTCATACATATCTGCAGCCAAATTCACCGTGTCTGGGTAAGTAGAAGGAGAATTGGACTTTACCAGCATTCTAATTTTAGGGGGTAATCCCTGGATATATCCAGTAATCCTCTTCGCCTCAGGAGTTACCAAATGAGGTACCAAACAAGCCATCTCTTCAAATCTGGAGGTATACTCTTTATGACTTAAACTACCTGCCTGAAATTGTATAAACTTAATCTCAATCCTATCCATTTCGCCTTTTGGACATAACTTGTCTGTCACCAGTGCTTTAAAAACTTCCCACGTCATTTGACTTACGGCGGCCTCACCCACGGCCTGTTCTACTGTATCCCACCAATACAAGGCTTCTGCTTGAAATAAATGCACTGCAAAGCCTACTTTCTGGTCCTCCTTGCATCTACTAAGTTTAAACGCTGCTTCCATCTCTCGTAGCCACTTATAAGTTACTACTACATCCTTTTGGCCTTCAAACGTAGGCGGGTCACATTCTTTAAAATGCTTATATGACACTAGTTTCTCCACTACAGGCTCAATAACAACGGGTGGAGGAGTTGGTTGGGGAGATGATTCACCACCTTTCCTAAGATCACTCAACATCTCAGGTAAGGTAGTACGCGACACTCGGGCGATTTCATCACCTATAGCAGCCTTATGTTCATCACCTGAGATTCTAGCTTCAGGTCTAGGGTTTGCATTACCATATTCCTCCATCTACGATAAGAAATAAACCATAATCAAATAAAGAGTGATATCAGGATGCTGTATATAATGTAAATTGCTCATAGCATTGGCCAGGTGTTATCAATTATTTACTTATTCACACCATCCTGTCTCTTCTCATTATTCTTTCACAGTTTATTTCTGATTCTATCTAAATCACAAAATCATGTATACACATAATACTAATTTCAAATTATGTAAACTACTATCATTTAACAATTAACTGAAATACCACTAACAATTAAATACTTAACTGCACAATATTTCACCCCACTTCTGGCTATAGATACTGGCACTTCCCACATGTTCAGTTAAAGTTTGAAACAATCAAATGTTCAAATCTCTTTAACTATGGATCTGATACCAACTTGTAACACCCTCAATTCTAAATAATAATAAAGAGGGTGCTACGAGTTGGGTTATTAAAAACAATTCAGAGATTCTAAACACAACGGAATTGTATATATATTTTGTATTAAAAACTGTTTATATAACCAGAATTATTACAATACGTTAACCAACATATTAAAGGTTTTATCAAACTTCATATATGTCTCCCCAAAACCCAACACTATTGCCAGTATCATACACCAGATCTGGATTTCTAACCCCGCGGGACACTTCCACGAACATCTCTATTATTATTATCTGGCATGCATAAAAGAATAAAACACTAAGTCAAATAAACTGGTGAGTTCTAACATATATCACATTTTGACAATAAATTTATCAACTATTCCAAATCAAATAAAACACAATTATCAATTGGTCCAATCGTTTGTCCTGGTATTCAATCCAAGGACAAGCCTATACGATATGCATACCGAATACCCACAAGTGGTTATGGTCTTTTATCAATTTAATTGGTGGGTCAAAACTCCACCTCCCGTTGATGGGTCAAAACTCCATCTATAATTGGTGGGTCAAAACTCCACCTCGCGTTGATGGGTCAAAACTTCATCTATAATAGGTGGGTCAATACTCCACCTGGCGTTGATGGGTCAAAACTTGTCACACCCTCAATTTTCCCAAACGGGGTTTTACCGTTAGGCGTGTGACATACCAGGATCTCAGACACGGTCATATCAAACGACACTATATGAATTTAAAAATAAATGTTTGACTTAAATCAGAGTAACGTAAATGAAATGAATAACAGTGTGGAAGCAAATAATGAAATGTAAACAATACTGAAAGTCTGAAATGCTAAGTCAAAACAATGTCTAATGCAACATAAATGGATCCGATGAATGCATGTCCTGAGTGCGTTCCTTAATCGTGCATCATGAGATTAAGCGTTCCTGTTACCTGAGAAAACATGCTAAAGTGTGTCAACATAAACTTGGTGAGTTCATAGGTTTTATCACAGATAAAAATGTTTGTAACTGTTCGAATGTTTGTATCTGTTCGAATGGTATAGTAATTAAAGCATATCGATAGGTAGCTAGCCTATAATCATATTACTTAGCGTTTCGAACCGAGGCTGACTGTTTGTATGTTCGTATGTTTGTTGCCTTCCGTCACGTCTCACCAGACAGTGACAAATGTTAGGTCAATAATGCACCCGTTTGACCTCCAATCAAGCTAGCGCGACTAGCCCAGGCGGGGTCTGTCAAACCCAGTAGTACTACTCAGAATTATCTCGCTACACATTACTAACGGTTCGAGAATGTAAGGACTTTCAAGTGTGTTTGCACTAACGTAACAGGCGATATCAATAATACTAAAAACCATTTATAAAATATGTTTGCATGTTTTCTCCCCCAAAAAGGAAAGAAAGTAAAATAGGGGCCGTGGATACTCACCTGGCAAATAAGTATAAGGATGATGATTATTAAGAAATATAAACGTTCCAGCGCAATCCCTCACAAGGTACCTAAGAATGTATATATATTTAAGTTTACAAGGTTTAAGTTTAATATTAAGTTTAACGAATTGACGAGGATTAGGGTTTCAAGTGGAATTTAGGGCTTTGTTAAATATTTGAATTTAACAAATAGACTCAATTATATTTTCTTGAAATGGAAAGAAGTATACTATATTTTATATAAAAATGTGAACGAACACATTTGTAGTAATTTGTAAGGTTTAAATATAAAACTTTTATATTTAATTGAGATAATCATGATTTAAATCATAATACATAGATATTATTTGAACCAATAATAATTTAGTTATTTTAATCATTATTTAAAGTCTATTTTTAAAAAAAATAAACTTCATATATCATTTGTCTAAAATAATTAATATAATATTAAAGTATTATAAGAAATGAAATTTCCAGAAAATTGTTAGGTGGCTTTAAAAATAAACAAAGTTTATAAAATTGATTTTTATAATTTTTAGAAATTTTCTGTAATTTTTTTAAAGCTCAAAAAGCCTTAAAAATAGTTGAGGGTGCCCGGGTTCAAACCCGAGACCTCCTGGATAGCAAACGAGTAGGGAACCAGTGAACCAAGGCATACAGCCGCGGTATCACTTGGTTTCCTTTAGTTTTAAACACAAATCAATTGAACCCCCAAATCCGCGAAACCCTAGATCATGGATCGACCAAATTGAAGTTCAATTCGTTATTGTAAATGCTTAAATTCATAGGGCTTTCATTCATCAAGTCAAAACGAATATGTAAGTAGGTTTAATTACCCGAAAGTTGTATAACATCAAAGATTGGACTCGAAGAACAAACCGCGACTGATGTGAAGCTCGATTGTTGTCCAAACGATGATGATAATCAAATCCGTTGTACAGAAAGCTTCTAAGGGTCTCGGTGATCAAAAGCCCTATACTAATTTTGGTTAAATTTGTCCGGAGATTGGGTTTCGATTGGTTGCAGGTCCACAAAGAAGAAGGTGATTGAATGTGGTGTTTGTGTGTGTTTCATACCAAATTGAACTCAATGGATGATTATAAACGATTAAACGTTCGTGAGTGCTCAATTAATTTGATTATTATAAGGTCCTAGTGCTCGATTGTGGCATGGAATCCGGCCGAAAGTGGGGTGGTTGGGTCGATCGCACTAATCGACTCTAATTTTCAAATTGAAGTGGGGCATAGGTTCGAATCTTCCACGTGAGTGTGTCGGGGGTGTTTAATTGAGTTGAAATCGAGTGGTTCTGGGTGTCGTGGGCTCGCCGGAGAATGGCCGGAAGTTGGCCGGAGGAACAGTGGGTCGACGGGGATGGGGCTGGGATTTAAAGCAAAATTACACATTTGGTCCTATAGTTTAGGATTTGTTATTTTATGCTAGAAAGTTAAATTTTTAAGTTTCATAAATTACATAAATACCCCCTAGACTTTTAAATCAAATTTTTTATACATGTTTATTTTCTTAATAATTCTTACAAATTATTATTAGAAACATTATTATTATGTTATTATTATTATTATTATTATTATTATTATTATTATTATTATTGTAATTATTGGAATTAACATCAACGTATTAAACTTAATTGTTTATAAAATTAACTTTTCATAAAAGCCGTGAATAGATCTTATAAGAATTTAACAAGGTTAACTTCTATTTAACGAAAATACGAGATGTTACAAAACTCCATCTAGAATTGGTGGGTCAAAACTCCACCTCGCCAACCATCACAAATTACCAATTTCAAACTCTTACCCACATTTTTATTTATATACATGCAAGTGCCCGATTTTGTCAAAACAACATTAACACATTAAAAAGGGGCATTTAGAACTCACCTTAATGTTTTCAGCAAATGTCCACTAATCCAAATATACTAGGGCAGTTAAAACTCTCTTCTTTAGGTCAAATCTAAAGCAATAAGCCTTGACTTAGTCAAATCAATTCCTAACAGATCACTTTATGCAACTGAGGCTATACGAATGGACTCATTTGTACGACTGAACATGCGACGGAGCTTAATCGTGCGACTGAGCTTAATCGTGCGACTAAGCTTAATCGTACGAATGAACCATACGACAGAGGTGCGAATGAGCTCTAACAAGGGTTCATGCAAATGACCTTCATTCGTGCGATTGGCTCATGCGACTGAGCTTCAGTCGCACGATTGAGCCATGCGACTGGCTCATTCGCACGAATGGGTCATGCGACTGGGCTCATTCGCTTGCAACGGATCAGCAGTTGTGTTCTTGACGTTTTTGATCCAAAAAATCGAGTTTTAACGCCATATTCAAAACAGAACATGTACACATCGTTTACAACAGCTTCGGGTCCTTATTTTATCAAAACTTCACAAAAACTCGGATCCGAATTCCCAGTTTTCAACTTAACAAAAGATTGAATCAAAACTTAGATTTAAACATGTTTTGGATCAGTTTCAACCACATACACAGCTTAATGCATTCAAGGATTGATCCGTGCCAAGCGAAACTTACCGAAATGGAGCCGAAATCTTCGATTAATTAAAGGTTCGAAGGTTGTTCGGGTGTACGGGAACGTTGCTAGAACTATGTGTAAAGTGTGTGCGCGTGTTGGTATGTGTGTGTGCAACTTGATCTCTTCGCACACATACACATATGTATTATATATATTATTATTATTATTATTAACCGCCTCTCATGCGAATGAGCTTCAGTCGCACGATTGAAGACCATGCGACTGGAGCCCATAAGCCTGTGATTCGTGCGATTGACGCTCATACACCTGTGATTCGTGCGATTGAGGCTCATACGCCTGTGATTCGTGCGATTGAGGCTCACACGCATGTAAGGTGTGCGACTGAGGTTTATTCGCAGGCGAGTTATGCGATTAAATACCAATCTTAACAGATAAACGAATATTAAAATTTATGGATGTCAGGAGACTCACTAGTAAGAATGATACTTTGAAACACGAGGTACAAGAACTACGACAGCGAGTGGATACGCTTGAGGAGCGGCATGGGAAGACCCTAAATGGGTGTTATGCTGTGGAAGACGTCATGATAGCACTCACGGGACGCGTGAATGATCTAGAGCAGCGGGAAGGAATGGCAAATGATAGATTTGCTGCTCTAGAAGCCCAACTGGTGGCACTCCAGATTGCTATAGCTCCTGCTCCGGTAGAGGACCCTAAGGATGAGGACCCTGAGGAAGCCTCTAAGGAGGAGGAGGAACCGGAAGAAATGGATGACGACAGCGATGGGTCGGATGTTTCCTACCAAACTGACAAACTCAAATTTTGACATTAATGAAATACTTTGTGACTCATTTGCAATTTATTTATCTTTGGTTATCATTTTTGTTATAAATATCGTGGTTGTGATGAAATCATTATTTCTTATATTTTTTACTATACTTCAATGAGATAAATATGTTGGATGTTACCGATTATTGTATCTGTGGATGTAAAGTGAAATATGGACGTCGGTGGACGTGGACGTGGACGTGGACGTGGACGTGGACGTGGACGTGGACGTGGACGTGGACGTGGACGTGGACGTGGACATGGACGTGGACGTGGACGTGGACGTGGACGTGGACGTGGACGTGGACGTGGACGTGGACGTGGCACCGGAGGCCGTGGTGGCAGTGCCATAAATATGACGCCTGCAGAGTTGGCTACCCTAATAAATGAGCACGTTCAGGCAGCAGTGGCTGCTGCTCAGCTGGGACAGACAGCAGGTAAATGATAACGGAAGTTAAACCGATTATCCTAGGTAACTATATAGGATATCTGACTAATGTTCGTTATGTCAAAATAGGACCACCATTGTGTACCTACAAGTCTTTTATGGACTGTAAACCACATACCTACAATGGGACAGAATGAGCTGTAGGATTGGTGCAGTGGTTTGAGAAGACTGAGTCAGTCATCGTTAAATGCAACTGCCCGCCTGCTGATCAGGTGAAGTATGCCACCGGGACTCTGGAAGGTGCGACACTTTCCTGGTGGAACGCTCAAGTCCAAATGTTCGGTCAGGCTATGGCCAATGATCTTCCTTAGGCTGAATTCATGGAAATCATCACTGAGGAGTACTGTCCTTGCAAAGAAGTACAAAAGCTAGAAATGGAATTCTGGCAGCTTAAGATGCAGGGCTCTGAAATCGATGCCTACACCACTCGGACCCACGAGCTAGCTACTTTATGCCCGGGGATGGTGAATGAAATGCACAAAAGGGTCGAGCACTACATACGATGATTACAGCCCGAGATCCAAAGTATGGTGACTGTTTCTAACCCCGCTACCATACAACAAGCAATCCGGTTAGCTTATAAGCTGACTGACCAAGCGGTGGACCAGGGACGTCTACCCAAGCGGGGCGCTGTGGCGAGCGTGCCTGACAACAAAAGAAAGTAGGATGGTTCCAGCAACAAAGCATCATCGTCCAGCAGTCAATCTCAACCTCAGCAACAACAACCAATTCAGCAACAACAACGGAGATTCGACAATAATCGGAGTTTCAACCAGGCGACTCCCAACAATCAAGGACCTAGTGGTTATAGCGGAAAATATCCCAAGTGCAACCGGTTTAACTACCATCACGTGGGAAAGTGTGATACTTTCAAATGCCAGCGCTGTGGGAAGATTGGACACGTAGCTAAAGACTATCATGGTGAACTGTTGAAGAGGCCACAACATGTCACACCCTCAAAATCCGCTAACGGGGTTTTACCGTCAGGCGTGTGACATACCAGGATCTCAGATAGCACCAGTTACACCAGACACAGTAATTACAAAACACCGCATTAAGTATTTAGACTTTTAAATCAATCATAAGTGTTTCAAACTTGCGGAAGCGTTTCGAAAACAGAAATAAACAGTAAATTATTTCAACATGCGTTTCAACCATAAGACTCAATAACGTTTTACAAAATAAATCAGTTGAGTTGTGATGTATGCCATGAATGCATCCTAGCTGAATTCTTAACCTTGTGCGTTTCTGTGACCTGAGAAAACATGCTAAAATGTGTCAACATAAAGTTGGTGAGTCCACAGGTTTAATCAACAAGAAATGTGTCAGAAAGTGTTTCATATGGTTTAGTATATAAAGCATATCGATAGGTAGCTAGCCTATAAACAAGTTATTTAGTGTTTCAAACCGAAGCTGACTATGTGTGTTTAGTGCCTTCCCACCACGTCTTCACCGACCGTGGCAATTGTTAGGTCAATTTAGCACCCGTTCGACCTCCAATCAAGCTACCACGACTAGCCCGGGCGGGGTTTGTCAAACCCAGTAGTACTACTCAGAATTACCTCGCTAATGCAATACTAACGGTTTGATACTGTAAGGACTTTCAAATGTGTTTCCACTAACATAACAAGCGATATCATTAATACTGGCAACCATAACAAAAATAGTGTTTGCATGTTTTCTCACCCAAAAAGGAAAGAATGTAAAATGGGGCCGTGGAAACTCACCTCGAATGCGTTGCAACAAAAATGTAAGCACCAAAAGGAACGGTTTCCAATTAACCTGAGTTTCATTTAATATTCAATTAATATTAAATACCAATAATGTGATCGTACGGTTTCGCGTTGCATGACTCGGTTACGGTGTCGGTTATCTATATATCCGCATTATACACGTTATATAATACCTAGTATTATATTCCCACATATATATTATATATAATACACAACGGCATGTACCTACATATATATATATATATATATATATATATTATATAATACGCAATCACATGTATATGATATATAATACACTACCACATATATATATTATATATAGTATATTATCACATATAACATCCACTCAAAACACATACTAACCATAGATACTCGGAACACATACGTACGCATGCACTAACATATATAATAACACGTACATACACATGTTCTAATGTGTAAATCAACATATATCCAAATACTCACACACACAAACGTACTCATAAGGCAACAACATACATGTGCACATAAAACACACACTCACGGTTCCACATGCGTCCACTATAAAGCCCCTCCATGCGCCCACATGAAGGGTCCCCATGCTGCTACCTTAACTGCCTAAAACAAAAAAAAACATAGACATGACCGATTGCATCCATGTGTCTATCCTTCCTATCCACGCATACATATCCCATGCTTAACCACACATACACAAAACATACCAACAGTACATATATATATATATATGCATGTATACATACGCAGGCAGGAGCAACCACATGCACACCCTGTCAATCCAACCCACACCCCGAAACATACATGCATTCATATATATATATATATATATATATATATATATATATATATATATATATATATATATATATATATATATATATATTCGCAGATTTCATGCATATACTTATATAACGCAACACACACGGTTTCTCACATATGCATATGTTCATATATCATGCATCTTCTGCCCCGTGCGCTTAAACATTTGATACATCTATACATCGCAGAAGAATACGTATACATACATATACATACGCAGAAAGCATTCACAGTCAACTCTACATCAACATATACGCGGCCATATATATATATATATATATATATATATATATATATATATATATATATATATATATATATATATATATATATATATATATATATATATATATATATATATATATATATATATATATATATATACACGAAACGAAACCGTACACGCACCGAAACCGTACGCGAAGAACAAAGTAAAAGGCGGATGGATCATACCGTATGAGGTTGTCTATTTAACCAACACGCGGGTGTTGGGTGTGCGTCGATCGCCGAGGGTTTCGGTGACAATTGCGGTTACGGTTTGGTCGAGAGATAATATCCTCCGGACGATGTTCTTACGGTTGGCGGAGGAGAGACACTCGCAAGAAAAGGAGATTGCCGCCGGTTGAGAGGGGATCGCCGGTGGTGCTAGGATTTCGGGTGGTGAAGGTGTGCGATTTTGTGAAGAGAAAAGAAAGAAAACGAGAGAGATGGTGAAGGAGTTGGTTACTGGGAGGAGTTGTTGGTTAAGTAATGCTTCAAAGTTTAGATTGTTGAAGCAGGTCCTCGATGTTGAACTTAATAACTTTAATGGACCTAATTATCAAATTAAAATAATTTGTTGTAGTTGTTTCACAAGATTAAATAAAGAATATTATGAACGTGGGGTTGTTGGATGATGATAGTGGAGTTGGTTGTTGAGTGATGATAGTGGAGTTGATTGTTTAATTATTATTATTATTATTATTATATTATTATTATTATTATTATTATTATTATTATTATTATTATTATTATTATTATTATTATTATTATTATTATGTTTGATTGTTTTTTTATTTAATTATAAATATATACTAATAATAATTATGATTATGAACTAATAATAATATCAAATAACGTTGACAAATAGTAATGATAACAGAAACAGTCGAAACGGTGTTAGCCTGAAATTACGGGTTGTCACATCATCCCCTTGTTGAGGAAATTTTCGTCCCGAAAATTAGAACATAGAACATCAGGTTCACATAGTACGCCAGTTTTTACAGCAACGATAGGAGGTCAGAAGTTCCTTCTGAGATTTCTTAAGAAGTAGACGCCTGATCGTTAAACAGTTGTGGATACTTTTTCTTAATTTGATCTTCGCGTTCCCAGGTAAACTCTGGTTCACGCTTTAAATTCCATCTAACGCGCACAATGGGGATCTTGCTGCGCTTTAGGGTTTTGACTTCTCGATCCATGATCTCCACTGGTTCTTCAACGAAACGCAGTTGTTCATCCATGTGTATCTCTTCTAATGGAACGAAGAGAGTCTCATCTGAAAGGCATTTCCTCATGTTCGAAACATGGAACACATTGTGTGCTCCATTGAGTTCTTCGGTTAGGTTCAGTTGACAGGCTACGGGGCCGACTTGTTTGATAATCTCAAATGGTCCCACATATCTCGGGTTTAGTTTTCCACGTTTCCCGAAACGAATCACGCCCTTCCAAGGTGACACTTTCAAAAGTACTTTGTCACCAATCTGAAACTCCAATGCTTTAAGACGATTGTCGGCATAATTCTTTTGTCGGTCACGTGCCGCTGCCATATGGTTACGGATCTGCACGATCTTCTCAGTCATCTCGTGCACGAGTTCAAGACCGGTAAGTTGACTTTCCCCAACTTCCGCCCAACAAATAGGTGATCGGCACTTATACCCATACAGTGCCTTAAATGGAGCAGCTTTGATCGACGTGTGATAGCTATTATTGTATGAAAACTCAACTAACGGTAAGTGAGTTTCCCAACTGCCACTAAAATCAATCACATAAGCGCGTAACATGTCTTCCAAAGTCTGGATCGTACGCTCACTCTGGCCGTGAGTCTGAGGATGATATGCAGTGCTCATATCCAACCGCGTTCCCAATGCTCGTTTTAGGGATTGCCAGAAGTATAAAGTGAATCGAGCGTCACGATCAGAGATAATGGAAATTGGCACACCGTGCCGAGAGACTATTTCCCTTAGGTAGATACGAGTCAACTTCTCCATTCGGTCAGTCTCCTGGATTGCTAGAAAATGTGCGGATTTCGTCAAACCATCTACAATCACCCATATGGTATCGCATCCGCTGGGCGTTCGAGGAAGTTTCATGATGAAATCCATTGATATCTGTTCCCACTTCCACACTAGAATTTCCGGTTGTTGGAGCAAACTGGATGGCCTTTGATATTCCACCTTAACCTTAGAACAGGTTAAACATCTGCTTACATAAGTGGCAATACCAGCTTTCATATTTGGCCACCAGTATAGGGTCTTCAAATCCTGATACATCTTATCCGAACCAGGATGAATAGAATATCGTGACTTGTGAGCTTCATCCATTATCAGCTCTCGTAGGTCTCCATAGAAAGGAACCCATATTCGTTCCATGAAGTAACGAATTCCGTCAGGTTTGACCTCTAATTGTTTCTCCATGCCTCGCAGTGACTCGGCTTTTAGATTCTCCGTCTTCAAAGCCTCAGATTGAGCAGCTTTGATTTGCACTGGTAAGTCAGAGTGGATAGTCATTTGCAATGCATGCACCCGACGAGGCTTTAGGGTTTCCTTACGACTAAGGGCATCGGCTACCACATTAGCCTTGCCTGGATGATACTTGATCGCGCAATCATAGTCGTTCAACAACTTGACCCAACGACGTTGTCTCATGTTTAGCTCCTTCTGTTCAAAGATGTGCTGGAGACTCTTGTGATCGGTGTAAATGGTGCACTTGGTACCGTACAAGTAGTGTCTCCATATCTTGAGTGCAAACACAACGGCTCCTGATTCTAAGTCATGTCTCGTGTAGTTTTTCTCGTGAACTTTCAATTGACGGGAAGCGTAAGCAATCACCTTCTCGCGTTGCATTAGCACACAACTGAGACCTTGAATAGAAGCATCACAGTAATCTACAAAATCATCTGTTCCCTCGGGCAGGGATAGAATCGGTGCCGTACAGAGTTTCTGCTTTAGAACCTGAAATGCAGATTCTTGTTTGTCACCCCAATTGTACGTAGTGCCTTTATGAGTTAACACGGTGAGAGGTTGAGCAATCTTTGAAAACCCTTCGATGAATCGTAGATAATAGCCAGCCAACCCAAGAAACTGTCGTACCTCAGTCAGAGTCTTAGGTGTAGCCCAGTTCTTGATGGCTTCTATTTTTGCCGGGTCAACATGTATTCCTTTCTCATTGACCACATGACCCAAGAATTGGACCTCGCGTATCCAGAAGTCACACTTTGAAAATTTAGCATACAATTGTTCCCGTTTCAGCAGCACCAGAATCAGTCTAAGGTGCTCCTCGTGTTCTTCCTTATTCTTTGAATAAATAAGGATGTCATCGATGAAGACAATGACGAACTTGTCCAAATATGTAACAACCTGAAAAGTCAAAACGAGTCAAAATGGGTTAGAGGCCTAATAATGGGTATTTAATAGAAAAAGGAAAAAGGGTTATGGGCTAATTTGGGTTTATGGACAAAAGCTTGAGTAATAGAGGCCCATGATCAGCCCTTAATCTACCCAAATACAGCCACCATCTTCTCATTTCAACCCTAACAACAAGAATTCATAGAGAGATAAAGTAGAGAGAGAAAGTGCAAGAAACACAAGATTTGAAGCTTCTAAGATCAAGGGATTGAAGATCTGGGTGTTCGTGCTTCAAATCTCAAAGAAAGGAGCAACAAACAAGGTAAGAATCGACCTCTAACCCTTCTGTAGATCAAACCCAGATTCTAGGGTTTTGGGTTTTGAAAAGTTGCAAAGAATCACATAAAGGTCACATTTTTACATATGAAAACATGTATAAAGCTTAGATTTAGCCTCATGGATGATAAACTAAGAGGTTGGACGTAAAAAGTTGTGATTTTGGGTTAAAAACGGACTGGTTCATGATTTTTATGCGATCTGCGAAACTGTATATGCATCCAGCGAATTTGCATAATCATCCAGCGAAACTAAGAGCATTTCCAGCGAAACTGTAATTTCGCTAGGGCGAAACTACAGTTTCGTTCGGGCGAAACTGTTGATCCTTAGACATTGCAAAACTAGGAAATTCCAACGAAAGTTGGGCGCTCAAGGCAGCGAATCTGTCCAGCGAAACTGGCAGAAGTGCTGCCCAGCGAAACTGGCAGCGAAACTGCCAGCGAAACAGTGGGCGAAATTATGAAAAATTGACGTTTTTGTGTATTAACTTTCGTGCAGCCAGAGCATTCGGACCATAGCTTAAGTAACTTAGGATTTAAGTTAATTGCTAAGTTCAGGTGAGTTCTAGATCCCCTTATTTAAACGTTTTTCCGTGTTTTTGGGGCTATTATGCATAGTAAACATAAGGTTTTCAAGATAAGGATCTCAAGGTGTTTTAACAAGAAAATACATTTTTCCTAAAGTAAAATGTGACATTTAAATAGCTCAAAATAATTTTCGGGCGTTGCCCCTTGGACCCCACTAGGGGCTACTGCCCCTAGGACCCCGCTATCAGGGGCTGCCGCCCCCGAACCCCCTGTCCCGCGGAGGGTCGGTTACGTGTTATGATGACTAGTACTTGGTATGTTGTGTACTTAATAAGCTAAGTATTATATATATATTAAGTAAAAAATAATACTAATGAGAAGTGGAAGTTAACGAATGTTACCCCCGGGCCCGTTCGATGATAAAAAGTCTTGCAAGCACTATGATAGACTTCACTTATGTGAGTCTGATGTATGATGATGGATCCGTATTCATGAGCGGGCTATGTGCCTAGCAGTGTTGATCAACTGTCGGGGGAAGCTACCATGAAGATGTGTACCGACGGGGATCGATCAACCGTCGGGGGTAGCGACCATGGATAACGTGTACCGACGGGGATTGACATTCGTTGTCAATCAACATGGAGATCTTGCTCTGTGCAAATCTCGCCTATGATGAAGTGAAACGTAATGAAAGAATGAAAGATAATGAACGTGCCTAATGTGATGCAAGTAATGTTTGCAATATGATGTATGCGTGTTCATTATATGAAAGGATAAAAGATTATATTTTCTTATTTATATAAAACTAGAACTCACTCAGCGTAGCTGACTTTTTATGCATAATAGTGGACAGGTAAGCGCTGATGCTGAGGATGGCACCACGGACCTACTTGGGGAGATATGGATGGCATTCCTATTAATGAAGTCTTTATTGTAATTAATGAACAAGGAATATGTTTGTTTACCTTTAAAGGACGAATGTATGAGTACAATGGGGTTTCTAAGTCTTTAATGAATGTTTAATTATTTTTCCGCTGCAATGTTTTGTTATTAAACTGGTTTTATGCTATGGTTAACCAACTGTGAGGCTTCCCGGAACGGGGCCTTACAAGTTGGTATCAGAGTCAAAGTTTAAGAGAAATGGGTAAAACATTTTTCAAACCTAAACTTAAACTGAGAATGGGACCAAATGAGGGATGCCAACCCAAGTAGCTACATGCCATCAGGTAAAATATTTCAAGTAAACTGGCAATATGTGCGTGTGCTATTTGTTTTATATACGTGTAGATTTGAATGCTGACATGTGTTAGGATAGTGATTGCTTGGGACAGGAGGGTAAGGTAAGTAGTTAATCACACTTGGCCACTGTAATTAAGGACTTACCATACTTGTAATGATCGGAGCAATTAACTTGAATAACCATTTCGGTGTTTAAATCTTATAGGAATTAGATATGGCGGGTAGGAAAGCTGGGAAGGCTACACGTGGACGTCCTCGAGGTGGTCGTACTACTACACCACGTGTCACCCGGAGCAAGGCTAAGGCTCCCGAGACTGTTCATGAGGAGTCAGACCTCCACAGTCAACCAGAGGGCGAGGGATCAGCCACCCTCAAGTCCACTGTGAAGGAGGCCATCACCGATGAAGTCTACAATGTCATGCAAGATGTCTTACCCTCGGTGGTGAACGATGTGCTTAAAGCAGTCAAGGGTGGAGAGAAAGCTGATAAGAAGGAGAAGGAAAATGAGAAGAATTCTGGAAGATCCACTGGGAGGACGGAGGAATCTGAAGAAGAGCTATCAAACCCTAAGGTGGTAATCCATGATGACGACAGTGATGAGGAGGCTGAGAAGGAAACGGTTAGGGGGTGCAACTATAGGGCATTTCAAAGGTGTAAGCCCCCGACCTTCGACGGTAACGGCAATGCTACTGCCGCTCATCGTTGGATCAGAGAGATGGAAGCAGTACTGGAAATTAGTGAATGCCGCGAAGATCAGAAGGTTAAGTTCGCCACTCATTCCTTCGTCGACTCAGCGTTGTGCTGGTGGGACAATATTGTCCAGGCTGAAGGAAAGCGATCGATATCCAAGATGAGGTGGTCTGAGCTGAAAAAGTTAGTGCTTGAGGAGTATTGCCCTCATCGGGAATTAGACAAGATTGAAAAGGAGTTCTTGTACTTGGAGGCTGGGAACATGACTCATCAGGAGTATACTTCCAAGTTTAATGAACTTGCAAGACTTGTGCCAGACATGGTAACACCTGCATCCAAGAAGATCAAGAGATACATGCAGGGTTTGCCCGTGGACATCAGGAGGCACATGATTACGGCTAGACCAGGCACGTTTAGGTCTGTGGTGGATTTAGCTGGGAGGTTGTACGATGAGAGGGACCCAATACCTGTGCAGAAGAAGGTGGAGAAATGGAGTGGGAACAAGAATGGAAATGGGAAGAGGTTTGGAGGTGATAACTTCAGGGGTGGAGAGAAGAGGATGAGAGCTGAGGATCAATCGGGAGACAGGAAACTACAGGTGAAGGGGGTGCCTGTAGAAAATGTGGAAAACGCCACTTTGGGGAATGCAGAGTTGGGACTGGAAGGTGTTTTAAATACGGGGGCGAGGGCCACTATGCTAGAGAGTGCAAGGCGGTGAAGTGCTACCAGTGTGGCAAGATAGGACATGCAGAGAAGGACTGCAAGAAGGGAAAATCAGGAGGACCAGGAACAGTTAAAGCTGGAGACAAAGGGAAGGGTGACGGTTTAAAGGCAAAGGCAAGGGCGTTCAACATAACTCGTGAGGAGGCCAGGGTAGATCCAGAAGTAGTTTCAGGTATGTTTCTGGTGGATCACGAATATGCTTCGGTGCTCTTTGATTCCGGTGCAAGTAGGAGTTTTGTGTCTACTGCATTTTGTCGTTTATTGCATGATAAGAGTATGAAGATAGACGAGCCCTTTTATGTAGAAATAGCCATTGGTAAGTCCACTAAGATAACTGAAGTGATTGAGGATTGCCTGATTGAGTTAGAAGATTGTAAGTTCCCTGCTAGGTTGCATGTTATGGCCTTAGGAGGTTTCGATGTGGTGTTAGGCATGGATTGGTTAGCTAGCTATGAAGCCAATATTGTATGTAGCAAGAAAATGATTCGTCTAACAGCGCCTGATGGTAGTTCTATTACGGTTCGTGGGGATAAGGTGTGCTGTGTGCCGAAGGTCGTGTCGATGATCACAGCTGAAAAGTACATGAGACGTGGGTGTAGCGCCTACTTGGCCTACGTAAAAGATGTGGACGCTCCAGAGCCACAATTATCAGATGTACCAGTAGTACGCGAGTTTCCTAACATCTTTCCTGAAGACCTGACTGGTGTGCCGCCTGACCGTGAAATCGAATTTCAAATTGATTTGCTACCGGGAGCGCAGCCCGTCGCTAAGGCACCATATCGATTGGCTCCTTCAGAGATGGTGGAATTGAGGGACCAGTTGCAAGATTTATTGGATAAGGGCTTCATCCGGCCGAGTATCTCACCATGGGGTGCTCCAGTTTTATTCGTCAAGAAGAAAGATGGTAGCATGCGGATGTGCATTGACTATCGCGAGCTCAATAAGCTGACCGTAAAGAATCGATACCCGCTACCAAGGATTGACGACTTGTTCAATCAACTTTAGGGTGCCAGCTGGTTTTCAAGGATAGACCTGCGGTCTGGTTACCACCAACTGAAGGTGAAAGAACAAGATATTCCTAAAACGGCGTTCCGGGCATGTTATGGACATTACGAATTTCTCGTCATGTCCTTTGGCTTAACTAACGCGCCAGCTGCTTTTATGGACCTTATGAATCGGGTATGTCAGCCTATGTTGGATAGATCAGTAATAGTGTTCATCGATGACATTTTGATCTATTCAAAGGGTGTAGAAGAACATGCCGATCATATTCGAGAAGTATTGGAGACACTCAGAAGCGAGAAGTTATATGCTAAGTTCTCCAAATGTGCATTTTGGCTTCGAGAAGTACAGTTTCTGGGTCATGTCGTTAATCCCGAGGGGATCAGGGTGGATCCTGCAAAGGTTGAAGCGGTAATGCAATGGGAATCTCCAAAGACGCCAACCGAGATTCGCAGTTTCTTAGGTCTGGCAGGCTACTATAGGAGGTTTATCCAGGATTTCTCTAAGATAGCTTCTCCTTTGACTAAGCTGACCCGGAAGGACGTGAAGTATGAATGGGGTCCTGATCAGGAGAACGCCTTCCTAGAACTAAAATGAGGTTAACGCAACCCCTGTCCTGACGCTACCTGAGGGGAACGAGGACCTGGTAGTCTATTCGGATGCCTCATATGCAGGATTGGGTTGCATGTTGATGCAACGAGGGAAGGTGATAGCCTATGCTTCTAGACAGCTAAAAGCCCACGAGGCCAATTATCCTACACATGATTTGGAGTTGGCAGCGGTGGTGTTTGCATTGAAGATTTGGAGGCACTACCTGTATGGGGTGAAGTGCACCATCTTCACTGATCATAAAAGTCTGAAGTATTTCTTCGAACAAAAGGAACTCAACATGAGGCAGAGGAGGTGGTTGGAACTGATCAAGGACTATGACTGCGAAATTCACTACCATCCAGGTAAGACCAATGTGGTTGCTGACGCCCTTAGAAGGAAAGGACGACCCGAACCAATTCGGGTCAGGGCTTACCAAATAATCATGATGCCGGATGTTATGAAACAGGTGAGGGAGTTTCAGGATGAAGCATTAAGAGAAGACAGAGTCAACTCTGAAAGAATGAAAGGGCAGGTTTCAGATTTGGGGGAAAACACCCTGGGTGTTAGAACCCGATCTGGGCGGATATGGATCCCTCTCTATGGGGATTTGAGGGGGAAGATCATGGATGAGGCTCACAAAACTCGCTATTCCATTCATCCTGGTGCCACGAAAATGTACCAAGATCTGAAGAAAGATTACTGGTGGCCAGGAATGAAGCGAGATGTGGCTAAGTACGTAAGCAAGTGCTTGACTTGTCTGCAAGTGAAGGCAGAGCACCAAAAGCCATATGGAAAGATCCAGCCTTTGGATATCCCCGAATGGAAATGGGAACACATCACAATGGACTTCATCACGAAGCTACCTCGCACGGCGAGAGGAAGCGACGCGATCTAGGTGATTGTTGACCGTCTAACAAAGAGCACCCATTTCCTACCAAATCGTGAGACGTATTCCTCTGAGAGATTGGCAGAGCTATTTATCAAGGAGATCGTGGCTCGTCACGACGTGCCAGTGTCTATCATTTCGGATAGGGACACGCGATTTACGTCCAAGTTCTGGAAGAGGTTTCACGACTCAATGGGGACTAGACTGCATATTAGTACGGCTTACCACCCCCAAACGGATGGTCAGTCGGAAAGAACGATTCAAACGTTAGAAGACATGCTGCGAGCATGTGTAATCGATTTTAGAGGAAGTTGGGATGAGCACTTACCGTTGGTGGAATTCTCATATAATAATAGTTACCATGCCAGCATTGGTATGCCCCCTTACGAAATGTTGTATGGTAGGAAGTGCAGAACACCCGTGTGTTGGGGTGACATCGGGCAAAAGGAATTGGGGAGCCTTGAAGTGATTGAGGTCACAACTAAAAAGTTAGATAAGATCAAGGCATTCATGAAAGCTGCGAAGGATCCCAGAAGTCTTACGCCGATAAGAGTCGTAGACCTATAGAATTTGAGGTTGGTGACAAGGTTATGCTCAAGGTATCGCCCTGGAAAGGGATTATCAGGTTTCAAAAAAGGGGAAAGTTAAGCCCAAGGTTCATAGGGCCTTTTCGTATTACCGCAAGGGTAAGGGAAGTGGCCTACAGACTAGAATTACCTGATGAGTTGAGTGGAATTCACCCTACATTCCATGTATCTCGTCTTAGGAAATGTCTAGCAGACGACGATGCATTTGTACCATTAAAGGACATTGAAGTTGATGAGCGACTGAACTATGTAGAGCAGCCGGTGGCCATCCTGGATTGAAAGGAGAAGCGCTTACGTAATAAAGTAGTTCCACTTGTACGGGTACAGTGGAGACACCGAAAAGGATCAGAATCTACGTGTGAGGTCGAGGAGGAGATGAGGAAATTTTATCCTCAATTGTTTGATGACTGACAGGTTTCGAGGACGAAACCTAAATAAGTGGGGGAGACTTGTAACACCCTGAAAAATCAAAACGAGTCAAAATGGGTTAGAGGCCTAATAATGGGTATTTAATAGAAAAAGGAAAAAGGGTTATGGGCTAATTTGGGTTTATGGACAAAAGCTTGAGTAATAGAGGCCCATGATCAGCCCTTAATCTACCCAAATACAGCCACCATCTTCTCATTTCAACCCTAATAACAAGAATTCGTAGAGAGAGAAAGTAGAGAGAGAAAGTGCAAGAAACATAAGATTTGAAGCTTCTAAGATCAAGGGATTGAAGATCTGGGTGTTCGTGCTTCGAATCTCAAAGAAAGGAGCAACAAACAAGGTAAGAATCGACCTCTAACCCTTCTGTAGATCAAACCCGGATTCTAGGGTTTTGGGTTTTGAAAAGTTGCAAATAATCGCATAAAGGTCACATTTTTACGTATGAAAACATGTATAAAGCTTAGATTTAGCCTCATGGATGATAAACTAAGAGGTTGGACGTAAAAAGTTGTGATTTTGGGTTAAAAACGGACTGGTTCGTGATTTTTATGTGATCTGCGAAACTGTATATGCATCCAGCGAATTTGCATAATCATCCAGCGAAACAAAGAGCATTTCCAGCGAAACTGTAATTTCGCTAGGGCGAAACCACAGTTTCGTTCGGACGAAACTGTTGATCCTTAGACATTGTGAAACTAGGAAATTCCAACAAATGTTAGGCGCTCAAGGCAGCGAATCTGTCCAGCGAAACTGGCAGAAGTGCTGCCCAGCGAAACTGGCAGCGAAACTGCCAGCGAAACTGTGGGCGAAATTATGAAAAATTGACGTTTTTGTGTATTAACTTTCGTGCAGCCAGAGCATTCGGACCATAGCTTAAGTAACTTAGGATTTAAGTTAATTGCTAAGTTCAGTGAGTTCTAGATCCCTTATTTAAACGTTTTTCCGTGTTTTTTGGGCTATTATGCATAGTAAACATAAGGTTTTCAAGATAAGGATCTCAAGGTGTTTTAACAAGAAAATACATTTTTCCTAAAGTAAAATGTGACATTTAAATAGCTCAAAATAATTTTCGGGCGTTGCCCCTTGGACCCCACTAGGGGCTACTGCCCCTAGGACCTCGCTTTCAGGGGCTGCCGCCCCCGAACCCCCGCTGTCCCGCGGAGGGTCGGTTACGTGTTATGATGACTAGTACTTGGTATGTTGTGTACTTAATAAGCTAAGTATTATATATATATATATATTAAGTGAAAAATAATACTAATGAGAAGTGGAACTTAACGAATGTTACCCCCTGGCCCGTTCGATGATAAAAAGTCTTGCAAGCACTATGATAGACTTCACTTATGTGAGTCTGATGTATGATGATGGATCCGTATTCATGAGCGGGCTATGTGCCTAGCAGTGTGGATCAACTGTCGGGGGAAGCTATCATGAAGATGTGTACCGACGGGGATCGATCAACCGTCGGGGGTAGTGACCATGGATAACGTGTACCGACGGGGATTGACATTCATTGTGAACCAACATGGAGATCTTGGTCTGTGCAAATCTCGCCTATGATGAAGTGAAACGTAATGAAAGAATAAAAGATAATGAACGTGTCTAATGTGATGCAAGTAATGTTTGCAGTATGATGTATGCGTGTTCATTATATGAAAGGATAAAAGATTATATTTCTTATTTATATAAAACTAGAACTCACTCAGCGTAGCTGACTTTTTATGCATAATAGTGGACATGTAAGCGTTGATGCTGAGGATGGCACCACGGAGCTACTTGGGGATATATGGATGGCATTCCTATTAATGAAGTCTTTATTGTAATTAATGAACAAGGAATATGTTTTGTTTACCTTTAAAGGACGAATGTATGAGTACAATGGGGTTTCTAAGTCTTTAATGAATGTTTAATCATTTTTCCGCCGCAATGTTTTGTTATTAAACTGGTTTTATGCTATGGTTAACCAACTGTGAGGCTTCCCGGGAACGGGGCCTTACAAAATAGGGTTTGCACACTCGGTTCATGAGGTCCATGAAAACCGCTGGCGCGTTGGTCAACCCGAATGGCATAACCAGAAACTCGTAGTGGCCATACCTAGTTCTGAACGCAGTTTTTGAAATGTCTTTATCTCGAACCCTTAGCTGATGATATCCTGACCTCAGATCTATCTTGGAATAGAAACTCGACCCTTGAAGCTGATCGAACAAATCATCGATGTGCGGAAGAGGATAACGATTCTTAATCGTTACTTTGTTCAATTCTCTACAATCAATACACATACGAAAGGTTCCATCCTTCTTCTTGACAAACAGGACTGGGGCTCCCCACGGGGATGAGCTGGGACGTATGAATCCTTGTCTAACAATTCTTGCAATTGCTTAGACAACTCTTGTAGTTCATTCGGAGCTAATCTATACGATGCTCTCGCGATAGGTGCGGCTCCAGGTACCAAATCAATCTGAAACTCGACTTGGCGATGCGGTGGGAGACCAGGTAGGTCTTCGGGAAAAACCTCTGGATAATCACGTACAACAGGGATATCTTCAATCTTCTTTTCCTCAGTTTCTTTTTCAGTGATCATAGCAAGGAAAGCTGTATGACCCTTACGTAGACATTTTTGGGCTTTCATGTAGGAGATGATTCCAGAGACTGTACCACTCTTCTCGCCCTGAACTGACAAGACTTCACCACTAGAAAGTGGTACACGAACGATTTTCTCATGACAGAAAATTTTAGCTTGGTTTTTAGATAACCAATCCATGCCAACGACTACGTCAAAACTACCAAGTATGATAGGCATCAGATCTATATCTAACTCATGTCCAGATAATCCTAGTTTACATCCTTTAATGATGTGAGTTGCCTCAATTAGTTTCCCATCAACTAATTCTACAGTGTAACTAGGTTCCATATCAACTAAAGTTACATCTAGTAGTTTAATGAACTTGTTGGAAATAAAACTCTTGTCAGCACCAGTATCAAACAGTATAGAAGCAAAACAACCATTCAGAGGAAACGTACCAGTAACCACATTCTGATCATTCCTTGCTTCACCTAAGCCAATCATAAAAGCATGACCCTTAGCATTGTTTCCATTGTTACCCTTGTTTCCATTCTTCAGCTGTGGGCAATCCTTCCTGTAGTGGCCCTCCTTGCCATATTCATAACAACCCTTAGGTGTTCCTCCTGGTCTTTGTTGTTGAGGTTGTTGCCTAGCCATCAGATCACCCCTGCAATCCCGAGCAATATGACCCGTCTTGCCACATCTTTGACAACGAAAACGATCACACTGACCATAATGATGGAAGTTGCACTTGTTACACTTTGGGTTATTGCCAACGTAGCCATTCGATCCTTGTCCACCGTTGTTGTTGTTCTGGTTGGCATTAGTGAAGTGTCTTGATGAATCAAACTTTCTGATCGGTTGTTGCTGGGTGTTATTAGAGCTTGAAGACTTACTGTTGTTACCATCCCATTTCCTTTTGTGTTCGGATGGTCCAGAGGTGGCGCCACGTTTGGGCAAAGTACCCTGTGCCACTGCCTGATCAGTGAGTTTGTGAGCCAGTCGGATAGCCTGCTGAATAGTGACAGGATCAGCAGCCATAACACTAGCTTGGATTTGAGGAGCTAGACCATCAATGTACTTCTCAATCCGTTTGTAGGCCGGGGTCACCATCTGAGGACATAGAGCAGCCAATTTGTGTGAACGAGTCGTGTATTCCTCAATCTCAGAGCCAGTCATTTTGAGATTCCAAAACTCTGCTTCTAGTTTCTGGACCTCGTTTCAGGGGCAATACTCTTCTTTCATTAAAATCTTGAAGTCTTCCCATGGTAAACCATTGGCAGCCTCAAGTCCTAGGGTCTGGACTTGTGAGTTCCACCACGTCAGAGCTGGTCCTTCTAGTGTGCCGGAGGCGTATTTGACATGACTTCCAGCAGGACAGTTGCACATGGCGAACACTGACTCGAGCTTCTCTAGCCAGCGAAGTAGTGTGACAGCACCCCAGAACCACTGAAGGAGTGAGGCTTACAATCCTTGAACATCTTGAAGGTACAGGCTGTTGGGCCTCCTTGATTCAGATTCTGGTTGTTCTGGTTCTGGTTGCGGGTCTGTTGACAGGCTGCGAGCGCATCAGCAACACGCTCATTGATGATGGCATCTAACTCAGCTTGAGTCAGGTTGAGGTTTCCGCGTCCTCTCGGGCGTCCAGGTCTTCTTCCAGACATGATTCTTCAATTCACAATACACGACAGTCACTATCGAATAATAACTATTAACAATAATTTGTTTCATACTAGTAGGTATGGAGGATTTGTTTGCATATCGATAGTGAGGTTTCATGAGAAACGAGATGTCATGTCTCCAAGTTTAGAAATGAAAATTTGTACTGATTATGACTGTTATCACCCAATAGAGTTACCAGAATTCTCATGCATGACAAATTACAATTATGTGTGCACCCGTGATTCTAATTTGCTTTGCATGGTCATTCATGGATCCTCCCATTCGTGATAACATACCTTGTCAAGTACCGAGTGCTATCTGTTAGGACTAGCGAAGATGATAGGGCATGTTGGAAGTAGAAACAAGTACGATAGGGTTAGAAAAGTAATGTGTGTTGTTCTCCTTGTTTGTCATCGTTAGGTTTATCGTGTGTGTTAGAAAAGAGTTTCGTGTTCCCAAGTGGTAATGTTAAGTTCGAGTTGTCGTTGCTTCAACTCCGAGAGTGAAGAATCATATGTAGATGTTGGAAGTGAGCTGACCCGGAAGGACGTGAAGTATGAATGGGGTCCTGATCAGGAGAACGCCTTCCTAGAACTAAAAATGAGGTTAACGCAAGCCCCTGTCCTAACGCTACCTGAGGGGAACGAGGACCTGTAGTCTACTCGGATGCCTCATATGCAGGATTGGGTTGTGTGTTGATGCAACGAGGGAAGGTGATAGCCTATGCTTCTAGACAGTTAAAAGCCCACGAGGCCAATTATCCTACACATGATTTGGAGTTGGCAGCGGTGGTGTTTGCATTGAAGATTTGGAGGCACTACCTGTATGGGGTGAAGTGCACCATCTTCACTGATTATAAAAGTCTGAAGTATTTCTTCGAACAAAAGGAACTCAACATGAGGCAGAGGAGGTGGTTGGAACTGATCAAGGACTATGACTGCGAAATTCACTACCATCCAGGCAAGGCCAATGTGGTTGCTGACGCCCTTAGCAGGAAAGGACGACCCGAACCAATTCGGGTCAGGGCTTACCAAATAATCATGACGCCGGATGTTATGAAACAGGTGAGGGAGTTTCAGGATGAAGCATTAAGAGAAGACAGAGTCAACTCTGAAAGAATGAAAGGGCAGGTTTCAGATTTGGGGAAAAACACCCTGGGTGTTAGAACCCGATCTGGGCGGATGTGGATCCCTCTCTATGGGGATTTGAGGGGGAAGATCATGGATGAGGCTCACAAAACTCGCTATTCCATTCATCCTGGTGCCGTGAAAATGTACCAAGATCTGAAGAAAGATTACTGGTGGCCAGGAATGAAGCGAGATGTGGCTAAGTACGTAAGCAAGTGCTTGACTTGTCTGCAAGTGAAGGCAGAGCACCAAAAGCCATATGGAAAGATCCAGCCTTTGGATATCCCCGAATGGAAATGGGAACACATCTCAATGGACTTCATCACGAAGCTACCTCGCACGGCGAGAGGAAGCGACGCGATCTGTGTGATTGTTGACCGTCTAACAAAGAGCGCCCATTTCCTACCAATTCGTGAGACGTATTCCTCTGAGAGATTGGCAGAGCTATTTATCAAGGAGATCGTGGCTCGTCACGGCGTGCCAGTGTCTATCGTTTCGGATAGGGACACGTGATTTACGTCCAAGTTCTGGAAGAGGTTTCACGACTCAGTGGGGACTAGACTGCATATTAGTACGGCTTACCACCCCCAAACGGATGGTCAGTCGGAAAGAATGATTCAAACGTTAGAAGACATGCTGCGAGCATGTGTAATCGATTTTGGAGGAAGTTGGGATGAGCATTTACCGTTGGCGGAATTCTCATATAATAATAGTTACCATGCCAGCATTGGTATGCCCCCTTACGAAATGTTGTATGGTAGGAAGTGCAGAACACCCGTGTGTTGGGGTGACATCGGGCAAAAGGAATTGGGGAGCCTTGAAGTGATTGAGGTCACAACTAAAAAGTTAGATAAGATCAAGGCATTCATGAAAGCTGCGAAGGATCCCCAGAAGTCTTACGCCGATAAGAGGTGTAGACCTATAGAATTTGAGGTTGGTGACAAGGTTATGCTCAAGGTATCGCCCTGGAAAGGGATTATGAGGTTTCAAAAAAGGGGAAAGTTAAGCCCAAGGTTCATAGGGCCTTTTCGTATTACCGCAAGGGTAGGGGAAGTGGCCTACAGACTAGAATTACCTGATGAGTTGAGTGGAACTCACCCTACGTTCCATGTATCTCATCTTAGGAAATGTCTAGCAGACGATGATGCATTTGTACCATTAGAGGACATTGAAGTTGATGAGCGACTGAACTATGAAGAGCAGCCGGTGGCCATCCTGGATTGGAAGGAGAAGCGCTTACGTAATAAAGTAGTTCCACTTGTACGGGTACAGTGGAGACACCGAAAAGGATCAGAATCTACGTGGGAGGTTGAGGAGGAGATGAGGAAATTTTATCCTCAATTGTTTGATGACTGACAGGTTTTGAGGACGAAACCTAAATAAGTGGGGGAGACTTGTAACACCCTGAAAAATCAAAACGAGTCAAAATGGGTTAGAGGCCTAATAATTGGTATTTAATAGAAAAAGGAAAAAGGGTTATGGGCTAATTTGGGTTTATGGACAAAAGCTTGAGTAATAGAGGCCCATGATCAGCCCTTAATCTACCCAAATACAGCCACCATCTTCTCATTTCAACCCTAACAACAAGAATTCGTAGAGAGAAAAAGTAGAGAGAGAAAGTGCAAGAAACACAAGATTTGAAGCTTCTAAGATCAAGGGATTGAAGATCTGGCTGTTCGTGCTTCAAATCTCAAAGAAAGGAGCAACAAACAAGGTAAGAATCGACCTCTAACCCTTCTGTAGATCAAACCCGGATTCTAGGGTTTTGGGTTTTGAAAAGTTGCAAAGAATCGCATAAAGGTCACATTTTTACGTATGAAAACATGTATAAAGCTTATATTTAGCCTCATGGATGATAAACTAAGAGGTTGGACGTAAATAGTTGTGATTTTGGGTTAAAAACGGACTGGTTCGTGATTTTTATGCGATCTGCGAAACTGTATATGCATCCAGCGAATTTGCATAATCATCCAGCGAAACTAAGAGCATTTCCAGCGAAACTGTAATTTCGCTAAGGCGAAACTACAGTTTCGTTCGGACGAAACTGTTGATCCTTAGACATTGCGAAACTAGGAAATTCCAACGAAAGTTGGGCGCTCAAGGCAGCGAATCTGTCCAGCGAAACTGGCAGAATTGCTGCCCAGCGAAACTGGCTGCGAAACTGCCAGCGAAACTGTGGGCGAAATTATGAAAAATTGACGTTTTTGTGTATTAACTTTCGTGCAGCCAGAGCATTCGGACCATAGCTTAAGTAACTTAGGATTTAAGTTAATTGCTAAGTTCAGTGAGTTCTAGATCCCCTTATTTAAACGTTTTTCCGTGTTTTTTGGGCTATTATGCATAGTAAACATAAGGTTTTCAAGATAAGGATCTCAAGGTGTTTTAACAAGAAAATACATTTTTCCTAAAGTAAAATGTGACATTTAAATAGCTCAAAATAATTTTCGGGCGATGCCCCTTGGACCCCACTAGGGGCTACTGCCCCTAGGACCCCTTCACATGTATATGATATATAATACACTACCACATATATATATTATATATAGTATATTATCACATATAACATCCACTCAAAACACATACTAACCATAGATACTCGGAACACATACGTACGCATGCACTAACATATATAATAACACGTACATACACATGTTCTAATGTGTAAATCAACATATATCCAAATACGCACACACATAAACGTACTCATAAGGCAACAACATACATGTGCACATAAAACACACACTCACGGTTCCACATGCGTCCACTATAAAGCCCCTCCATGCGCCCACATGGAGGGTCGCCATGCTGCTACCTTAACTGCCTAAAACAAAAAAAACACATAGACATGACCAATTGCATCCATGTGTCTATCCTTCCTATCCATGCATACATATCCCATGCTTAACCACACATACACAAAACATACCAACAGTACATATATATATATATATATATATATATATATATATATATATGCATGTATACATACGCAGGCAGGAGCAACCACATGCACACCCACATGCGCCTACATCCCATGAGTAGGATACCCCTCATGCGCCCCCTGTCTATCCAACCCACACCCTGAAACATACATGCATTCATATATATATATATCGTAGATTTCATGCATATACTTATATAACGCAACACACACGGTTTCTCACATATGCATATGTTCATATATCATGCATCTTCTGCCCCCGTGCGCTTAAACATTTGATACATCTATACATCGCAGAAGAATACGTATACATACATATACATACGCAGAAAGCATTCACAGTCAACTCTACATCAACATATACGCGGCCATAAATATATATATATATATATATATATATATATATATATATATATATATATATATATATATATATATATATATATATATATATTTATATATATATACGAAACAAAACCGTACACGCACCAAAACCGTACGCGAAGAACAAAGTAAAAGGCGGATGGATCGTACCGTATGAGGTTGTCTAGTTAACCAACACGCGGGTGTCGGGTGTGCGTCGATCGCCGAGGGTTGCGGTGATAATTGCGGTTACGGTTTGGCCGAGAGATAAAATCCTCCGGACGATGTTCTTACGGTTGGCGGAGAAGAGACACTCGCAAGAAAGGGAGATTGCCGCCGGTTGAGAGGGGATCGCCGGTGGTGCTAGGATTTCGGGTGGTGAAGGTGTGCGATTTTGTGAAGAGAAAAGAAAGAAAACGAGAGAGATGATGAAGGAGTTGGTTACTGGGAGGAGTTGTTGGTTAAGTAATGCTTCAAAGTTTAGATTGTTGAAGCAGGTCCTCGATGTTGAACTTAATAACTTTAATGGACCTAATTATCAAATTAAAATAATTTGTTGTAGTTGTTTCACAAGATTAAATAAAGAATATTGTGAACGTGGGGTTGTTGGATGATGATAGTGGAGTTGCTTGTTGAGTGATGATAGTGGAGTTGATTGTTTTATTATTATTATTATTATTATTATAATTATTATTATTATTATTATTATTATATTATTATGTTTAATTGTTTTTTTATTTAATTATAAATATCTACTAATAATAATTAAGATTATGAACTAATAATAATGTCAAATAACGTTGACAAATAGTAATGATAACAGAAACAGTCGAAACGGTGTTAGCCTAAAATATACGGGTTGTCACACAACAAACTCAGGAGACTCCTAAAGGTTGTTTTGAATATGGAAAGGAAGGCCATTACAAGCGCAACTATCCTCAACTGAGGGGAAATGGTAATGGTAACAATAACAATGGCAACAATAATAATGACAACAACAACAATAATAGCAACAACAACAACGAGAATGGCAATAATGGTGGCAACAACAACAATGGAGCTAAGGGAAGAGCCTTCATCATTGGCTCAGGTGAGGCTCTAAATGATCCTACCATTGTAACTGGTAAATTTTCAGTTAATGGTCATTTTGCTACTGTACTATTCGATACTGGAGCCGATAGAAGTTTCGTGTCCTTTAGGTTGTGTAGTCGTTTAAGTGACATGCCCTTAGCCTTAGAGTCTAAATACACCGTAGAATTAGTTGACGGTAAACAGATCCGTGTAATGCATATTCTTAGAGATTGTAAGATAGAGCTCGCTGGTCATACATTCACCATAGATCTTATGCCTGTTACGCTGGGAAGTTTTGACGTAGTGATAGGCATGGACTGGCTCTCCGATAAGCAAGCGGAAGTCATATGCCATGAGAAAATCATACGGATTCCTATTGGTGAAGAATTCCTTACGGTTAGAGGTGATAGGAGTGGTGCAGTGATAGGCATCATCTCGTATATGAAGGCACAAAAGTTATTGAGGAAAGGTCGCTTAGCCATATTGGCACTCGTCACTGATAAGCAATCGGAAGAAAGAAAGATGGAGGATATTCCTGTAGTTCGTGAGTTTCCTGAGGTGTTTCCAGAAGACCTTCCTGGATTACCACCTCACCGCCAAGTGGAATTCCAGATCGAGTTGACTCCCGGCACAGCCCTGATTGCTAGGGCACCTTATTGATTGGCACCGAACGAATTACAGGAGTTGTCATCACAAATTCAGGAGCTATAAGATAAGGGCTTTATCCGACCTAGCACATCACCTTGGGGAGCACCAGTTCTGTTTGTTAAGAAGAAAGATGCATATTTCGGATGTGCATTGACTATAGGGAACTGAACAAAGTCACAATCAAGAATAGATATCCCTTACCTCGAATAGATAATTTGTTTGATCAACTGCAAAGGTCAAGCTATTATTCTAAGATTGTCCTGAGGTCTGGTTATCATCAGCTGAGATTTCAAGAGGAGGACATCTCGAAGACAGCCTTTCATACACGATATGGCCATTACGAATTCCTGGTCATGCTATTTGGGTTGACAAATGCACCAGCAGTATTAATGGATCTCATGAATCGTGTGTGCAAACCTTAGCTTGATCAATTTGTCATTGTATTTATCGATGATATATTGATCTATTCAAAGACTGAGGAGGAGCATGAGGAACACCTACGTTTAATCTTGGAACTTCTTAGAAAGGAACAACTGTACGTGAAGTTTTCTAAGTGTGAATTCTGGATATGTGAGGTGCAAATCTTAGGTCATATTGTTCATGAAAAGGGAATACATGTTGATCATGCCAAGTTGAGGCAATAAAGAATTGGGTTGTACCCAAAACATCGAGCGAAATACGAAAATTCCTTGGATTAGCAAGATACTATCGACGGTTCATCGAATGATTCTCTAAGATTAGATAACCTCTCACAGCTCTGATTTACAAGGGAACGACATATAAATGGAGTGAGAGTTAGGAATCTGCTTTCCAGTTACTGAAGTAGAAACTGTGTTGCGCGCCGATATTGGCGTTACCGGAAGGTAATGATGATTTCGTAGTCTACTGTGACGCCTTAATTCAAGGACTTGGGTGTGTCCTGATGCAGCGAGACAGGGTGATAGCTTACGCCTCCAGGAAACTAAAGGTTCATGAGAAGAACTATACCACCCATGACTTAGAACTGGGTGCGGTGGTTTTTGCTTTGAAGATCTGGAGACATTACTTGTACGGTACCAAATGCACCATCTACACCGACCACAAGAGTCTTCAACACTCTTTGAGCAAAATGAACTGAACATGAGGCAAAGGCGCCGGGTAGAGTTGTTGAATGACTATGACTGTGCTATCAAGTATCATCCGGGGAAGACAAACGTGGTTGTCGATGCCTTAAGCTAGAAAGAAACAGATAAACCCAGATGGGTGCGAGCTTTACAGCTTACAATCAGTACCCAACTTGCTGAACAAGTTAAGGAAGCACGGATAGAAGCTTTAAAAGCAGAGAATATCGGGTTTGAGTTATTACGTGGAATGGATAAACAATTCGAGGTGAAAGATGATGGAATTCGTTACTTCATGGATAGACTTTGGGTACCTCTACATAGAAATCTAAGAGACTTAGTGATGAGTGAGGCACACAAGTCTAAGTACTCTATACATCCTGGATCTGACAAGATGTACCATGATTTGAAAGCGCACTACTGGTGGCCTAACATGAAGGTGGATGTAGCTATTTATGTGAGCAAGTATCTGACCTGCTCGAACGTCAAAGTGGAGTATCAGAAACTATCTGGTCTACTACAACAACCCGAGATCCCTATATGGAAGTGAGATCAGATATCCATGGATTTTATCACTAAGTTACCTCGCACTTCTACTGGTTGTGACACAATATGGGTTATCGTGGATCGATTGACAAAGTCTGCTCATTTCCTAGCAATTAAGGAAACAGATAACATGGAGAAATTAACTCGACTCTATCTGAAGGAGATCGTTTCAAGACATGGAGTACCAGTCTCAATTATTTCTAATCGCGACGCTCGTTTCACATCGCACTTCTGGCAATCTTTGCAGAAATCTTTAGGTACGCGATTGGATATGAGTACTGCTTATCATCTATAGACTGATGGTCAAAGTGAGCGTACTATATAGACATTGGAGGACATGCTACGTGCTTGTGTGATTGACTTTAGGAATAACTGGGAAGTTCACCCACCATTGGTGGAATTTTCTTATAACAACAGTTATCACACTAGCATAAAGGCAGCACCTTTCGAAGCTTTGTATGGGAGAAAATGTAGATCACCAGTTTGCTGGGCTGAAATTGGTGATAGTCAGCTAACGGGTCCCGAGCTAATACACGAGAAAACTGAGAAGACTGTGCAAATAAGAAACCGTATGGCTGCAACACAAGACAGACAGAAGAGTTATGCTGACAAGTGGCGGAAACCCTTAGAGTTTCAGATTGGTGATAAAGTTTTATTAAAGGTCTCACCATGGAAATCCGTAGTTCGGTTTGGTAAGCGAGGAAAGCTAAATCCGAGATACGTTGGACCATTTAAGATATTGGAAAGAATAGGTCCAGTGGCCTATCAATTAGCCCTACCTGATTCGCTAAGTGGAATCCATGATGTATTCCATGTTTCAAATCTGAAGAAGTGTTTAACTGATGAAACGATGGTCATACCGGTGGAAGAAGTTCAAGTGGATGAACAACTATGCTTCATTGAGGTACCAGTCGAGGTGATGGATCGTGAGGTGAAAACACTTAAGCAAAGCAAGATACCCATAGTCAAAATTCGTTGGAACTCGTGACGTGGACCAGAATTCACGTGGGAACGTGAAGATCAAATGAATCTTAAGTATTCTCAACTATTCGAAAGGACGATGCCAGCCGACAAAGGTATTGATCTAAATTCTGGGATGAAATTTCTTTCAACATGGGGATGATTTGACAACTCATCCAAAACTCACTCGATTTCAATTTCTTTGTGCCAATCAACTTACAGAAGGTAATTTGTGATATTATTGATTGAGTTATTGAATGATATAAGGCTGAATATATATAGACTAGGGAACATAGAGAAACCTAGATAAAATAGGAAAAGATAACTTTGGTAACAATAACCTAGATAAAATAGGAAAAGATAACTATGGGCCTAATAGTCTAATGCTCCCCCGCAAGTTCAGGGCGGTCAGCAACCTGTAACTTAGATCGTAGAAGGTCAAACTTCTGTGTGGGAATTGGCTTTGTGAAAATATCAGCAATCTGATCTTCTGTCAAAATGAACTTGACATTTAGTTTGCCCTATGAGACCTGTTCGCGAACAAAATGGTAATCAACTTCAACATGTTTGGTGCGGGCATGAAAAACGGGATTGGCAGTGAGATAGGTAGCACCAAGATTGTCACACCAAAGAGTGGGATCTCCACTATCCAAACCAAGTTCGTGAAGAAGTGACTGCAGCCAAATCAATTCTGCAACAGTTTCAGCAATGGCTTTGTACTCTGATTCGGTTGAAGAACGAGAAACCGTTTTCTGCTTCTTAGCGGACCAAGAAATAAGATTAGAGCCTAGGTAGATTGCAAATCCCCCTGTAGAACGACAGGTGACAGGGCAACCTGCCCAATCAGAGTCGGAAAAGGCTTGAACTATAGTGAGCCAATGAGAATTAGAGTAAGCATTCAATCTGTAGCCTGTGTTGTGACGAACCCAGAGACCCATATGCGTTGTGCCTTTCAAGTAACGCCGTATGCATTTGACAATGGACAAGTGATTTTCTGTAGGAGCATGCATAAATTGACAAACCCGATTGACAGCAAAGGCAATGTCTGATCGAGAAAGAGTAGCGTATTGAAGAGCTCAACAGTTTGCCGGTAACGAGAAGGCTCTTCAAGTAAAGGGATGTCGTCAGGAAGGAGCTCATGAGAAGTGCTCATAGGAGTGAAGATGGGTTTGCAATCAGTCATACCAGTCCGATGCAAGATATCAGCAATGTACTTGCGCTGTGATAAGACAAGGTCATAGTTCTTATGAATAACCTCCACCCCAAGAAAATAATGTAGTTGACCCAAGTCTTTGAGGGCAAAGAGTGAGTTGAGACGCCCAATGATGTTAGCAACCGCGTTGGAATTATTCCCCGTGATGATAATATCATCAACGTAGACAAGCAGGTAAATAAGCAAGCTCTATGAGTTTAGAATGAATAGAGAGGGATCTGTTTTGGACTCATGAAACCCCAACTAAACAAGAGTGGTAGACAGTTTGTGGAACCAAGCCCGAGGTGCATGTTTGAGACCATAAAGGGATTTATTAAGTAAACAAACGTGATGTGGTTTATTTGGATCGACGAAGCCCGGAGGTTGATGCATATAAACAGTTTCTGCAAGGTCACCATGTAAAAATGCGGTCTGAATATCCAGCTGTTTCAAGGGCCACCGGTTTGTAACAGCCAAGGACAGAATAGTCCGAATGGTAGTTGGTTTTATAACAGGGCTGAATGTCTCGTGATAGTCAACACCATGCTGTTGATTAAATCTTTTTGCAACCAAGCATGCTTTGTACCTGCTGATCTTCCCATTTGCATCAGTTTTCAACCTGTAAACCCATTTGCAATCAACCACATTAGTATGAGGGACAGGTGGAACAAGAGTCCACGTACCATTCTTATAGAGTGCGTCCAATTATTCGGACATAGCATGGCACCATTCAGGATACTTATTGGTAGTGGTAAAGGTGGTAGGTTCAACAGGAAGAGAAGAGGAGATGGAGGCGGTGTAGGCAGTTGGATTGTACCGATCGGGCTATTTTGGGTTTTGCCGAAGATCGGCAGGCCTGGAACGGGTAGCTGCTGGTTGAGTGGCAGTGGAAAATGGAGGTGAATGGGATGGATCCAAAGGTGAGTAAGTAGAGGGGGATGGGGCTGGAGGTATTGGAGAAGGGCTGGCAAGAGCCATAGGTGTAGGGGATGGGTTGGCAGTGGCCATAGGTGGTGGTGAAGGGGTAGGTTCAGCGGAAACCCGGGTGGTGGGTTGGGAAAAATAGAGACATAAGGGGAAGAAGGTGAGGGATAGTTTGGTTTTAGGGATGGAGCATAAGGAAATATATGTTCATTAAAATGAACATGATGAGCAATGTAAATGCGCTCGTTGAGAGGATCAAAACACCGATAACCATGATGAGAAAGGCTATAGCCAAGAAACACGCAAGGTGTGGAACAGAAGTCAATTTTGTGGTGGTTATATGGGTGAAGATAGGGAAAGCATTGAGAACCAAAAACACGTAAAAAGGAGTAATCTAGTTTACGGCCATAAGTGTGTTCAAATGGAGATTTGTTTGAAGAGACATAAGAGGGAAGGCGATTTATTAGGTAAACAGCAATTTCAAAAGCAAAGTGCCAAAACCGCTGAGGGAGTTGAGAATGAGCCATAAGGGAAAGACCGGTTTCAACGACATGCCTGTGGTGACGTTCCACAAAACCGTTTTGCTCGCTTGTGTGAGGGCAAGAACGGCGATGGATTAGTCCAAGGTTGCGACAGAGAGTAGCTAATGGACGAAATTCGCCACCCCAATATGATTGGATACATTTTAGTTTGGTGGTGAACTGGCGTTCAACCATGCTGATGAAATTGGCTAAAATGGCATAAACATCAGATTTTTGAGATAACGGGTAAAACCACATGTAACGGGTGTAATGGTCAACACATAACGAAAAATAACAATGACCATCAAAAGATGGTGACAGGGTAGGGCCCCAAACATCATAATAAATGAGATCCAAAATATGATGACTACGAAAAGTAGAATCAGGTAAATGTAATTTAGATGATTTTCCCATTTGACAAGAAGAATATAAATGTTTTGACAATTTATTCGAAACTGGTAAAGAACAATAAGAAACAATAGAATTAAAAACTTGAGCATGTGGATGTCCTAAGCATTGGTGCCAAACATCCGAGGGAGCTTTGACAGCAGTGAATGCAACCTTGGGTAAAGTCTTGAGTTGAGGAAGGCGGATAGAGTATAAACCCTGTTCACTGGGACCCGTGAGGAGGGTAGTGCGTGTAGACTCGTCCTTCACAAGAAAATAGGAAGAATGAAATTCAAAAAAGACATTATTGTCAAGACAAAACTTTTGAACTGTTAAAAGGTTTTGTTTAAGTTTAGGGACATGAAGAATATCAGAGAGATTAAAGGTTTTATTGGAAGAGTAGATTTGGGAAGAACCAATATGAAAAATAGGTATTGAAGAACCATTGCCAACAAGTAAGGAATTGTTACCATAATATGCCTCAGAATTGTCCAAGCTAGATAAGTCTAGGGTGGCATGATGTGTAGCACCAGTGTCTGGCTTCCAAGCAGTTCCAGAGGATGAAGCAGCATCCGAAGAGACTGTAAAATTGGCTTGAGGAGAGGGTCGTTACTGCTGATTTGGACACTGAGAAGGTAAGTGACCTATTCCACACCGATTACAGTGGCCAAAGACAGTGTTTTAAATGGAGGCCCAAGAGAATTGCCTTGTACCACCATTGTCCCTAGAACGTGGGGTAATAGATCCACGCGAATTTCCATGACCATGATTGTTTCTACCACCTCGATTGTAGTTAAAGTTTATGGACACAAAATTGGCTTGAGGTTGTGGCGGGTTGGGAAGCAGTTGGTAGCCCAGTTGAGAGGCAACGAGTTGAATATTTTGAAGCTGTTGTTGAAGTTGGTAATGGTTGGGTGGTGTTGGAGTAGTCAGAGGTTCTTGAGTGGGTGATTTAGCCGTGGCAAGAAGAGCCTGCGGGTTAGGGCTGAATGTTTTATTAACTGTATAATCATGATCGGACAACAGAGAATGGAGTTCATTGAATGAAATAGGAGGTTTTCTTGCGAGCAAGCTTCCTTTTAAACTGTTGTATTCTTCTCGAAGTCCTGCAAGAGTGTGCATAACAAGATCACTATCTTTTACCGGTTCTCCGATATTGGCAAGAGCGATGGCATAATCTTAGGCTCTGCAGAGGTAGGCACTTGGTTTTTCATCACCCTTCATGGTGATACGCATGAGTTGGCTTTTAAGAAAGAATTCATGTGAGGTAGTGTTGGGCGTGTAAGCCCGTTCTAGGGACAACCAAACATCACGGGAGGTTTTACATTGAACGTTTTGGTATGATTCTTCAGAAACTGTTGAGATGAGTAATGTTCGAATGTGAGCATCATTAGAGATCCAAGGAACATAGCTGGGATTGTCTGTTGTAGCATCACCACTTTGTACCTTCTGTTCTGGACAGGTCGTACCATCAACATCACCAAAGAGGTTATGTGATGTTAAATACGATTCAAGCAAGGAACGCCAATGACCATAATTAATGGGTATGAGGGTGATAGGAAATTTGTGAGAATTGTGAGCTGTCATTTGTTGGTATGAGAATTATGTAATAGCCGCCATTAAAGTAGGAGGTTTGGCCAGAGGTTACGTCGGCTTGGGGGTTGGCCGGAAGTTGCGTCAGCTTGGAGGTCGGCCGGAAGTTGCGTCGGCTTGGAGGTTGGGGGTTACGTCGGCCGGAAGTTAGGGATCGATGGAAGAATTAGGGTTAGGAGTTGATTTTGGCTCTGATACCAAATCAACTTACAGAAGGTAATTTGGGATATTATTGATTGAGTTATTGAATGATATAAGACTGAATATATATAGACTAGGGAACATAGAGAAACCTAGATAAAATAGGAAAAGATAACTTTGGTAACAATAACCTAGATAAAATAGGAAAAGATAACTATGGGCCTAATAGTCTAATAGTGCCAATGCAGTAGACCAGTGATGGAACACTCACCATGTAACGTAATTTTCGGGACGAAAATTCTTTCAACATGGGGATAATATGACATCCGGTAATTTTCCGTTACCAAATTCCGTTAGTTTCGTTAGGTCTTGTATACACGTGTCGTGAGCACACACTAGTTGTCGTTGAATGTTGGTGACTTAAAAATAATTTAAAATGACAAACTAATAATAATCTAATCAATAATGTGATTATTGTATTATGCTTATGTGTTTACGCGATTTAAATATTAATTGTGAATTTAATCGCGTAACGTGGAAACGTGTGTATTTAATCTGTATGTTTTGTATTTGGTAAAGATAAAACATATAATTGTTATCATTAGTTTATATATTTATTATTTTAGTTAGAAACCTTTTAAAAAGAGTTTAAAGCCTAGTTTTTATAAAAAAAATTACAAAATGCAAGGGTTTAAAGGGTAAATTATGAGTTATTAAGTTAAAACAAAACAAAAACCTAATCCCCTACCCCCCTTGCGGTCACGACCCCCATCCCACACATACACACTTCGATTTTGCAGCCAAGAACAACAATTAAACATTGATTTTTATGACATTCGTCATTTTCGACTAGCTTTGTATTTGTTATTCTGTATTGTAAACCCTACCCGTTTTGTTCTAAGGATCTTTGGATATTAACAAAATGATGGATTTTATATTGTAATCATGTTTCATACTTGCCATTTCATTCCGAAGTCTTTAACGATGTTTAAAACACTTATTTTGTGCTCAAAACGACCTAAACTGAACTACAAGGACTAAAATTGCCAAAAAATCAAAGTTTGTCTGAGAGCCCCCACATCACTTGGTGCGTAGGACTGGCCTTAGCTCACTACGTGGCGTGACCCACAGTTCGTTTCAGCAAAATCAGTTTTTTTAACGTTTTCAGTTCGTTTAAGCTCGTTTAAGGCCCGAACTTGTGTTTTAACCATACAAACCAACCAAGACCTAACCCATAATTATTTTAGAACCCTCCAAACATGTTTTTATACCTGGTCATATTTTATTTAAATCAAAATTTATTTTAAATAAAAGAATCAAAGTGCATCCTTTTACCCACCGGACAAACGCATAACACACTCCCTCAAACCCTAATCATTGCCTATAAATACCACTCATTCTCAATCATTTTACCTGCACGTTTTCATCTTCTTCTTCCAAAATTTTGATCTTGCAAGTTGTCCTAGCTAGTTTTGCTTAAGTTTGACTTTAAAAAGTCAACGGAACCGAATCTTGCATTTCAAACCATTTCGGGTATATTTTTTGGATATTTTCAGTTTTTCTAAGTTATTTTATGTTGACAAAACCATTTTCATCTTTATTTAAGGCTTGTGGGCATTCAAACACATATTTATACATTTTAGGCCCGTTTGGGTCGTTTTCGGGAGGTTTACTCGCTTAACTTTCTTGTTTGAATTTAGATCTAGAACTTTTACCTTAATTTTAGTTCTATGGTTTTGGATATGTGGTAACCATCCTCTGGTTCATACCGAGTCAAGGACCAAACCAACCCGAAAGCTCGTTTAAGCATTTTAAATAACTTTTAAGCAACCATGTTACATCAAACACTTTAGATCTGAGTTTTTCTTTATATTTTAGTTATTATATGGTTGATACGAAGGTGTATAACAAATCTTGGCTTGAACCCAAGTTTCGGGTAAAAACCGAGTAAAACCGAACACTCGTTTTAACGAGTTAGTCAATGTTCAAACCACCAAAAGTTCAACCTATCTTTTTAGTTATGTTTTACTTTATATTACTCATATTACTTAAGATTTTGGAAGTGTAGAACAAATCTTGGCTTGAACCCAAGTTTCGGGTAAAAACCGAGTAAAAGTCGAACTTCTCGTCTTAACGAGCTAGTCACCGTTCAAACCACCAAAAATCTTTCCTAACTTTTTTTAACTTATGTTTCACTTTATATTACTTATATTTCTAATATTATGGCATGACGGAACCAAACTTGATTTTATACTAAGATCGAGTTTAAGCGAATTTTTTTATTAAAGTCTCAAACTTGGGTTTAAAATAGTGTAGGTCGGATCTTGATGCTTACATTAGCGGGATCGTGCACACTAGCACTAAACCAACTCCCATATGTAAAACTTAACAAAGGTTGAGTAAAACTAAACATCAAGGACCCGTTTTCTTATCAAACTCATTTTATCCTTACTCTATTTAACCACACGTTTGTAAAATATAACAAAAACTTCCGAAAACCCAAGCCTTATTTTTATGAACTTTTATACCATTTATATTCCATCTTTAAGACTCAAAACTTACTCAAGATCTTTCAATTTAGGACTGTAACACCCGGAAATTTTGTTTGAAGCCGACGAAAAAAGAAAAAGAAATAAAGTCTAAAGTCGAGGGACCAAACTCACCAACGAAAAAAAGTCGGGCGAGTGGGAGTATTTAAGGGAGAGGGCAGCCCTTACCCTCTTCCAACACTCACAAACACCAGCAATAGAGAGAAAGAAGAGAGAAAAAGGGAGAAGAGAAGAAGAAAGCTTGGTTCGAGCGGGTTCGAGAGTGCAAAATCGACGTGTAGCGGGTCAAATCGAAGCTCTACTCGACGGGATCGTTTAGGTGAGTTCTAGGACCCATCTTTTACACGTTTTTGAATGATTTTGGGGCTGGAACACATCTGAAAATCGTTTTTAGGTATTTTGGGTGTAAACCCGTTTATGTATGTATGTGTATGTGTATGATTCGTTTGGGGCTTGATTTCGGGCTTGGATATGCTTGAATGAGGTCGTGGTATGTTTCCCTATGGATTAGAAGGGTTGATTTGAGCTCAAACAAGGTTTAGAAGGGTTTGGAGGTCGAAAGTCGCGGCTGCAGTTCGGGATGAACTGCATTCTGCACCAGTTAGGGCTAGGCGACCGACTGGAGGCCATACGGTCGTTTGGGGGGCGACTGCGGTCCAGTCTCATGACTGGGGGGCGTCTGGGGTCCAGTCGCATGACTGGGGGAGACTGGGGGTCCAGTCGCACGACTGGGGGGAGACCGGGGGTCCAGTCGCACGACTGGGGGGAGACCGGGGGTCCAGTCGCACGACTGGGGGGAGACCGGGGGTCCAGCCGCACGACTGGGGGGCGACCGGGGGTCCAGCCGCACGACTGGGGGGCGACCGGGGGTCCAGCCGCACGACTGGGGGGTGACCGGGGGTCCAGCCGCACGACTGGGGGGCGACCGGGGTCCAGCCGCACGACTGGGGGGCGACCGGGGGTCCAGCCGCACGACTGGGGGGCGACCGGGGGTCCAGCCGCACGACTGGGGGGCGACCGGGGGTCCAGCCGCACGACTGGGGGTCCAGCCGCACGACTGGGGGTCCAGCCGCACGACTGGGGGTCCAGCCGCACGACTGGGGGTCCAGCCGCACGACTGGGGGTCCAGTCGCACTACTGGGGGTCCAGTCGCATGGGGAGTCATGCGACTGAGAGCCCAGTCGCATGAGTGCTCATTCGCACGAGGTCTATTCGCATAAGGTCCATTCGCATAGTATCCATTCGCACGATTGAGAGTCCAACCGCACAAATGGGGCCAGTCGCATGGAGGTCATGCAACTGAGGGTCCAGTCGCATAGGTTCTCATCCGTATTGGTCCATTCACATGATGTTCAGTCGCATGGAGGCCATGCGACTAAAGGGTGTCCATACGCCCGAATGGGGCTGTTGCACCCGAAGAGAAGTGTGGTTTAACTTCTGACTTTCGAGGGAAAGTGCAGATGTAGGTTTTGATGTAAAGGTTCCCGTAAGAGCATGTAAGATGACGATTGAGACCTTAGTGAGCATGTTGGGCGCGATGATGATTTTGCATGTTTATGTAGGATGTATGTTATGTATGATGCTGCCTTGTATGACGATGGTGATTGTGCATGTTAATGTTCCTTGCTATGATGTATGTTTATCTTTCTGTGGCTTTGCTTTGAATGTTAATGAATGTTAATGAAAGTATTATATAACATAAAGTGGAAGATAATAAAAAGAGAAACGTAATGAATGAGTGCATGCATTAATGAATGAATGAATGAACGAAAGGCTTGCAAGCATATGTATGAGGTGAGCGACTCTGTGTCGCAACAGACTCGAAACGGGTCCTTATCGCGTACTCCGGTACTGTGTCAGTCTTCGGACATGAGTCGGGGGTTTGTGTATAGGCCCAGGCATAGTATCAGTCTTCGGACATGAGTCGGGGGTATTGCATGAGACAGGATCTAGTTGAATGGGTAGAGGATCGTGTGCTCTGGTACTGTGTCAGTCTTTCGGACATGAGTCGGGGGTTTGTTTACAGGCCCCGGCATAGTATCAGTGTTCGGACATGAGTCGGGAGTAGTGCGTGAGAATGAGATGAGATGAATGAGAAACGAATCGCATGCTCCGGTACTGTGTTAGTCTTCGGACATGAGTCGGGGGTTTGTTTACAAGCCCCGGCACAGTATCAGTCTTCGGACATGAGTCGGGAGTAGTGCGTGAGAAGGAGATGAGATGAATGAGAAACGAATCGCGTGCTCCGGTACTGTGTCAGTCTTCGGACATAAGTCGGGGTTTGTTACAGGTCCCGGCACAGTATCAGTCTTCGAACATGAGTCGAGAGTATTGAGTGAGTTGACAAATGAGAAAAGAAATAATGGAGAGAATGAATGTATGAAATGAACATTAATGAAATATAATAATAAAGAACGAGACGGGATCCGTGTCATTCGACCTCAGTAATCATGGCTGAGTGCCATGAAGAGGGTAAAGTCTGACAGGATCTAAAACGAAGTGAAAGATAATGATGTACGTTGAACGAACGAAAGTTAACGAACGTGATAGAAGATGATAATTATATTATCTGTGTGTACGTATGATGTGTGATTATGCACGAAAGTATAGTATGATTTGAAAGAAAGTAAAGAACGGTTTTAATGAAAGAAATGTATGTTTTAATATAAAACTAGAACTCACTCAACAACGCTGACTTTGATGTGTTTTTAGTTGGCAGGTATGTTGCTGAGGATGGCACGGGGCGACTACTCAGTTCCTTTGGGATGGCATCCATTGTCATAACGCTTTTATAATGAAATGAAAAATGATATTATGTAATGAACTGTGGTAGTATTTTGTAAGAGCATTTTATTGAAATGAAAAGGATGTTTTTAATGTTTCCGCTACAACATTTTTATGAAGAACGATAAAGAATTATGTTTTGAGTGCGATGAATGACCAGCTGTGAGGGCCCGGGAACGGGGCCTTACAAGTTGGTATCAGAGCCAAAGTTTAAGTGAAATGGTTAAAATTTTCAAAATAAACCTTAACATAAACTGAAAATGGGACGGAAAGGGAAGGGATGCCAGTCTGAGTAGCTACGTGCCATCAGATATTTTCTTTAATGTTAACCGGTATTACGTGCGCATGTATGTGGTTTATGTGTTGCTGATAGATTTAGATACTGATATAGTCAGGACAGGTAATTCTCAGGGTACGAAGAGTAAAGTAAGTGGCTAATCACAACTGGCCACTGTAATTAGAGACTTACTATACTTGACATAAGCTGAGCTATTCCCTTGAATGACCGTGTTGGTGTTTGAATCTTTCAGTGTGTGATAGAGGATGGCCGGTGGTAGATCATCCAAAGCCTCGCGTGATGGACGTGGTGCTAAACCACGAGTCACAAGAGGAAGGCCTAGAGTTGAAAAAGTGTTCATGAGGAACCTGAAACCCCTCATCCGAAGGGTGGTGATGAGAGTGCTAACCTTAGAGCCTTGATGAGAGAGGCGGTTGCGGAGGAAGTGCGTCAGGCCATGCAGACGATCCTACTGTCCGTAGTGACCAAAGTGATAAAGGCTGTTAGAGATGGGGAGTGATAGGAAAGGGTTAGACCTTCGGGCAAAAGGAGACGACCCGAGACTGAAACGGTTTTCTTCGATGACGAAGAGGAGGAAGAGGATGAAGAGCCTGCGCCGGAGGCGGCACAAGGCTGTAATTATGGGGCGTTTCAACGATGCAAGCCCCCAACTTTTGATGGTAATGGCACTGCTGCTGCTGCTCACCGATGGGTGAGGGAAATGGAAGCTGTTCTAAACATCAGCGAGTGCTGAGAAGACCAGAAGTAAAGTTTGTTGCCCACTCTTTCGTGGACTCATCCTTGTGCTGGTGGGACAACATAGTCCAAGTTAAGGGTAGCCGGGCTATCGGAAGGATGAGATGGCCAGAGCTGAAAAGACTGGTGATTGAGGAGTTCTGTCCTCACCGTGAGATGGATAAAGTTGAAAGGGAGTTCCTGCAGCTGGAGGCGGGGAAAATGACGCATGAGCAATATATCACAAAATTCAACGAAATGGCACGGCTGGTGCCAGATCAGGTGACTCCTCTGTCACGAAAGATCAAGAGGTATATCCAGGGCTTGCCGGCGGATATCCGTAGGCACATGATCGCTGCCCGACCAAGCACGTTCAGGTCGGCGGTTGATCTAGCGGGAAGGTTGTACGACGAGCGGGAGGCGATGGCGATAACGGACGAAGCGGATGAGCGAGCCTATGTTAAGAAGGGGAAAGGAAGGCGAGACAATGATGGTGGATTTATGTCTGAAGGTACGGCGTTAAGGGACGATTATCGGATGAAAGCAGAAAGAAGAGGAGAGGTATGCAGGAAGTGTGGTAGAGGCCATGAGGGGGAGTGCAAGTGGGGATTGAACGTCTGTTTTCAGTGTGGGAAGGAAGGCCACAGAGCGATGGATTGCCGTGTGGCTAAGTGCTACGACTGCGGCGAGACGGGACATCTGATCAGGGATTGTAAGAAGTCGAAGGCAGGAAGCTCCGGTGCGAGGAAGGGGAACAGAGGGTGAGGGCTACAGCTTTTGCCATGACCAAGAGGAGGTTAGAGTGAACTTTAACTTGATGGCAGGTACGTTTCTGGTAATTTAAGTTTGTGCACTTATGCCTTGAATGCGATGCTACTAGTAGTTTCGTTCCTACTGCTTTCTGTTGTAAGTTGCATGTTAGGAGGAGGAACATCGATAAGCCCTTCGATGTAGAGATCGCTATTAATGAATTCACTAGGTTACCTGATGCCCTAAAGGATTGCGTGATAGAATTATGAAAGTGTTTGTTCCTGCTAGATCGTTCGGGACAGACTTGGGTGAATAGGCGTACACCATAATATGAATGGGCTAGTAATCCACAAGGCGTGGACGTATTGCCTACTTGGCCAATGTAAGGTATGTGGATATAGTACTATCCCAACAGTCAGATGTGCCGAGACCCGAGTAAAGATTATTGGTGGCCAGGTATGAAGCGTGATATGGTGAAGTATAAGAGTAAATTCCTTACTTGTTTACAAGTGAAGGTCGGGCACCAAATATCGTATGGGAAGTATTGAGGTGATCGAGACTACGACAAAAAGCTTGAAAGGACTAAAGCCCTGATGGAGATAGTCAAAGATAGACCCGAAGTCGTATGTTGATAAACGATGTAGAGCGATTGAATTCCAGGTGAGAGACTGGAAAAGGGATGAGACAGTATTGCCCGCAAAGGTTTAAGGAACAATAGGTTTCGGGGACGAAACCTATTTAAAGGGGTAGACTTGTAACACCCGGAAATTTTCTTTGAAGCCGACGAAAGAAGAAAAAGAAATAAAGTCTAAAGTCGAGGGACCAAACTCGCCAACGAGAGAAAGCCGAGTGAGTGGGAGTATTTAAGGGAGAGGGCAGCCCTTACCCTCTCCCCACACTCACAAACACCAGCCATAGAGAGAAAGAAGAGAGAGAAAGGAAGAAGAGAAGAAGAAAGCTTGGTTCAAGTGGGTTCGAGAGTGCGAAATCGACGTGTAGCGGGTCAAATCGAAGCTCTACTCGACGGGATTGTTTAGGTGAGTTCTAGGACCCCTCTTTTACATGTTTTTGAATGATTTTGGGGCTGGAACACATCTCAAAATCATTTTTAGGTATTTGGGTGTAAACCCGTTTATGTATGTATGTGTATGTGTATGATTTGTTTGGGGCTTGATTTCAGGCTTGGATATGCTTGAATGAGGTCGTGGTATGTTTCCCTATGGATTAGAAGGGTTGATTTGAGCTCAAACAAGGTTTGGAAGGGTTTGGAGGTCGAAAGTCGCGGCTGCTGTTCGGGATGAACTGCATTCTGCACCAGTTACGGCTAGGCGACCGATTGGAGGCCATACGGCTGACTGGGGGGTGACTGAGGGTCCAGTCGCACGACTGCGGGTCCAGTCGCACGACTGCGGGTCCAGTCGCACGACTGCGGGTCCAGTCGCACGACTGCGGGTCCAGTCGCACGACTGCGGGTCCTGTCGCACGACTGCGGGTCCAGTCGCACGACTGGGGGTCCAGTCGCATGTGGAGTCATGCGACTGAGAGCCCAGTCGCATGGGTGCTCATTCGTACGAGGTCCATTCACATAAGGTCTATTCGCATAGTATCCATTCGCACGATTGAGAGTCCATGGGCACGAATGGGGCCAGTCGCATGGAGGTCATGCGACTGAGGGTCCAGTCGCATAGTGTGAGAGAATGTAACAACCTGTAATTTCTGGTGATTTTCCGTACGACCGTTGACTTTGTTTAGCATAGTTATTAGTTATAATTCCCTACCTCTTAGAAGATTTTCGGGATGAAATTTCTTTAAGGAGGGAAGGCGGTGACAACCCTCAATTTTCGGGTAATTTCTTTAGAAACCTTAGATCTTGATTCCTATGCTCAGTCTTGTTTTGGAATATATAGCACTAAATAAAATAATCTAAAGATTGATTAGAGTCCTACGTGTGCTTACGTTTCTATTACATGCGTGTTCGACCATGAAAACCGAGTCCGGCGAACGTCTGAAATAAACGCCACTACGAACCGACCGGAAAATAAATATTAACGTCATAGGTAAAAATGAGAATTTGGCTTAATATTAGTGTTATTATGTGAGGAAACTACTATCGTAACGAGAAAACCCGATAACAGCATCTACGCGCCTTAGTGCGACGAGATGGCTCAATCTAGCGAGTAAACAATAAAATGCACAAGTGGACGATAAAACCAAGATATGAGGCATGTAAATAGTCATTTTGGACTAGAATTTCACAAGGAATTAGAATTTAACATGTTCAGGTTTTGAAAGTCGGGTCGAGACGGGAGAAAAATAAAAATGACCGTCGACTAACCCCCTCTCCTACGGCCCACCCCCCCTCCTCCATCCCCTCCCCTTATAAATACTCCCCCTCCCCTCTCATTTCATTCTTCCCCACTTTCAATGAATTCAAGTCTCAAACTCTCCTCTTCCCCCCCCTCTCTCACGGCTGAACACACACACACACACTTGACGGGTGGTTCAAGGAACAACCCTTTTATGATGTTAAAACACGTAACATTCTCTCATTTAATCGTGTAATTATCTTGAATTAGATAACTACAGTTGCTTATGTTTCAGATACATTGGGAGCTAAAATGGAGAAAACGTTGCGAGCATGGAACGGAGTGGACGTGTGTGGAAAGAAGAAAAGAAGAAACAAATGTTCAGGGCTCCACCGTAACTTACGGTGGCCACCGTAAGTTACGGTGGACCCCAAACACCCATAATTTCCACCGTATCACAGAAGCTTTCCACCGTACAAGACTTGTGGCTACCGTAACTTACGGTGGCTACCGTAAGTTACGGTAGAGGCAACTTCCTGGCAAGTGGATTCATTTATTAAAATCACAAGTGGATGTGCTTTTGAGGGAAAAATGGAAATGTGACGAGTTTTTGGCAGAAAAGAGGGAACTTTTGGCTGGCATTGTTTGGATATAAAACATTGAAAGACAATGGAATTAAGGAGTGAATCTTCTTGGAACAAAATCATTCGGGTGATAAGAATTGAAGTTTTCTTTGGCTAAGCTTTTGTTGATCTTCTTAGATGTGTTGAAGAACAAGATCTTGTGGTACTTTAATCCTTGCTATTTCATTTTGATTGTTATGAATTGTATCTTGAATCTTGTTTTCATGCATAAAACTATGAGTGGCTAGTCTTCTTGTGTGTTTCCTTTTGGTTTGAAGGATTTTTAACTTTGATCATGTTGGTGTTTTCTATTTATGGGATGATGAAATTGATCTTGTGATTGTTTTGTCATGATGATTGTGTATTATGTGTAATAGGTCATTCATGGATTGCTTAACTTTAGCCATACGTTCTTGATGCCATAGGCAAATCTTGATTTAGTGGAAGGGTTGGGTAATTCAATAGTGATACTGATTATCGAGAGATAACCTTGCTAATACAAGTACTTAGTCCTCTTTGATCACACATAAGCACACACTCATGAATCATGTCTATGTGCTTCTTCCTAATTAACACCAATATCATCATTTGTTAAAATCCGGATACCAAAGGGAAACATATCTCTCATTACTGATTTTTACAAACCAATTTACTTTGTTTTCTTGCTTTAAGCTACTTGAACAAATCAACAGACTATTGAATTTTACTTTCTCGTCATTTTAGTTAAAGTTAGGTAATTGCAATTTGATTGAGTTAACACATATTCCACAAACTCTCTGTGTTCGATAACCCACTTACCGCTAGCTAATTAGTAGTATTTGGTTTTAAATTTGATTGAGACTTCGACCTCACGTCAAAATTTTGAACACACACCCACTCCATTTTTGTCTTTCAAACTCTAAGCTTGGAAGAATCGAAGAACCGGAGATAACCATACGAGATCCGGATAAACCGAACAAGTTGGAGAAACCAAGCACTCGTTGGAGCCCCACTTGCATGCACCCGAAGCATCTAACACCATCCCACTTTTGTGCACTTCCCTAGCTCGTCTAGTGGTAAAAATCATAACTTTAACTTTTATTTTATGTCGTTTTGGAAAGATTCGCATAGCTCACCCGATATTGGAAGTTCTCTTGAAAAACATATGTTTTATAAAACTATGGATAAGGGTACTTGTTTTTCATCCAAAAATCAGTAGATCTATGATATATAAGAGTTATTATATGAGTTTTGTTGATAAAACTTTAGATCTAACCATTTGCATGAAAGTTTTGTAAACTTGAATCTGTCAACAGCTTTGAGCTGAAAAACTATGTCGACTTTAAAAGGGTGTAACTCCCTCAAAACTTAATGAATCTAATCACGTTTTTGGTCTAAAATCAAGTATTTTCGTCTAAAATCAAAACTTTAGATCTTACCATTTGCATGAAAGTTTTGTAAACTTGAATCTGACAACAGCTTTGAGCTGAAAAACTATGTCGACTTTAAAAGGGTGTAACTCCCTCAAAACTTAATGAATCTAATCACTTTTTGGTCTAAAATCAAGTATTTTGAGTTAGCTTTCAGATCCAAGTGGTTTCATAATTTTTCATCAAGATTTTCTATGTCAAAAGAATTTTACAAGACAGAAGGTCGAATCTGACTTTTCTGACAGAAATGTTAGGTCTACATCATGATATCATAACTTGTTCAAAAATGATCATTTTGATCTGATTATTTTTCTAAATGTTAGAATTTCGAGTTAGCTTCGAAATTACTACTAACTCAGGCCAAGATGATGATTGTTGAACACTCAACTAAACTTGTTTTCCACTAGGTAAAGTAAGGTGACTGTTCTGGACACTTTTTGGAAAAATTTATTTGATAGACCTAAACTATTTATAAATTATGTTATTTACTTTTATATAAATCTAAGACATGTGTGAAATTGTAATAAAAATCTTATAAATTATTAAGCTCATTTGATAATTTAAATACTAGGCTACTTATACGGTTTTCGAAGAGAATACGGGTTGTATTTCAAAACCATGTTCTAACTTTGCATGTATATATATATAGTTGAGTTAAGTATATATATATATATTATATTTTAATCATCAACGGGTCATCGAGTTAAGTGTTTTTCAAAAGGAAATGTCTTCCAATCGTGTCTAGTAAGTTGGGTGAACAACTTGCGGATTAGACGTACGTTTAATTAAACCAAAAAGTACCTATTGTTTTTGGACGCGTTTGAATTTCGTTGTCGTGTTTGATTTATTTACTAGAAGTTACGTTGCTGATCTCAGGTGAGTTTTCACGGCCCCATTTTACATTTTTTCCTTTTCGGGGGAGAAAACATGCAAATACAATTTTTGTTATGGTTGCCAGTATTATTGATATCGTCTGTTATGTTAGTGGAGACACATTTGAAAGTTCTTATAGTATCGAACCGTTAGTAATGGGATTAGCGAGGTAATTCTGAGTAGTACTACTGGGTTTGACAAACCCCTCCCGGGCTAGTCGCGCTAGCTTGATTGGAGGTCGAACGGGTGCAAAATTGACCTAACGATTGCCACGGTCTATGATAGACGTGGTGGAAAGGCACTAAACACACACAGTCAGCTTCGGTTTGAAACACTAAGTAACTTGTTTATAGGTTAGCTACCTATCGATATGCTTTATATACTAAACCATATGAAATGCTTTCTGACACATTTCTTGTTGATTAAACCTGTGGACTCACCAACTTTTTGTTGACACACTTTAGCATGTTTTCTCAGGTCACAGAAACACACAAGGATAAGAATTCAGCTAGGGATGCATTCATGGCATACATCACAACTCAATCGTTTTATATTGTTAAACGTTATTGACATTTATGGTTTAAACGCATGTTGATACAATTTACTGTTGATTTCTATTTTCAAAACGCTTCCGCAAGTTTGAAACATTGATGATTGATCTCAAGACTGATTTCTAAATGTGATGTTTTATAATTAGCATGTCTAGTGTAACTGGTGCTATCTGAGATCCTGGTGGTCACACGCCTGACGGGTAAAACCCCGTTAGCGGTTTTTGAGGGTGTGACAGATTGGTATCAGAGCCCCAGTTATAGCGAACTAAAATGAGCATTCACATGCATTGCATTTTAGACTATAGCTAGATTGCATTATGTCACACCCTGAATTTCCACAAACGGGGTATTACCATTAGGCGTGTGACTTCCAGGATCTCAGCCACTAGTTACACCAAACAACACGTTATTTATAAAACATAATTTAATTTTAAAGTTTGATATTACCAAAGACTAAGTTTTTAACATAAACATAACAGAAGTTGCGGAAGCGTAGTAAATCTTAATTGTTTAAATGGCGCAACACGCGCAAACCGAATAAATGAAATTTATCGAAAAATGTTAAATAAATCACGTGAATGATAAATGCATGAATGAAATGCTCCTAAGCGTGAGCGTCTTGTGTACCTGAAAGAAACATGCTAAAGTGTCAACACAAGGTTGGTGAGTTCACAGGTTTTGATAAACAGAACATAAAGTAAACCGATACAGTAAACAAAGTAATATCAGTAGATAGCTAGTCTACCCAACCAGTTACTAAGTGTATGAAGTTCGCAACCGAAGCTGACAATGTAAATGAACGCCTCGGCTGTGTATACCAGGTCACAGCAACAGCAATTAGGTCAATTATACACCCGTTTGACGAACGTTGTGCTAGCGCGACTAGCCCGGGTGGGGTTTGTCAAACCCAGTAGATCTACTCAGAATTACCTCGCTATACTACATACATTAACGGTTCGAGAATGAGGACTTAAGTGGTATCACACTAGTAAACAAGTGATATTACAGTAATACTGATCAATGAAAATGAATTTGTTTCCACGCTTCTTTCACCCCAAGAAAACAGTTAAAAGCGGGGCTGAGAACTCACCTTGAATGCGTAGCAACAGTAAATGAAAGCACACAGATTAGAGTTTCCGGTTAACCTGAACATCATTATATATATATACATATAATTAATATTAAATATTAATTATTAACAATGAATCGTACGGTTTCGCGTTCACGGTTCGGTTACGATGCATGTTATCGATATCCAACCCCCTCAAGCACACAATTATTCACACACAAATATGGCCATGCATAAAGTACATAATTGCAGACACCAATAATGCACATGAGGCTACATACAATAATATAATCCCCTCCCCACATCATACATGCATACACTAAATGAAAGAAAAAAAAATGCATTGCTTTCTCTTTTTAAAACACACATGTGTCACATACAAACACACACATCATGAGATTTCAGATCCATAATACGTGCACACCTACTAACAAAACACACATACATAAACATGCAGAAAACCCACATAAGGATCTCATCATCGGTTCTCCCTCCCCCCATGTACACGGCAACAAATTTACAATCACACACCATCATAACCCCATGCATACATACACCCATTCACATCCATAACTACTTGCACACTTCGCAGGACATATACATGTATCTATACATACGCAGCACACATACACGCACATCAGTTCGCATACATACTCGGGTTACATACATACATATACCATCACCCACATATTGACTTAATTACTAAGGTAGACACATTCATGCAAACTCACATACATGCATATAATTATGGTTTTGCAGGGCACACATACATTCAAAAGAACAACACACACACTCAAATCATGTACGCAGCAGGAAAACGCACGCATGGTTCACGGCCAAACCACCAACCATCCGCACCGCGTGTACGTGCCAGCCGCGTCCATCAACCGTGACTCTAGTGACACCCATGCGCACGCACATGAGCGATGGGCATGCACCGTACGCCTGTTAAACCGAAACCGAAACCGAAATCAAAACCAATCACTCTAAGTTAATAAACGTACCGTATCGAGCCACAACGATCTACACTCGCGGTCGCCGGAGAACGGAGGTCGTGAAGGGACTGTTGAAACCTATCGCACAAGGAAGTTGGAAGCAATGGAAACGGCAGTTTTAGGGTTATTCGAAGAAGTGAATACACGAGGGAGAGGGGTCGGTTTTTAAAGTTCACATGGGTATTTTTTTTTTTTTTTGATGCAAAGTTCACATGGGCCGAGAGAGGGAGTAGGTTATGGTTTCAATATTGTTGTTATTATTTTTATAATTATTATTATCATTATTGTATTTATTACTATGTTAAGTTTAATATTATTAGGTTAAGACTAGGTTAATTTGTGTAATTATCAATTAAGTCACCCACTATTAATTAAGTCACTAGGTTAAATATCTAACGGAAATTTAAAGAATTTAAACATGAATGATGACGATTTTAACCTGAAAACACGGGGTGTCACATCATCCCCTTGTTGAAGGAATTTTCGTCCCGAAAATTAGAACGTCAGGGTCAAAGAACGACTAGTAAACAGGCAGCTCAGATCAGAACATAAGGTTTTCTGGAACATATGCAAGATAAGGTTTCTGAACAGTTCGAAAACAAAAGAATGTAAGGTTTTGTGAGAGTTGTGACATCATCCCCTTGTTGAAAGGAATTTCGTCTCGAAATTTAGAACATACACGTCAACGAACTACTAGTACGCATGCTGGTCAGTGAGTAAGCTGACTAGTTATCTGTAACATAGACAAGATAGGATATCTGAGGGTTTCTGAACAAACCGTAAACAAAAGAACGAAAGGTTTCGTGAGAGCTATTTCTATGGCATGCTCAAGGTTCCAGTCAGTAGGTACTATTCCTAGCACTTTACTAAACTTGTTGGACACATAACTCTTATCGGCACCAGAATCAAATAAAATGAAGGCATAATGATCATTTACAGAAAATCTATCGGATGCTACAGTAGGGTCATTAAGGGTTTACCTGAGCCTATGACGAACACTCTGCCCTTGGCACCATCGTTGTCATTCCCATTTCCATTTCTGTTGCCATTTCCATTGTTCTTCTTCAGTTTTGGGCAGTACCTTTTGATGTGCCCAGTCTGATCACACTCATAACAGCCTCTTTGTTCCCCTGTTGAGTTGGCTGCTTGGCTGATAAGTTCACACGACAATTCTTAGCAGAGTGACCAAACTTACCACATCTCTCACAATTGTTCTTATTACAAGACCCAGTATGGTGGTAGTTGCAGTCATCACACTTAGGTAATGTTCCAATGTAGCCACTACCATGTTGTGAAGATGCAGAAGTTTGGTTGTCGAACTTCTGATGCTGTTGGGAAGAGTTCTGCTTGTTATGTGAGCCAGACTCCCACTTTCTTTTGTTATGGCCGTCAGTAGTGGTAGAGGTAGATACACGTGGAGGTAGTTTACCTTGTGTCACTGCCTGGTCAGTTAGTCTATGAGCCAGTCTAATTGCCTCTTGTATGGTTGTTGGTCGGGAAGCAGTGACCATTCCTTGAATTTCCGGAGACAACCCATGCAGATATCTTTCGATCCTTAGAGAATGAGGGTTGATCATGTTAGGGCACAAAGTAGCAAGTTCGTGAGATCGAGTGGTGTACGCCTCAATCTCGGAACCTGTCATCTTGAGATTCCAGAACTCCATCTCTAATTTCTGTATCTCTTCCCGAGGGCAGTATTCTTCTTTCATCAAGGTCTTAAAATCCTCCCAAGCTGTCTGATTGGAGATCTCAACCCCCAGCATTTGTAACTGGGTGTTCCACCAGGATAAAGCAGCTCCGTCCAGGGTGCCGGTGGCGTATTTAACCCGATTTTCCACTGGACAATTGCACATTTCAAACACTGATTCTAGCTTCTCGAACCACCGTATCAGTCCTACGGCTCCTTCCGCTCCGGTGAATGGATTTGGTTTACAGCTCATAAAGGACTTGTATGTGCAAGTTCCTTGACCTGTAATGAATTTAGATAAGAACTTTGGAAGTATGGAATGAATGCTACAACCTACGAGACTGACAGAACATTAACATCAGATATGGATTGGGTTTTGCTTACCGATAGGAGCGGGTTGAGGATTAGGGTTGTGATTCGCCAGTGCATCAGCCACATGCTGCTTTATGAGGGCGTCCAATTCTGCTGGAGTCATATTGATGGAACCATTACCACGTCCACGTCCAGCCATCCTTAACAATCACAACATGCAAAAATAAGTAAATATGTGGCATATCAACTTCATTTAAGCATAAGTAATTAAAGAATTTAGCACACACGACTAAATGTTCAAATAATAATTTCTGGCAATAAATTGTAAGTACGTCTACAATTAATCAAACCCAAATATCAAAATTCAGAAACATAAGTCGGATGGGGACAACCCTTCCCATCCGGGTGTGAAACGAATGAAAATCTGATAACGAATAGAACGAATAAAGAAGGAACTCAATGTGATCGACTAATCCGGTGCTATCCTCAGGCTCATCCTCTGGCTGCTCTTCTAGCTCTTCCTCTGGGTCTTCGGTGTGGTGTTCAGTACATTGACCTGACCCAATGAACAAAGAATACGTGCGCATAGAGTGTCGCTACTCTGAGGTAACTTTCATGAAGACTACGCACATATCAAATAATTAGTATTGCACGATAGCTAAGATGCTAGAATGAATAATGTCTCATAAGGACTGGGACTATTGTCACAGTACAATCCCATTAAGGCTCTAGATAGATGAAAACTTCCATACGAGTAAAGATGAAAGGATTTGTTTCCATATCGATGGTGAAGTTTTATGAGAATCAAGACTCACATGCCCCAAAGTATAAGAATGAAAATTTGTACTGACTATGACCGTTATCACTCGACTGAATTCCCCAGACTTCTCATGCACGACAAATTACAATTACGTGTGCACCCGTAATGATAATTTGCTTTGCATGGTCCCCCTGGTTCCTCCTATCCGAGCTAACATACCTTGTCAAGTACAGAGATTTATCAATGGTAGAGGTATTAAAGTTGTAGTTATTACATCGAGGGTCGATTAATCAAAGTTGTACGAAAGAATCGGTTGAGGAAAACATTTAACAAGTGGCAAGATATGCTCCTGATGGACCATCCAAGTAAGGTACCCACGGTTTCGCATTCAACTTTGAAATGTATGATGTAAAAGGTACGATGAATCATTAATCGTAATTAACCTCCTCGTGACTCACAGTAACTTGGAGTCATCCGTATTAAGGAACATGCGGTAACAACAGGGGATCAGGACGAACCGGCCCTTTCCCTTAGACATAGCATAAGAAAACACCATCCCTGTAGACGAACACTTACAGGAAGACGCCAAAGCAAATAGTTCTCAAGCAAGCAAAAACCAGCAAGGCATGCCAACAAAGCCAACTAACAAAGCTAAACGTGTCTATATGCGTGTAACTAAGGCAACGGCTATAGTCTAAATGCAATGCAAATGAGATGCAATGTCAATTTAGTTCGCTATAACCAATGGCTCTGATACCAATCTGTCACACCCTGAATTTCCACAAACGGGGTATTACCGTTAGGCGTGTGACTTCCAGGATCTCAGCCACTAGTTACACCAAACGACACGTTATTTATAAAACATAATTTAATTTTAAAGTTTGATATTACCAAAGACTAAGTTTTTAACATAAACATAACAGAAGTTGCGGAAGCGTAGTAAATCTTAATTGTTTAAATGGCGCAACACGCGCAAACCGAATAAATGAAATTTATCGAAAAATGTTAAATAAATCACGTGAATGATAAATGCATGAATGAAATGCTCCTAAGCGTGAGCGTCTTGTGTACCTGAAAGAAACATGCTAAAGTGTCAACACAAGGTTGGTGAGTTCACAGGTTTTGATAAACAGAACATAAAGTAAACCGATACAGTAAACAAAGTAATATCAGTAGATAGCTAGTCTACCCAACCAGTTACTAAGTGTATGAAGTTCGCAACCGAAGCTGACAATATAAATGAACGCCTCGGCTGTGTATACCAGGTCACAGCAACAGCAATTAGGTCAATTATACACCCGTTTGACGAACGTTGTGCTAGCGCGACTAGCCCGGGTGGGGTTTGTCAAACCCAGTAGATCTACTCAGAATTACCTCGCTATACTACATACATTAACGGTTCGAGAATGAGGACTTAAGTGGTATCACACTAGTAAACAAGTGATATTACAGTAATACTGATCAATGAAAATGAATTTGTTTCCACGCTTCTTTCACCCCAAGAAAACAGTTAAAAGCGGGGCTGAGAACTCACCTTGAATGCGTAGCAACAGTAAATGAAAGCACACAGATTAGAGTTTCCGGTTAACCTGAACATCATTATATATATATACATATAATTAATATTAAATATTAATTATTAACAATGAATCGTACGGTTTCGCGTTCACGGTTCGGTTACGATGCATGTTATCGATATCCAACCCCCTCAAGCACACAATTATTCACACACAAATATGGCCATGCATAAAGTACATAATTGCAGACACCAATAATGCACATGAGGCTACATACAATAATATAATCCCCTCCCCACATCATACATGCATACACTAAATGAAAGAAAAAAAAATGCATTGCTTTCTCTTTTTAAAACACACATGTGTCACATACAAACACACACATCATGAGATTTCAGATCCATAATACGTGCACACCTACTAACAAAACACACATACATAAACATGCAGAAAACCCACATAAGGATCTCATCATCGGTTCTCCCTCCCCCCATGTACACGGCAACAAATTTACAATCACACACCATCATAACCCCATGCATACATACACCCATTCACATCCATAACTACTTGCACACTTCGCAGGACATATACATGTATCTATACATACGCAGCACACATACACGCACATCAGTTCACATACATACTCGGGTTACATACATACATATACCATCACCCACATATTGACTTAATTACTAAGGTAGACACATTCATGCAAACTCACATACATGCATATAATTATGGTTTTGCAGGGCACACATACATTCAAAAGAACAACACACACACTCAAATCATGTACGCAGCAGGAAAACGCACGCATGGTTCACGGCCAAACCACCAACCATCCGCACCGCGTGTACGTGCCAGCCGCGTCCATCAACCGTGACTCTAGTGACACCCATGCGCACGCACATGAGCGATGGGCATGCACCGTACGCCCGTTAAACCGAAACCGAAACCGAAATCAAAACCAATCACTCTAAGTTAATAAACGTACCGTATCGAGCCACAACGATCTACACTCGCGGTCGCCGGAGAACGGAGGTCGTGAAGGGACTGTTGAAACCTATCGCACAAGGAAGTTGGAAGCAATGGAAACGGCAGTTTTAGGGTTATTCGAAGAAGTGAATACACGAGGGAGAGGGGTCGGTTTTTAAAGTTCACATGGGTATTTTTTTTTTTTTTTTTGATGCAAAGTTCACATGGGCCTAGAGAGGGAGTAGGTTATGGTTTCAATATTGTTGTTATTATTTTTATAATTATTATTATCATTATTGTATTTATTACTATGTTAAGTTTAATATTATTAGGTTAAGACTAGGTTAATTTGTGTAATTATCAATTAAGTCACCCACTATTAATTAAGTCACTAGGTTAAATATCTAACGGAAATTTAAAGAATTTAAACATGAATGATGACGATTTTAACCTGAAAACACGGGGTGTCACACATTAGTTACACACATGTAGACTATTAAGTTAGGCTTGATTGTTTCGCATGCTTGAGAACTGTCTGCTTTGGCGTATTCCTGTGAGCATTCGATTACAAGGATGGTGCTTTCATCTTCTTATGCTAAGTCTAAGGGAAAAGGCTAGATCGTCCTGATTCCCCGTTGTTTCCTTAACCGAATCTTTTGTACAACCTTGGTTAATTGACCCTTGGTTTAATAACTATATCTTTGATACCTCTGTCATTGATAACACTCGGTACTTGACAAGGTATGTTATCTCGGATGGGAGGAACCAGGGGTGACCATGCAAAGCAAATTAGAGTCACGGGTGCACACGTAATTGTAATTTTTCATGCATGAGAATTCTGGTGACTCTGTCAGGTGATAACGGTCATAATCAATACAAATTTTCATTTCTATACTTGGTGACATGAGGTCTCGGTTCTCAAAAAACCTCACTATTGATGTGGAAACAAATCCTTCATTCCTACTGTTAGGACCGAGTACGTACGGAGTACTAACTGATTCTTCTTTATACCGGATCAAATAGTGCGGAATCCTATTTGATTGGTGATCTAATTAGGGAGAACGTAATCAAGATCAATCCTAACAATTAGAAAACGTTAAGAATGGACTAGGAATGATCTCAGACGTTCTATGAAGTTGGAATTGGCGAACTGGACGATCTGGGTCGACTAGGGTTATGAATATTTGAAGTGTTTTTTTTCACGAATTAAGTGGTATTTATAGGTTACAGCTATCATTCGTACGACTGAGCCAGGCGACTGGCTCAGTCATGCGACTGGGTCATACGATTGGTTCATTCGGACGACTGAGTCAGTCTTATGACTCAATCGTACGATTGACTCAATCTCCTGGTTCAATCGTGTGACTGGCCCATTCGCATGTTCCAGTTGTGCAACTGAATCAGTTAACTTAGTTAAACACATTCTTGAACCTTTGATGTTCAAACCTATGTCTAACAACTGTAAACCTATATAACATTGTCATATATGCGTGTACTAATAGTTGATATGAGTAGATATAACATTCAATAACCAACAACCATATATAGAAGAGATTCTCATTATATTGATTAAACATTACATATGTGTTACAAGAAGAAGTTCTATTACATTTAAGTTCACTAGACTAGAACTGGGGACATGTGTACCAACAAACTCCCCCTTGGACCTAGTTCTATCTAGACCTTGACTTCTTTCTTGAATTCTTCAAATCTCTTAACTCTTTCTTCTCTGGAGACCCCTGCATGGATATTCAGTGCAAAGCATAGACGTATGATATGCTGAAACTGTAGTGCTTGCACAATATCCTGTGTGTCAAAAAACAGTGGCCACTTGTACAGCGTATAAACATCAGTCACTGACAAGTTTATTAGCCATATGGGGTCAAACACCCTTATTGTATCCATCGACCCGTCCTTCTCCAAAACGATGACTGCCTCTCCCGAGCGCTAGTCATAGTACCACCACTTAAAGTGTGGGGTAAAGTCCTGTGGCATCTCCCTTAGTGGAATTCGGGACATTATGCGTGGAGGTTGCCACTTCAGGACTATCTTCGGCTGACCAGTGATGGGACTCACCTCAGACCTTCTGAGGTACCTCGTAGCCTGCTGAGGTTTGAAGTTTACCCATCTAGTCCTGTACTCCTTTTTCAAGGCAGCCTCAAACCAGCCAGACATCTTCTTAGGATCAGCATAAAGAAGCTTTAGTCGGGCCAACTGGTTGAGCTCAAAACCTGGGAGAGTCTTCAGATCATGAGGGAATCTGAAGTACTCGATTCCCCTCTCCCTTTTCACTGCATACACGCCAAGGTCATCAAAATGAGCCCAAGCAATGATCTTCCCTGACACCTTCATATTCTTCTTTACTTTGTATAGCTTGGTGTAGGTACTCTGAGTTGCTGTAGCACGTTGGGCTCGGACCTCTACGAAGCAAGCCGCCCATTCAGCCTTTCGAATATCGACTTCAGCGTTGGAGGCTTGGGCTTGACTTGTTAAGGCTTCTGCTCCTTTCTCCTTATCACTGAGTTTATCCAGAATATCACTGTCAAGGTTGTTTACTAAATCTGGAAACACGTTTCCTCTTGATCAGTGTATTCTGGATAGTGCTGATATATGATGTCTTCAATTTCGATTTCTTCAACATTGTTGAGCTCGTCATCATCAACATCATCAAAAATTGGAGCATCCTTAACAATTTCGTCTGGATTCAGATGAAATATTTCAGCAAGCTGCTCATCAGTAAGGTCGTGAATAATTTCTCCTTCTTCAGGAGTATAGCTCACTGACCTTCTGACGATCCCCTGCAGATCAAGAATCATTGTGAGTTGAGACTTGACCTGTTGGAGGGGAGCAACATCATGCTCATCTTGCTGAAATCCCTTATCTGTTTAATATCAACATGTAGAGTAGCAATCATTAGTATAAACTCAAGTTAATTAAACATTAATCATTAAATATTTACAAGAGTTTCATATACATCAAAAGATAAATCAAGTACAAAAGCTTTAGAAATAAAACATCTAATCAGTACTTTTGTCTTGAATCATCACTGGATCTCCGGCAGAAGGGGAGGTAGGTGAGGCAGCAGTTGATGCTCCCTGGTCTTGTCTTTTCTTGGATCGTTGCTCATGACCAGAGGTAGAGGTAGATGCATCTGCGTCCCCTTCATCATCATCATCATCTTTTTCTTTATCTTCATCATCACCTTCCTCGTCATCATCATCATTGTCGTCATCCTCATCATCATGGTCCTCATCATCATCATCATCATCACCTTCTCCGATCTTGAGGGGCTCACTCTTATTGCCTTTCAGCTTTAGCAATAGAGTCTTGTGAGCCGCCTCCAGCTTCGCCATCTTCTCATCAGTCTCAGCCTCGTGTTGAAGCAAGCCTGTGATCTGATCAGTCTGTGCAGTGATCAACTGGGCTTGTGAAGATGTCAACTCCCTCAGTCTCTCAATCTCAGCTGTTTGTGTAGAACTTTGCTCTTGCAGCTGTAGAATCTGAGCCGTCTTAGCCTTGTCAGAGGCTAGCAACTGGAGCACCATGCTGTTCAGTGCAGCAAGTTGCTCAACCACAGAGACAGGTGGTATAACTGAGCTCGAGGGTGCAGATGAGGATCGGGTTTGGTGAGTGGTGGTTGTTGTGGTGGCTGTGGTGAATATGGGAGGCGATGGGAATGATGTAGTAAGGGGTACAGTGGTGGTGGTGGTGGTGGTGGATGTGGGAGTGTGAGATGTAGGAATGGTGGTGGTGGCTTGTTTGGGATGGAGTGGATGTGGTGGTTGTGGCAGTGGGTGGTGTAGAGGTAGTGGCTGTGGTGGTGGTAGTGAGCAGAGTAAGCCTTCGGCGTTTGTGCCTCTTCCCATGGGCCTGAGCCATTCTCTTTATCCTGGATCCCTTGGATCCTGAAGCTCCCCCTTGGCTGATGGGAGTGTCTGGGGTATAAGATGGGTCTGCTAAAGAGCTCCCCGACTCTCCTAGGCGTCCACCAACAGCTCGTAATCCCTCCTCAGTGGCCACTACCCGACTGCCCATAGTCCGGGTTAGTGGCACCTCATCAGAATCCTCCTCCTTCTCCATGTGGAAGTCAGGGTGGATTGGAGCTGGTTCAGGTCCTCCTTGACCATCTCCTCCCTGATCAGTACCGTGGTCATCATCGTCGGAATCATCGGAGGGTAGAGCCACCTGCTCTACATCAGAATCACTGTCCTCGTGGTGCCATCTCCTTCTTGCCGGCGCCACATAATTTTCCTGGGCCAGATGCCCAAATAACCGCCTGACAGGGGGTTTTACCTGCTTCCCCCTGTAAACCTTCATCCTGCCCAAAGTGGTATCATCCATCACTTCGAGCACAACTGCATCCTCCTTCACCTTTGGTAACATAGGAAGCTTCTGGTCAAAGATCATTTGCAGGAAGCAAGGATACATGCAGAAGCCCTCTCTGCCTTTCACCTCTATGTTCTCCACTAGGTAAGTGAAGATCATCCGGGAGAAGCTGAACGGATGGTTTAGCACTAACACAACATAGGCGTTCTGCATCTGCTCAGAGAGTTCATCGAAGCCTCCTTTCCTTGAGGCAATACATCTTAGCATCACGTGGGCGAGATACTTGAACTGGGGACAGAGATTGCTCTTGTTGAGCATCCCTGAGTTGATGTCCTCAGTGTACTTTGCTCGTAGGAAACACCCTCTAACAGTCATCGGATGTAAATGAGTATGACAGTCACCATCATCTCCAAACTCGAGGATTGTCCTTAAGTCCTCCTCAGTGATCTCTATAACATGACCAAGGATGGAGCTCCTGATCCGATAGGGCTCGACTGATCTATCTACAGTAGCATTCTCCCAGAATACCTGCTGTAAAGAGCGGTACGGAGTGCAGGGAGTCGATATCGCCCTGAAGATCCTCGATCTCCGTAAGAATGAAATTATGCCCGCGAACTTCGCAGCATTCCTGGAGGTCAGATCAAGATGGGCACAGATGTTGTGCTTAGTACTTATGATCCAACGACTTTCCATCTGTCACAATGTAAGTAAACGTTACTACATTCACAAGATAGCAAATTAAGGTCAATGAGTTTTACACTTTGGTTAAGTCGGGCGACTGAGCTACCGAATGAACATAGTCGTGCGACTGAGTAGAACGACTGAGCTTTATATGAGTGAATTGATTCATACGGGCGACTAAGTCAAGCGAATGGACATAGTCGTGCGATTGAATCATTCGTCCATCTTAGTCGGGCGACTGAGACTAGTCGTCTTCTTAGTCGGGCGATTGGAGTTCATCAGTGTGTCCAGTCGCCTACTCAACGGTTTGTCAATTCAAATTTGTATTTTGAGCCATACTTGATGTTAAACGTTGAAATTTGACTCATTAGACTCAGAAATGACCGATTAAGCATATTTTAACTTTTGTTTGAACGTTTAGATCAGTTTTGATTGTCTATTTGGTCGTTAAACTCTCGGTTACTGTTGGGTCAGAATTCACGCGATTCTCGATGTCATTGAACGGTTTCAACGATGAAACACCACGACTATTACCTGTTTAAACACAAATGAGTGTTAGAACGCACCAATAGGAGGTAAAAATGAATCAAAAGAAATTTCAGCAGAGGTTTTTTAGGTCGTGCGTATAAAAGGGGCGATTTGGGTGAATGAACGACTGATGATGATTCGGCCTGTATTTATACTAGGGCAAATCCCAGTCGGGCGACTGAGCCTAGTCGCTTAGATCAGTCGTGCGACTGAGCCTAGTCGTCTAGGTCATTCTTGCGACTGAGTCTCAGTCGTTCAATCTACCCAATCTTTCATCCCCAATCGGGCGATAAAGGTTCATCCAAACGACTGTTACAGTCGGTTACCTCCAATCGTACGATTGGATTCATTCGCACTTCCCATTCACACGATTTGACTCATAAGTGTGTTCCAATCGGACGACTGGACCATATTTATGGTTCAGTCGTGCGACTGGGTCATCCTTATCATCTTTTGACCATGTTACCATAACGACATTTAGTTTCATTTAATAGTAGATAAAACGTTATGAACTAGTTGATCATCTCAGACATGACCAATTTAATAAAGCAGTTTGATCACCTCAGACGTGATCCATTTATCCACCTGATCATCTCAGACATGACCCATTTATCCACCTGATCATCTCAGACATGATCCATTTATCCACCTGATCATCTCAGACATGATCCATTTATCCACCTGATCATCTCAGATATGATCCTTTTAACCTTTCAGAAACAATTTGTTGAATAAACATTAAGCTCATTTGGTGATGTTAACAGAGAACAATATACACAGTCTGACAAAGATACACTTATACTATTAAATTAAAGAAATTTTAAACCATGAAAAAAAAAACGAACATCTTTTTGTGATTTTTGTTAGGGTAGGTTTGTGTAGCCATTAGCATTGACATCATATCAAGGACAGACTCATATGGAATCAGACAGGCATAAATAGCATTACTTGGAAACTTTGATTAGTATTTAACTTTAAACACTTCCATATCACAGCTTTCTCACTTATCTAAGACTTCTAAGATCTAACTAGGAATCATGCTTGATACGATACGTAACGTACTTTGATTATCAACTTCAGTCAGTGCATACACGACGATTGTCAGTATATTTGTCCACTTAAATCCATACACAGACTTGTGACATGCATTGGTAAATAATTAAGTTATATTATTTAAACCAACATTTGTGGATCCCAAGCTTATATGGTAATCAGTATTCCTTAGAGGACTTTCGAGCGGTCTATAGGTATTTTGACAAGAAGAAACTATTCTTAGAGCTTTCAAAGAGAAGCCAAGCCTCTGGTCAGTGCCATCGCACAGCAGAGAGGCGGCAAACAACAATGAATTCTAGAATATGTAGGTTATGCTTATCCTCAGGTCAGTGCCATCGCACAGCAGAGAGGCACACAACCTATCTCCTTGTTAGAGCATTTCTTATTTTTCTTTTTCACATAACGCACCAACAACAGTTTGTTATTAGCATGATTGCGCTTGTATTCAATTTTTTCTTTTGCTCTTTTTGTAGTCACACGCACACCTTTGGTGGCGTTTATTTACTCGTTATCCCTTTTCGGAAATGGCTAATTGTGTTAACCAGTGATAAGATGGGAACCCACAGTTGATTGAACCGTTTAGTTTAGATTAAGTTTACCAATGACGTCTACTCGTCTATTGTGTTGAATCTACCGACACATCGTATAGTGAACTAGCACCTCCCAAGATCAACTTTCTCCGTGTAGTTACAATACCAACCAAGCGTACTATCATCTTCCCATTTTGTTAGACTTAGACTTCTCGGATTTATAATTTTTCTGTGATTTAATTAACTTTGCAGAACCGATAATCCTTTTGGTGTTCCAAGTAACTCGATGCCTGTGTACTATCATTTTCCATTTTGTTGAGTCACATTTCCTGTCTTTTTTTATGCCTTTTCAGCTTTACTTACCTTCCCCCCCCCTTTTTTTTAAGTAAATGAATACTGAAATAAATCTCCCCCTAAAATACTAAAACAGAAAATCTTTTTGTGTTTTTGGATTTTATATAACAAGGAAATAAAAAATAAAATAAAAGTAACAGAAAAATAAACAAATAAACACGAGTCGGACTATGTATCTGCTTCTTCCGCAATCACATCACTTTTCTTTTTAACGCCGTTGACCTCTAGCAGATAGAAAAATCTAGGTTTATCAAATGGTTTGGTGTAGAGGTCAGCGCGCTGAAAATCCGTGTTAATTTTAATCACATCAATCAATTGTTTTTCATAGCAATCGCGTATGAAATGATATTTAATGTCGATGTGTTTTGTTTTTGGATGTTGAACAGGATTTTTAGTAACAGCTATGGCAGCAGAATTATCAACATAAATAGGGGTGTTAGAAAATTGCAAACCGTAGTCGCGCATTTGCTGTTGGATCCAGATGATCTGAGAGCAGCAACTTGCAGCAGCAACATATTCAGCTTTACAGATTGATAAAGCAACCGAGGTCTGCTTCTTGCATTGCCACGTGACTAATCGCCTTCCAAAGAACTGACACCCTGCTGATGTAGACTTGAAGTTCATCTTGCAACCACCATAGTCTGAATCGCTGTACGCAGTAAGCTCAAAGTCATCATCATGAGGATACCACAATCCCAGTGTTGGAGTACCCTTCAGATAACGGAAAATCCTTTTCACCCTAATCAGGTGATTTACTTTTGGCTTCGCTTGATATCTAGAACATAGACATGTGGCATACATAATATCTGGACGTGAGGCAGTGAGGTACATAAGAGATCCGATCATCCCACGATACATAGTGGCATCCACCAAATCCCCATTCTTATCAGGAGCCACATCATGATTTGTGGCGAGAGGGGTACCGGCAGTAGAAACATTCTCCATATCAAACCGACTCAGAATATCGCCGACATACTTGGTCTGATGTAGGAAAATACCGGTTGGTGTTTGATCCACCTGTAATCCTAGGAAGAACTTCATTTCTCCCATGGCACTCATTTCGAACTCTGCCTTCATCACAGATTCGAACTCTTTGCACAATGCTTCATTCCTAGACCCAAAGATGATGTCATCCACGTAGATCTGCACCATAAGCAAATCACCATCCTTTTCCTTGATGAACAATATACAGTCAATTACACCCCTGCGAAAACCGTGTTTCAACAGATAGGTGGAGAGCTTCTCATACCAAGCTCGAGGAGCTTGATGTAGCCCATACAGAGCCTTATCCAGCTTGTAGACTCTTTCCTGATGATACGGATCCTCAAATCCTTCGGGTTGACTGACATATACCTCTTCACGGATTTCCCCATGAAGGAATGCACTCTTCACATCCAACTGATAGACTTTTATCTTCATAAATGATGCATAGGCAAGGAAGATCCGAATTACTTCCATCTTGCCACTGGTGCAAACACTTCATTGTAGTCGATCCCCTCGACTTGTCTAAATCCCTGGACAACCAAGTGTGCCTTGTTTCTGACAACAACACCTTGGTCATCCTTCTTGCACTTTAGTACCCATTTGGTACCAATCACTTTAACTCCTTTTGGCCTGTCAACGAGGGTCCAGACTCCAAGTTTCTTGAACTGAAGTAGCTCTTCTTGCATAGCATTGACCCAGGCCTCATCTTTCAGGGCGTCACTGACGTATTTAGGCTCGATTTGTGAAACAAAACATGAGAAAGCCCCGTCATTGACATAACCCTTCTCCATGACTGCAGCATAATCAGCAGAGTACAGCTGATTTCGCGTCTGTACACCGGATTGAATATCCCCAATGATAGACGTGGGGGGATGATTCACACTGATCCTAGTCACTGGTGTGGAAGGAACCACAACCTCAGAGTCAAGATTGGTGACTACAGGTTCAGTCTTCAGATTTCCCAATGCTAGTTCAGCTGCTTCTTCATCACCTGATGAGTCATCACTCTCGTCTTGAGCAGGAGTCGAAGAACTTGAGGCACCGTTTGCAGGTGTGATGTTGCTTGAATCCAGATTCAGTGTGTTGAGGACATCGTACATCATCTGGGTAGCAACCTCATCATCTGAATCAAACTGAGGAAGATTAAAGGAGTTGAAAACGCCATCATAATCGAAGAATGATGATGGACCTTTTCCAGCAGGGGGGTGGTGTATCTCTGAACATCTACGTTGCACCACACTTCTACCTGACCTGTCGAGTTATTGTAAACTCGTTTGTCTGGCATGCTGTATCCTAAGAATATTCCTTGATTGGCTTTCTCACTGAACTTGCCATCCTAAGTCTTCTTCAACAGTGTACAAGGAGCTCCAAAAGGTTCCAGATACTCCAAGTTAGGCTTGCGCTTCTGAAGCAACTCATAGCAAGTCTTGCCATGCCTTTTGACTACTAACACACGGTTAAGTGTGTAGCAAGCATTGGCAACCGCCTCATTCCAGAACTGGACTGGAAGCTTAGAATCAGCTAACATGGTTCGCGCAGTCTTGATCAAGCTCCGATTCTTTCGTTCTGCAACTCTATTCATCTGTGGCGTGTATGCTGAAGTGAACTGATGAACAATCCCCTTTTCCTTGCAGAAAGCATCCATTCACTGATTCTTGAACTCTATGCCATTGTCAAAACGAATCTTCCTTACCTTCAGGTTGTAGAGAGACTCCAGTGTCGTGACGAGCACCTTGAATGATTCAAATGTTTCTGATTTAGCTTTCAGAAACATCACCCAGGTGAATCGTGAGTAGTCATCTGTGACTACAAAGCAGTACCAGTCTACTGCGATACTCTTTGTGCTAACTGGACCAAAGAGATCCATGTGTAGCAACTCCAGGGGCATATATCTCAATAGAATTAACTTGCTTGGTCTTGTGAGATTTCCTGGTCTGCTTTCCCTTCTTGCATGAGACACAAAAATCAGGAAGTTTGAAGTTCTTGACAGTAACTCCTTCAATGAGGTTGTTATGAATCAGATGATTCATCTTCCTGTGATTGATGTTTCCCATCCTCCTATGCCATGAGATGGATTCCTTCTCTGTTGCTTTTGATAGGAAACATTGAACTGTAGACTCAGAGGTAGAAGCATTAGACATATCCAAGACATATAAATCATTGTACCTGGATGCGGACATCAGAACCTGCTCCTCTGGAATCTCCATCTCCTTCTTCAGTATGTAACATTTGCGATTATCAAACATGACTTTGAATCCCTTGTCACAAATCTGAGACACAGAAAGCAGATTGTTTTCTAACTGCTAAACAAAGTTGACTTTGTCAAACCTTACCTTTTCATTACCTACTTCTCCCTGAGCAGTAATGTATCCTCCTTTGTTTCCAGCAAAGGAAACATGTCCCCCTTTAATTTGTTTGACATTGAAAAGGAGAGACCTATTTCCCGTCATGTGCCTGGAAGCTCTGCTATCTACGATCCATGTATTTGTAGATGCACTATAGCGGACAACCTGCACATAAGAGAAAATAGTCAGTTAAGGAGGGGGACCCAAGCCTTGACTGGCTTGGGTTTCCCAGAGGAATCAACCATCATGAATTCGACCCACTGGCCTTTATCCGTGGATGGAATCTCAATGTTCAACTTGTCTTTACTTTCAGACTCATCAGTTGTTTTGGCTTTCCACAAACCATCCCTGTGAAAGGATTGTTTGTGGTAAACCTTAGACTGATTCACAGTTTGAGCATATGGTTTAGATTCAGAAACAGGTCTCGCCGATGGCATCACAGACTTGTCAGTGACATGTTTGTGTTGCCTTTGGCGTGGAGGAGACGAAAACGACCGAGAAGGTGTTTTAGACCTAGTAGGTGTTTTCGATCTAACAGGAGTCTTAGAACGCTGTTTTGAATCTAAATTAACTTTGTTGTTCAGTTCCACCTTAATTCTTGGAGTCTGATAGCGAGGACAATTTGTTGAAATATGACCGCGCTGTCCACAAGTATAGCAGGATCTCCATTCATCAGGGCTAGAAGATCTCTTGTGGGGCGGTGAGTAAACTTCTGGTTCTTTCTTTTTATTATCACTCTTAAGACTTTCACCTCCTTTGACAAATTTAACTTGTTTAACATTTTGGTTTATTTGTCTTTGACGCTGAATATTCTCTCTTTTAACTGATTTAACTTGAGTGGTTTTAGACATCTTGGATTGTGTGTCATTAGACTTTGAATCCAACCCAAGAGATGTTTGAACATTCTCTTCCACCCGTTTCTCAGCAGTGACATTGCTCGATGCTGAGGTTTTCTGATCATCATCCGGAGAAGCAGGTTTAACTGCTGTGTCCGGATCACTAACCAAAGGAGTTGTCACCACATGATCCTTAATTGGATTATTATTTATTGGACGTTGTTTAGTGTTCAACAGGATCTCATGTGGTGGTGGAACAACCTTGTAACCCAAACCCTCCCCATCGTTGCGTTCTTTAACCAAGTTTTTCAAAATGTGCGAGGAACTCGCTAAACTATGTAGTTTTTATTTCAAAGACTCATTTTCTACTTGTAAAACCGCTTTGTTTTTTTAGTCTCTTCAATAGTCTTTAAGTAGAATTTAATGTCATTTTCTTGGTTAAACACAACAACTTCAGTTTCCTTTAATTGCTTATTTAAAGCATCGATCTTTTCCTTATAACTGCTCTCATTCTGTTTTAACACTCGATTAGCTTCTGAGCATAGTTTCAAGTCATTTACTAAGTTATCATTGTGTTCTAATAACCTAGCAAATTTTAAGTCAATGCTTTCTCTAAATTTATCACAATCAACACAATCATGTTTAGCGAATAATTCATCCTTAGATTGTACCTGTGCAGCTGTGGACGTTCCAGCCATAAAAGCATTCTGAGACGCAGGTTGAGCTTCAGATTCTGAATTCAGCTCATTCTTGACAATTTCATCCACTGCATCAAACGTCTCTTCCAAGTCAGCGGTATCAACATCAGCTGAGCTCTCCCCCTCACTCGTTGAGTCTTCGTTCAAGTCTTTCACAGAACTATGTTCGCTTCACCATCAGATAAGAACCGAAAGGACCAGACCTGTCCTTCATCTCCTTGTGCTACCACAGCTTTAGAATCATTCCCTGTGGATGCTGGCTTCTTGTCTTTATCTTGCCTATTGAACGAGGAGAATGGATTCCAGTTCCCAGTCTTCTTAGGCTTCATGCATTCTCTTTTGAAGTGACCCTTTTCTCCACAGTTGAAGCACGTGACTTTAGACTTGTCAAAACCAAAGGTTGTATCCTTAGTAGCCACGAGATTCTGCCCTGTCTTCTTCACAAACTTCTTGGCTCTCCGGACAGCACTTGCAAGAGCCCACATGATATCTATCCTTTCAAGCACGTTTTCATCTACTTGCTCGTAGTCTTCATCAGCAAGGTGGCAGTTTCCAATCTTACCCGCCACCAGACCATCATAAGAGTGCACAACTGCAGCAAGTAGATCCATGTGCTCTTTAGCAACCTCCACTGTTACTTTTCCTAAATTTTCTGTCATCAACTTAGTAGATTGAGTAACAATTGGACTTTGTAAAACCCCAAATGCAACATGAGACTCATTTGCAGATGATGAGCCTTGATCAGTAGATGACGATGCATTGGACACAAAGGTTGTTTGCAGAGGTGCTCCAGAAGACTTTGCAGCAGGAGTGGAAGTAGGAGTTACATTGTAGAGTGATGGGTCTTGTGTATACGCTCCTCTTTTCGTCCTGTACTTGTGACGCACTTCTTCCTCTCTCAGTTTTAGAATAAAGTCATTAATATCCAAGGTTTCTAAAGCTGAGTTGTGTCGCATAGTGGAAATGAATGAATTCCACTTTTCAGGTAGACCATCTGCCAAGCTTGAAACTTTGTCTTCTATTGACGTCTTTACTCCATGAGTATGAAGTTCACTCATCAAGTGATAGAAGCGATCGATAATTTCATCCAAGCTTTCATTCCTAATTGCAGAGAAGTTGTCAAACTCCTTCTTCAATGCTTTACCCTTTAGGGACTTTAGAGTAGAATTCCCAGCATACCTCTTCTCAAGAGCTTCCATCAACTTTTTACTTTGCTTGAGATCTGAGTATTGGTGAAAAATGGCCTTGGGAATGGACTGGGTCAAAATAGCATATGCCTTCTTTTCGGCATTGTAGGCAACCTTCTGTGTATCAGTGAGTCCACTTAAAGTCAAAGGAACACCATCAGCTCCCACGGGCATGTTATAACCAGTCTCAATAGAGTTCCATAAGTTCGTGTCCACTCCATTAAGATGAATCTCAAAACGTTGTCTCCATTGTCGAAATTCATCTATACTCAATAGCTTAGGTGGCTTGTTATGGTTCCCTATCTCATTTTCTAGTAAAAGCAGGTTTTGTATCCTTGAGTCCTTTCCAGCTGACATTGCAATGTTTTCTGAGTCCATTATGTTATTACTTTAACTTGTGAATGAAACTGCTAATGCGATTGGGGAGTGCGACTGGAATGCGACCGACACTAGCTGTATGCGATTGGACTCAAACGTACGATTGAACAGACGACTGAGAGACTTAGGCGACTGAACAGACGGAACGACTCAACTGGGCGACTGAACTGGGCGATTGACTCACTCGGCCGATTGGACAAAGCGACTGACTCAATCGGTCGAATGAATGAGCGACTGGACTTCAGTCGTACGATTGAGATAATCGTGCGACTGAGACTGCAGAAATCGAAATTTTTCACACTTTTGACCTAAAACGTGTTTTGTGACACCCTTGATGGCTGTAAGTCGAAAAACACTGATTTTACAGAACATGCACACGTAAAGACTCGGTTTTGAGCAGAAAGATTGGATCTTTTCACGAAAAACGTGGACTTTAACGAAAACTTGATTGAATCAAACGAAGAATCAAGAGCCAAAGCTCTGATACCACTTGTTAGGACCGAGTACGTACGGAGTACTAACTGATTCTTCGTTATACCGGATCAAATAGTGCGGAATCCTATTTGATTGGTGATCCAATCAGGGAGAACGTAATCAAGATCAATCCTAACGATTAGAAAACGTTAAGAATGGACTAGGAATGATCTCAGACGTTCTATGAAGTTGGAATTGGCGAACTGGATGATCTGGGTCGACTAGGGTTATGAATATTCGAAGTGTTTTTTTTTTCCACGAATTAAGTGGTATTTATAGGTTACAGCTATCATTCGTACGACTGAGCCAGGCGACTGGCTCAGTCATGCGACTGAGTCATACGATTGGTTCATTCGGACGACTGAGTCAGTCTTATGACTCAATCGTACGATTGACTCAATCTCCTGGTTCAATCGTGTGACTGGCCCATTCGCATGTTCCAGTCGTGCGACTGAATCAGTTAACTTAGTTAAACACATTCTTGAACCTTTGATGGTTCAAACCTATGTCTAACAACTGTAAACCTATATAACATTGTCATATATGCATGTACTAATAGTTGATATGAGTAGATATAACATTCAATAACCAACAACCATATATAGAAGAGATTCTCATTATATTGATTAAACATTACATATGTGTTACAAGAAGAATTTCTATTACATTTAAGTTCACTAGACTAGAACTGGGGACATGTGTACCAACACCTACTCGCATGAAATTTCTCATCTTCCTCGAGCCTTAGGTAAAAGACCAGTACGTTCCAAACCTTCCACTTCCCCTGTACCTGATAGAGGACCTGACTGGCCTTGACTACCATACTCTCACGAGGAGATGGACTGTGACCAGATATTTGTGATATCTGAGCTCGATCCTCCACGCGACTAGGAGTACTACCCTACTTACATAGACCGTATGATCTATAGGGAGCGCGTACCAGCCCTAGGTACTACTAGACCTAAGACTAAGTCATCGACAACCCCTACGACACCTACTCTCCCTTCTCTTGATGTTCCCCTCGAGCGAGCTGTTGCAGCCTTAGCCGCTACACTAGACACTGATCGACGAGGCATTAGAGCACTCACTGATGAGAACTCTACCTTATGATACAACATGAAGCAGCTATGCTTGCAGGTGGAGACACTTCAGGAGAGACTGTCGATGTCTATTACTAGGCGTTATAATTCGACTACGTGATGGCACTTTTTGATCGTATGGACGAGCAGGATCATCATAACCTAGCGGCAGATGTGAGACTAACAGGAATGGAAGCACGGTCAACTGCACTCCAGATTGAGGATGACCCGGCTCCAGAGGAAGAACCAGAAGATGCACCAGCGGACGTATCCGATGATGATGACGGCTCTGTCATGTCCTACTAATGTCTGATGTTCTGCCTACCTTGGATTGATATTAAGACTTGGAGTCTTTGTAATTTGAGCACTCCAGCATTCATTTCATTTGATATCCATCATGTTTAAGCATACGTTATATTTGATTGTCTCCCTAGTGGTGGGAATCCAATTGGATTTTTCCGGCTGACTACGTTTGGCGTAGGACCAAATAGCAAGATATTATGACGACCACGTTCATTACGTCTCTGTATTTCCATTATAAGTAACAAGTGCAACTATAATCACCATGGGTCGTGCAAGAAGAACATTTGAGAGCGTTATGGGGAAATTTGACCATACCTTCAAGAACCGTCGTGTGAACATCCAGGCCAAGTCACCTCAGCCACAAGAGGCACTGAAAGGATGCTATGAGTACAGACAACTTGTGCATTTCAAGAGAAACTGTTCAAGGCTCAAGAAGATAGGAAACCGACGGAAATAGTAGTTCTACTTTAGCATTATCTCATTCGAGTGCTGATGGAAGTTTCATACCCAGTAACTTGAGTGGACTGCTAGAGGAAATTCTTACCAGCTTAAGTTCTAAAACCTACCATAGAAGTATAACCACCACCCATGTGCTTAGAAGTTGTAATCTAGGTTTGTCTAGACAGTCGTTTGATATAAATCTAATATCCTATTACCCATGGTATCTTCGATGTCATGGTTGAAATGGATTGACTATCCAAAAACCAAATAGAGATCATTGTGGAAATAAACTGATTAACTACCTCTTCCTAGTTATCGGATCCTTACGGTATAGGTGACAAGGTTGGTGTTGTGGTTGGCATCATCTCATGCGTGAAGACGCATAAATGTCTCAAGAAAAAGCATTTCGCTTTACTGACACTAGTTACTGAGAAGAAGGCGGATGAGAAGCGTGTTGAAGATATTCAGTTGTCAGAGGCTTTTAGAAGTATTTCCAAAGACTTACCTAGCCTTTCCTCCGAATAGGTAGGTAGAGTTCCAGATTGAGTTAGTACCTGGAGCAGCTCCGATCGCTCGGGTGCCGTTCCATATGGCATCAAATGAATTACAAGAGTTGTCTAAGCAATAGCAGGAATCGTTAGATAAGGAATTCATACATCCCCGCTCTTCACCCTGAGGAGCTCCAGTGCTTTTCGTGAAAAAGAAGGATGGAACTTTCAGAATATGTATTGACCATCGGGAACTAAACAACGTGATGATCAAGAACCGACATTCACTCCCGCGCATTGATGACCTGTTTGACCAGTTACGAGGATCAAGCTACTATTATAAGATTGATTTGAGCTCAGGATATAATCAACTAAGGGTTCGAGATGAAGACATTTCAAAGACTACGTTCAAAACTAGGTATGGCCACTACGAGTTTTTGGTTATGCCATTCGGGTTGACCAACGCGCCAGCGGTTTTCATGGACCTCATGAACCGAGTGTGCAAACCCTATTTGGACAAGTTCGTCATTGTCTTCATCGATGACATCCTTATTTATTCAAAGAATAAGGAAGAACACGAGGAGCACCTTAGACTGATTATGGAGCTGCTGAAACGAGAACAATTGTATGCTAAATTTTCAAAGTGTGACTTCTGGATATGAGAGGTCCAATTCTTGGGTCATGTGGTCAATGAGAATGGAATACATGTTGACCCGGCAAAAATAGAAGCCATCAAGAACTGGGCTACGCCTAAGACTCCAACTGAGTTACGACAGTTTCTTGGGTTGGCTGGCTATTATCGACAATTCATCAAAGGGTTTTCAAAGGTTGCTCAACCTCTCACCGCGTTAACTCATAAAGGCACTACGTACAATTGGGGTGACAAACAAGAATCCGTATTTCAGGTTCTGAAGCAGAAACTCTGTACGGCACCGATTCTATCCCTGCCTGAGGGAACAGACGATTTTGTAGTTTACTGTGATGCTTCTATTCAAGGTCTCGGTTGTGTGCTAATGCAACGCGAGAAGGTGATTGCTTATGCTTCCCGTCAATTGAAAGTTCACGAGAAAAACTACACAACACATGACTTAGAGTTAGGAGCCGTTGTGTTTGCACTCAAGATATGGAGACACTACTTGTACGGTACCAAGTGCACCATTTACACCGATCACAAGAGTCTCCAGCACATCTTTGAATAGAAGGAGCTGAACATGAGACAACGTCGTTGAGTCGAATTGTTGAACGACTACGATTATGCGATCAAGTATCATCCGGGCAAGGCAAATGTAGTAGCAGATGCCTTAAGTCAAAAGGAGACACCTAAGCTAAAGCTAGTTCGAGCATTGTAGCTCACCATTCATACTGGATTACCCGATCAAATATGTAAGGCCCAACTTGAGGCTTTGAAAGATGAGAACCTGAAAGCCAAATCACTACGAGGCATGGAGAAACAATTAGAGCTCAAACTTGACGAAATTCGTTACTTCATGGAACGAATATGGGTTCCTTTCTATGGAGACCTACGAGAGCTGGTAATGGATGAAGCTCACAAGTCACGATATTCTATTCATCCAGGCTTGGATAAGATGTATCAAGATTTGAAGACCCTACACTGGTGGCCAAACATGAAAGCTGATATTGCCACTTATGTAAGCAGATGTTTAACCTGTTCTAAGGTTAAGGTGGAATATCAAAGGCCATCCGGTTTGCTCCAACAACCGGAAGTTCCAGTATGGAAGTGGGAACAGATATCAATGAATTTCATCACAAAACTGCCTAGGACTCCCAGCGGATGCGATACCATTTGGGTGATCATGGATCACTTGATGAAATCCGCACATTTTGTGGCAATCCGGGAGACTGATCGAATGGAAAAGTTGACTCGTATCTACCTAAGGGAAATAGTCTCTCGGCACGGTGTGCCAATTTCCATTATCTCTGATCGTGACGCTCGATTTACTTCACACTTCTGGCAATCTTTACAACGATCATTAGGAACACGGTTAGATATGAGCACCGCATATCACCCTCAAATCGATGGCCAGAGTGAGCGTACGATCCAGACTTTGGAAGACATGTTGCGTGCCTACGTGATAGATTTTGGCAGCGGTTGGGAAACTCAATTACCGCTAGTTGAGTTTTCTTACAATAATCGCTATCACACATCGATCAAAGCTGCTCCATTTAAGGCACTGTATGGGCGTAAGTGCCGGTCACCTATTTGCTGGGCGGAAGTTGGAGAAAGTCAACTTACCGGTCCTGAACTTGTGCACGAGATGACCGAGAAGATCGTTCAGATCCGTAACCGTATGGGAGCAGCACGTGACCGACAAAAGAGTTACGCTGATAAGCGTCGCCGACCATTGGAATTTCAAATAGGTGACAAAGTACTTTTGAAAGTGTCACCTTGGAAGGGTGTGATTCTTTTCGGAAAACGTGAAAAACTAAACCCTAGATACGTGGGACCGTTTGAGATTATCAAACGGGTTGGTCCCGTAGCCTATTAGCTGAACCTACCCAAAGAACTTAGTGGAGTACACAATGTGTTCCATGTTTCAAACCTGAGGAAATGCCTTCCAGACAAGACTCTTATCGTTCCGTTAGACGAGATACATATGGACGAACAACTACGTTTCATCGAGGAACCGGTGGAAGTCATGGACCGAGAGGTCAAGACGCTCAAACATAGTCGTATCCCTATCGTCAAAGTCCGTTGGAACTCAAAGCGTGGACCAGAGTTTACTTAGGAACGCGAAGATCAGATGAAGAAGAAGTATCCACAACTGTTCCAGAATCAGGCATCTACTTCTTAAGATTCGCAGAAAACTCTATTCAACATACGTTACAGACCGCTGAGCCTCGTGTTCCCTGTTGAACCTCGTAACATAATGTTCTAATTTTCGGGACGAAAATTTCTTCAACAAGGGGATAATGTGACAGAATGTAACAACCTGTAATTTCTGGTGATTTTCCGTACGACCATTGACTTTGTTTAGCATAGTTATTAGTTATAGTTTCCCTACCTCTTAGAAAAATTTCGGGACGAAATTTCTTTAAGGAGGGAAGGCTGTGACAACCCTCAATTTCCGGATAATTTCTCTAGAAACCTTAGATCTTGATTCCTATGCTCAGTCTTGTTTTGGAATATATAGCACTAAATAAACTAATATAAAGATTGATTAGAGTCCTACGTGTGCTTACGTTTCTATTTCATGCGTGTTCGACTATGAAAACCCGAGTCCTGCGAACGTCTGAAATAAACGCCACTACGAACCGACCGGAAAATAAATATTAACGTCATAGGTAGAAATGAGAATTTGGCCTAATTTAATATTAGTGTTATTATGTGAGGAAACTACTATCGTAATGAGAAAACCCGATAACAGCATCTACGCGCCTTAGTGCGACGAGATGGCTCAATCTAACGAATAAACAATAAAATGCACAAGTGGACGATAAAACCAAGATATGGGGCATGTAAATAGTCGTTTTGGACTAGAATTTCGCAAGGAATTAGAATTTAACATGTTCGGGTTTTGAAAGTCGGTTCGAGACGGGAGAAAAATAAAAATGACCGTCGACTAACCCCCCTCCTACGGCCCACCCCCCTCCTCCATCCCTTCCCCTTATAAATACTCCCCCTCCCCTCTCATTTCATTCTTCCCCACTTTCAAATAATTCAACTCTCAAACTCTCCTCTTCCCCCCCCCCCTCTCACGACTGAACACACACACACACTCTCCATTTTTGCCTTTCAAACTCCAAGCTTGGAAGAATCGAAGAACCGGAGATAACCATACGAGATCCGGATAAACCGAACAAGTTGGCGAAACCAAGCACTCGTTGGAGCCCCACTTGCATGCACCCGAAGCATCTAACACCATCCCACTTTTGTGCACTTCCCTAGCTTGTCTAGTGGTAAAAATCATAACTTTATCTTTTATTTTATGTCGTTTTGGAAAGATTCGCATAGCTCACCCGATATTGGAAGTTCTCTTGAAAAACATATGTTTTATAAAACTATGGATAAGGGTACTTGTTTTTCATCCAAAAATCAGTAGATCTATGATATATAAGAGTTATTATATGAGTTTTGTTGATAAAACTTTAGATCTAACCATTTGCATGAAAGTTTTGTAAACTTGAATCTGTCAACAGCTTTGAGCTGAAAAACTATGTCGACTTTAAAAGGGTGTAACTCCCTCAAAACTTAATGAATCTAATCAAGTTTTTGGTCTAAAATCAAGTATTTTGGTCTAAAATCAAAACTTTAGATCTTACCATTTGCATGAAAGTTTTGTAAACTTGAATCTGTCAACAGCTTTGAGCTGAAAAACTATGTCGACTTTAAAAGGGTGTAACTCCCTCAAAACTTAATGAATCTAATCACTTTTTTGGTCTAAAATCAATTATTTTGAGTTAGCTTTCAGATCCAAGTGGTTTCATAATTTTTCATCAAGATTTTCTATGTCAAAAGATTTTTACAAGACAGAAGGTCGAATATGACTTTTCTGACAGAAATGTTAGGTCTACATCATGATATCATAACTTGTTCAAAAATGATCATTTTGATATGATTCTTTTTCCAAATGTTAGAATTTCGAGTTAGCTTCGAAATTCCTACTAACTCAGGCCAAGATGATGATTGTTGAACACTCAACTAATTGTTTTCCCTAGGTAACTCTAGTAAGGTGACTGTTCTGGACATTTTTTGGAAAAATAATTATTTGATAGACCTAAACTATTTATAAATTATGTTATTTACTTTTATATAAATCTAAGACAAGTGTGAAATTGTAATAAAAATCTTATAAATTATTAAGCTCATTTGATAATTTAAATACTAGGCTACTTATGCGGTTTTCGAAGAGAATACGGGTTGTATTTCAAAACCCTGTTCTAACTTTGCGTATATATATATATAGTTGAGTTAAGTATATATATATATTATATTTTAATCACCAACGGGTCATCGAGTTAAGTGTTTTTCAAAAGGAAATGTCTTCCAATCGAGTCTAGTAAGTTGGGTGAACAACTTGCGGATTAGACGTACGTTTAATTAAACCAAAAAGTACCTATTGTTTTTGGACGCGTTTGAATTTCGTTGTCGTGTTTGATTTATTTACTAGAAGTTACGTTGCTGATCTCAGGTGAGTTTTCACGGCCCCATTTTACATTCTTTCCTTTTCGGGGGAGAAAACATGCAAATACAATTTTTGTTATGGTTGCCAGTATTATTGATATCGTCTGTTATGTTAGTGGAGACACATTTGAAAGTCCTTACAGTATCGAACCGTTAGCTTGATTGGAGGTCGAACGGGTGCAAAATTGACCTAACGATTGTCACAGTCTGTGATAGACGTGGTGGAAAGGCACTAAACACACACAGTCAGCTTCGGTTTGAAACACTAAGTAACTTGTTTATAGGCTAGCTACCTATCGATATGCTTTATATACTAAACCATATGAAATGCTTTCTGACACATTTCTTGTTGATTAAACCTGTGGATTCACCAACTTTATGTTGACACACTTTAGCATGTTTTCTCGGGTCACAGGAACACACAAGGATAAGAATTCAGCTAGGGATGCATTCATGGCATAAATCACAACTCAATCGTTTTATTTTGTTAAACATTATTGACATTTATGGTTTAAACGCATGTTGATACAATTTACTGTTTATTTCCATTTTTAAACGCTTCCGCAAGTTTGAAACATTGATGATTGATCTCAAGACTGATTTCTAAATGTGATGTTTTGTAATTAGCATGTCTGGTGTAACTGGTGCTATCTGAGATCCTAGTGGTCACACGCCTGACGGGTAAAACCCCGTTAGCGGTTTTTGAGGGTGTGACACATAGGTGCTCATCCGCATTGGTCCATTCACATGATGTTCAATCGCATGGAGGCCATGCGACTGAAGGGTGTCCATACGCCCGAATGGGGCTGTTGCACCAGAAGAGAAGTGTGGTTTAACTTCTGACTTTCGAGGGAAAGTGCAGATGTAGGTTTTGATGTAAAGGTTCACGTAAGAGCATGTAAGATGACGATTGAGACTTTAGTGAGCATGTTGGGCGCGATGATGATGTTGCATGTTTATGTAGGATGTATGCTATGTATGATGCTGCCTTGTATGATGATGGTGATTGTGCATGTTAATGTTCCTTGTTATGATGTATGTTTAACTTTCTGTGGCTTTGCGTTGAATGTTAATGAATGTTAATGAAAGTATTATATAACGTAAAGTGAAAGGTAATGAAAAGAGGAACGTAATGAATGAGTGCATGCATTAATGAATGAACGAACGAACGAAAGGCTTGCAAGCATATGTATGAGGTGAGCGACTCTGTGTCGCAACAGACTCGAAAGGGGTCCTTATCGCATACTCCGGTACTGTGTCAGTCTTCGGACATGAGTCGGGGGTTTGTGTATAGGCCCAGGCATAGTATCAGTCTTCGGACATGAGTCGGGGGTATTGCATGAGACAGGATCTAGTTGAATGGGTAGAGGATCGTGTGCTCTGGTACTGTGTCAGTCTTTCGGACATGAGTCAGGGGTTTGTTTACAGGCCCCGGCACAGTATCAGTCTTCAGACATGAGTTGGGAGTAGTGCGTAAGAATGAGATGAGATGTATGAGAAACGAATCGCATGCTCCGATACTATGTCAGTATTCGGACATGAGTCGGGGGTTTATTTACAGGCCCCGGCACAGTATCAGTCTTCAGACATGAGTCGGGAGTAATGCGTGAGAATGAGATGAGATGTATGAGAAACGAATCGCGTGCTCCGGTACTGTGTCAGTCTTCGGACATGAGTCGGGGGTTTGTTACAGGCCCCGGTACAGTATCAGTCTTTGGACATGAGTCGGGAGTATTGCGTGAGTTGATAAATGAGAAAAGAAATGATGGAGAGAACGAATATATGAAATGAACGTTAACAAAATATAGTAATAAAGAACGAGACAGGATCCGTGTCATTCGACCTCAGTAATCATGGCTGAGTGCCATGAAGAGGGTAAAGTCTGACAGGATCTAGAAAGAAGTGAAAGATAATGGTGTACGTTGAACGAACGAAAGTTAACAAACGTGATAGAAGATGATAATTATATTATCTGTATGTACGTATAATGTTTGATCATGTACGAAAGTATAGTATGATTTGAAAGAAAGTAAAGAACAGTTTTAACGAAAGAAATGTATGTTTTAATATAAAACTAGAACTCACTCAGCAACGCTGACTTTGATGTGTTTCCAGTTGGCAGGTATGTTGCTGAGGATGGCATGGGGTGACTACTCAGTTCCTTCGGGATGGCATCCATTGTCATAATGCTTTTATAATGAAATGAAAAATGATATTATGTAATGAACTATGGTAGTATTTTGTAAGAGCATTTTATTAAAATGAAAAGGATGTTTTTGGTGTTTCCGTTGTAACTTTTTTATAAAGAACGATAAAGAATTATGTTTGAGTGCGATGAATGACCAGCTGTGAGGTGCCCGGGAACGGGGCCTTACAAGGACACGCACGTTAAACCGTCAGGCTCGCTTACTTGAGAATTTTATCCTAAGTTTGTTCATCAACGCCATCTTTTTTTAGGTGAATAATTTCATACCCGTTTTCTCTTCTATACTTTGGGGGTAGCAAGCATACTTACTTAAACGAAAATGATTTAACACTTAGATCCTCAAACCACAAGCTCTAGTTATATGTTGCTAAGAATAATTATCTAATTGTATGTTATATACCTCATATGATTAATTGCTAAATATTTATTGCTTTTAATTAGTTATCTTCATCCTCATCCTTAATAAGTATGATCATACGCTCCTCCTTGTAATATGGTAGTTATATCTATTAGAAAAGAGCCTCATTTATTTATGATTTATATATACCGCAATTGTCACTTTTATTTACGGTTTCACATATTTAAGTTGTGGATTTCACCTTATATTATATTATAAAGTCATGGAATTTCTCACCAACATACATGTTGACAAAATAATTTTATGCAATGCTACAGGTTTGATTGTCGGTTGATTGAAGATTTAAAGACGTTATTATATTTTGGACTGTTAGGTTATTAGTTAAGAACTATTTATTTTCTTGTATTTGTAAGAACATGTTGTGAAATGAATGAGTTGATTAAATATTGTCACTTTAATAGTGTCGTGTGCATTTGAATAATCATAGTCGCGCCCCGGCATGTTCCGCCGCTTTGGTCGGGGTGTGACAATTTTGGCTAGTTTCAAGGATTACAACAAGTTAGAATCATCAAATACAAGCCATTACATGTTTAAAGGCTAGATTTTTTGCAAGTTTTCATGGTTTTTCACTTTGGCCGAAACCCTAGTTCGATATGAGGATTTAGAGGCCGATTCTTGATTGTTTGATGATGTTATGTTGTTAGTTAGGTTAGATTGATGTTGGTTTACGTTGATTATGCAAGAAAACTATGTTTTTGATGCATTATTCATAGGTTGCTAAGAATAGTAATTTTATTTTGCATGAAATGTTGATTTGATGATGAACTGGTGTTATGGATATGTTTATGATGATGATTAGGTGCTAGATTATTGTTATGAACATTGGGAATTCAAGAATGCACGTTGTAGTTCATACATTACTAAAGATAGTAACTTTTTGGGTATGAAAGTTGATGAATCATGTTAATTAGATATTGATCATGTCTAGATATTGTTATGAACTTGAATGGGTATGTAAATGATAAATTCATAAATGTAAAGTGAGTTTGATGAATTTGTGATGTACTTTCCCAAAAGGGAAACTTTAATTATGCAAAACCTTGAATATGATGATTTGAGTATGTTAGGAACATTAGGATCATGCTAGTATGTTCATGGATGATTTCTAATGTGATAGAATGTATTGGTTGGGTTGAATGAAAGTTGATTTGGTTAGTTATCTGTTTGACCTGTTTATAGGAATTCATGGTTATGGATTATAAGGGCATGTTAGGACTATTGTTAGTTGATGGTTGATTATGATTGAACATGTTGGATGTTATGGGTTATGTTAATTGGTATGTTGATGATCATCATACACGCGTGCGAATCTGAGGCCCCTATTTAGTAGGATTGGCAGGGTTTAGTGTGTGAAGTTATGAGTGGCTTCACATGGCATGGGGGTGTGTGATTTGATCCTCGTATGATGTATTGGTTGTGTTATAGTATACTGAGCATGATAATTGTTGAGATTCGCATGACTTGTATGATATTTGGTAATATGATGATCTAGGTAGTACTTATGGGTAATGAAGTGTCATATGTGATCAGTCTGTATGTTAATCATGTATGAAGTACTGTTATGATTGTTTAAATGAAAACTTCACCTATAATGTCACCAACGGGTCAAACGGGTCAACTGGGATAAATGTGTCGTGTTTTTCTAAAACATGGAGTCCTTTGGTTGTAGAGCATTTAGGGTTTCGTTATGATTTTGTATACACAGTACTCGTGTGTTCTAGGTAACCTCTAAACGTTATCTTTCCACTCTTTCTTGTCAAGTTAAGCTTTACGTATTTTTTACGCGCATCAGGTGAGTTCATGCCCCACTCTTTTTACATACTCTCTTTTAGGGGAGATAGCATACTGGTTTACAAACACTATGATTATATGAGTTGTGTATAGTCTTAATATAGTGTTGATTACCATGGAAAGTCCTCACACTTTCGGTTTGTTAATAATTACTTAATGAAAAATTTTGGGTAGTACTACTGGGTTTGACGAGCCCCACCTGTGGACTCGAGGTCAAACGGGAGCAATTTTGTCCTAATGAACATTGTCACGACCTGGTAAATCGTGGCAGAGGCAATAAACGTAACACAGTCAGTTTCAAACGCGAAATCACTATGATTATTATTAATTGTGTATATACTAACTATTTATTACAATATACTTCTCATGTTTTGCAAATGTTATTGGTTTATGTATAAATGCCAACTCTTGAACTCACCAACCGTTATGTTGACTTGTTTAGTATGCTATTCTCAGGTTAAAGTTGCCAATTTCCTAGGAGCACGTTGCACGGGTCAGCATCATGACGTTGTCACCATGTTATGAAATAGTGTTTTGACTATGTTTGTTAAACAATTATGTTTTAGTCTGCACAACAATTGGGCGCGTGTGTTTGCGCATTTAAACTCATGTTACACTGTTTTGGATTTTCTAGTCTCTTTAACGCTTCCACAGTATTTAAAGTAAATCTATTATTTGAATGTTAGTCCATATAGAGTCGTTCTTGATAACTAATGACTGAGATCCTGGTATGTCACGCGCCTCGCGGTAAAACCCCGCACGCGGATTTTGAGGGTGTGACATACATGCTTCTTTCCAATCCAGGTACTGGGTCTATACGTTTGAAAGGTTCATAAACTGCAAACCTCATTCTTTTAGCGGTTCTGTCGGAGCTGTTGGTCTGCTTCATTGGATCAACAAGGTTGTGTCGGTATTCGCAATGTGCAACTACTCGCTAGCAAATCACGTCACGTACGCATCCGACACACTCGAAGGTACACTCTTACTTGGTGGAATTCTCAAGTACAAACCTTGGTTCTAGAAACAACAAACAACCTACCTTGAGATGATTTTAAAACACTTCTGATGGAAGAGTATTGCTCTATAAATAAGGTGAAGAATCTGGAATCTTAAAATGGTTGTGACACCTCACAATATCAAGCAAAGAACATTGTGGGTTACTGTCACATTAGTGTGACAGTTTAGATGATACAGATGGATTTAATGAACAAAGTTTTAGAAACATTCAAGATATTCCCAAATCAGAAAAGAAACCTAAGATTCTTCTTGTTGAAGATCATGTGGTGAATGTGATGGTGTGTAGCATCTGTCACCAATAGACCATCAAATCGGCATTAAGCTCGTTAACTCATCGTGTGTATTAACGATCCTCACGTATGTTTATAGTCTATTTATCGTGAATTATCATCATGTACTCGTTCCGTGTATATTAACTACTCTTACTTGCTTATTATTTCCATTTTAGTTGAATTTCCCGTACACACGTTTGTGTTAATAATAATAATAATAACAATAATAATAATAATAATAATAATAATAATAATAATAATAATAATAATAATAATAATAAAAATAATAATAAGTCCAGGGGGTGTTTTGATATTTATGAAACTTAAAAAGAAGTTAACAACACAAAATAACAAATATTAAAACCACAGGGACCATTTATGTAACTTTTAAACTTTCAAAACCAACCCCGCCCACCCACGTTTTTCCGGCGCCGGCTCCGGCCAAATTCCGGCGAGACTCCAGCAAGGCTAAAACACCAAAAATTACTCGATTTTAAACCCTAAAACCGGTTCCAATGCATTCGCAGGAGAGATTCGAACCCAATGCATACCTAAAACGCGTTAAACATCGAATTACAGCTCACCACTTTGGATCCAACTTTATTATTCGACCGTTCAACGGTTAATTCACCCACTAAAACACTGATATAATCAAATCTAATCGAACACACTCGAACTTTATCAGCCTATAAATCAAATGTAACCCGTAATTCTAATCAGAAACATATAAACAAGCAGATTCGATCATCATCTCTGTTTTAACCTGCAACCTATACTAACACCACTCTCCGAGCCTTCTAAACCCAAATTAGCAGAGGGTTTTTGATCATTATCACCCTTTGAAACTTCCTGTGCAATCAATTTGGTTAACATCATCATTTGGGCATCGAACCAGTGATACCTCATTCGCGACCTGTTCGTGTGCACATCTCTATGGAAATCGCTCGAAAACAGGTAATTAAACACATACACACACTCGGTTTAACATGGGGAAACAAAGCCCCATGAATGTAACCGTATACATAATCGAATTCAAGTTCAATTTCGGGTAAATCAAATTAGGGTTCATATGAATTTTGGGGTAATGGGTAAGGTCGGCTTAAAAACAAATGGAACCGAGGTATGTCGCAGCTGCGGCCTTTGGTTCACTGGTTCCTGCGCTCCATGTCCAACAGGAGGTCCCGGGTTTGAACCCGGGCACCTGCAATTATTTTTTTAAAAGCTTTTTGAGCTTCTAAAAATTATACAAAAATTCCTAAAAATTATAAAATAAATTTTATAAACTTCCTTTATTTTAAATCTCACAAAATGATTTTCTGTAAATTTATTTTATTTAAAAACCTTAAAAATCTTTATAAAATGTTATTTATAAATAATATAAATAATTAATTTTATAAAAATAGACATTAAATCGTGTTTAGTTATGAAATAATCACGAGAATCATAGAAATTACATAACATATAATTTCATAAATTATTTACGAATATAATTATAAGTTATTTCTTATAAAATATAGTTAAATTAATGAAACTTAAATATATAAATCACTAAATTTATAATTCCACTCAAATAAATATAACTAATCGTGGGCGTCAAACCGAACCGACTCGAATTCAATCAAACGTATCTATTCGCACTGAATATGTTTTAAAGGCTTAGTTATAATCAATAATAGGTATTGATCGTATTTGATCGCGCATTGCTATATTCTGTGAAGTCTTTGTGCATTACATCAATTCAAGGTGAGTTTCGTGGCCCCTTTTTATGCTTATACAAGTTTTCAATGTTTTCAATCAATGGGGGAAAAGTATGCTCCCCCGTTTTCAATGCTGTACATTCTATATTCTATACTTGGAATCAACGTGATACTGTTTTGCATGCATACATGGTGTTATTCTATGGATTCTTACAACCATTAATTCCCGGGTTTGGGAACCAACGGTTAGGTATTGGTAGTACTACTGGGTTGACACCCCCACCCTTCGACGATTGGTTAACTTGCGAGTTACCAACACAGCTGCCAGCAATCAGACCAAGGGTGAATATATTCCGGCTAATTTATATGCATAACGTCATTAGGTTTGGTTGTCTAAAACACATGTTATGTGGTTTGTGCTTGCAGTATGATTCCACATCAAACTCTATACAGCATCAATTACATGTTTTCAATTTAAACCTGCGGAACTCACCAACATTATGTGTTGACATTTTTTAGCATATCTTTTCAGGTGAACATAATCAAAGAGGATAGCTAGAGCTGATGTCTTAGCAGAGACCCTCAGGATTTCAATAGATTTGCATTAGTATTGTTTGTCATTTGTATTCATATTTGAACACTGTGTATCTTGGATTGTAGAATCAATAAGACTATGATAGTCGTGGAACTGACTAACCACGACACAAGTCACCATTGTGTCGGGCGACGTCATGACACGAGGATTTTTCATATATTATGTCTCTGTAATTATACCAAGTGTTATGACGATCCCGTCCGTCGCATCCTCGTGTTTCCGCTCTAAGCGAGGGTGTGACAGATTGGTATCAGATCCTTGGTTATAGAGAATTAGGTGGAGAATTCGACCTAGACTATAACCTAAGAACCTTCATATAGAATGCATGCTAGGGATTGTGTGTATTTGATTTTACCTAAATGTCTTTCATGATTTGTGTGACACATAGACACCTGTATTCTGGATTTCCTGGCAAAAAGGCCTTCGGGCTAAGGCAAGCGTATTCGTATAAATCTCATTTCGAGACCAGTTACGCTACCTGGGGATTTCTGGGATGAGTGATAAACTATGCTCAATACACAAATCTATAAGGCAAATGGGTCAAGTATATCTATGAATTTAATATACAAGTATGTTCCTACATACTTGACTTTATACATATACACGTGTTATCTGAACATCCCGAGGAAGACATTATTACTCTTAGTCTTTCTCCATGGGATACTTTGATACTAGAACTTTACGCTTGTATGCGTACAACATCATATTATTATTAGGGAATTCGGTGATCATGCATAGCGTCGATCTCGGATATTAAATCCGACCCTATCATGATTATGACTGACATCCTGAAAGTATGACGGATATGCAGTTATCATTAGACTTAATGTGCTTATATGTTTACTTGCTATTACATGCTACTATTGGAATACTGGCTCATGGACATGAGGACATTACATTATTTGTGCTTGATGAATCTAGATAATACTATGATGCTAACTTGAGGTAATTGAAGCTAAGGGTGATCATGCAAGGTAAATTACCATTACGGGTGCACACGTAATTGCAATTCACCATGCATAAGAAGTCTGGCTAATCTTACCATGAGGTAACGATCATGAGTATCACAAGTTTCTATTCTATACCCTAGGGTGCTAGGGTCATAATTCTAGTAAGTCCTTGTTGAAGGCAGTCAAACATTATAAGTCCTTGTTGAAGGCAATCAAACATTATAAGTCCTTATTGAAGGCAATCAAACATTATCAACATTTACTCAAGTCCTGTCCTACTTAGAGCCTTCATGGTATTTCCAATCACGATATTGACCTTATGAGACATTCCTTCACTTAGCGTTTCAGTAACTACTGATTAATGCTTAGAATGAAAGTGGAATACTTGAATGTAGAGGAGTAATGATACTCTCTACCCATACAGAATGATATTCTTTGAGTAGGTGCTAAGGAAAATTAAAATGTTATATAACTAGTTTAAGTATTATTCAAGGTATATCGTGGATGTGGTGGGAACGCTGCGGGGAACCCTATATATAAACATCACCGGTATACTAAGAATGTGCTTAATCTGGGCTACATAATGATTTTGATGGACCGAAGCATAGGTTATAGAAACTTGATAAGCGAAATCATGCGGTGACTAAAGTTTCCATCTTTCTGTAGTTAGAAGATGGCGCCTAAAAGAGTCACACGCAAAACCAACCAAGAAGCTGAAGTCCCACAATAGGAGAAGGGGTAGACCATCAAGAACTGGTGGTGCTCCAGCCGACAATAATCAGGAAACTGGCAATCCTGATATAGCTGCTATGATTGCTCAGCAGCTAGCTGCATTGGTTCCTACCATTGTGACACAAGTAAGCGACACCCTGCTGAATCATCCTCTCCACGGGGATCATAACACCAATGGCCAACATAACCAAGGGGTAGTGGATGATACTGGCATTGGTAGAACAAATGGAAACGAAACTGGTGTCAACCATACTAAACGGGGATGCTCATTTAAAGAATTTGTGGCTTGCAAACCCCACGAATTCGATGGGAAAGGCGGAGCGATAGCCTTGACCAGATGGATCGAGAAGATGGAGGCAGTAATCGACATTAGTGAATGCCTCGATAGTCAACGGATCAAATATGCCACCTGCTAACTACAAGGCAAGGCATTAACCTGGTGGAACACCCAGGTTCAAGCTAGAGGAAGGGAGTCTGCAATGCAGATGACCTGGGATGAATTTAAGGCATTGATTTCTGAGGAATACTGTCCTCTCAATGAAATGCAAAAACTCGAACAAGAATTCTGGAATCACGCAATGGTGGGAGCTGGGCACGCAGCGTACACTGATCGATTTCATGAATTGGCAAGATTGGTTCCGCATTTAGTCACACCGGAATCCAAGAGAATCGAGAGGTATATTTGGGGACTTGCGCCTCAAATCCAAGCACTGGTGACAGCAGCTGCTCCTCCTATAATCCAGAGCGCAATTTTGAAGGCTGGCGCTCTTACTGACGAATGGTGAGAACCGGATTGCTGGGGAAGGGAACCGAGAAGAGAAAGGAGTTCGGGTCTAACACTGGAAGATCCGATAAAAAGGCTAAAACAGCCTGAAGTTTTGTGGCTGTAACCCAAGAAAAGAAGGATTACACAGGATCGCACCCCAAGTGCAACAAGTGTAACTATCACCATTTCCCAGCAAGGCCATGTCAGGAATGCACAAACTGTAGGCGCTTGGGTCACTGGGCGAAGGATTGTAGGATTGCGCCAAACCTGGTAGCGCCTATCAATGCGGTTAACCCCGCCGGGAATGCCAGGGCATGCTATGAATGCGGAGGTCTCGATCACTTCCGAAAAAAGTGCCCCCGACTAAACAGAGCACCCGGTCAACAAAGCAATAACCAGCAGCAATTGCTGGCTATAGCTGGTAATCCGGCCCAGGGAAATCAAAGAAATGCTGCAAGAGGACGTGCCTTCGTCATTGGAGCCAATGATGCCCGTCAGGATCCCAATGTCGTCACGGGTACATATCTTCTCAATGACTACTTCGCCTCTATATTGTTTGATACAGGAGCAGACAATAGCTTAATATCTTCTGATTTTACACGCATGCTTGACTTGAATCCTAGTAGGCTAGAAACTAGCTTTTCCGTAGAAATGGCCAATGGTAGATTCGTACAAGCTGATAAAATCATTAGACAATGCTCCATAATATTAGAGGACCATGCCTTCGACATAGATTTAATACCTTTCGAACTAGGGAGCTTCGACGTGATTGTGGGAATGGATTGGTTGTCGAAGCACGGAGCCGAGATTGGTTGTCGAAGCACGGAGCCGAGATCATTTGTCGGGAGAAAGTAGTACGAATCCCCATGCCAGATGGGGAGGTACTCAAGATTCAAGGAGAACGACCAGGAAGAACTCTGAAGCTTATTTCCTGCATGAAGACGCGTCGATGTCTACGGAAGCAGTGCTACGCACTCCTGGCTCATGTTGTAGAAAAGAAGGAAGAAGGCATCAAGTTGGCAGATATTCCGGTGGTACGAGATTATCCGGATGTATTTCCTGATGATTTGTCGGGTTTACCTCCTCTACGACAGGTAGAATTTCGTATCGAATTGGTTCCTGGAGCTACGCCAGTAGCAAAAGCACCATATCGATTAGCACCATCTGAGATGCAAGAATTATCCAGCCAACTACAAGAGCTATTAGAGAAGGAATTCATTCGGCCGAGTCATTCACCATGGGGAGCACCGGTTCTATTTGTCAAGAAGAAAGACGGGTCATTTCGTATGTGTATCGATTATGTGAGTTGAACAAGTTGACTGTGAAAAATCGATACCCTCTTCCCAGAATTGATGATTTGTTTGATCAATCACAAGGAGCTTCGTATTTCTCCAAGATTGATCTTCGTTCTGGATATCATCAACTAAGAGTTTTTGAGGATGACATACCCAAAACAGCATTCAGGACTCGTTACAGACACTATGAGTTCTTAGTCATGCCGTTCGGGCTGACTAATGCACCAGCTGTGTTCATGGATTTGATGAATCGAGTGTGCAAACCATACTTAGATAAGTTCGTAATCGTGTTCATAGACGATATACTTATCTATTCTCGTTCAAAAGAGGACCACGAGAAACACCTTCGAGCAATTCTAGAATTGTTGCGGGAAGAGAAGCTTTTCGCCAAATTCTCGAAGTATGAATTCTGGCTTCAAGAAGTGAAGTTCTTGGGCCATGTGGTTAATAAAGATGGAATCCATATAGACCCCAGCAAGATTGAAGCGGTGAAGAAATGGGATACACCCCAAACACCATCAGAAATCCGACAATTCTTAGGATTGGCCGGATATTATCGAAGGTTTATTGCGAATTTTTCAAAAATCGCACAACCGTTGACCATGCTAACCCAGAAGGATAAGAAGTTTGATTGGGGAAATGCACAAGAACAAGCTTTCCAAACGTTAAAGGAAAAGCTGTGCAATGCTCCAATACTGTCCCTTCCGGACGGAACTGATGACTTCGTGGTATATTGCGATGCTTCGCATCAAGGATTGGGATGTGTGTTAATGCAGAGAGATAAGGTGATTGCATACGCCACACGACAACTAAAAGTGCATGAAAAGAACTACACGACTCATGATTTGGAGTTAGGCGCTGTAGTTTTTGCACTTAAGATATGGAGGCACTATCTGTATGGAACCAAATGCATCATCTATACCGATCATAAGAGCCTTCAACACATCCTGAATCAGAAAGAGCTCAACATGCGACAACGACGATGGGTAAAACTACTTAGTGACTACGATTGCGAAATCCGGTATCATCCGGGGAAAGCAAATGTGGTGGTTGATGCCCTCAGTCGTAAAGAACGCGTAAAACCACTACGTGTTAGAGCTTTAGGATTGACTATCCAAACGAACTTGAAAGCTCAAATTCAAAGTGCGCAAAGTGAGGCTCTAAAAGAAGAAAACCTTGCGGGAGAAGAATTCCGAGGGTTGGATAAACAAATGAATCGCAAGGATGACGGCGTATATTACTTCATTGATCGCATATGGGTCCCCAAATGGGGAGATGTACGCACACTAGTCTTGAATGAAGCACACAAGACTCGACATTCTGTTCATCCCGGTGCAGACAAGATGTACCACGATCTGAAGGATCTGTACTGGTGGCCGGGTATGAAGAAAGATATTGCTCTATATGTGAGCAAATGCTTGACGTGTTCAAAGGTTAAAGCTGAACACCAAAAGCCATCGGGATTATTGCAACAACCTGAAATTCCCGAGTGGAAATGGGAGAACATCACTATGGATTTCATCACCAAACTCCCGAGAACGCCAAGCGGGCACGACTCGATATGGGTCGTAGTGGATCGACTGACTAAATCCGCTCATTTCTTGCCTATCCGAGAAGACTATAAAATGGATAAGCTGGCAAGATTGTACATCAAAGAGGTCGTGACACGGCACGGAGTGCCGGTGTCAATCATATCCGATCGAGACAGTTGATTTACTTCACGCTTTTGGCAGACGTTGCAGAAAGCGATGGGCACTCGACTAGATATGAGTACAGCCTATGACCCCCAGACAGACAGCCAAAGTGAACGCACAATACAGACGCTTGAGGACATGCTACGGGCATGTGTCATTGATTTTGGTGGCAGTCGGGATACTCATCTACCGTTGATCGAGTTTTCCTACAATAACAGCTACCATACTAGTATTGGGTGTGCACCATTCGAAGCGCTGTATGGCCGAAAATGTAGATCACATGTATGTTGGGCTGAGATTGGCGAGAGTCAGTTAACAGGACCCGAAATCATTCAAGAAACAACCATCTTTCTAATCAAAGACAGACTTAAAGCTGCTCGAGATCGCCAAAAGAGCTATGCCGATAACCGTCGGAAGCCGTTAGAGTTTAACGTTGGTGATCGAGTGTTACTTAAGGTCTCTCCTTGGAAAGGGATCGTTCGATTTGGAAAGAAGGGGAAGTTAGCCCCGAGATATATTGGATCATTTGAGATCACAGAGAGGATCGGTCCAGTGGCATATCGATTAAGGTTGCCACAAGAGCTTGGCATTGTACATGATACTTTCCATGTATCAAACCTCAAGAAGTGTTTAGCTGACGAATCACTTCACGTGCCTATTGAGGATATCAAGATTTATCAAAGTCTCCATTTTGTGGAGGAACCTATTGAGATCATGGACCGAAAGGTCAAGAAGTTGAGACGCAGTAAGATACCTATTGTTCGTGTGAGATGGAATTCCAAACGAGGTCCAGAGTTTACATGGGAAAGAGAGGATCAGATGAGACTCAAATAACCACATCTGTTCGAGGATGACACTTTAGGACCTAGCACCAGTTGAATTTCGGGACGAAATTCCCTCAACTGGGGGATACTGTGACACCTCACAATATCAAGCAAAGAACATTGTGGGTTACTGTCACATTAGTGTGACAGTTCAGATGATACAGATGGATTTAATGAACAAAGTTTTAGAAACATTCAAGATATTCCCAAATCAGAAAGGAAACCTAAGATTCTTCTTGTTGAAGATCATGTGGTGAATGTGATGGTGTGTAGCATCTGTCACCAATAGACCGTCAAATCGGCATTAAGCTCGTTAACTCATCGTGTGTATTAACGATCCTCACGTATGTTTATAGTCTATTTATCGTGAATTATCATCGTGTACTCGTTCCGTGTGTATTAACTACTCTTACTTGCTTATTATTTCCGTTTTAGTTGAATTTCCCGTACACACGTTTGTGTTAATAATAATAATAATAACAATAATAATAATAATAATAATAATAATAATAATAATATAATAATAATAATAAGTCCAGGGGGTGTTTTGATATTTATGAAACTTAAAAGAAGTTAACAACATAAATAACAAATATTAAAACCACAGGGACCATTTATGTAACTTTTAAACTTTCAAAACCAACCCCGCCCACCCACGTTTTTCCGGCGCCGGCTCCGGCCAAATTCCGGCGAGACTCCGGCAAGGCCAAAACACCAAAAATTACTCGATTTTAAACCCTAAAACCGGTTCCAATGCATTCGCAGGAGAGATTCGAACCCAATGCATACCTAAAACGCGTTAAACATCGAATTACAGCTCACCACTTTGGATCCAACTTTATTATTCGACTGTTCAATGGTTAATTCACCCACTAAAACACTGATATAATCAAATCTAATCGAACACACTCGAACTTTATCAGCCTATAAATCAAATGTAACCTGTAATTCTAATCACAAACATATAAACAAGCAGATTTGATCATCATCTCTGTTTTGACATGCAACCTATACTAACACCACTCTCCGAGCCTTCTAAACCCAAATTAGCAGAGGGTTTTTGATCATTATCACCCTTTGAAACTTCTTGTGCAATCAATTTGGTTAACATCATCATTTGGGCATCGAACCAGTGATACCTCATTCGCGACCTGTTCGTGTGCACATCTCTATCGAAATCGCTTGAAAACAGGTAATTAAACACATACACACACTCAGTTTAACATGGGGAAACAAAGCCTCATGAATGTAACCGTATACATAATCGAATTCAAGTTCAATTTCGGGTAAATCAAATTAGGGTTCATATGAATTTGGGGGTAATGGGTTAGGTAGGCTTAAAAACAAATGGAACCGAGGTATGTCGCGGCTGCGGCCTTTGGTTCACTGGTTCCTGCGCTCCATGTCCAACAGGAGGTCCCGGGTTCGAACCCGGGCACCTGCAATTATTTTTTTAAAAGCTTTTTAAGCTTCTAAAAATTATACAAAATTCCTAAAATTATAAAATAAATTTTATAAACTTCTTTTATTTTAAATCTCACAAAATGATTTTCTGTAAATTTATTTTATTTAAAAACCTTAAAATCTTTATAAAATATATTTATAAATAATATAAATAATTAATTTTTATAAAAATAGACATTAAATCGTGTTTAGTTATGAAATAATCACGAGAATCATAGAAATTACACAACATATAATTTCACAAATTATTTACGAATATAATTATAAGTTATTTCTTATAAAATATAGTTAAATTAATGAAACTTAAATATATAAATCACTAAATTTATAATTCCACTCAAATAAATATAACTAATCGTGGGCGTCAAACCGAACCGACTCGAATTCAATCAAACGTATCTATTCACACTGAATATGTTTTAAAGGCTTAGTTATAATCAATAATAGGTATTGATCGTGTTTGATCGTGCATTGCTATATTTTGTGAAGTCTTTTTGCATTACATCAATTCAAGGTGAGTTTCGTGGCCCCTTTTTATGCTTATATAAGTTTTCAATGTTTTCAATCAATGGGGGAAAAGTATGCTCACCCGTTTTCAATGCTGTACATTCTATATTCTATACTTGGAATCAACGTGATATTGTTTTGCATGCATACATAGTGTTATTCTATGGATTCTTACAACCATTAATTCCCGGGTTTGGGAACCAACGGTTAGGTATTGGTAGTACTACTGGGTTGACACCCCCACCCTTCGACGATTGGTTAACTTGCGAGTTACCAACACAGCTGCCAGCAATCAGGCCAAGGGTGAATATATTCCGGCTAATTTATATGCATAACGTCATTAGGTTTGGTTGTCTAAAACACATGTTATGTGGTTTGTGCTTGCAGTATGATTCCACATCAAACTCGATACAGCATCAATTACATGTTTTCAATTTAAACCTGCGGAACTCACCAACATTATGTGTTGACATTTTTGAGCATATCTTTTCAGGTGAACATAATCAAAGAGGATAGCTAGAGCTGATGCCTTAGCAGAGACCCTCAGGATTTCAATAGATTTGCATTAGTATTGTTTGTCATTTGTATTCATATTTGAACACTGTGTATCTTGGATTGTAGAATCAATAAGACTATGATAGTCGTGGAACTGACTAACCACGACACAAGTCACCATTGTGTCGGGCGACGTCATGACACGAGTATTTTTCATATATTATGTCTTTGTAATTATACCAAGTGTTATGACGATCCCGTCCGTCGCATCCTCGTGTTTCCGCTCTAAGCGAGGGTGTGACAATGGTAGTGTCGGAGATCGAGTGACACCACTTGTTCACATTACTTAGCCATATTGTGTACTCATATGGTAAGTACTGCTTACAAAATAATCGAGAGGTATATTAAGGGTCTAGCCCTTAGATCAAGGGAAATGTTATTGCATCTGATCCACTAACCATCCAGTAAGTCATCTGTCTAACCCATAAGCTTACAGATCAAGTAGTCACGCTGGTTACTCTACCCAAGTGTGGTGCTGCAGCCATGTCCTATAAAACAAGTATAAATAGGACAACATTAAGAACAAATTCTTCACCTCCAATCCACCACAACAACAGACCCGAAGGTTCGAGCCATTAAAACCTACACTTCATCTACCTAGAACACCAAAAGTCCGGAACTTATGTTGTAAAGCATCCAAAGTGCAATAAGTGTAATATTTACCACCCTGAGCAATTTGACCGATGTCATTGCCAAAGATATGGTAAGATGGGCCATATGGCCAAATACTACGAGGGCGAGATTCAAACCAAGCAACCACAACAAATCGAAGCACCCACATGATATTTTGAGTGTGGAAAAGATTGCCCCTTCAATAGACTTGTCCACAACTGAAAAGAATGGTAATAACAAGGGCGGTAACAACAACAATGGGAATGGTACTAAGAATCGTGCATTCCTAATTGGGTCGGGTGAAGCAAATAATGATCCTAACATATCACCGCTAAATTTACTCTAAACAACTACTTTTCTTCTCTATTGTTTTAAACTAGTGCCGATATCAGTTTCATATCCAAAAAGTTTAGAAAAAATTTAAAAGAAATTTCAATAGAATTGGAAACTAAATATATCATAGAGTTAGCATATGGTAAGTTGATCGAAACAACTCAATTTCTCAAGGGATGAAAGTTAGTTCTATCTTGTCAAAAGCTCAATGTTGATCTCATGCCGTTACATTTGGCAGTTTTGATATTGTTGTTGTTATGGATTAGTTGTCAAATAACCAAGCTGAAATTGTTTGGCGTGAGAAAATCGTTTGTATTCCACTCCATTGTGAAGTTTTATCGGTTCAAGGTGAAAAGAGTCATGCAATCATACGAATTATCTATTTTATAAAAACCCAAAATTATTTGTGTGATGGCCATACTGTCATTCTAGTCCTTTTCACTAAGAAATCAACAGAGGATAAAAAAGATTGAAAATATTTCTATTGTTCATAACTTTCCTAAAATATTCCTTGAATACTTGTCTAGTGTGTAACTCACCTGCAGGTCAAATTTTAAATTGATCTAACAACCAGAGTAGCACCTGTTGCTCGAGCACCATACATAGTTGCACCAAAGATTAGCAAAAGTTGTTCACGCAACTGCAAGATTTTTTGGATAAAGATTTAGGTGGTGTTTGTTTTTCTGAAAAAGAGCTTCTGAAGCTCTTTTGTCTGCGCCAAAAAGAGGCGGGCAGATGTTTATGGTCTGCAGAGTGTTTGTTTTTCTGAAGACATTTCATTAAAAAAGGTCTGCGTGACCTCTTCTCCAAGAAGAGGTGGACTAAAGTCTTCAGAAATCTTCCCACCTCCAGCCACCACCATCTCCCTTGTCATCCACCACTAAACAAACTCTCCAGCACCCATCACCATCGCTTACCACCAATCGCAACCGCCGACTAATCACACCTACACAACCCTCCATAACCCTTCAGTCGCCGACCTTCCGGAAACGCGGCTATCGAGTATAGAAAGATGTAAATCGGAGGTAGCCAGAGGTCGCGACGGTGGTGGCAGGAGGTGGCAGCAGTGGTCACATAAGAGAGCGAGAGAGATTATGGACTTTCAGTGGTTATTTGACGATGATGGAGTATGGTGGTAGCGGTGGTGAGTTGTACTTTAGCGGCGACGATGCTCTTGTCGGTGAGATGGTGGTCTGATGGCAATGGTGGTCGGCCGGTCACCGTCGGTTGGTTTGGATAGGGAAGAAACAGGGAAGAAGAAAGAGAGTTAAGGGGTGGGTTGGGGTTGGTCGTTTTTAACAATATATATATAAATATTAAATTAAATTGTTAATAAAGGGTGTGAAACAAGGGTTTTAATAGTTTGCAGATTTTAAAAAACAAACAGTCTTCTTATTACAGACTGCAGACGTTTGGTCCATCTCTTCTCCTGCAGATGTCTGCAGATGTGGTCCGCTGACCGCAGACGTTTTACCTCTTCAGAAACAAACAGCAACTTAATCAGACCTATCTTATCGCCATGGGGAGCCCCAATCCTATTCGTCAAGAAAAAAAGGGACTTTCGCATGTGCGTCAATTACTGTGAATTGAAAAATGTAACTATTAAGAACTGTTATCCACATCCTTAGATCGATGATTTATTTGATCAAGTCCAAAGGTCGAGCTTATATTATAACATCGATTTAATATCGAGTTATTCTCGGCTGAGATTTCAGTAGAAAAACATTTCCAAAAACACATTCTGAAACTGATACGATCATTACGAGTTTTTTGTCATGTTATTCGAGTTAACAAACGCACCTGTGAAGTTTGTCATTGATAACGTTCTCAATCTATTCCAAGAGCAATGAAGAACATGAGAAGCGTCTGCTATTGATTCTAGAATTGTTGAAAAAAAAGAGCAATTATATGCCAAATTTTCAAAATTGTTTATATGCCAAATGATCAATAGATTAACTTACGATAACCAAAAAATATCTTATTTTGAAAACAACTTTTTTTAATTAAATTAATACAAGATGTCAAGAAAGAAATTAAACACTACCACAAATTAACTTTTTAAAATGAATGTTAAACAAACGAAAGTTACTAATGAAAATCAAATTAATATAAAGTTTAACGACCTAAAAACATATCTTATACATTCTACATGTGGTAATTTGAAAGTTTAAAAACTTGAAGTTTAAATGGAAATATGTCGGTGGCTAAGTTCCTATAAAGTGTATATGGTAAATTATATCACTAAACTAAACATTTTTTTATTTTAACTAGGTTTAATCCTAAGCACGCTACACGTGGAATCCCGTTACACTTCAAAATATCAAAATGTAGATACTAAAACATGTCGTAAAAGTCGTCTTCCTAATGTATAACCCTAACACATCAAGAAAGGTATTAAACTCATATGTTTGATTTAAAAAGAAGAAAAAAACAACAACAAACATAGCAAAATGCAAAGAACAAAATCTATTGGCCAAACTCCAATAAACCCAAGGTTTGAGTTCTCTCAACATAAAACAACATTATATTTTCACTTTAAAGGTTAAAACATGATAAACACATGTGAAAAAAAATTGTAATACAGTTAAGACTAAAGGTGTCTTAAATCCCTGGTACCTGCACACGAGAAGATCAAATAATTCATATTGACAAAATGTTAAAAACTTTAAACACAAATGACCGATTTGATCCAAAAGGAAACGCTCTATGCTTATCCAAGGTTGTATATGAACAAAAACTAACAACAAATGTGGTCAATTATTGTTGGGCTTATGGTTACTAAGACTTTGATTTGGACATCTTAAATGACAAACAATACCAAGCTACGATATCAATTCTGACAAATCAGACCAGGCTCTTTGTTGCTTAATGATGAGATTTGTATTCATATTCAAACCTATGTTGATAAATGATAAGCCAATTTTATTACCTAAATAGTCTCATAATATGTGATTTTTATATAACTTGCTCGTATTTTACATCCCAGATAATCAGATGTATGAGGATAATCTCATGGACACAAATAACCGGTATAAAATATAATTGTAAAAGCTACTTCAAATGAACACATAACAAGTTTCCATCTCTAATGATTATGCAATTTGTCTAAGCTAACTTTATTAGATTTTGTATTGTTCTTTATTCTTTCTATAGAATGATTGTGATGCATTTACAGTTACTCTTAATAATACATTTATTAGAATGAGTCGTTTAGAAGATTCTTTATAGAAAAATCACTAGTGGATCTACCCGCGTGATGACGTGGTGTCTGCGAATATTTTTTAAAAAACACAATCTAATTTGATCTGCTTTAAACACTAACTATATATTTGAGTATTATTAGTAAACTTTTAATTTCTAATTAGACTTCTATAATGTAGTAAAATCATCCCAGTATTTCATTCTTTGTTCAAAAATAAACTTCATTTATAAATGATTTTTATTTTAAAATGCTATCACTAATTAAAATGTTGATTTTTAAATTTAACTGCATTTTTTTTCGAATGCTAAAATTAATTGAAATTGCAATTTGTTTATCTTTCAGCTATAATGTTTTGTAAAGGTTTACGTCTGAGACGTGGCTCTTTCGTTATTTAACGGATTTTTTTTATTCCGTCGGCTCATAACAACACGTGGTCTCAGATTCTAGTCATTATTATCTCCTTTCACTGTCAGAATGCCTCTTTGCAGCAGCAATTGCTCTACTTCTGCTGTAAAATCATTTTACTGTGGTTAAAATATCAATTATACGAACCGCTTCCCGTAACCCGCTCATCATCGCCCCTCCCACGGTATCTGGATGCTCTTTACATGTGGCTTCACCAGCAAAGAATAAACAGTTGTTAACGGGCCGACCCAGAGTGTCATAATCTTCACCAGATGCCCCAACTGCAACATACGAGTAAGCACTGTAGCTAAACGGGTCCCGTCCCCAGTCTGTCACTACAGATGCAACAGGATCTCGTACCACACCCTCACCGAAAAGCTTTCGAAGCACCATTAATGCGTGATTCACATGATCACGAGGGGTTACATCTTGGTTGTTGATTGCTGCTTTCCCGACCACTGATGCTATAAGAACGGGTGCATTAACTGTTTTCTTTACATTCCAAAACATAAAACACCACCCCCTTTGATCTGTTTCTTCTGCTGTAGCCCTAAAGTAATCAACAGAAACATCCCAAAATACTTCAGGGAATTCCAACATAACTTTGTTAAGAACACCAAAACCGAGTCGTTGGATGGAAGAATATTTCCATTCAGGTAATGTTGGAGAAAACTTTATGGTTTCGGCTTTTAAACACCCGAGGGGAACAATGACTAAAACTACATCTCCCGTGAAAATCTTGCCAATTTTCGTAACAATTTTGACTTTCTTTTGTGATTCATCTTCTTGTTGATAGCAGTATCAATAACCATATGGTTTAGGTGAATATGTAACCAGTCTTTAAGGGAATCAACAATAGCACTATAACCGCCTTTGATCATACAGTGTGCTCCACCAAATCCTCCATAAATGTTATCTTGATTCCAATAAGGAAGAGATACTTGTTGTAGTGAAGCAGCACAACCATACTCCAAATGAGCAAGATGCCAATCCATGATGTTAAAATACACCACCAAAACCATGAAATTTCCGCACTCAACCAACCTTTTTAATTCACAACTCAGAATCCTGGTACTTGGTTTCTAGAGTTCTAAACTTCAAGATTTTGTAAACCGATTTTCTCTTTACAACATTTCAGTTTCGTTGTGATGAAATTCACTATGGGCTTTCTACAACACAAAGGGCATAATGTACAAACCATAGGAGCTAACAACCTAACATGATCAACTGGGTAACTGGTTGGAAGGACTCACATCCACAGACTCATCTCTCAAGATCTTTACCATCTTCACTTCCGTCCTCCTCACTTGGTTTCTCATCTCCAGCCGCGCCCACATCCTCTGGCTTGGCATTGTAGATCACAATACTCTTTGGTACAACTACCGATGCATGATCATGCAAACAACATTAATTATAGTCACCAAAAAAATTAAAAATAAAACATAAAACTTGGACAGAATATTAGTAAATAAAATATATTTATCAAAGGATTGGTTACTGGAATAATGATCTTGTTTGACTGACTTCAAGCGTGTTGATTATTAATAAAAATTACTAAACACAAATCACAATAGCAGGGTTGACTTCAATAGTGAAAATATATATCCACAATTATTGTAAAACTATAAAACTAACAATAAGAAAAAGTAAAACATGTATCTCAATATCATGGTTAAATTCATAAAAACAAGGATCCATCGGCATTGCGTAACTATGGATCCTTTCTTTAGCCTTTTATAATATGCACAATTCTTATGGCAACGCCACCGAGTCTAAGCAGATGAAAACACTTAGAAATGTTCAAACCTGTGTGTTTTTCTTTATAAATCTTTAAATAATTAACCTGAATTTTAATTGCAGCGTTAGTTTCTTTTCTGTGTCTGAATATTTTACGAGCCTCAATTGCACGAAAACCTGTTTGGATTGTCAGAACCGACACCCGAAGTCGAGTATAGGCTACCCAAGCATGCTACTTACGCACGTGTTTTTCAATTTTTATAGCAGCTGCAATCCTTTTTAATTCTTCAAACTTTTTACAAGCCAATCTACCTAAACTCCCAAGAATTTAAATATTAAAACACAAGAATTTAATTTTTTTTTCTGGTTAACATTTGATGATGTAAAGAATACTCTAGAAGCTCACCTCACCTCTACAAAAAGATTGTAAGAAAAGTGAAGCCTTACGTAATGCAATAAACTGCTCATGAGCAATATGAGTTCTTATACGTCTTTGAATTATTGCTGCTGCACCGCCAAGTACCTCAGCTCTCAGTGCATCTAACTCTGCCATCTGTCCAGCTCTCAAGAATACCTTTGTTTTACCAATCTGTATAAAGAAGGTACGCAGTCAACCCAAGCTGGAAATATAAAAAAATGTACTAATATATAATGAACTCCGTGATTACCTGAAAGCCACTGAGCCCCATCTTCTCCAAGATCCTTGCACATACCATCTTTTCATCAAAGTTGCTTCATAGACATGACAAAATGTCAGAATATATTAAAAACTACAGTCAAGAGAAATAATATGATCAAGATATAATATAATCCACCTTCCTGCCAAGGCTTCTGGTGCAAGAAGTCCAAATCTGTTTACGAATTCAAAGAAGGCACGACGGGTAGGATAACCAGCACAACTGATTCGGATTGCCTCTAAAACACCCTAAGAGTGGAAGAATTAGTCACAAAAATGGAATATAATATATGAAATTAATTATCTTATATACTTACGCCACAACGCAATTGTTGCAAGATGTTGACATTTTCAAATATGGAAGGTTTCAGTTTATTGTTTGGCTTTACACATCTAACATAATGAGGCTCTGCAACATTTAGGGGTTGTTTGGTAGCCTCTTAATGGTTCCATGAAGAGACTATCTCTGAACCGTTAAGAGGCTTCAGTGTTTGTTTCAAAAAAAAGGAGGCTCTGAACTGAACAATTCAGTGCTGAATGGTTCAGATATGAAAACATGCTGAATGGAAAATGAGACACAAATACCCTCACAAAACCTAACCCCCATCTTCAACCCACTTCAACTCCCGTCATCCCCCCACCCCAGCACCGGCGACCACCGGCGACCACTGGCGACCTCCCTCTGCTGCCCTCCGCAGCCCGACCCCAGCACCGACCGACCACCTTGTGACCACCGCATCCCGACCCATAGACCGCAGCCCTCCGCAGACCGCAGCCCTCCGCCGCACCGCCGCCTGAACGCCTCCGCCACCCGCTGCCTCCTCCATCTCCGTCTCTGCCATCCCCGCCTCGCCTGGCTCTATCTTCTCTCTGAATCTTCAACTGGGGTTTGATTCTTGCAAGGTAATTTGCTACCTGTGTTCTTTTGGGTTGTGATTGCATTCTTGTTTCTGGGTTTTGAAGCTAATTCCATTTGGGGCCTGTGCTTCATTGAATCTTTTCAAGTTGTTTCTGGGTTTTGAAGTTATTTAAAGAAATAGCATATTGAAGTTGATTCCGTGATATTTAAAGACTTCTTAAAAGCCATTGAGGCTCAAAGCTGGTTATATGAGTTTTAAAATGAAATATTGTTGTTAAAGAAATAGCATCCAGTGAGATCATTTATAGTATGCAAGTTAGGTTGCATCAATTGGTATGCTTTATTGTATACTCGTTACATAATAATAATTATTGCCTTTTAGAAAATGACCTTATTCAGCACAAAATAATTCAGAGGGGTAAAATTGTCATTTTATACAGTCATTCAGAGATTCAACCAAACAGCACATTTTGATTCAGCACTTACTGGTTTAGAGCCTCTTAACCATTCAGACCTCTTAACCATTCAACACTTAATGATTCAGATCTTACCAAATAGTCCCTTAGTGTCTCCATCAGTTGTTGCATTTGAAGCTGCACCAGCATGCATAGTTTACACATCAGCATACAGTATGCATCCTTACGTCTTACGCATCAGCATACAGCATCGCAATGATTTCAGTGAAGATACCTTAAAACGGGAACCAATTGAAGAAAATTTAGAGGATTTAGAGGACTCTTCAGCTACCGGTGGGAAAAGCCCGACCACAAAGGAACATTTGGAAACACTCAACAAGTCTTGGTGTTCAGGGACCACGTAATCTTTGTTTTTGTCAAGAAACTATTCAGATTGATATTGAACCTAACAAAACAAAATACTTTAACTTTAAACAAATAATTAACATGATTTAGATAAAATGCATCTTTAAACAAATAATGAACATGATTTAGATAAAATGCATACCTTTCAAGCATAATGAGCTATTATGAAATCTGTGCGTGACAACTTGGGCTTTATAAAACGTTTGTGATTTTTGAATGTCTGATAAAGCTTGTTTGAGAACGTCTCGTGTGTTGACTTTGGGAACATACTAAAAAATAAACATAACTTCATATTATAAAATTAATATAGAAAAAGAAATCTTTAATCTGCACTTTAATTATAACTCTTGTCAAGAAAAGAAGTGAAGAAATATAGAAAAAATAAGTTAAGGAGCATGTTATACAAAGCTTCATCAAGTAGAGCAATGATACCACCTGGTTTCTACATACAATATAAACATAATATCGTAGAATTAGATGGTTGAAATCAAGAATAAAACAATACTCAAAATCTGGCAAACACTGTATGAACTAAAGAACGAACAAAAACATAATCTGATCATTTATAGCTATGAAGTGATTATTTATATACCTTTTCAATGAGATCTAAAACGTCTTGGTTATCAACAAACTCAATGTAACTCCAATTGATGGCCACTTTTTTATATTCTTCTTGCTCCACTTTAAAGACATGCTGAAATACAAACATCTCAGTTTTAATATTCAACTTTTAACAACACCTCATTCTAACAACAACTATAAAGATTCAACCTATCTGGTTAAAGTGTTGCTGTAGTTTCTCATTTGTGAAATTAATGCAAAATTGCTCAAAGCTGCATGTTATGATGACATTGTGATAAATTCAACTGTTAAAAGCAACTACTTTTCAGAAAGAAAAAAAATTAACTGTCACCACCTGTTGTTCTTAAAGCTCTCAAAACCATAGATGTCAAGAACACCAATCAGACATTTTGAATCAGCATCTTGTCCAATTGATACATTTATTTTATCCACTGGCCTGAAGATAACAAAAAGAAAAAAAAGACAATAAGTTAACAGATACCAGAAGTCCATTTAACAGGGTTTTCTCAATTTACTAAATTATACCAATCAAATAATCTGGAATATATTGTTTTAGCCAAACCATCCCTGCTGAATGCTGCACTGAGAGGATCAAGACTTCTCTTAATTACTTCTTCTGGAGTTACCATCACTCGTTTGCATAATGCATCTTGCAAGCCAATAGGATCACACCTAACACACAATCCATCTATGCACATCATGCTAGTTTAAACCATGTAGAATACGACCATCAAGTATATTAACCAAATAAATTTAGTTACAAAAAAATACATAATATATTTAAGTTTTATATCCCAGTTTAGGAACTCCATCATAACACTTGTAAAATTTCTTCCTTAATAGTCCTTGAATTGTAATTTGATGTTTCTGTCCATTTGACTACCAATCCCAACACGCCTCATAGATGGCAATCAGCAAATTCGACCATATAAATCACTCCATTAGATGCTTATCATCTATCTTATATAATTAACACATCATAATCATTTTTGCACATGATTAATCTTCTATTTTGAACCGATTGCAATGAAATACTCCAATTTAGTCAAATTTGTAGTTGAGGCATTTTAGCAAACACCTGGTAGGCATTATTAGTCCCGGTTAGAATATAATTATGCATATAATCATCTACATCTAGTTAATGATCCTTATAATTCAAACAAAGATATATGGATTAATATACATAAGGTAGTTGAAAATCATGATGCAAACATGGTGAAAACATAATAAAAACCAAAGGCCCTACTAACCTGCGATTGAAGCACCCACAAGAGTAGCAACACCTGAACAAGAGCAGTATCACCATGATTCCAAAATAGCTTATAAGGGAAATGGGAGCGAAACCGATTGCATGATTGATTGATCGGTATTGATGATTAGGTTGTGGTTTCTTGATTGAAGATCGTAACAAGCAATAAATTGAAGGGGAATCTGATGTGAGATGAAACCGACGAAGGGGAAGGGGAAGGAGAAGAGCTGAAGCGAGGGTGAAATAGATGAATGTGGGATTCAATGAGATGTAGGCGATTGAATGCCAGATTGATGCAAAGGAGGGCAAATTTGGAAGAAACAGGAAGGGAGAAGCAAGAACATGTTATGACGTTTTGTATGGCGTCTTAAAAATACAAGCAAATTACTAAATTACCCCAGCAATATTATGTATTATATAGTATTAAAGATAATAAGCAATCATCAACCAAGAAATAAAAAAATCATTAATCTAGAAACAATTAGAGTTTTAGTCAAACCTCTTAAGTCTCACGTGACCTCCAATGAAAAGATTAACATCCAATTCAAAAATCAAAATAGACTTTTTTTTACGGCATTTATTGAAACAGGACCTTAGCAAGAAGCTAAGATAAAAACATGACCATATACAACCAAGTGTTAAATCAAAAAATTACACCAATTTTGCTAACATAAATCCTGTAGTTTAGCTCCATATCTAAGCCATGAAAAGTGTGATATTTTACCTTGTCTACCACCCAATCAGAAGAAATCTTCCCATAAAAAATCTTTTCATTTCTTGATTCTCATATGAATCATAGCACAACCATGACGACATCATAAAACGTTTTCTTCTGTTTCACATGAATTGACAATAAAATGGGATCTCTAGCAGCTCTGAAACAGAGTGGAATTCCACTGAAAATTTACAACACCAATCTAAAATTAGAGCCATACCTGTTTCACAAACGGGCATTCCACAAACAAATGGCCTGCCATTTCATAGGTTTCGTCACAAAAGACGCAATTAGGAGAAATCATCACCACCCCCTTTTTGAAAGACACTCCTTGGTAGGAATTCCGTTGAGTCTTAATCTCCATATGAAGCAATTAACCTTCAAAGGGGGCAATGCTAGCCATTCGTGCGAAGACGAGCCCAAGGATAATCGCCTAATATCTAAAATATATCTTAATGATTTCACTGAAAATTCTCCAATTTCGTCCCCTACCCATATCCATTTATCCTCATTAGAATTTTTCTGCGCCCCTTCAATCAACTCTATTAGAAGCAAGTGTGATACTTTTAATCCAGACATTGGAGGATGCTTCCAGTTCGCTGCCAGAGTCAGAGTAGAGCCCAACTACAACACTCTTTCATTTACCTTGTATGCTTTTGAGACCACCATATCGAAGAGCCCCGGAAAAAGCTTTTTCAATGGATCATCAAAATCAACTTCTAGTCCCCTCCAAGTTTCTTAAATCAAAGGTTGACTCAGATCCCCCCTCCTCAATCCTTCAAATGTTGCTTAAATCTCTCTCTCATTAATGATACGTAGCTCTAATTTGCTAACCTAATCTAGATTACATGATTAATAATAGGGTACCTAAAAGATTTTGGGGCCTTGTGCTATGTCTGTTTTTTTGCAATAGAAGAGCCACCATGATGGCACCCTTATCAAGCCTTGAATGACGTCCCTAGGCGTCATAGAGGCATGATGGAGCATTTTGTGATAGCTACAACCGGTGGAGAAGCACTTTTGATTTTTTGATATATATTTTTTCACCAGCTACAATATCACACATCATTTCATTTTTAACTAAACCTCATACTCACATAAAAACCATTACATTCATTCAATGGGATATCAACCACTTTATACTTGACGTCTATGCCACACTACTTTTTCATCATAACCACTACCCTATTACAAATTGGTCTAGAAAACAACACTAAACATAAGTTTAAGAAAACGAGGAGTTTGAATCTCAAGCTTTGCTTAAAACTAATAATGTGGATATTTTATGAACAAACCAACTGGTAAGAACATAGATGTAACTTTTTAAAGATGTAACTTGAACATCTTATATTGTAAATGGACGATCATTACAAAGGTTGAAGAAACCAGTTTCTTTATCTGAACCACTTTTTAAACCGAACGAAAACCACTTTTCTAAGAAATAGCTTGGTCGAAACCAGTTTAGACCTGTCAAACCGCAAGCTTGATATATGTTTGTAAACCCTCAGTTAAAACCAGCCAATACCGAGCCAAACCAAAAAAAACTTGGCTTCAAAGTAAACCGCTCATCTCCCTCCGGAAACCACCCGGTCCGGTTTAGCAAAAAAAACAAACCGTTTTTACTTTTTGTAAATTTCCAATTACCATCCAAATAGTTATTGGGTTGAGGTTCGGGCATTCCAATTGGGCCTCATAAAACCAATTAACCCTAGCCTAAAGATCCATATTATCCGGGGCCGTGTATATATCACACCAACTCCCCCAATTTCCCCAATCGGAAGAATAAGATACCCTTTCACGCATATCCTACAAACCCTTACTGAAACCCTAAGAAGTCGGATCTACTCGACGATGGCGGACGAAGAGGTCATGGGCTCCGTAAGCCCGGCTCCTTCCGATCACAAGCGGAAGCTCGACGATTTGGATAGCGAACCGTTGGACCAACCGCCGGTTTCCGGTGACTACAATGGCAATTCGCAACCGGTGGCTGACGGTGACGGTGACGGTGACGGTGACGGTGACGGTGATGCTGCCGTTGTTGCTACGGAGGATCCCGACGCGAAACGACCTCGTATTGATGACAGAAGCGATGAGTTTGGTGTGTTATTTTTATCTTGTTTTTGGTTTTGTGTTAATTGTAGTTTTTACGGCGTGAGGGATGATGTTTTTTTGGTTACAAATGCATGACGCTGGTGAAGGATTTGTGTGTGTTGAATTTGAGGTGATGTGGTTTTTATGCATTGAAATGAGATGCTTTACTTTGGAGAGGCTTCTGAACATGTTGAGGTTAAGTGGGAATTTTTTGAAGGAATGGATAATGCGACTGCACATTGTGTGTGTTTGTGTTATGAAAGTGGGGATTTGATTTTTTTTTTTTTTTTTTTTTGTACTCAAGTTTGTGGTGGTCATGTGTTCACATAATCACATAGTTCACCCATTTATGCATTGTTCCTTTTTGATGTGAAACTGGCGGGTTGAGTTTAGGTTTCTCTGTGACATTGACTTAATGAAGATATGGAGAAAATTTATTAATAAGAAATGCAACTATAGTAAAGTCTAGAAAATTTAAGCCTTACTCGCTACTCTTTTCTTCTCGTTTTTCATTAAATATTTATCATTACCTAGCCTGATACTGACTTCACTGCATCTTGATGACTCGAGGCATTGTCATTTGTGCTATTAAATTAGTTATTCATGTTGAATGGTTTATATGGAAGATACAGGTAGTAATGAGTGAACCAGGAATTTGTAAACTCAATCTGATTAGGTGGCATTGTTTTAGATTACGGAGGAGTTATTCTTTAATAATATATTTGGATTTTTCAAATAACAAGTGCGTCCCAACACATGTCTTTATTTTATGACTTAATAGTAATTCACGTGCCAGTAAAGTTAATGTTGTTGACTGGGTGCTAAATACATGTTTTTTTTCCTTCAGTAGTAGAAGCTACTGATAATGGGCACCAAGAGGAGAAGACAGAGGAACAAAAGGAATATATCGCTGAACCATCAGATGTAATTAAGAATACGGAGTCAGAGGAGGATCAAGAAAAAATCATTGAACCTTCAGATGCAGTGCAGAAAACATCTACAACTGATGAACCCTTGGATGCAGTAAACAATGAATCTCTAACGGATGAACTGGTGAACAAAGAATCTGTAACTGATGAAACCCACGAAAAGGCTTTGGAACAGAATACTGATGAGAATCTTGAAGAATCAGCTAACGTGGAGCATCAGGGATCTGGATCAGAACAACAGGATCCGACTTCAGATATTGATCCACAAGATAATGTGTTTGGTTTTAAGGAACAACCTACATTTGATGAACAACCTACATTTGATGACCAGCCTACATCACGCAGAATGGAGATCCCAAGTAATAAGGTGAGCTAATATCATTATTGTCATATATTTTTATTTGGCTTTGCACTCAAGTTGTGAATTGTTGTATAAACTCGTGGTCTTATGATTTCCACATGTACATTTATATATTTTTTACTTCTTTATAACAAGATTATTTCTGTTCTAATATGTTTCTACTAATTATATTTCTCACTTTTTTAATACAAAGAAAATAAAATCTCCCGCTTTTTAGTCTTTAAAATTTGAACTTTTAGTTTTGATGGAGGTGGCAATATTTGGCAAAGTTTGCATGAGTGTGAGATGGTAGGTCTATACGTTAGTTTAAAACTGAACCGAACTGGAACTAAAGCTGAGAAAGTTTTAAAAAGAAAGTCAGGCTGAGATGTTTCAGACTTCACTTTGGTTCTGGTTTAGAATGGGTTCAGCTCTTAACCTTACTGTGAACTGATTTACTTAATATTAATGCTATTGCTTACTTATGAACCAATATGGCTCTATTTGTTAACTTGTATAACATATTCTGTGTTCTACAGGACATTCCGTTCAACATAATGAGTCACAAATTAAGTTTAGTATTTAGGACCAATTATCAATTACTTAAATAAGTTAGTGCCTTGTAATGTTGCAAAACTAAGCACGATGGTAGCACTAACCAAACAGTTGAAACTTACAAGTTACAATATCATAAAAGTCTGATATTGAGGATCCCATCTATGTTATGCCATCAAAGATACATATTGATTAGATAACAATGAAAATGAAATTCTAAGGCACATTTAATGACTAGTTATGCAGCCTCTTAATTACCTTGAATATATAGTTATCAGTTTTGAAACTCCACCTACTTTAAGACCTTACAGTTGAGCATGAAATACACTCTAAGGGGCTGTTTAGTAGCCTTTTAATGAAATATTAAGAGGCTACCTCTGAATCGGTCAGAGGTAGAGTGTGTTTGGCTCACTTAAAAGACACCTCTTAATGGCTCATGCAACCTCTTAACGGGTAAGCTTTAGAAACATGCTGACTGATTCAAAGGCTACCTTTTTTATTCTGCCAGACCTCTTAATGGCTCAGCACTAGGTTGTCAAACAGCCCCTAAAAATAAGATTCAGTTGGCCTAGGCTTGTCATCAGTGTCCCATATGCATATGTTTACTCATGTGATTTGTAGGGATGGCATTCAAGATTTACCAACATGTTTTTATAGGTTTCAGAACTTTCACAAAACCTAGAATTGGGTGATGTGGGGGTATGTACTCAAACTGGCATCTTCTTTTCTACCTTATGAGCCATAATTTCAATACCTTGTGTCCTATCTTTCGCAGTAGGTAATTGAACAATAAATTTTGTGGTACTTAAAAGTTAAAAGATGTTAGAGAAAAGATAATAGTTTGTATCAGTCGATTTCTTGTCATGAATTCATTCTTTTGACGAACATAGTAAGATGACAGTCACTTTCGACTTTTTTTTTGCATTGACCAGTCAAACTAGATTTTTCACATTATAAATGATTTATTCTGGTTGTTATTTGGTGCAGGTTGGTGTTTTAATTGGCAAGTCTGGAGACACTATTCGTACCTTGCAATATAGCTCGGGTGCGAGGATTCAAATTACACGGGATTCTGAGGCTGACCCCAGTGCAGGCACTAGGCCAGTGCAAATATTAGGCTCTATCGAGAGTATAAACAAGGCCGAGAGACTAATAAAAGAAGTTATAGCAGAGGTGTAATAATTTAAAAATGAATATTTTTCTTACATAGTTACATTTATAAACTCTAGTCACTATCTTGAAATTTGTATTTTCTATTTTTGTTGAGATTAAGTTTTTGTATTGCAGGCTGATGCTGGTGGTTCTCCTTCTTTGGTTGCCAGGGGGTTTTCTGTCCATTCCTCTGGGATTGGTGAACAACTTCATATACAAGTTCCAAATGATAAGGTTTTTTTTGGTCTTCTTGGGTTCTCTTTAGTTTATTAAATTTTTTATATTTGCAAGTTTTTTTATTCTTTTCTTTATCAGGTTGGTGTAATTATTGGCAAAGGTGGAGAGACTATAAAAAGCCTGCAGACGCGATCTGGAGCACGCATTCAGGTAGTTTATGAGATGACAATTTTTTATAAAATAAAAAATATGTAGAGTATAAATGCAAATGAAATTGGTTTATTTATCGAATCCATGGACTTTTTTAGGTCATGTTTTATATTTTGCTGTTCGCCCATTATGTAGTTGATTCCTATTTATTGAATTCATGGACTTTGTAAGGGCATGTTTTATATTTGCCGTTTGCGCATAATGTAGTTAATTCCCCAACATCTTCCTGAGGGCGACCAATCTAAAGAAAGAACTGTAAGAGTCACTGGTGATAGGAGACAGATTGAGATGGCAAAGGAAATGATCAAGGAGGTTATGGATCAGGTTTGTTCACATTTTTCATCTTTTACTTTAGGATTGCAATTGATAGCAATGCATTTTAGTATATGTTGGTTGAGGAACAATGTTTATCAAGTGTTTATGATATCTGTTAAGAAGGGTTGATGTCATTTTAGTCAAAGATTACATACCAGTCTTTGGGAATATTTTCAAGTTTTGAAATTTACTTGTTATAATCTTGATATTTTGATTTTTGTAAAATGGATTATCAGATGTTATGTGGTTCTTGCATATGTTTACTTTTTGGTTCTTTTCGAAACTGTATATCTGGTGGTATGCAAAACGTAATGTTTATCTATGATGTTACAACAGGAGTTCTACATTCCAGTTATCAAGCACTTTAGTTTATCATGATACTTTTATCATCTATTGGTTTAGGCTGTTTAGGTAATACATCAGTCACATAGTTTAGTGTGAAAATAATCTAATCTAATGATGTGAAGTGGAGCTTGCTTGGATTTGGTATCTTTGTTTATTGAACTCTACTTTTAGTAGGTTCTACTAGTGTATGGGTATGTTGACCTTTTTTTTTGGTAATTTTACCATGCTAGAGTTATCATGTACTTTAGTTTTTATATCATCTTCTGCTTTAGCTAACCCATTAGTCACACATTTAGCATGGAAATAATCTAGGGATGTGAAGTGGATCTTGCTTAGGTGAGGTTTCATCGTATATTGAATTCTACTTCTAATTGCATAACAAGAAAATCTTTCCAGTTTTTGCCATTGCCCATTGGCTTATAGTGACTCTTATTGGGTATCAAGCGATCTATTGTTGATGGGTGCTGAATCGTAGTTATATGGTTATTGTGTGTTCTACTGATTACATGGCACTTTCTGTTAAGGTGTGAAAAGATCTTTTAGATGTCAATACGATAATAGGGTTGGAGCAAAATTATTTGTAAGGCGATGAGTGTTTACAATAAGATGCTACATGAATCATGCCATGGTGACTTAAACTTAATGTAAGTGAGATGTGGTTTTTTTGAAAGTGTCCATTTTTTCGAATTGGTTGCCTTTAAAAATGCAGATTTCACACTGGGTCAGCATTGCTTTCTTGGTGTAGCAAAGGTATCACGCATTAACCCTCGCTTTTGAAGGAAGTTAATAGTTGGTAAGATTGCTTCAAGACTCAAAAGATCATCCATAATACTAGTATTAGTAAAAGACTGTTATGCCAAGTCATCCCACATCATGGTCTTGTTCTATGCATGACGAGATATAATATGGTTGGAAGAAAGTATCATGCCTCGATAATAGCTTATCTTTTTTGGTTTATGAATCTTGTTTTGATTCTTTTTTTAGACATGCCGACATGCCGTTTGTCTATTTAGAGGAGCAAGTAGGGAACAGACCTCTTGTTTTTAGACCTAAATTCCTTCATATTAAACCAAGCAGAATTGATACCTGACCACTTAGCGAGTCAGAGTTGACATTTACTGGTTCTTCACTCGTATGGCTGTTGGTATTTTTTGTAGTTGATGATTTCCATTCTGAAGGTTGTTTGACTTCGTATGAATCTTTACTTAAGCAGAGCATAAAAAGCCTTGGAGCTTATTATCGTCGCAACGTCTGATGCTGTAATTTTACTTGTGATTCTTGCTTATCTTTTAAGTTGTCTATAATTCAAATGTTTAGTTTACACTTTGCCACTTTTGGAACCATTTTAATAGGTACAATATATCTCCAAATACTGCATATCTCTTATATGTATATATAATTGTTACTTAACTTTAGCTGGATTTATGACCATGCAGATCAATCTTGTTTCCCTTATAAATTTTAGAAGGGTGCAGTGGTATAGAATAGACAATTGGGGTTTCATATATACATATAGTTTGACTGAAATTTGAAGGACATAAATTGGATTTGATCTAGGGGTTCACTTGTGTTTTTTATGCTCTCAGCTGACTTGGCTAAGCTTTTGAGATATGAGTTGAGTGAGACACATGCACGGATTTTACTGTGTCAGTTTGGAATGAAATAGACATGCAAGTTATATTAATGTGGTTGGCCTGTTATTTGGTTGTTAAGTCTGTTTCTTCTTTTTCAGATTTATCTTTCAGCGCAATATATACTAATGCTGCTTTGCCATTTCTATACATGTATCTTTCTTGTAATAGGATAATTGAATGTGAATTTAGTTTTTTTATTAGTTTTTTAATGCTGATATTAACTTATACCTATTTTGTTGTTTTTGTCAATTTTTAAATCCAGCCTATGAGATCATCAGGTGGTTATAATCAGCAAAACTTCCGTCCACGTGGATCTGGTGGTTCTCAATGGGGCCCCAGAGGAGGTCATCCTTCACAGTCATCTGGGTATAATAACTATCCACCTCGAGGAGGCTATTCATCCCAAAATCCACCATATTCTTCTCAGGGTTACGGGAATTATCCATCTCAGCAACCACCACCAAGAAACAATTATGGTTGGGATCAAAGGCCACCGGTTAACAAGCAAGGGCCACCAGATCAGACAGGTTACGACTACTATGGTGGGCAGGGTGGCCCTATGGGCGCACCATCTCCACAACCCCCACCCATGCATTCTCATGCTCCTGGTCCTGCCATGGGGCCACCTCCCTACAATTATGGACCACCTCAAGGTCCAGATTATGGGCCGCAGTCAGCTTCCTATCCACAGACTGGACCACAGGGTTATGGTCAAGGTTATGGTGAACCCAGGTATGACCACCAGGGGCCTGGTCAACACGCATATGGAGGTCAAGGGACTCAACCTCCAGCTTACGCTCAAGGTGGTGCCCCTGCTCATCCAGGTTACGGGCCGCCAGACCAGTATGGTAAGCCACCAGCATACAACATGCCACCACAACAGGGACCATATGGTCAACCTTACGGTCAGCCACCTCGGCAACAACCATACCCTGCATCAAGTGGGTCAATGCAGCAAGGTTACCCTCAGTATGGCACTGCTCCTGTTAATGATGGCTATGGTGGAGCAGCTCCTGGTGGTTATGGTCAGCAAGGTGGTCCACCAGTTTCTGGGTATGGCCAGAGCGGTGGACAGCAGCCGGCACCTGGTTATGCTCAGGCAGCACCCCCTGGTGGTTATGGTCAGTACCCTTCTGCCCAACCTGGATACAGTGAACAAGCAGCTCCGAACAGTGCAGGATATGGTTACCAAGGTGCAGCAGATCCAGCTTATGGTGGTGGTCCTGGAATGGCAGCCTATGGTGCACCACCACCTGTTCAGCCAGCTTATTCTCAAACAGCTCCAGCTCAAGCTCCAGCTCCGGCTCAGGCTCCTGTTCAGCCTGGATATGACCAATCTGTCCCACAACCAGGTGGCTATGTGGCTCCACAGCCCCAACCACAGGCGCAGCCACAACCAGGTTATGGCCAGTATGATAGCAATCAGATGTATGCAGGCCACCGTTGATTAGTCAATGTTGTTTTTACTCTCAATTGAGATGAGGTCTTGTATGTTACACCTTTGGTTGTATTAGTGCGGATTCTTGTTAGGATTTTGTTGCATCTGATGTTTAAAATGTGGAATTTGTACGTTTATAATTATGATGTTTTAGAAGTGATAGTTGCTGCATGTATTGTGGTGGTATTACAGCACAATGATGCTGTAGATATTTCCTTTCATTCAAAGAGCATAAATATTGACCCAAAATAAAATACAGACCAATCTCAATTATGGTGGGTTCAAAATTCTAGTTCAGAAACAAATCGCAGGCCGCAGAGTTTCTAGACTAGTAACCAGACTTATAACCCGCATCAAGGCTCAATTCTATTGTTCAGTATGTTATTGGACCTGCACCAAACTGCTTAAACTTTGTAATAGCTATGGTGAAAGGTATCTCCTTTGGCTGACCTACAAATGGTCAAGGAGATGCTTTGGCGCTTCATTTTGCTAGCTAAATGCCTAAATGTGCCTACACTTAAGACACAGTATTGAATTTTGAACCTAAGATCAACACGACAAACACTAGGATATTTCATGATGACCCTTAGGTTAGTATGACGTACAATTAAAATTATTCTTGTTAACAAGGTTAGCGTGAATGTTTCAAAACTTTTGATTTGTAAAGTTAGTCGAGTTGACTAACATACACTGGCGGTTCATTACTTATATCTCAAATCTACCAATTACAATTTTATGTGTTTCAGTTAAAGTGGATACTCCTTTTTGTTTTTCTATATTAGTAATGGAAAAAGAAAAATACATAACTTGAATTAGCCACTTAGCACTACACTTTATATGTTTCTAGTATAAATATTTTACGAACAATAAATTTAAAACACATGTGATGAAGAGGGCACATTCAAAAGATAACAATCTATAGTTCGAAAATACGTTAATAACAATCTATATTTGCTATTGAGTGGGATATACTGAGTATGTTTGTTTCTTTGTTTGTTTTGTTCGTTTCAAGGTTAAAAATGCACGTTTAGTTGAAAACTGGGGTCATAATGTTAAAAAGATTTGAGGGGATTAATTGTTGTTTCTTAGAAGTCTAAGGGTGTAAATTGAAACAAACAAACAAACAAACTCAGTATATCCCACTAAAAAACAGGTCTGAGAGGGTGGGTGGTGGCGAGTCTAACGGTGTAAATTGAAATAATGGAAATTATAATACGAATTTCCAATATTTGAAAACTCATTATTCAACGATTTTCTTCTACACGCACACACACAACAGACGACTGCAGAAGATCGATCTTCGTTATACGAATTTAAATTTTATCGATGATTCGCACTCAGAACGATGATTCCATACGTAACTCAGGTGATCATCTTCTCCATTTGAGTTTTGAATTCATTTTTAAGCTGATGCAAATGTTCATACGTTTATATGATTTAAGACATCTCTGACCGCAGTTGTGCATTGTATGTATTTGTACACTATAATATCGGTATATTCATTGGTGATTGGTCATTGTTACTTGGCGATGAAACCTTAAGTTTTAGCATGTATATATCAATGGAGATTCAAGTGACAGTGTATGAATTTTGATAGTTTGCAATATTGCTTATGCTAATTTACCAGCTGTTTTTGTGTTCTGCTTTAAATGCCAGAGTTATCTCATACTCATATACAACTGAGAGGAAGAATGTGATGGAATTTCGTGTAGCATTTTTTTCCCCTGATCATCAGTGCTACTTACTTGCCCTAAGCATAGCAATGTACATACTTTGAGTAAATCCTGCTTGTTTGAGGATCCAGAGACATTTTCTTTTTCATTGTAGGGCAAACGCAACCTAAACACGATCATAGTGATTAGTCAAACCTTAAATGAATTTTCAGACCTGACCGGTATATATATCTTTGATATACAATTTGGGTGGTCGGCTCTAGCTCTTGTCATTCAAAGAAGCCTTCCCACTATTATTCTGTAGAGAGATACATGGGTGAAACCAGGCTGTAGTCATGTCAAGATAGAAAAATTTGGACGCAACGAATTAAATTTGTTGAACCATATACATTGCAATATGGCATACGTCCTCTGACGACGATGAAGACCAGCTTGAGATAGAAATATATAATCCCTATTGAAGATAATATTTATAAGTATATATTCCATCCAGATATACAAATCCTACAAAGTAGTATCGTCATGAACAAGAGTGAAGACAGAGATTTTGTTTAGGATTGTGCATATTTGAACTGTAGTAGATAAGCGTCAGATGAAATAACTACTTCTCTGTTGTTTTCTTTAAGATCATAGAATGATCTAACCTGAAAACATTATTCGAGTTATATACGCTCTTCTTCCAATTTCTAATAGCAAGAAAGCATTATTAACATGTACTTATGTACCTTCCCAATCGCCAAGAAATGTAGTAGCACACCTACTAATATAAAATATTTTTTTAGGAAGACTATGCAAAACATATCTTTTTTTGAGTTGAACCTCTTTGTAAACAAGTGTTGTTTGTTTGCCTGATTCTCATGAGATATGTGGATGTTCCTGTAGAGAAGTCATCTGCTAAAGTTCAAGAAAGAAATGCTTACATCCTTGGCATAAAGCTACATTGTTTATCTAGGCATCAAATACCATTACGATGATGTCATTTATCATGACCTGATTTTCCAAAGAAACATGCACAATTAGTTGGGATATAGTTCTGTGATATTGATGTTTATAACTGTGATGTAATTAATTACTTTAACCATCCCAGCAAAAATGTGCTAAATGGTAATGTTAAGGAGATTAATGAGGTTCTATGAGACCTTTTTTTATTGTCAATATTAGATTGGGATGTTTTGTAAGAACAGTGATAACAAATTACTACTGACATGATGTTTTATTATTGAATAAGTGTAGGTGTTGGTGGGGTTTGCATAATGAGTAACAAATGGAGAGACGAACAACATTCGTCCTTCATAAACTTCATATCCTGCTTCTTGAATGCAAATTCCTTTCGGTTAAATGTTGTGCCAATTGCACCTGTAATGTCCACTTTATTCATCATCTATTATTAATCTTTATTACTTCTGTTCTATGATAGCAATTTGAACCTGTTTATATGAGAACAGGAAATTTGGGTTGTATCTTATTTACTAGGAATAACGTGTCAAAGTCAGAAAAATGGGTAAAATGAAACACGTTGAATGGGTCAAAAGTCATGTGATTTGTATCCAAATGCTTAGAAAATAGAAAGTACTAAATCGTTTTATATAACAAAATATCTGAGCATTTTACTGATATTATCTTTGTAATCATATTAAATGCATCGATTATCTGAAATTGCCAAAAAACTGGTAGGCTATCCCAAACCTATCCCCTCTGTTTTTACACCCCTTTTACTGTTGTGGCCCGTTATCCAACCAACTTGACCACGTGTTCCTCTAGTTCTGTTTTTCTTTAGCTAGCATTAAATAAATTTCACCTTTTCAGGATTTCATTTTTAATTGTGGGGGAGTATCAGTAGCTTTCATTTTCGTGATAAACTACAACTGCGACAATCCAGGTCCTATTTTTAGCAGGTAGCTGGACATTTTGATTTTCAAGTAGCTCCACAGCTTATTTATCTTGATCTTATGTTAGTTAATTTAGAGCCCAGAAACTGAAGAGTCAATTTGGACATCTATATGTGGTGGTCACCCTTCCAACAAAGGAGCAAAATGACTCTTTTGTACACTCTTATTTTAGGTGATCATACATACATTCACCCACTCATTTATCTTCCACGTGATCTGTGTTTTAATGATTATTTCAAACACGCTAGTGATAAAGTTTGTTTCAGATGTGGTATGGATATCGGTAAGCCAACCTTTGTTCAAGCACTGGATCTAGAGATGGGCTTTGAGAAGATTGTAAGAATAGCTCACGCCCGTGGTGGTAAGTTCTCCCATACCTAAAAACTAGAGGTGGACCTCTTAACGCATCTACTTGTTTACGTGCCGATCAGGGTTATGTTTTATCCCTAACTCGTAAAATAAAAGAACAACTTGAAAGGAAATATTTTAATGCATAGAAAGTTGCAAAAAGGTATAAGTTTCATCTTTGTAACTTTCTAAATCAGTATTGTTTGTAATTATTGATGACACGCTAGTATTTATATAAAGAATTTTTTTTTTTTTATTTTTGGCAAATGTGTTTCAGCCTCAGGTCAACTCAAGTTACTCGACCTGCCAAACCCCACCTGTTTCCACCTCTTTTAAAAACTTGCATTAGTACATTGTAAATCCACAAAATGTGTTGTGATCACAAGAACTGTTCTCTGTAGTTTGCAAGAAGCAGGACGTTGTATCCAAATTGAAAACTGAGGTAAGCTTCTACTCCCCGTCTTTTTTTCCCCTTTCAACCTTTTCCTGAGGTATATCATTACTAAATGTGACAGTTTTTTACTGTTACGTATGAATGGGTCATCTTGGAATACTTTTTTTTTTCTCTCTAAAAAACAAGGGTGCCAAAAGTCACCCTAAGTATATATTTAAAACCTACTAAATCAGTTTATTGAAAAAGTTAAAATTATTGTTGAAATATTATATTTTTTCAATCATGTAATGTAAAGAAATGGTGATTGTAGATGTAATTTCTTTTGTATTGATCAATCAAAATAACAGGAAGAATAGAGGCTTTAAATAGCCACAACAAACAACAATCACTCCAGCAATCACTCCTAAAATTAGGAGAATGAAAAAAAGGAAAACATGGACCATAAAACAAGGAAACAAATTGACCATAAAACATGGAGCTTTACACTCCCCCTCAAGTTGGAGCGTGTAGGTCACGAACGCCTAACTTGCCAAGTAAAGTGGACAGCTGTTGAGAACCCAATGCTTTAGTGAACAAGTCGGCTATTTGAAGGTTGGTGTCTATGCTCTTTGGTTGTATTTCCCTTGACTCAACCCGTTCACGAACGAAAAAACAATCCATCTCAACATGTTTCGTACGTTCATGATAGACAGGGTTGAGAGCAATGTGTCTAGCGGCTTGGTTGTCACAAAAGAGCGGTGTTGGTGTTCTTTGATGTAGTTCGAGTTCACTTAGTAGCCAACGCATCCATAGAATTTCACTCACGGTGGTTGCCATAGCACGATATTCTGCTTCGGCCGAGGAATGAGACACAACAGACTGCTTTTTGGATTTCCAAGAGATGGGTGCCCCTCCTAATAGAAGTAGATAACCCGTCCTTGACCTTCTTGAATCGGGACATCCAAGCCAGTCAGAATCACTATAAGCCACAAGACTCGAGCCCCCTTCTTTTGGTAATAGGATTCCTTGACCCGGTGTAGCCTTCAAGTACCTCAAAACTCTAGTGGCTGCATCCAAATGGTTTTGTCGAGGATCAGACACAAACTGGCTCAAGACATTTACGGAGTAGACAATGTCCGGGCGAGTTGCTTGTAGATAAAACAATCTTCCAATAAGGCGCCTATATTGGCTCGCATTTACCTTTGGCTCTTCATCCCCTTTTCCTAACTTCAAATTCTGTTCCATGGGAAATGCACTCGGTCGGGACCCTAACACTCCACTATCCTTTAAAATGTCAAGAGTGTATTTTCTTTGGCTAAGAACTAACCCTTCTTTCGTTCTGGCCACCTCGATCCCTAGGAAATATTTCAAGTTTCCTAGGTCTTTAACACCAAACTTCTTGTCTAGATAAGCCTTTGTTTCATTTATTTTAGGCGGGTCATTCCCAACGATGATGACATCATCAACATATATCAATGCTCCCACAAAGGAATCGCCCTTTTTATGAATGAAAAGTGAATAGTCCGCCTTAGATTGCTTGAATCCAAATACTAAAAGAGCGGAAGTGAATTTTTGATACCAGTTTCGGGATGCTTGCTTCAAGCCATACAATGATTTTCGTAACCTGCAAACTTTGTTTTCTTTGCCTTTATCAAAACCTTGTGGGATTTTCATGTAGACTTCTTCATCAAGATCGCCGTGTAAGAAGGCGTTATTCACATCCAATTGGTGTACGAGCCAATTCTTCTTGACTGCTACGGATAAGAGAGTACGAACCGTGACAAGTTTGGCGACAGGGGCAAAGGTGTCATGAAAATTCACCCCTTCCATTTGTGTGAATCCCTTTGCTACGAGCCTTGCCTTGTACCTTTCGATTTCTCCATTTGGCTTATATTTAATTTTGTAGACCCATTTTGAGTCTATGGCTCTTTTTCCTTCTGGTAACTCTTCAAGGGTCCAAGTTTCATTCTCTTCTAAAGCTTGAATCTCTTTCTCCATTGCCTTTATCCAATTTTCATTTCGTACTGCTTGATGGAAAAACTTTGGCTCATCATTTGAGCCGATGGCCGCCAAGAAGGCCTTGTGTGCATTAGTAAAATGTTTGTAAGAGATAAAATTAGATAAAGGATGTACCGTTGAATCTGAGGATTCTTGATCTGGAGTGGGTGTCGTATGATCAATAGATGGTGGTAGTTGAACAATAAAATCATCGAGATGTTTTGGTCGTGTTTTGGTTCTTGTTTGTCTAGGTGGTTCTTTATCACTTTGGCTAGTTTCATTTTCGGTTTGAGCCGGTTGAGCGTTAGCCCCATTTTGGGCTTCGTCGTCTTGTTGGGCTTGGGTGTCATTTTGAGCGATCGGCCCATGATGTTGTTCAAAAGGATCTTGCTCATTTTCAATTGGGCCTTGGGCATCAGCATCACCCATATGATTTTCTTCAACATGTTCACTAAAAACTTGGTCAGAGTTTTCTTCTGTGGCTGAGTTGCTTTCTTGGTAATACCAAGGAGGAAAAGAAAATAACTTGTTATTCTCTTCTTTGTCCTAGGGCTCTAATCCTTTGTAAGGAAATGAATATTCCACGAACCTTACATCCCTTGTCACCACAATTTTGTTGTGATCGGTGTCATATATTTTGTACCCCTTTGTTCCCACTGTGTAGCCTAAAAACACTCCCGGCTTACCCCTCCAATCAAATTTGTCCCCGTCCGTGTTGGTGTTTCGAAAATAGGCGAGACAACCGAAGACTTTCATGTGTTGGTACTCGGGCTTTTGTTTATACAAAATTTCAAAAGGGGTTTTATTATTGATAGTTTTTGAAGGGAGACGATTTATTATGTAGGCAGCCGTCATGACACACTCACCCCAAAAATCTTTTGGTAAGTTTGCTTCAAATCTGAGCGCACAGGCGGTCTCGAGCAAGTGTCTATGCTTGCGCTCAACAACACCGTTTTGTTGTGGTGTGTGGGGGCAAGTGGTTTCAAGAATTATCCCTTGTTCAGAATAAAAAATTTTCATGCGGTTTGAAACAAATTCTCCCCCGTTATCACAACGTATTCGTTTGATCATTTTTCCAAATTGGGTTTTGACCATTTTATGAAAATTTATCAAAACGTCATCAAATTTATTCTTTAGGAGAAAGACCCAAACCGAACGACTGTAGTCGTCCACAATCTTAAAAAATACCTTCCCCCCGTGAGTGATGGTCTCCTATACCTTCCCCATATATCACAATGAAGCAAATCAAAACATTCTTTGCTTTTAATGAAACTTGTCGGAAAAGGGATACGGGTGTGCTTAGCCTTTGCACATGAATCACAATCTATGGTCTTAAAATTGTTGGTTTTAACAAAATCAAGGTGAGAAAGTTTATTACTAGAGGTGTGACCTAACCTCTTATGCCAAACATCCACCGTGGCCATCATGGCCTCTCTCTTTTGTTCCACCATCGCGATCCGATATAGACCATGTTTGCATTCACCCACTCCAATCAATTTCTTTGAATGTAGGTCCTGCACAAAACAGAAATCTGGCAAAAAAAATAACTGCACATTGGTGTTCTCTTGTCAAACGACTAACGGATAAGAGGTTGCAGCTAAACTTTGGAACGTGCAATACTCCTTTGATGGTGGTCCCGTTAGGCAAGCGACAACTTCCCTTTCCAATAACAGGAATGGAGTCACCATTTGGTATCATCACGGGAGGCTCATTTGTGGACACTATTTTGCCTTCTAGCAATTCGGATTGGTGTGTTATATGTTCGGTACAACCCGAGTCGATAATCCAATCGTTTCCTTGGTTTGCTTTACTAGCCATGTTAGCCTCAGGTGTCGGTTCGTTTCTGTTCATGGTGTCGTCTTCATGACAGCGGATTGGATCAGACAATTGGTTATAGAGTTGATATATCGAGCGGTCTTTCAACCCGCTCTGATACCATGTAAAGAAATGGTGATTGTAGATGTAATTTCTTTTGTATTGATCAATCAAAATAACAGGAAGAATAGAGGCTTTAAATAGCCATAACAAACAACAATCACTCCAGCAATCACTCCTAAAATTAGGAGAATAAAAAAAAGGAAAACATGGACCATAAAACAAGGAAACAAATTGACCATAAAACATGGAGCTTTACATGTAATGCACAAATACTATACTTCAAATTATTCAAAGGATGGGACAAAAAGTGCTGTGGGTCAACCCAGCCTCACACACACAGGAAAACCTCTTTGACCTGTTACCCAACCCAATCCGTCTTATTTGTCATCACTGACTGTGACATGCTTTCATTTCTCTTTAAGAGGGAGAGGTCGGTCCAAGGGATGGATGCGTATCTCAGAGTGGTCTCTTCAATCCCGCGTGTTGAAACTCATGATGCAAACTCGGTATTAACATCACTAAATTTTAACATCATGCATTTATATTAGCATAAAATGTATTAACATTAAGTCTTTACATGCGTTATCACCTGGAACAGCTGGTTCAGACCATAGGATCAATCGAAGCAATAGCTAAAGCATCAAAAGAAACTATTCTGGAAAACACTGACATTTCCTCAGAAAAAGCCGAGATGATTACAAGATTTTTCCGTGATCCCAAGTTTTATCTCAGCCCAAGAATTACTTGATTGTTGTATGAATATGGGAATAGATATGTAACTTAGATGCAGGTACTCTTCTTACTAAATCTTGATGCAACTATGGTTTTGATAAAACTAGTGTGCTACTTGCTGATAGTGTTTGACATTTTAGTCTACTGTAAGTTTTAAAACAACCATATTATGCCATTGTTTGGTTGATCTTCTGGTTTAGCCGTGTTTCAAAAACTAGACCTGATCAGCGCCGGTTTATCAGGGAATCCGGTCAACAAACCTGATGGTTTTCATCATTATGAGGTGGAACTTGGAAGGATCTTCAGGACAGGTCGGGTTCATGTCGAAATGGCTGGGCTTGGGTTTTGTAACACTTTGTCCAACTTTACGTATAATTAGTGCGTCAAATATGATTGCTAAATCTTTATTGTTATAATAATAACATTCTTGTTTGTCTTGATAAAGCAAATTAGGAAGTATTAACAAAAAGGCACCCTTTATAATCAAACCAAACTTTTAAGAAATTTATCCATTTAGTTACAGATAATATATTACTGAATCCACTCGTTTATGTTAAGCTAAAAATCATTTTGAACGTCTACTCGAGTACTCGTGTACGATAAGATCATTAGCTTAATGGTTTCTGATGCTCATTCCGGCTTAAGCACCAAAGTTTTTCACATCTGATTTCATCTCATGATTTTCTTCGACACACGGTTAAGAAGTTGGATTTATGTGTAACGATGTGTACGATTAAGTTTAGTTGGTTTATAGAGTAATATATTGATGAAACTGTTTTCTTTAAAAATTTTGAAATCGAGCCAGCCACTTTATTCGCCCATACTAAGGTTTGATTAGGGTTTGAAGGCATACCGACCACGTAATGGTTTGATTAGGTTGGTTTTATGGTTTGTGTTTAAAATTAAATGAATCTTTTTATATAAAAACACACCCATGTAGCTACTCATTGTTGACTTAGCAGGCATAATCTTGACAAAATAATTAGATAAGAAAATTAAGATAAGAAAATTAGAGGAATAAAATACATGTAAAATGTTCTTAAAACAACAAAAATAAAAGGAGTCAAATACTCAAATATATTTTATTAAATAAACAGCTTTGAGGTGGATTGATACTAGATAGTGTTGAAAAGCTTATAAGAAGAGATAAGATTGAAATCCTTTTCTTTTATTTTGTTAGTAAAAAATAATCTAACACAGACCTGTGTAGTTTTTTTATATACTGGTTTTGTGCAAATTACTTTTTATTTTTTACTAAATATTTTGTTTTCTTATTAGGGTTTATTAGTATATGATTCGTAGGCCAATAGGTCTTTTTTAGGGTTTTTTTCTATACATTGAGAGCATATCCTTCATTTAACATTAATATCTGTCTATTTTATATGGTATTAAAGATAATACTTTAGGTATGAGATAAATTTTAGACAGGGTGGCACAATTGTCTTGTCCATGTTCTTTCTTTGTTTTAGTTTCCGGATCTAGTTTCAGGTTCAAGTTCTAGTTTCCCATTACATGTTCCACTCTCGTCCAGAGCGCATTGTTCATCCACTATTGTTGCTCACGAGCTTTGCTCATGGTTGTACTGTACGTGCTGTTAGCCTTTTAATGTTCACACCGACATTGTTCATGTTTGTTACTGTTCACGACGGTATTGTTTACGACAGTACGCTTCATGTTGTTACTATTCACGCAATATTGTTCCTTAGTAGCCACTATTGTTTTATTGTAGAAAACTTGTTTCTTGGCTATGTCTCTTTAAGAAAGCAATTCTAGATTTTTGATATACACTGTCTCACGGTGCCGCAATCACAACCAAAGGTTTAATGATCTTACCTTCAATATCTATGTTGATCTTTTGGCTGACACGCTGCCATACGTCGCCGTTTCTCCGTCCCGTGTTTCACGAGTTGGTATACGAGAGCACGTGCTGCCGCCACCGGTTCCCGTTTCTCTAGTAAATAGGTAGAACATTGCAACGATGTCTATTTTTACAAGAAATATGTTCTAGTCTCTGTTCTTGTTCCTACAAGAAACCTAGTCCTAGATCCCCATTCTACTAGATTCTAATATACAACAACGGTTTAAGATGTAATCATAAGCTTAGTTAAGGAGGGATCATGGTCATGTGTCTAAAGTTTATTTGTAACATACGCGTTAATTATGTCTATTAGTATATGACTTGTAGGCCAATAATGGTTTTTCTTAGGGTTTTCATTCCTATATATTTAAGGTTCACATTCATTATAATTTACAACGTTAATTTATCCGACTTTATTAATTTTAATATTTTTTTATAGATTCTCAATACAAACCGTTGTCAAGCCTTCTATTTGAATATTTTCAAAATGTCAAAGTCATTTCTCAAACTTTTCATGGTAACTCGTGTTTTACCAATATATATGGTTGAAATTCTATTGTGCACGTTGTAGACCACATAAAACCCATAACTAAATCGATAAAGCATGACTCTAAGACATAAAATATATAGGGAACCTTCAAGATGGTGGCATAGTCATAAGTGTTTGCGTCCCTCTTGAAGATGTCTCCAATTCGGATTAAAAATTAACTCATTTCATATCTTAAACATCTTTGTATGCCACATGTCTGGTGCAAACTATGATTTACCTATTATTTTAAATCAGCAAAGTCACTTAAGTTTTTAGGTAATAGGTTGTTAAAGAATACATGGCTAACAAAGTTTAGGATGAAAGGACTTGTTTGTGACACAATAACCATTTACGGGAACAAAACTCAAACATCTTCATAGTCCAATGACTATATCTGCACTTCAAAAGATAACAGAAACATAGCAATCGAGTGATTCCCGGTGGTTCCATCATCACAATTCATTTGCTTCTAACCTACAAATACTCATTTTCAGATCAAATTTTCCACAATTTCTCAACGCCAACCCTTTCTTTCTGCCTCAGTTCGTGGATTTCATGTATGAAACACACACACGAAATCTTGATTCAGATAAATTATTGTAATCAGATCGAAGATTCTCAAGTTATCCAGCACTTTTATCCACCACTATGCAAAAATCCCATATCTTGAATCCGTTTATCGATCCAATTTCTATCGATTGAATCCCAATTTCACCCCATTGAAGAAAATCGATAAAAGGGTGTAAAATTATAAACTGTTTGAGCACGATGTCTGGATTATGGAGATGGGGGAAGTTCCGAGACGTTGTGGTTACAACGAGAATCTGTTCATCGTACACATCGAAACGTGGGTTTTTGAAATTAACCGCCGGAATCGATTGTCCGTACATTCGCCGGAGGTCGTTGATTGGTGTACAAGCAAGATACAAATGGGAGCACGGTGGTGGTGGTGGTGGTGTTGATGATAATAACAGTAAAACATCGACGATAATCAGGAGGATTAAGGCTGAAGCTAATTGCCCTCGTTGTTGTAAACCGATGGATCTCGTTTTTTCCGGCAATCGCCTCGTGGTTCCACCACCGGTTTCCGCCGGAGACGAATGGGAAGCTCCGGCGAAAGGTGGTTCCTCCGGTGAAGATAGAAAAGGGGGTAATCGGCCGGTGAGTTTGTGCCCCAATTGTAAATCTGCTTATTACTTCAGGCCTTATAAGATGGCTCCTCTTCAGGGTAGGTTTATTGAAATCGGTAGGGTTAGATATGATGGTGGTAATGGTAATAGTAAGGATAGAAAGCATGTTAGTGGTGAAGATGATTATGGAAACAAGCTCAAGGCTTCGTTTTGGGAGACGCTGCGGGCTTATGGCGGTGACCCGCCTGAGAATTCGACGAGTCTTGTGCCGCCTGGTACTCCGCCGCCGCCTAGCAATGGGCTTGCGGTGCATACTCCTCCTGGCCCTCCTTTTGCACCAGGGGTTAACGTGATTCGTGCAGGTGGTGGTGGTGGTGGTGGTGAGAATGGCAATAGTGGTGGTGGAGAGAAGAATAGTCAGTGGGGCGGGTCGAATTTGGGGAAGAATCTGCCTACACCGAAAGAGATTTTCCAGGGGCTTGATAAGTTTGTTATTGGGCAAACTCGGGCGAAAAAGGTTTCAACATTAACCCTTTTTGTGTATATGCTAGTATGCTACCATTACTGGTTCATTGATAACTTGGTGTGTGTGAATATGATGTTGATCTCATGTGAATTGGTTCAAAATTGATAGTTCTTAGGGTACGTTTGGGATTACTTATTTGAAAGGTTTATCTGATTATTTGTGAGTGAAATAAGCTGTTTTGAATAAACAGTTTGAATCTGCATATTCCAAAATCCTTATTTTAGAAAGAAATAAGCATATAAGCAGTTTAAATAAGCAATCCCTAACGCTGCTTAAGTTCATAATTTTCATTTCTATTGAAATTATATGAAAATTGGGTGCTTTTTCATACTTTCTGTGACATTGAAGGAAAAATGATGTGCTTTAAGAATACAACAAATGTGCTATAAGAATGATTTACAGTAATAGGGACGGAAAAGAACAGAATAAGTGTAAAAGGTCGAAATGTTTGAGTTGTTAGATTGATTTTATGGTTTAATAAAAGTTATTTTACATCTAAATGGGTCTAATGGTGATACGACTCACGGGGTGATTCAAAATGTGTTTTTCATTTTATGAATAGGTGCTCTCTGTGGCTGTATATAACCATTACAAAAGGATATATCATGCTTCATTGCAGAAAGGGTTAGTGATTTTACTTCTTTATAATTACACATATGGTTTAGCTGGTGGTATAAAACTGTTATTACTTGAACATTTCTGGAATTGCTATGCTGAAATGAAATTATGTGTATGTGTGGAACTTAGGTCAGGAGTAGAAACAGGAAGAGATAGGATGGAAGATGACGACGATAATGTAGAGTTAGAGAAAAGCAATGTACTTTTAATGGGCCCAACTGGCTCGGGTACCATGAGGCTTCATCTCTCTCTCTCTTTTCTCAATTTTCAGTTGTTTGGATTGCTGATTATTTTAATTTGACTTTTGGAAAACAGGAAAAACGTTACTTGCAAAGACCCTTGCTCGTTTTGTTAATGTTCCATTTGTCATCGCAGACGCAACGACATTAACACAGGCAAGTCAAATGTATTGTCATATTTCGTCTTGTTTATTTAGGTGAATGAAAACCGATCTGCATAATTCTGTTTTCGGTATTATGGATAAATGCATAATCTTCTCAGTTCAACCTTTCCATATATGATCTAACTAAACATTTGAATTTGTTTTTTCAAAGTGATTGTGTATGTTTCAAAGAACAAATATTTTGTTAATATTATTGTACCTTTTGATTATCAGCTTTGTTGCAGCTAGTATGAAGCTGATTATATGACATCTATATAATAAGATAATCAGAGGCAAAATATGTTAATCCAAATTGGAAACGTCAATTGTTTCAAATATCATATAATCAGCTTCAACATGCAAATCTGTGCACCCTTAGCAAGGTGCAGTTTTATTCATGTCATGATACATCAAATGGTATCTTGCTGGTCAATGAATCCTTCTAAATTCTTCTAAATAGTTTAATTGGTTTAACAGTTTGCTCTTGGATCTATCTGAATTTACCAACTTTTTTCTTATTATTCTGCAGGCTGGTTATGTTGGTGAAGACGTCGAATCTATATTACATAAGCTACTTACGGTAAAGTTTTATTATTATTATTATTATTATTATTATTATTATTATTATTATTATTATTATTATTATTATTATTATTATTATTATTATTATTTCTTTTTATTTAACTGTTGCCCAATTTTTTCTATTTGTTGACAATTTGCTTATGACTTTTACATATTAATTTCAAAGGTCAGTACATTACGTGTTATTGGCTAAAAGTTTGAATTTTTTCTGGACTTCTATTTAGTCAGACATGCACTTAAAGTGAGCATAAATCAATTATTTCATTGTTTAATATGCCTCCCAAAATTATAGATCTAGTACATAATGTGCATTAGTTGATTATTGATAATCATCGCTGTACGTTTAAAGGTTTTCCCTTTATGCAATTACGATGGACAGCTGTTCTTTGTGATAATTCATAATATGTCCTCCTCTACACCTTCAAACAACAAGATTGTGAGTTTGACTGTAGAGTCAAAAGTGTATATATTTCTTAGAAGTTATTAAGTTATCTTGAATCTAGGGTTGTTTATGTTTACCCATCTTGGTTTTATGGTGTTTATCCTATTTTGTTCTTAATATACCATAACTTGTTAGTGAGCGGTAATATTTTGAGTTTGAATTTGGTATGAAGGTTGCTGAGTTCAATGTTCAAGCTGCACAACAAGGGATAGTTTACATTGATGAAGTTGATAAGATAACCAAAAAGGTTGTTTGTTTTTCTATATAACTATTTTCCAGATACTTTTTATACATTCCTCATTTTAATAATTTTACAGGCTGAGAGCCTAAACATTAGTAGAGATGTTTCTGGTGAGGGCGTTCAGCAAGCTCTACTTAAGATGCTGGAAGGAACAGTAAGTGATTATGCATTTATACCCCTGAAAATTAGCAATCAATAAATGCTTTACTTGGGCTTAAGGGATATTACACATTATTTATATCGGCCTCTTTTCTTTGTTTTTTTTTTCAAATACTTTGATAATATCATGATCTTTCTTGCTTAACAATAAATATTAAATTCTCTGCAGATTGTGAACGTGCCAGAAAAAGGGGCCAGGAAGCATCCTAGAGGCGAAAACATTCAGGTATTCCATAAATGAGTCTTTCATATTCCCACATCTGATTATATGCCATCACACTCATTGCATATAATCGGCCTCTCAATTTGGTGCTCTTTTTGTGTTGGATTATTTTCACAATCTAGAAGCAGAAGTGGCGAGATGGGGGGTCAGGTGGAAGTGGGTCCTTTTTTTAGTATGGGTAGAATGGGGCAGGTGGGGGTTGGGTTGATCCCAAACACTTTTTGTCTGTTTTTATTTTATACAAGTAATTAGTATGTTACTTGTGATTAAGACAATATTATTACAATAACGATCAATGACTTGGAATAAAACTTTTTAGGAGGTTGCAAATTGCATGCATTTAAAATTTGAGCTTCACTTTAGGTGTCTTTTAACATGTTTGCAAGGTCAACCCAGTTTGACCTGTTCATGACTTCTTGGTTTAGATATTTTATTGTTTGAGGAATTGACCCACTTGAGATATGTTACAATCCATATTAACCCATTTATAAGTAAACGGGTCGAAATTGCCACCTAGATATAGAAGTTAATGATGTTAGAGTTTCATGTTTTGTATCACTTTTTCTAAATTTTAGATTGTACTTGGTTATTTCCCATAATGAACTTGCAGATAGATACAAAAGACATTCTTTTCATTTGTGGTGGAGCATTTGTCGATTTAGACAAAACCATATCTGAGAGGTGATTACTTGTTTATTTTTTTATATTATTTTTATAATTGATTTTTGGTCAAAAGTTAAGCCATCTTGTAATTTGCTTTTGTGATACTTGTGTTTATACCAGACGACAGGATTCTTCAATTGGTTTCGGAGCACCTGTTCGTGCTAATATGAGAAGTGATAGAGTGACTAATGCTGCAGTAACATCATCTTTACTTGAATCTGTAAGTTTCATTATTTTCTTAATGTCTAGTTTTTTCCATTTCTGTTATTTATCTTGGTCAAAACAGTTTGAATCTTGTTGGGTTGACCCGAAACACTCTTTGCTTTAGTTTTTTCTACCCTTTTAAGATATAGTTAGTGTCAATATGATTATTAAATCACTTTATTTTGATAATAATGTAATTTTTTAGTAACATGATTTAGCCATTTAGGAGATTTTATAAATTAATGATACACTTTGGGTGACATGGACCCGTTTCCCTTTAATCCAACTTTTTTTACAAGTTTGACCCGTTTGAGATACAACATAACTCGAATGACCCATTATTGATTGTCTTATTTCGGTTCATTTTCAGGTTGAAAGTAGCGATCTTATTGCTTATGGACTTATTCCCGAGTTTATAGGACGTTTTCCTATTTTACTTAGTTTATCAGCTCTAACCGAGGACCAACTTGTTCAGGTAAGTTTGTTGCTTGTTGTATTACTTCATGGGAATGTAGTTAGAGTTTCGATCAAGGGGGTTCTTGGATATGCATATTGGAAGTGATTATATGATTTTGAATAATCAGAGTATATATATACACACACGTGTGTATATATGAAATAGTTATATGTAGCAAAATAGGTCTTAAAAGTCGTGAATTAATTTTTTTTTAATGTTTGAAGTTGTAATTATCAGTTAATTAGTTGTTTGATTGGAGACTCGAGATCTATGTTCTTTACTTCTATGCAGGTCCTCATGGAACCAAAGAATGCTCTCGGTAAGCAATACAAGAAGCTGTTTCAGATGAATGATGTAAGTATTTGATTAATTGTTCATTTAAATCGGTTTTTGACTAACGATGGCAATTTCGCCTCATCTCTTCATGAATGGATTGATTTGGGTTATGTTTTATATAATGGTCGAATGGGTCAAAAGTCATTTTTAATGCATAAAACCTCTTTAATCATTTTTTGCTATAAATCATTTTATTATTGAAGTAATGTATTTGTATTTATCCCACTGGTTGTTTTTAGAAATTTTTTTTAAAATAATATGAGCAAAAAGTGTCCCACTCAGCACGAGCCGACTTGTTTAGATCCATACGACAAATACCGGTTTAAACTTGTTTCCCAATCCGCCATTTTTATGTCTGGGCAACCCATTGTAGTTCTTTTTTCTCCACAGGTGAAACTACATTTCACGGAGAAGGCCTTAAGGTTAATTGCTCAAAAAGCGATGGTTAAGAACACTGGTGCTAGAGGGTTAAGAGCCATACTTGAAACTCTTCTAACCGACGCTATGTATGAGGTAGGTTGCTTAATACCCCTTCGGTGTTCCGTGAAAATTATAAAAAAATATAAACTTTTCAAGTTTGTGGAAATAATTTGTTAAAGTGACCTATTTATCCTCCATAATGATTTGAGTTCAGATCCCCGATATCAAGACAGGTAACGATCGAGTAGATGCTGTTGTGATTGATGAGGAGTCGGTAGGGTCGGTTGATAAACCAGGATGTGGGGGAAAAATTCTCCGTGGTGACAGTGCATTAGATGATTATCTTGCAAAGACCAAGTGCAAGGAACAAGAGGTAAGAACTTTGACTTTTGAGGTCACAGTAGTCAGTTTTCAACTAATAAGTGATTTCAAATCTTAAAACTTTTAAGACAAATTCAAAATGCAGATTAATGTCTCTATAACAAGCATCAAAATTTGAAATAAATAATATCAACTTACCAAGAATGTCGCATGAGAAGAGTATGATCTCTGAGTCAACAAGTGTTAGGTTTGACTTGTTCTATGGTTTGTTCATGTTTTGCAGGATGCTGGAGACCAAGCGCTAGAAGGCGAAGAAGATGTCTCATCAAAAGCCATGAGCATGTAAGTTTACGTGCATGTTGTTGATTGCATTGTAAAACCTGTTCCATAAATTGCTGTAAATTATGCCAATGTAGCACCGAACAACATCTGATTCGGGTCAAATTGATATATAGACAAGAAAATAAAAGAAAAAAAAATCCGATTGGTGATGAGCGAAAATGTAACTTCTCCTAAGCTGTACACTGTAAAAAAACCGATTGGTGATATATATTGTTGTTGGTTTTGAGTTTTGATTCGTAGTCTTGGTTCCTTAAATACTAAGGATGGCAAATACATCGGGTTGGATGGGTTGAAATTGATGAATCTGAACAAACCCATATATTTATTCGTAATAAACAAACCAATTATAACATGAACATGCTTTAAACCATATAGCTTAAACATGACTTGCGTAATATTTTTACTACCTACACGGGTTGACTGGTTGTAATGAATTATAGTCACTTTGTAAATATGTTAAACACATCGTAGTAAAGTTATAAATGTATTAAACTTGTACTGAATTAAAAAAAAAATCATTCTAAATTTAACATGGTTGGCGGTCTACTTCCTATCTTAATAGGTTTTATCATCCTAAACATGATACATTTATTAGACACGTTAGACAAGTTGATCAAAACAACATGTTTATTAAAGGGATTAATGGATTAGACCGGTTAACTCAAAACTTAATTATTTTCTTGTAAGGTCTTGTTATGTTGAAGCTATCTTAAACATTTTCACCCTTAGTAAACACTTTTATAATGAAAACTGAAACTAGTCGTATGTTGTCAGGCACTTCTACAAATTTTTACACGTAAAAAAAGACGAATGAACGATTTGATGCACACCACATATGACATTACTCACTCAAACTATTTCCCTTTTGATTCTTGTACTCCAGTGACATTGGAGGGACACTTTGTTGATTCCTAAAAACGTTAAATGGGTCGATTTGTGTCTTTGCTTTCACCAATCGATCATAGTTGTTACCGAAATACTTCTCACCCCATTCCCGAGCCAACTCAACCACATCATCAATTGACTCGACTACAGTTTTATTCCAGTTCATCACTCCAAGATCGACATCCATGTAGTTAATATACGCGGCTCGTGGGTCCTGTGCCACATAGGGTGTCATGGAGCCATGAAAGTCACGTATCCATGCTATATAGTCATCGGTTTTATCATTATCGGCTTCGTTCCATTCAACTAGATACTGAATAGTGAAAAGATTTCCTTTCCTATGAGGGAAGGGAATCGAATCACTACTTATCATTTTCATCATTCCACCGTACGGATCCAAAATCACATACCCTTTAGGTTGTTTTTCAAGCACATCAAGCATTGTGGTTAGGCCGAGTCTCGGGATCGGTTTCCGGACAAAATCTGATTTGGCCTTGTAGTAGAGTTTACCCTGCAAGAATCGGTGTTTCATGTCGGAAACAACGTATTGGTCTCCGATACCCGAGAAAAAAAGAACAGACTCGATCCAACTCATTTCTTTACACTCGCTTTTCATGATTTTTAGCTCGGGGAAGTTTTGATCGATGATCGATAAAGCTTTGGCTTTGGGTCCCAGATATAGCCCCTTAAAGCTAGCCGATAAACCAGGTTTGTTTTTCCGTTCAGGCAAACCCGCTCCAACAAAAGACGATACATAAAAATCATCAGGCATTAATGTAGGCGCCACATATTGCCATTTGTTTACTATATCAGCCACCTGTTCCTTCGTGCCTGGTCTAGACACGCTAAAACAAGTCACTATATCTGGTACGCTTGATAATTTTATATTCCAAGCGTACACAACTCCCCAAACCCCACCGCCACCCCCTCGTATCGCCCAAAAAACATCCTCCCCCATTGTGGCCCGGTTTAGTAACCTGCCATCAGCACTTACTAAAACCGCGTCAACTACATTATCAGCTGCCAACCCGTATTTTCGCGATAATAACCCGAACCCACCACCCGAAATGTGACCACCCACCCCGACCGTCGGGCATGACCCCGCGGAGAAACCATGGACACTACTCGACTCAGCTATCGCGCAGTAGGTCTGACCGAGTGTGGCACCAGCTTCGACCCACGCGGTGCCCGAGTTCACATCAACCGAAACATGGTCCAGTCTGATCAGGTCTATCACCACAAACGGACATCCGTCCATCGCCACAGACGACGTCCCTTCGTAGCTGTGACCGCCACACCTAACCCTGATTTCTAGCCCCGATCGTCTCGCACTGATCACAGTGTTCGCCAACTGTTCTTTCGTCTCTGGAAACACGATAACAACTGGTTTGGGTAATGAAGAACCCGAAAATCTGAGATTTTGAATCGAGAAGTTAAGAAGCTGATGATAAACTGATGAATCGTTGTTCGAATTCGAAAGGGTTGTGAAGTTATGAACCCCAAATTGAGTTAAACATGAAGTAAAGACATTTGTGAGATGTTCTTGATCATGGATTTGATGTTGATCTTCATCTTCATGTTCTTGTTCATGTTTGTGTTCGTGTTCGTAAGCGAATGAAGGTATAGAAACAGACATGATGAAGAAGACGAAGATGGTGATATGATTACTTGCAAAAGATTACACTCAACAAAAGTTTAAAGTTTGAAGTTGTATGTGATGAAGAGGTGTTAAACGGTGGATTTATATGGGAAGATGAATGTGAATATTTTATAAAGAATCATGGTGCTTGTATGCAGACGACAAACAGAAGGATTTAATGCACAAACTAACGTACGTCGCCGGCCACCATTTAATTTCTTATTCATTCAGTAACTTTTACGCGATAGTCGGTGCAGTGGTAAACACCTGATTGTCCTTTGGCACTTGTGTTAGATTTGAATTATGTTTAACTTTGTTTTATGTCATAGCCTCTTGAACGTTTGATGTCCGGCACCAGTTGTGATTTATCCGACGGAGGTAATTATGGATTCCTCTAGCAAAGGTCTCATATTTGAATTCGGTTTTGTTTTAACATAAACTGTGATTTACCTAATCATGTTGTTAACGGAACACGAGGGTATCGGATTGTTAACATTAATTCTAAAGAAAACTTTTACGTGCTGCATGCAGACAAGTGAGGTTTCTATCATAATATTAAAAGATTGAAGAGAGAGAAAGTGGATGTTGATTAAACTTTCAATTCTTTCCGAAAATACTATGTTTTAGAGGTCTAATAAAATGCATTTTATCTTCAAAGGTAGATTTTGATTTTGACATGAAAATGGTATATATTTCTAGTTCGGAACAACTAAGTTTTAAAACGTAACATATGTCACTCGGGGATTCTATCTATTTGAAATAAGAATTTTTTATGTTGCAATCATGTCATAATAATATTGAAAGATACAAGAGAGATCAGTGGATGTTAATTCACTTTCAATTCTCACCGGAAATACTATGTTTTAAAGTTAATATATTCTCTCTTTTTTTCTAAAGGATTTTTTTTTAAATCCTTAATACCTCATAATCCTCTATATATATCTACTTATATAAATTTATATCAATATCATATTTTTGAGCGACAATCATCAATTTTACTAGGCTACAAAACTATTGGCTCATGCGTTCATCTTCAAGATCGATTTTGATATGAAAATGGTGTCTTTAACTTGTGAAAGTTTAAGTTTTAAACGTAACATATACTTCTAGTTTGAATACAAACTATATTCAGATTATGATGTTGACGTGAGAATTTACGCTCATATGAATCACTCTTGTACACGAAAACTATGAAAATAACTCAAAATGCGTCTTTGTCTGTGATATCCTCCTTTTAGAAGAAGCTTATGATAGAAAACTTTTAATTTGTGCAAGCATTTTCGGTACTAGTCTGTATAGTTACTAAGTTGTCATCGAAAAATTGTTTTAGAAATATGTTCGTTTTGAAAAGATCATGCTCACTAATGAGCATAGGCTAGAAATATTGTCTACAAGCTAGGGAAAACATATCAAGCTCACACATGGTAGATTTGAAAATGGACGGCTTGTATTTTAGAAATCGCTGTTCATTTCTTTCTACTTTGGATAATATGTAGTGATTTTATAGCAACAGACTCATTGAAAATCCATTTCACTATACATGTACTAATCGGCAGTGTGAGGAACCGGGTAAACAAAGTCACAATCGAACGATGATAGTGAGGCTGCGTATATATGATTTAACTCATGCAGTCAAGCAGAGTGCTAGCATATGGCATATCATGAACTTATAACTATTTCGTGAGTAGCATATATAGTTTTATAGATAAAATCATAGTTGTCTTTTTTTATTTATTTATAATATTCCTTTCTATTACAAATATTTATCAATCACAATTTTTCTACTGATTTTCTTTTGTGAAAGAGCCATATGCCAGTTATACATAACGCATTGATATATTCAAATTTATAATTGCATATGATCATAACGTTTTTTAATAACAACTAATGAGTTGAAATTAGTAACTATGTTATACTAAAACTTACCGTGCATAAAATATAACTTAGTGTGTTTTAGAGTGCGTTGACTTAAATTACCATCTTGTCCGTCATGGCTACAAGCCTGTCGGTTTACTGCACCATGACAACAGACTAGTCATCCTTCGCATCATCATTAGCAACCAAATGAACTCCAACACCGCTACGTACGACGGGGCTTAGAACCGTCCTTCGGGTGCGGCCGCTAACCATAAATGGTCGCCACGCCCAAACAACCAAAACGATTCTGGTCGTACCATCATCGTCCACAGATTCCCTACAAATAAACACTGAACAACAATATACTCAACAGAACAAATCTCGTCTCCAATGAGCAACAGCTCATTATCATCGACATCCCTAAAACCAAAACTACAAAAATCAGTCTCAGATTATTAATATTCATCGTCATCAACAACAATCCCCAAAAATCATTGTTTATTCAAACATCGTTAAGCATAAAGCTAACCGACCCCGCCACCATCAGCGCCACCGCCACCACCAGCACCATCACCACCATCGACAAGCCAAATTAGGCATAGGAATCGGGATGCATGCAGCGACCAACCAGGGCCGGCTCAACCATTTTGGAATGCCCGAGGCACACTTTCAATCCTAAATTATTTTAAATAACCTCATGTACGTATAAGGTAGGAAAAAAAGAATACAAGTTAACAAAAGCTCGGTCGGTTCTTCAACTTGTTTTTAAGAAGTCAGTTAAACTTTAAATTTAGTCTTCTCCCTCGTGGAATCCTATCAAACAATGAAACGATCAAGCAAGACATTCAAATGTATACTCTTTAGTATCTCTATTTCTAAGTAGAAAACTAATGGAATTTTTATATGCAGTCATTTTAGAACCGGAATTTGAACAAATCTTATAAAAACTGATTTAAACTTCATAGATGGTCTTCATGTAAGATGAACACTCCGAAACAAACCCTAGCTTTAAATTTGGGGGCCATTAAATTATTGGGGCCACTAAATTATTGGGGCCACAAGCAAAAGGCTTCAACTTAAATATTAAAGAACCGGCCCTGCGACCAACACTGCATGTCACGCACCGACACCATCATCGGCGACGGTTGCAGATATGAAACCCGTAATCGGTTGCACCAACCTTGTCACTATCCTTGATGACACACACCGTCGTGACAAACCAAAACGGGGAATATTTAAACCCCAGCCGACACCACCATCTACACCCGACGCGAAGCGATGTAGAACCACTGCCCGTGACAACAGCGAAGGGCCAAACGTTCGTACGTTGGTGGCGCAACAAAACTGGTGACAAAGGCAGAGGGGCACAGGCAGTGACACCGTCATTGGGGACAAACCACCGGTGAAAAAAAGAAGAGCAACTACTGGAATGAGGCAAGAAATAGGATTTAAAAGTTGTGCATCAAAAAAATTATACCATAAGCATCACACTCAGTAAAATAATAACTGTTTATTCATACCTCAATATATTACGCGGTAACTTTAATAGGAGTTCAATAACTATGATTGACACATTTTACTTTTTATTTCAAATGTTTCAAAACTTTATGATAATATTCACTTTTATAAGCTTTCAATGTATAAGCTCATGATTTCTTATCACGATCAAGCTCGTAGGCCGAATACATATGAACCGTTCATTAGTTGGTAAAAGTTTGCAACGATTGAACCGGAGGATCAACTGTCATAACTTCTGATTCAAATGTTGGTCTAGTCTTCAAGGCCATAATTATAACAAGAAGTTTATTGGGTGTCTGGAATGTAATTCTAAAATAAATAAAAATTAGAACTAAAATTTCATACTCACTTAACATAAATTACGTCTAAACATCAGAACTTTAGGTCCTGTAATGGTAATGTGTATTGCATGCACGCCCCTAGTACCTATCAAATTAGTCATTTTAACAATCAAACCGATGTCCTGTTTAGACGTATTTATCTAGTAATAGGTACTATAACTTTCTTTAAAAGGACCCGGGTGCTTACGATGATTCTAGTTAAACGAATGCATAGACGTGCAAGCATACTCTAATCAGCTTTTAACTTTTGGGTTTCATCATTTAAACAATTGTATAAAACCTAATATGCAAATAGGGTATCTGTACGTATAGTTTTCCCCATATATTTATTTACCTTGAAATCAATTTTATTATAATAACTGGTCATTGAATTAATGCTTTCCAGTTCACATTATTTTGGCCTTAGATGTCATAATCATATCTTTTAGATATATCTAAAACAACTATTAAGCCTTTAAATATAACATTTAATTACACGAAATTGTAACTTATAGTCATGATTCCAAACACGTTACGGACTATAAAAGGGCAGTAAAATAATTTTTGAGAATTACTTAAATTGTTTAGAGGGGCTATGTTATGACCGGCCAACCGCATAGTTCCAAACGCCGGTTTCTATCAGTGTATTTTTATTTTATAGGCAACAATAATAAATAATAAGCTTTTAGCAAATTCTATGTATGCATCGATAATCATAACACAATATATAATCTTACATGAGGAGGTGTGTTGGTTTTAACGTCATTAAATATTACAGAATGAATCACGTTAATCTTTTATATATTTTTTTATTCGTTGGAAAATTTATATTATAAACAAGTAAATACAACTAATCGGTCTAAGTATATCTCATATGATCATGTAGGATTTCACTTTTCAGAAGTAGTATATTTCGTTTGTCTCCTCTGTGTGTCTAGGTAACACAATATCAACTTTGAAATAATATAGAAAACACACCCTATATAACACGGTATCTTAAAAAAAAAATCATAGATGTATATTAAATATGATTGCAAGTTTGATCGATTGTATTAATTAGAGAAATCACCATATTTTTATAGTTGAGTACCCAGAATATAAAGATTAAACATTGTACTATTACATAAGGTTAGAACCGATTACATATAAGGTGAGGATCGACATATATATATGATCATTATCAACATATAGGCAAGAAGAAAATAATAAGCTTAGTAGTGAGTAGCAACTTCTTCTAATAAGAGAATAGGTAATCAAAACAATCTTAGTCTAAACTTAGTTATCTCATTAACATTACATAAATTGATTACAAAGGTTCTTATTTATAACCACATAATCCTTGTATGCTAAGTTAACCTGTTACTCATAATGAGATTAAAAAGCTATTAAAAAAACCTCCCTAAATTTTTAAGTTGTTCACTTTTTACCCGAACTTATTTACAAGATTATTCTAATAATCACCCCCTAATCTTGTGACACCAATGAGTTCCCTCATCTCGATAAACTTTAGTCATGGCAACACTTTGGTGAGAATTTCGGCCAGTTGCAATTCTCCGCTAACATGTTCAACTTTGATTTGCTTCCTTTCAACGCACTCCCTTACGAAATGATATTGGGTATGTATATACTTGCTTCTTCCGTGGAAAGCTGGATTCTTCATCAAGGCACTAGCCGATGAGTTATCCACCTTGAGAGTCACCTTCTCTTCTCCTTTTCCAGTCATTTTTATAGTATGCTTTGAAGCCATAAGGCTTGGCAAGCCGTGGATGTAGCCGCCATGAACTCGGCTTCGCAAGATGATAATGTCGTAGTATTTCGACTTCGCAAGATGATAATGTCGTAGTATTTTTATTATTGCGATACCGAAGTTACTTGGTATCGTTATAGTAGAATGTACTTTGCCCATCGTCTATATCTAACGAGTGGCTACTATTACTGAACCTGTATAAGGTCTTGCTTCCCCCTCTTGGATTAAAAAAATGCCAAAATCGTTGTTTCCTTTCAAGTACCTTAGGATTTGTTTTATAGCTAGTGCATGTGTTTGAGTAGGTGTTTGCAAAAATCTACTTACGATAGCTTAAATCTGGTCAGGTGTGGGTTAAGTACCGCAAGCATCCCGCAGTCTTTAGGTATTCTGTGGAATTGGTCTTTGTAGCTTCATTCTTTTTTGATAACTTCAATCTTAGATCCATTAGAAACTATGTTGCATTACATTTTAAGAGATTCAATTGTTTGAGAATTTTGTTTATGTAGTCGGTTTGAGTTACCAAGATCCTTGGTTGCTTTGCTTTACTTCTAATCCGATATAAAAGTGAGGGAGCCTAAGATCGCTCATTTCAAATTGAGTTTCCATTTTCTTCTTGAAAATCTTTATAACTTGTATACTTGTTCCGGTAACGATTAAATCATAGATATAGGTACCCACTAGTAATAGTTGATATTGTGTCTCCTTTCAACACACCGCTTGATCTTGCTTGCATTTTGTGAAACCAAGCTCTATCAAGCCTTATGTTCTAAGCTCTTGGTGCTAGGCGTAAGCTACATAGTGCTTTTGTTAAGTTGTAAAATTTTCATTCTTGTCTTTTCTCACGAAGCCTTTTGGTTGCATAACAAACACTTCTTCTTTTAGATCTACCTGGAGGTACGCGGACTTAATGTCCAGATGATGGACCTGCCATCCTTGGTTAACTTCTAGAGCAATCAAGAGACATATCGTCTTGAGTCTTGCTACCGCGGCAAAGACCTCCTTGAAATCGATTCCATACTTCTAGACATATCCTTTAGCCACGAGGCGATCTTTGTGTTTTGTTATTATTCCTTTGCATCTCTTTGATTTAGAATACTCATTTTAAACCTATAGGTGTAATGTAGGTGGTAGGTCGACTATCTCCGGGTTTTGTTCTTTTCGATTGAGGCTATCTCACTCTCCATGGCATTTCTTTAATGAATCTCTTTCATTGCTTCCTGAAAAGTGACCAGTTTATCATCGATAGCAAGTAATAATTCTTGACCTTCCTTGGTTTGTTGTTGTGAGAATTGTGGTACATCTTCAACCTTGTAATCGGCTAATTTTTTTGGCAAGACTGATGTTCGGTTTGATCTTCGAAGCTGGGATTCAGCTGGTTGGATCATTGTTGGCCTATTGGACCTAAGTATTCTATTTTAGACTCACTCAAAACTAGGCTGCTTTCTTCTTGCACTAGGCTGTGTGTCTCTAGGATAAACTGTTAAGTCTGTTATATGGAACTGCTTTCTATTTTATTATGTTCAGTGGGCTCAGTATGGGTCTGTTCTTGCTGGTCTGTTATGGTTTCATTTTGGGCCTGCTATTCAATCATGAAACTATCCCATCACATGCTTGTTTGTCACTTTGGTACCCATGTTCCTTCCAATCATAGCCTATTGACTCATCAAAATTCACATCACGAGTTGCATAGAATCGCTTTTGACCGGATCAAACATCCGATAGGAATTAGTTTCTAGTTGTGTACCCAAGGTACCATAATGACACTCAGGTCATCAAGCTTCTTTTGCCAGGTGGATAGAATTTTCACATATCCTATACAACTAAACATTTTGAGGTCAGTGAGATTAGGCTTCCTTCCCTTTAGCCTCTCGTATGAGGTCAAGTCTTCTAAAGCTTTTGTTAGAGATCAGTTCAACAAATAGACCTCATGATGACCCGCTTCTTTCTAAAAAGTTTTGTGGCAATGACATAGCTTTTAACATACTTCTGGTCATTACCATGATGGTTCTATTTCTTCTTTTTACCACCCCGTTGTGTTATGGGGTGTAGGGTGTTGTGTATTAACGTGTTATACCCTTTCTTTTGCAATACCATGATGGTTCTAAAGATTGTTTTCATGGTATAAAGTTTCCTTTTGAATTATGTTCCCGACATGTTTTCCAATCATACAAGTATCACATATTTGAGTTAGATGCGTGATGTTCGTAAGCCTTTCAAACACTTCGACAAGATTTTTAAAGAACCAATATTCAAGTGCCTTAGCCGGCATGTCACAGCCATGCTTCATCATGTTTTTAGCTTGCATACACACTAGAGAAACAACCTTTAGGTTAATCTTATAAACATGATTTGAAAACCAAAGTATCTCCATTAATGATGTTCCATCCGACTCGAACATCCAAAGTATTCCATCTTGAATGCCAATCTTACACCCGTCTTCATCTAGTTGACCTAGACTTATTATATTGCTTTTAAGTGATAAAATTTAATAAATATCGCCAAGGACACGTTGTTTTCCCGACCTTCCTTCTAGGATTATTGTGCCTTTTCCTTTTATCTCGACACAAGATCCATAACCGAACTTCACCACTCCTTTTGCTTTACAATCAAGATTGGTGAACCATTCATAATGACCCGTCATATGATTTCTTGCCCCATTGTCTAGGAACCAAGTATTTTGATCCACATGGATTCAACGCATACTCTTTTGGATAAACGTGATCTTCGTTTAGGAACACTACATCTTTAGAGTCTTCCATGTATGTGTGCATGTATAATAGGGGACCATCTTCTTGAGCAAGGTTGTTTACTTCGTTTTTCCTACGAGTAGGACAATTCGAAGATAAGTGTCCTAGTTTATCATATTGGAATCACTTAAGTTTTGAACGGTCCTTTTTCAATTGTGATCCTTTTCTTTCCCCTTCCGTTTTCCTCGCCCAAGATTACGATTTCTATAGCTCGATTTACTTGCGATCTTGTCTTTGCTGGCTCTCTTTTCTTGCTTCTTCTTGGATTCTTATTCTCACTAAGGAGTAGTTGATCTCCCTTAGTTGTTAAAGGAGTTTGTTCTAGGTTAATTCTTTCCTCGTAGGCTATAAGAAGTCCTACAACATCATCATAGCCCACGGTTTTCAGATCGAAACAATTGTTCGATTGAAGCAACCATATGCATAAAATGCTTTGGTAAACTACTTGAAAACTTTTTGGCAAACTTTTTTTATTCTATTATTGTTCCAAGCAAAGGAAACCTAGAAGCAATTCCTATATTTTTCCTGCGAAATCAGCAATTGAACTTGGTTCTTTATCTTCAATCATTAAAACTCGAACATGAGAGTTTGAAGTCTTGCTTCATTGACTCAATCGGCACCTTGGTTACGGGACTTACAGCCTCCCACATCTTCTTTGCCAAATCACTACTCCCAACTTATAGAACAAGTTCCTCGAGTAAACCTTGAAACGATAGGGCAACAAGATTGTTTTTGGTGGCACCAGACGTTGTACCTAGATCGATTTCCTCCCAAACTTTATGAACTTTGAAAATATATTTCATCTTCATATCCCAAATAATATAGTTGTGCTTTTTAAAGTTGGACATGGAAGATTTGGTGTGTGTTCTTTGGTTGAGACTACCCCCAAACTTGTGTCACACCCCCGCTGATAGCGGAAACACGGGGATGCGATCTAGACGGGATCGTCATAACACATGGTATATGATAGAGTAGCAATAAAAATATGATGACAATCGTGTCATGACGACACCCACAAACGGAGAACTTGTTCATGTATAAAAATGTTCACGACAGCATAGTCATAAGCACAACACAAATGATCACAGAAATATTGATAATAGCTTGTAATGTAATATTCCCACAATATGGGAACAAGTATACGAAAGATCATATTCATGTTCAAGCTTTACAAAAGTAATAACACAAAATTCATCCTAGGGTCTCCTCTAAAAGGCAGCACTCCTAGAACTTTAATTCCCTTGATCACCTGAAAAATATGCTCAAAATGTCAACATAATTGTTGGTGAGCTTCGCAGGTTTAAATTGTAAACATGTAGTTGATGCTGTATAGTATTTGTAGTGGAATACCGTGCATACAGTTATAAGCAAGCAAGATCACATACCATGAGTTTTATACAACCAAACCTAACGACGTACACAAAGAAATTTGTCAGAATATATTCACCCAAGGCCCGTTCCCGTGTGATGGTACTCACAAAGTAACCATCTGTCAAGGGTGGGGTGTCAACCCAGTAGTACTACTAATACCTATCTGTTGGTTCCAACACCGGAATTAATGGTTGTAAGACAGTCCACACAGTAACATCATGTATGTATCAGATAAGTACTCACAAGACAGTATCACGTTGATTCCAAGTATAAAAATCGTATGTATGTTGTACAGCATTGAAAACGTGTGAGCATACTCTTCCCCCATGTTTGTAAAAGATTGAAACAATGTATAAGCGTAAAAAGGGGCCACGAAACTCACTTGTTAGGTGGTAAGTATGTCTGATGAAACTTCCCAAACTTGTATGTATGTATGTATGAACAGTCAATCACCTATTGACAGTTATGTTAAGAATTAATCTTATGGACTACTGTTAATAATATTGTTTAATTGAATCGGGGTTCGGTTCGGTCGTGGGTAGTACACACACAAGCAGTCACACGCCTCTTAGTCTAGATTATTTTAAGTAGTATGTGCCTTAATAGCGTTGACTTTAATCTTTGTGGTCAAGCTATGACACTTTATAATATTACATTATCGTCGTGAGATCTCCGAAGAGGGGATCCACACACACACACCATTAGTCATACAATAGGACCGGACGCACGACTGACACCCCATTCACACGAGTGGACTTTCAGTCGTACGAATTAGCTACTTTCGTACAATTGATCCTCCATTCGTGTGACTAAGCCTTCAGTCGTACCATGCAATACCAGTCGCGAAACAAACAGCCAGCCACGCGACTCAGCGTCCCTTCGCGCGAATCAGCTTCATTCGCGCGAGTGGACCCTTTTTCGCACGATAGGCATCTGACCGTGCGACTCACCACAAGTCGCACACACATACATCGCATAGCCAGTCACGCGACAACCCTGTCGCGTGACAAATCCAGTCGCGTGACAACCTCTATTTCGCGTGACAACCTCTATTTCGCACCACCGACAGTCGCGCGACACAACCGCGCGACTTACCTATTCGCTCAAGTCTCAAGTCGCACACACACATGCAGTCGCACGCCCCTTTCGCGCGACAATCCAGTCGCGCCGACGGGGTCGCGACTGCAGGAAGTTGCAGGTCGGCCTTAGGCTGCCCGAACACGAGTGTACCCAACCAGAACCTCCAGAACTCATATTCTAACCTATCTAGACAAGAAGCACACTCAGAAACAAGACATGCAAGTCCACACGACCTCATGTGCTCGGATGAACCCGAGCACCCGAAAACCCTCGAAACGCAACAGTGAAATCGAGTTAAAAACGAGGTAGAGAGGTTATCTACCTGCTAGGAACTAGTATTCACGATGGTACTCGAGATTTGAAGACGAAAATGCGAGAAACGGGTCGGTTTTGGTGTTGGTTTCTAGAGAGAGAGAGTAGAAGAGGAGGATGAAGTGGTGAGAGGGTGAAAAAGAGTGAAAAATGGCTGGGAAGGGGTATTTATACCCAGCCTAGTTTCTCAATGTTTCAAGTTTAGTCCCGCACTTTGCCCGAGTTCCTAAATTTTGTTTCGGTTGAAAACGTTATAATTTAGTCTTGTTTTATTGACGATAAAATGTTTTAATGTTATTTATAAATTAAAAATAATTAAAATGATTTATTAGCGATAATTATTTTATTATAAAAATGCGTGTTTAGTGTTACGGGGCAATCTTGGAGAAATGTCTTAAGATAACTACAAGTTGAGCAAGGGTGCTACCATATAAGGGCAATTAAGCAAACAAATAGGGTGTTCACGTAATTGGTTCGTCAAAATGAGGAATGACTGTTAACAAGGTTAAGTAAATCACGTTAAACGACGGACCTTTAGTGACGGATGTCACAGTATCCCCCAGTTGAGGGAATTTCGTCCCGAAATTCAACTGGTGCTAGGCCCTAGAACGTCATCCGCGAATAAATGTGGATATTTGAGTCTCATCTGATCTTCACGTTCCCATGTAAACTCTGGCCCTCGTTTTGAATTCCATCTTATACGAACGATAGGTATCTTGCTGCGCCTCAACTTTTTGACCTTTCGGTCCATGACCTCAATGGGTTCCTCAATAAAACGAAGCTTTTCGTCGATCTTGATTTCCTCAATTGGTACGTGTAAGGACTCGTCTGCCAAACACTTTTTGAGGTTCGACACATGAAAAGTATCATGCACACCGCTAAGTTCTTGTGGCAACCTCAATCGGTAAGCCACCGGACCGATTCTTTCTGTAATCTCGAATGGTCCTACGTATCGAGGGGCTAACTTCCCTTTCTTACCAAATCGTACGATCCCTTTCCAAGGAGAGACCTTGAGTAAGACATGATCCCTAACATTGAATTCTAGAGGCTTCCGACGGTTGTCGGCATAACTCTTTTGGCGATCTCTAGCTGCTTTAAGTCGGTCTTTGATTTGGAAGATTTTATCAGTGGTTTCTTGGATGATCTCTGGGCCCGTAAGCTAGCTTTCACCAACGTCAGCCCAACAAACTGGTGATCTACATTTCCGTCCATACAATGCTTCAAATGGAGCGCATCCAATGCTTGTATGGTAGCTGTTGTTGTAAGAGAACTCAATCAACGGTAAATGAGTGTCCCAGCTACCACCAAAATCGATTACGCAAGCTCTAAGCATGTCTTCTAATGTTTGTATAGTTCGTTCACTTTGGCCATCTGTTTGTGGGTGATAGGCAGTACTCATGTCTAATCGAGTGCCCATCGCTTTCTGTAACGTCTGCCAAAATCGTGAAGTGAATCGACTGTCCGGTCGGATATGATTGACACCAGCACCCCGTGCCGTGTCACGACCTCTTTGATGTACAATCTTGCCAGCTTATCCATCTTGTAGTCTTCTCGGATAGGCAAGAAGTGAGCAGATTTCGTCATTCGATCCACCACGACCCAGATCGAGTCGTGCCCACTTGGCGTTCTTGGGAGTTTGGTAATAAAATCCATAGTGATGTTCTCCCATTTCCACTCGGGAATTTCAGGTTGTTGCAATAGTCCCGATGGTTTCTGGTGTTCCGCCTTGACCTTTGAACAAGTCAAGCATTTGCTCACGTATACAGCAACATCTTTCTTCATACCTGGCCACCAGTATAGTTCTTTCAGATCGTGGTACATCTTGTCTGCACCAGGATGAACAGAGTATCGTGTCTTGTGTGCTTCATCCATGACTAATGTACGTGCACCTCCCCATCTGGGGACCCATATACGATCTATGAAGTAATGAACGCCATCATCTTTGCGAGTCATCTGTTTATCCAACCCTCGGAATTCTTCTCCGCAAGGTTCTCTTCTTTCAAAGCCTCGTTTGTGCAATTTGAATCTGAGCCTTTAAATTGGTTTGAATAGTCAAACCTAGCACTCGTGCACGTAATGGTTTCATACGTTCTTTGCGGCTCAAAGCATCAGCCATCACGTTGGCTTTCCCCGGATGATACCGGATTTCACAATCGTAGTCGCTAAGCAGTTCTATCCAGCGTCGTTGTCGCATGTTAAGTTCTTTCTGGTTCATGATGTGTTGAAGGCTCTTATGATCTGTGTAGATGATGCATTTGGTTCCGTATAGATAATGCCTCCATATCTTGAGTGCAAACACTACGGCACCCAATTCCAAATCATGAGTTGTGTAGTTCTTTTCATGCACCTTGAGTTGTCGCGAAGCGTAGGCAATCACTTTATCTTTCTGCATTAGCACACAGCCCAAACCTTGATATGAAGCATCACAGTACACCACAAAATCATCGGTTCCGTCTGGAAGGGACAATATCGGTGCGTTGCACAACTTCTCTTTCAATGTTTGGAACGCCTGTTCTTGTGCTTTCCCCAACCGAACTTCTTGTCTTTCTGAGTCAACAAAGTTAACGGTTGGGCAATCTTGGAGAAATTGGCAATGAAGCGACGATAGTATCCGGCCAATCCCAAGAATTGCCGTATTTCTGAGGGTGTTTGGGGAGTATCCCACTTCTTCACAGCTTCAATCTTGTCGGGGTCCACATGAATTCCATTTTCGTTAACTACATGACCCAAGAACTTCACTTCTCGAAGCCAGAATTCACACTTCGAGAACTTGGCGAAAAGTTTCTCTTCCTTCAACAGTTCTAGAATTGCTTGGAGGTGTTTTTCGTGATCTTCTTTCGAACGAGAATAGATGAGTATGTCGTCTATGAACACGATCACGAACCTATCAAGATAAGGCTTGCACACCCGATTCATCAGATCCATAAAGACAGCTGGTGCGTTGGTCAATCCGAACGGCATGACCAAGAACTCGTAGTGCCCGTAACGAGTCCTAAAAGCTGTTTTGGAATATCGTCCTCGAATACCCTTAGTTGGTGATATCTAGATCGAAGGTCTATCTTAGAGAAATACGAGGCTCCTGCAACTGATCGAACAGGTCGTCGATTCTGGGAAGAGGATACCGATTCTTCACGGTCAATTTGTTCAATTCCCTGTAGTCGATACACATACGGAACGACCCATCCTTCTTCTTGACAAATAACACCGGTGCTCCCCACGGTGAATGACTCGGTCGGATGAAACCTTTCTCCAGTAGTTCCTATAGTTGGCTTGACAACTCTTGCATCTCTGAGGGCGCTAACCGATACGGTGTCTTTGCTATCGGTGTAGCTCCAGGAACCAGCTCTATATGGAATTCCACCTGTCGTGGAGGAGGCAATCCAGACAAATCATCAGGGAACACCTCCGGATAATTCCGTACAATTGGAATGTCTGCCAGTTTTGTCTCTTCTTCTTTCTTTTCTACGATGTGAGCCAGAAAAGTGTAACACTGCTTTCGTAGACTTCGGCGGGCTTTCATGCAAGAAACGAGCTTTAGTGTTCTTCTCGGTCGTTCTCCTTGAATCTTGAGTACCTCCCCGTTTGGCATGAGGATTCGTACTACTTTCTCCCGACAAACAATCTCGGCTCCATGATTTGACAACCAATCCATACCCACTATCACATCGAAGCTGCCTAACTCGAATGGTATTAAATATGCTGAAGACCTGATCTTCTAACATTAGGGTGCAATTCTTAATAATCTCGTCTGCTTGTTCAACCCTACCATTGGCCATTTCTACGGAGTAACTAGTTTCTAGCCTACTAGCACTTAAATCAAGCATATGCACGAACTCAGAAGATATAAAACTATTGTCTGCTCCAGTATCAAATAGTATGGATGCAAAATGGTGATTGAGCAGGTACGTACCCGTAACAATGTTCGGGTCCTGACGGGCATCATTAGCTCCTATGACGAAGGCGCGTTCCCGTGCAGCATTTCCTTGGTTTCCATGACCTTGAGCGCCCGCTATGGCCATCACTTGTTGTTGATTATTCCCTTGTTGACCCGGTGCCCTGTTCAGTCGGGGGCACATATTTCTGAAGTGATCGAGGCCTCCACATTCGTAACATGCCCTGGCATTCCCGGCGGGGTTAACCGCGTTGACGGGTGCAACCAGATTCGGTGCCACTCTACAATCTCTTGCTAGGTGCCCCGGGCGCCTACAGTTTGCGCACACCCGGCACTGCATCTCTGGGGAATGATGATAGCTGCATCTGTCACATTTGGGGTGTGGCCCAACATACTCTCTCCTACCCGGTGTCACAGCCACGAAGTTTCTGGTGATCTTGGCCTTTTATCAGATTTCCCGACACTGGACCGGCTAGTTTCCCCAACATCCTTTCGCTTCTCTGCTCCCTTGCCCAATACCCCTGTTCGTACCATCTCATCGGTCAGAGCGCCAGCCTTAAGAATTGCGCTCTGAATCGTAGGAGGAGCAGCTGCAGTTACCATTGCTCGTATTTGAGGCGCGAGTCCCCAAATGTACCTCTCAATCCTCTTAGATTCCGGAGTGACCAGGTGTGGAACTAGCCTAGCCAACTTATGGAATCGGTCAGTATAAGCTGCGTGCCCTGCCCCCACCATGGCATGATTCCAGAACTCATGCTCAAGCTTTTGCATCTCGTTGTGAGGACAGTATTCCTCGGTAATCAAGGCCTTAAATTCATCCCAGGTCATCTGCATCGCAGATTCCCTTCCCCTAGCTTGAACCTGGGTGTTCTACCAGGTTAGTGCTCGGCCCTGCAGTGAGCACGTAACATACTTGATGCGCTGGCTTTCGAGGCATTCGCTGATGTCGATCACAGCCTCCATTTTCTCGAGCCATCTGATCAGGGCTATCGCCCCACCTTTACCATCGAAATCCCGGGGCTTACAGGCCACAAACTCCTTGTAAGAACAGCCCCGTTTGGCATTAGCAACCGAGTTTCGTTACCGGCTGTACCACCATTTCCGGTCTCCTGGTTGCTTTCATTCCCAGTCGGGTTCCATTATCCTCATTCTCATTACCACCGTCCCCGTGGGGGTGGTTTTGCTGTTGCAGCGCGTCGCTCACCTGAGCTACGATAGTTGGAATCAGGGCAGTCAATTGTTGAGCAATTAAGGCTGCCATTTCAGCATTTCCAGCCCCTTGATTATTGCCAGAAGGGCCTTCATTTGCTGTTGGAGGTCTACCCTGCCTCTGCCTCTGCCCCTCGGGGCTTCACTTCCGCTACTATTGCTGCGGGTAGATCTTCGAGGCGGCATGTTCTATTCATACAAGAGGCATCATATAAGCTTTAGTCACCTTAAGATGCATACGTACTTTACTTATCAAATTTCCAATGTTTCGTGTTCCAGTCGGTCAAGATCACCATGCAGCCATTTTAAGCATATTCTCGGTATACCGGTGGTGTTTATATATAGGGTTCCCCGCAGCGTTCCCACCACACCCACGATGTACCGAGAATGATGCCTAATCCGGTTACATGACATCCGACCTTCCTTCACATCATATCCATAATAATCCATCAAGTCAACTGAGAACCAACATGTAGTCACGTATAGTCTTGCGGAGGTTGTCTATCTCGCGTCCTTGAAAGGACTCAGACATAGCCTCCTCGGGTCGTCTCAGTATCTGAGGTCAAGCGCAATGTAAGATCTATGACGATCTGTTTGGGTCTCGATTCCCGAATTTGGTTATGATAACTTGGCGCAGAGGGAACGGAAGATTCAATAGGAAGCACCTCATCAGTGACGAGCACAAGGCTCAAGCATAAGGTGAAGGATACATAACAGAAGGATAATCAATCATGTAAGGAGGAACACATACACGAGATATATAAATGCACACAAGCTTAAGCATGCAAATCTACATGAAGGTTCCTAGGTTATAGTCTAGGTCAAGTGTAATTGACTAATTCTCTATAACCAATGGCTCTGATACCAGTCTGTCACACCCCCACTGATAGCGGAAACACGGGGGATGCGATCTAGACGGGATCGTCATAACACATGGTATATGATAGAGTAGCAATAAAAATATGATGACAAGCGTGTCATGACGACACCCGAACACAAACGGAGACTTGTGTCGTGTATAATCAATGTTCACGACAGCATAGTCATAAGCACAACACAAATGATCACAGAAACATTGATAATAGCTTGTAATGTAATATTCCCACAACATGGGAACAAGTATACAAAAGATCATATTCATGTTCAAGCTTTACAAAAGTAATAACACAAAATTCATCCTAGGGTCTCCTATAAAAGGCAGCACTCCTAGAACTTTAATTCCCTTGATCACCTGAAAAATATGCTCAAAAATGTCAACATAATTGTTGGTGAGCTTCACAGGTTTAAATTGTAACATGTAGTTGATGCTGTATAGTATTTGTAGTGGAATACCGTGCATACAGTTATAAGCAAGCAAGATCACATACCATGAGTTTTATACAACCAAACCTAACGACGTACACAAAGAAATTTGTCAGAATATATTCACTCAAGGCTCGTTCCTGGCAGTGTGATGGTACTCACAAGTAACCATCTGTCAAGGGTGGGGGTGTCAACCCAGTAGTACTACTAATAACTATCTGTTGGTTCCAACACCGGAATTAATGGTTGTAAGATAGTCCACACAGTAACATCATGTATGTATCAGATAAGTACTCACAAGACAGTATCACGTTGATTCCAAGTATAAAAATCGTATGTATGTTGTACAGCATTGAAAACGTGTGAGCATACTCTTCCCCCATGTTTGTAAAAGATTGAAACAATGTATAAGCGTAAAAAGGGGCCACGAAACTCACTTGTTAGGTGGTAAGTATGTCTGATGAAACTTCCCAAACTTGTATGTATGTATGTATGAACAGTCAATCACCTATTGACAGTTATGTTAAGAATTAATCTTATGGACTACTGTTAATAATATTGTTTAATTGAATCGGGTCGTTTCGGTTCGGTCGTGGGTAGTACACACACAAGCAGTCACACGCCTCTTAGTCTAGATTATTTTAAGTAGTATGTGCCTGTTAATAGCGTTGACTTTAATCTTTGTGGTCAAGCTATGACACTTTATTAATATTACATTATCGTCGTGAGATCTCCGAAGAGGGGATCACACACTCACACACCATTAGTCATACAATAGGACCGGACGCACGACTGACACCCCATTCACACGAGTGGACTTTCAGTCGTAAGAATTAGCTACTTTCGTACAATTGATCCTCCATTCGTGTGACTAAGCCTTCAGTCGTACCATGCAATACCAGTCGCGCAACCAAACAGCCAGCCACGCGACTCAGCGTCCCTTCGCGCGAATCAGCTTCATTCGCGCGAGTGGACCCTTTTTCGCGCGACAGGCATCTGACCGTGCGACTCACACACAGTCGCACACACATACAGTCGCATAGTCCAGTCACGCGACAACCCCTGTCGCGTGACAAATCCAGTCGCGTGACAACCTCTATTTCGTGTGACAACCTCTATTTCGCACCCACCGACAGTCGCGCGACACAACCGCGCGACTTACCTATTCGCTCAAGTCTCAAGTCGCACACACACATGCAGTCGCACGCCCCTTTCGCGCGACAATCCCAGTCGCGCCGACGGGGGTCGCGACTGCAGGAAGTTGCAGGTCGGCCTTCGGCTGCCCGAACACGAGTGTTACCCAACCAGAACCTCCAGAACTCATATTCTAACCTATCTAGACAAGAAGCACACTCAAAACAAGACATGCAAGTCCACACGACCTCATGTGCTCGGATGAACCCGAGCACCCGAAAACCCTCGAAACGCAGCAGTGAAATCGAGTTAAAAACGAGGTAGAGAGGTTATCTACCTGCTAGGAACTAGTATTCACGATGGTACTCGAGATTTAAAGACGAAAATGCGAGAAACGGGTCGGTTTTGGTGTTGGTTTCTAGAGAGAGAGAGTAGAAGAGGAGGATGAAGTGGTGAGAGGGTGAAAAAGAGTGAAAAATGGCTGGGAAGGGGTATTTATACCCAGCCTAGTTTCTCAATGTTTCAAGTTTAGTCCCTGCACTTTGCCCCGAGTTCCTAAATTTTGTTTCGGTTGAAAACGTTATAATTTAGTCTTGTTTTATTGACGATAAAATTTTTAATGTTATTTATAAATTAAAAATGATTTTATTAGCGATAATTATTTTATTATAAAAATGGCGTGTTTAGTGTTACGGGGCAATCTTGGAGAAATGTCTAAAGATAACTACAAGTTGAGCAACGGTGCTATACATATAAGGGCAATTAAGCAAAACAAATAGGGTGTTCACGTAATTGGTTCGTCAAAATGAGGAATGACTGTTAACAAAGTTAAGTAAATCACATTAAACGACGGACCTTTGGTGACGGATATCACAACTTGTCTCTTCTCCTATGTTCTTTGTCGACTATAGGTTTGAGTGACTAGTATTCTTGGCTCAATTTGTTCTGATGACTCTATCCTTTGTACAACAAGTTCTTCTTCAATCGTCCTTGTCATTTTTCTTCCCCTCTAAACCCATCGCACAAGAACAGTCTGAATGATTTGGTTTGTGGTTTAGGTGGACTTGAGGTCTTGTGATCTCTTTAAGCGGCTGCTACTTGTGTTGTTTCAGGATCTTAGTTCCAAGCCCTGATACCAATCAAAAGTTGGTAATCAAAACAATGTTGAGTCTAAACTTTGTTATCTCATTAACATGTATGAACATGATTACTAAGGTCCTTATTTATAACAACACAATCCTTGTATGGTAAGTTAACCTATTAGGTGTAAGACCCTGATTTCAGAAAGTCTCATAGTTTGTCATTCACAACATAATAAAGATTTAAAGTATTTATTCAAGTAAACATTACAGTGGAAATAACTTTAATTCAAACTTGTCACGATATAATTCAAAGAGAACATTAACATTGTCTTAAATACATCAAACAAGTCTTAAAAAGAGTTTTTAACAAACTTCTAAAATTTAGGGATGTCATTCTTTAGTTGCCAAGAAGTTTTGGATCCATGCCCCCATCCTTCTAAGCCTAACAGCTCACATGTCAAACTAATATGCATACAAAAGTCAAATTCACTGAGTGAGTTTCAAGTTTACTTTATTAGATAATCTTTTAGTGAGGTATGTTAACTTTATCATTCCAAAGTAGTCATCAGAAGAACAAAAATTTACTATACACAGACTGTCACTTTATCAATACTTTATCATTAAGACTTTCGCTTGTTTATTATCTATTACTCTTCTTTATCCGTCAATTCACAGTTACTGTGTATCGGGATCTACCTAAGGGCTAGACCCCGTTTGTGATGAACACAAGAATTTACTTTAGCCATTCTTGTGATGAACACAAGACTTTACTTTATACATGAGAGTACAACAAATACAACTCTCCTTTATCCTTGCTTGCAAAACTTTACTTTAGCAATGGTGTATTGTTATGAGCTCAATAACATTTCTTTAGGTTTCACTTTCATATTTAGTTATACATATACTTATACATGCTAAGAATCAACTCATAGTCCATATATTCACATTCTTCAACAAAAGTATACAAACAGTCTAACCGACCCTCCACGGGACAGCGGGGTTTGGGGGCGGCAGCCCTGATAGTGGGGTTCTAGGGGCAGCAACCCCTAAAGAAGACTTTATATAGCATAATTTGTAATAGAAAATTTCTATTTTCTTGTTAAAGCATCTTGAAATCATTGTCATAAAAACCATATATTTAGTATGTATATCGCCTCCAAAACATTGAAAACGTGTAAACAAAGGGGATCTAGAACTCACTGGTCCGTAAGCAACTTCACGTCTAAGTTTTCTAAGCTAGGATCGTGGCACACAGTCTGCATATAAGTTAACGCACAAACACGTCATTTTCTACATTGTTTTGGCAGCAGTTTTGTATGCAGTTTCTCTACCAGTTTCGCATGATAGTTTCGCTGCTACTTTCGCATGGTAATTTCACATGGCAGTTTCTCTGCCAATTTCGCCTAACTTTCTTTGGAATTTCCTAGATTCACTAAATCTACTGGTCTACCTATGCACTTGGGAAATTATCAGCGAAACTATAGTTTTGTTGTAAGGAGATTGTATTAGTTTCGTAGGATGAACTCATAGTTACGCAGGAAGAACTGGCAGTTTCGCTGGATGTATAAAAAGGACAAACCAGCTCGTTTTTAACCCAAAATCTCAACTTTTTACTTCCAAAACCTTAGTGTTTCATCCATGAAACTATATCTAAGCTTTTTATATGATTTTATATATAAAATTGTGACCTTTATGTGATTCTTTACAACTTTTTAAAACCCAAAACCCTAATATACCGATCTGTTCTAAAGATGCATTTGGATAGTGATTCTTACCTGGGTTTCTTGCTCTTCCTTGATGTTTGATGCACCAATACTCGGATCTTCAATCTTTAATTCAATGAAACTTCAAAATTTTGATTTTTTTTCACTTTTTCTCTTTACCCTCTTTCTATAAAATGTTGATGGCTTGGGTTGCAAGTATTGAAAATATGGCTGATTATGAGTATTTAATGGTTGGTTATAGGTCATTAAACCAATCAAACCCTTAGCTCATAAGGTAATTTGACCTATAATATTTTTTATATATAACCCCGACTTAATCCATTATTACTAAGTTGTTCTCTTGGATATTTTGGGGCGTTATATTAGGCTTATAATGGGATGTAGAAAAACTATCTAAAAAAACCTCCCTTAATTTGATAAGTCGGTCACTTTTGACCCGAACTTCTTTTCAAGATTATTCCAACACTTCTTACCCACAAAACCTCATTTGACGTACAACTTTAAGCATACCAACAAAGTTTCACTTGATGACTTGGTAAAAGTTCTAACATTTTTACCTAGTTAAAGCTTCAATATTGGTAATTAACTATAATTTTAAGGATATGAATTCATATGATTTTATACAAATATGTACATACTCTACATCTTCTATATCACTTGTGTTGGATTATGTATGGGTTCGGTTACGTCACGTTACCAACCGAGCTATGACCCGTAAGAGTTACACCTTGGGCAACAAATATTAAGTCCACTTAATTTGATTAACTGGCACTTACGAACTATATCGAGTTTTTATAATTTATAATTGTTATAAATTATTTAGTATTAATATTTATTTATTAAAGAAAAATAAAATAAAGGAAAAAGCTGAAGATTCCTTTTGAAAAGCAAATGAAGAATTGATCTGTAAAGCAAAAGCAAATCTGAGATTGCTTTTTTCCATAAATTCCATTTTCCCATTTGAATTGTAGATCATCTTCTTTCCATCTCTCTTCGTATCTCTCAAACACAAAGAAGAAATAAGATGGATAGTTGGATTTTTCTTCCTATCACAAACAACCGATATATTTGATTGCAACCGTGGACCACGCCTCTTAGAGCCGCAACCACTGTGTTTCAATTTAGTGTTCGTTGATTCTAGCGTTCATTCGTTGTCCCTCGGTGTCTCAAACGGTTAATTATTAACCACAAAGGTATATTATATCTCATCAGTAGGATATTCATATTCTGTATTTGTATTGTTTGTAACCCAGATCCTGTCGGGTTCATTCTGGTATTTTATTATTCTCCGCTGCGTTAACTGTTATTATTCTAATTAATAATTATCAAAACTGTTTTGATAAATAAAACTAACGAAGATACCACTGAACCCAACTGTGGTATCAGAGTCAGGCTTATAACATGCGAATCAGATCCGGTCTGTTAACCGGTTATAGATCACAAACTTTAAAATTATTTGAAGTTTCTGATTTATATTATTTTGGGCAACTTGTTTATTTTGGTTAAACATTTATTAACCAAAAGATTACCCGTATTATTTTGATTGTGTTTTAATATGTAAATCTGGCTAGACCATGTGGCTGAATGGTTATGATGTGATTTGTTATTGTTAAAGTTTTTGGTTTTATGGTTTTTGGCCATTTGATGGCTCAAAGTTGTAATAGATTAGAGTTTTCTTTTATTTTTCCTTTGTAAATATTGTAATATTTTGAAGACCCGAAGTCAAAACTGGAAGCAGGACAAATCAAGGAGTCAGTGGGAGCCATCAAGACAACTAGATGCACTTAGGTCCATCCTTGTGGTTGTTATGTGTTTTGACCCGTGACATGGCTTGATCTCGCTATTTGGCTCTAGCAAGATCAAACAATCATAGCCATTAGATTTACATATTACTTTGCTATTATGGTTGCTTTATTTTATATTACCCAACCTAATATCAAACTAATTAATTAAAAAAAAGTTACAATCAAAATAAATAATAAGTTTTAAACTTATTTTTACAACTTGTTAAATTATTAAAACAAATTGTTTGTTTTAAATGGGATAATCGGATAAGTTTTCAAATTCAAAATTAGTTTGAATTTCAAAACTTAAAACTTGATAATTTTTAAATTAAAATTAATTATCCATTTAAAAGGATAACTAGATAAGTTTTCAAATTTAAAATTAGTTTAAATTTAAAACTTAAATCTTAATAATTTAAAAATTATCAACTTAAAAATCGGTTGTCTATCTCGCGATGAACCTAGTTTAATAGGGTATTAAAATCTGGTATCCGAGAGCTGAAAGGGTTCGTCATTTATTATCACGAACTATATATTGTAAAACTAACTTTTACGACGCACGTATAACTTAATTATACGTTGTGTTTGACCCTATTCGGTAAACACTAAAATTGGATCCCATAGATAAAAATCAATAATCTATGTCACCCTACTATAAGGAACACTTGGAACATTAAGCGAAACATCAGTGTTTGGAGCCACAGCACCGCACTTGATGTGTAGTTTATTCTTCCAAGGTGCAAGGGTTTGTTGACACATCCGGCCCTTTCACAAGTAACTGTTTTAGGATGACTATTACTTTTCTCTCTTGTTACGTGCCACAGCTGTCTAGAGAGAAAAGTGGGCATAGATGAGGCTAAACGTATCAATGCATTGACAAATGTTGTCGTTGCGGCCTCATACACGAGAGTTGTGCAATTTTCACAATTGATAAACATTGTCAGTCTGCCTAATCACTTACTAATGTTGCGTGCCCCAGCTACCTTTAGTGACTGACCAAGCCAGATTCTCATTCCTTATTTAAAATTACTGTAAATGGGTCATTAATTAAAATAAGGAAACAATACATCGAAAATACTAATTAATTTATTTTGCTTATAGATGTCTTCAGAAACCAACAACTCCTTCATTCTCAAGTCTGTTCTTGAGAAAGAGAAACTTGATAACACCAACTTTCTCGCATGGCACCACAATCTGAGATTGGTTCTCAAGATGGCGAAAAAGCTCTATGTTATAGACAGCGCTGTTCCCAACGAGCCTGAAAACAATACGGCCGCAACCCGTAGAACTTGGGAAAAATTTAAGGAGGATGCCGATGAGGTAGCCTGCCTTATGCTAGCCACCATGTCTCCTGATCTCCAGAAGAACATGGAGGACATGACTGCATTTGACATGATTGAGCAACTTAAGGGCATGTTTCAGAAACAGGCCCGACAAGAGCGCTATGATACCATGAAGCAGCTTATATCCTGTAAAATGCAAGTAGGCTCGCCTGTTAGTGCCCATGTGCTTAAAATGAAAGGGTACATCGACCAAATGGTCAAACTTGGTTATCCTATGCAAGATGAAATGGCAGTAGACTTCATTTTGAACTCCTTGCCTAGTTCTTATGACCAGTTCATAATGAACTTTAACATGAATGCATGGGTTAAGAGTGTAGCTGAACTATACGGTATGCTTAAAACTGCTGAGCAAAACATACCAGGTAAAGCCAGTCAAATGTTGATGGTCCGATCTATGGTGTTAGGAAACCAAACCCCAAGAAAAAACTTATAACAATAAGGGTAAACGTAAAGTTATTGCTGCCAAGCCTGCCACCAACAACAAACAGCTGGCTAAAAACAAAGCAGCACCCCCTACTGAGGAGCGACACTGTTTTAAATGCAATAAGATGGGACACTGGAGACGTAACTATCCTGACTATCTAGCCAAGCTGAAGGTGAAGAAGGCCAATGGTGAAGGCTCTTCTTCAGGTATTCTGATTTATGTTATTGAACTTTTTACTGTTTCCAGCAACACATGGGTATTTGATACTGGATGTGGTTACCACATCATTAATGTCTTGCAGGAGCCTGAAAAGTGGAAGAAACTGAAACAAGGCGACATGGAGCTCATCGTTAGTGATGGGAAAAGAGTACCGGTTCTAGCAACTGGAACATATCATCTTTCTTGTCCATCTGGTCTTGTAATCACTTTAAATAATTATTTATTTGCTCCTGGTTTAACCAGAAACATTATTTCAGTTTCTTTATTGTTTGAACAAGGATTCAAGTATGTTTTTAATGATGCTGTTATTTCTGCCTACTTGAATGATATCTTTTATTTTGAGGCTAAACCTCAAAGTGGTATTTATGAGATTGATATACAAACAAACAATAATGTATATAATCTTTCTAAACGTATCAAATCTGGAATTAACGATACGTTTCTATGGCATTGTAGACTTGGCCACATAAGCAAGGCCCGTGTGAAAAGGCTTCAGTCCGAAGGGATTCTTGAATCCACAGGACATGAATCTTTTGATGAATGCGAATCTTGCTTAGCTGGCACACTCACAAAGGATCCTTTCACCCATGTTGGTGAACAGGCTAAGGATCTGTTAGCACTTATACATTCTGATGTATGTGGTCCTTTCAGAACCATGTCTAGAAACCACGAAAGATACTTTGTTACGTTTATTGACGATTATAGTCGATACGCATATGTCTACCTGATGAAGCATAGACATGAAACCTTTGAAAAATTCAAGGAGTTTCAGAACGAAATAGAAAACCAACTTGGTAAAACTATCAAAGTACTTCGATCAGATCGAGGTGGAGAATACCTAAGCCAAGAGTTCATTGATCATCTAAAGGAATATGGAATTGTTTTACAGTTCACTCCACCCGGCACACCCCAACTTAATGACGTGAGTGAGAGGAGAAATCGAACCCTACTTAATATGGTTCGATCGATGATGTGTAGAACTAACTTACCTCACTACTTTTGGAGTTATGCTCTTATGACCGCCGCCCGTCTTGTCAATCTGGCACTGACTAAGAAGGTATAAAATTCCATATGAGATATGGCATGGGTCTAAACCCAATTTGTCTTACCTTAGAGTATGGGGATGTGATGCTTATGTCACTAGTGAGTCTAATGACAAGCTAGATCCTCGAGGCGAAAAAACTATTTTCGTTGGATACTACAATAGAAGCGGGTATTACTTTTACCATCCTGATGCAAATATGATTTCCATCAAAAGGAAGGCACATTTCCTGAGAAAGAGTTTCTTGATCGAGGAACTGGAAGTAATATTGTGGATCTTGAAGAAATTCGAGAACCACAAACAAACGCTGATGTAGTCGGTGCGTCTGAACAACAAGAAATTGTTACTGATTCAGACATAAACACAAGCGATCGAAGAAGTAGCAGAACTCGCAAAGAACCTGACAGATATCTTTGGAATCTAGAGGGTCCTGAGGTTCTGGTAGTAGCTGATTCTGGTGATGAACCTACTAACTACAAATCTGCTATCTCAGATCCGGAATCTGCGAAATGGCTAGATGCCATGAACGCCGAGATGCAATCCATGCGAGACAATCAAGTCTGGGACTTGGTTGAGCTACCTCCCGGTTCACGGGCTGTAGGGAGCAAGTGGCTTTTCAAGAGAAAAACCGACATGCATGGAAATGTACACACCTATAAAGCACGGCTAGTTACGAAAGGTTTCACTCAAACTCAAGGTGTTGACTATGATGAAACTTTCTCACCCGTTGCTATGATCAAATCGATTAGGATATTGCTTGCCATAGCCGCGTACTATGATTACGAGATATGGAAAATGGATGTCAAAACCGCTTTTCTAAATGGACATCTCTCTGAAGATGTCTATATGGTTCAGCCCGATGGTTTTGTTGATCCACAATATCAAAATAAGGTGTGCAAACTTAATAAGTCCATTTATGGACTTAAACAGGCATCCCGTAGCTGGAATCTTCATTTTGATCATAGAATCGTCGAATTCGGTTTTATCAAAAGTGAAGATGATCCTGTGTTTACAGAAAGGCTAGTGGGAGCACTATATCGTTCCTCATATTGTATGCGGATGATATACTGATCATTGGAAACAATATCTCAATACTTAACGAAGTTAAAAAATGGTTGGGAGCTTGTTTCGCAATGAAAGATCTTGGAGAAGCTGCTTACATTCTAGGAATAAAGATCTATAGGGATAGATCTAAGCGGCTTCTAGGGCTTAGTCAAAGCACATACATAGACAAATAATGACGCGCTTTAAGATGGAAAACTCCAAGAAAGGAGGTGTTCCAATGACTAAAGGTACCGTGTTGAACAAATCGCAATCTCCTTCAACGGACATTGATATTAAGCGAATGGAAAAGGTTCCATATGCTTCAGCGATTGGTTCCATCATGTATGCTATGCTGTGCACTAGACCTGACGTCTCGTATGCTTTGAGCATTACTAGCCGTTATCAGCAAAACTTTACCCATTGGACTGCAGTTAAGAACATTCTGAAGTACTTGAGAAGGACTAAAGACATGTTTTTAATATATGGAGGAGTTGAAGAACAGCTCACTGTAAGATGTTACACTGATGTTAGTTTTCAAACTGACCGAGACGACTCTCGCTCACAATCTGGTTTTGTATTCACACTCAATGGTGGAGCCATCTCTTGGAAAAGTTCCAAGCAAAGTGTGGTGGCAGATTCTACCACTGAATCTGAATACATTGCAGCATCTGATGCTGCAAAGGAAGCTGCTTGGATTAAGAAGTTCATAGCCGATCTCGATGTGGTTCCAAGTATTCAGCAACCAATCGAGATATTTTGTGATAACACAGGTGCTATTGCTCAAGCCAAAGAGCCCAGATCTCACCACAGGGCCAAGCACATTCAGAGGAAGTTTCATTATATACGGGACATAGTGAAACAGGGAGACATCGTGATAAGAAAAATCGACACAGATCAAAACCTAGCAGACCCGTTTACTAAGCCCATGACTCAGAACAAGCATGATCTGCATAGAAATGCGATCCAGCTTAGATTAGCTAGTGATATGTTTTGATTTAGTATTTGGATGTATGAACTTTTAAACAGTTATACTTTTGAATTCATTTTGATCTACTGATATAGATACAATTATGAATCCTATAACTGTGTTCAATTTTAATACGTTTAATCCATGGATATTGTATTCTAAATTATCCATAGTCGATCAGACTTGTGGGAACAATTCTGAATAAAGACTATTCTGAATTTAGACTCAAGGAGTTGACTTCTAAATTCACAGACCTCATTATGAATGATGTTGGATGTAACTCGCCACAAACCATCTTTATTATAAGATGCTTTGATACTGGTATACTCATTTAGTATCCTATGACCTGAGATGCATACTAGAACTTCCGTTTACCGAGGGTTATTCTTTGATCACTGTCAACCGCTGTCGCATAACTGCCAGTCATAAAGTCTTTGGTTGGGAATAATTCTGAAGTTCAGTGGGAGTTGTATGTAGTCAATAAGGGATTCTGTAATCTTACATTATATGTTGCAGTTAGACATCGTGGCGCCCTCGTTGATTCAAACTGGTAAAGTGTGAGGCCTCACCCAAACTGACTGTGTTTGATTGGACCATTTTGAATCTGGATCGAGAACAATAATGATTGAGCTCCATATGAGAATTAATCTCAATTACTCAATTGATGTCTTTTACAGAAAGGATAAATGACTATGATTACCATAAGTTTATTGTCTTGTTATAGTAAAATAATACTAGAAGAAGATGTTTGGTTAATGACTTAAAGTGTCATACCTTGTTGGGGGCAGCCATGTTCAGCTAGAGCACCGCTGACTGTCTACGTGGAATTTAACCGAATGTCGTCCAAGTGGGAGCTTGTTGGATTATGTATGCGTTCGGTTACGTCACGTTACCAACCGAGCTATGACCCGTAAGAGTTACACCTTGGGCAACAAATATTAAGTCCACTTAATTTGATTAACTGGCACTTACGAACTATATCGGGTTTTTATAATTTATAATTGTTATAAATTATTTAGTATTAATATTTATTTATTAAAGAAAAATAAAATAAAGGAAAAAGCTGAAGATTCCTTTTGAAAAGCAAATGAAGAATTGATCTGTAAAGTAAAAGCAAATCTGAGATTGCTTTTTTCCATAAATTCCATTTTCCCATTTGAATTGTAGATCATCTTCTTTCCATCTCTCTTCGTATCTCTCAAACACAAAGAAGAAATAAGATGGATAGTTAAATTTTTCTTCCTATCACAAACAACCGATATATTTGATTGCAACCGTGGACCACGCCTCTTAGAGCCGCAACCACTGTGTTCCAATTTAGTGTTCGTTGATTCTAGCGTTCATTCGTTGTCCCTCGGTGTCTCAAACGGTTAATTATTAACCACAAGGTCTGGTTCATTCTGGTATTTTATTATTACTCCGCTGCGTTAACTGTTATTATTCTAATTAATAATTATCAAAACTGTTTTGATAAATAAACCTAACGAAGATACCGCTGAACCCAACAACTTGTATTGTAACATAACATGAATCCATTTGATCCTAATGTTTGTTGTGCGATTTGATTTTTAAAATATTAATTCAGACTTTAAGACTAAGTGTTATGGGGGACGCTAGTGATGGACGCTACCCACATTTATTAGTGAGGGGCTCTATTCACATCGCGACTCCCCTTTGCGTCAATCCCATCACGCCCCCCTATTACGGTGTTGGCGACTCGAATGAGCAGTCACGTGGGTTGCGCTCTTAATTCACGCCCCCGCAAAAGATAACCTAATTAGATTGCTTAAAATGTTTACGGAGGTCCAGCCCGAACAAATGATTCACTATTTCACTATAAATGAAAGAGTTAATCTCGGTTTTTATCCCTGTGTTTTGCAAATTGACTCCACTTGAGTACCAACATTTATTTTGTCTCCATTTGAGTACCAAATTTTAAAAAAGTTGTCTGTTTCAGTCCAAATTTCGAACGGTGCTAACATTTTCTGTTATATTTTTTAAAAAAGACCAAAATACCCCTAAGGGCTATAAAAATATCACCATCTCCACCACACACCACATACCACCGCCACCACACACCACCGCCACCACACCACCGCCACCACACTCCACCTACCGGCGTAAAAGGGTCGGAAGAACCGATCGACGATTGAATCGGAGAAACCGAGATTAACTCTAAATTATATTTTGAATAATAAAGCCTTAAAAGATTGGGGCTTTTGGGTATGAACATGATGACCAGTTTCTCAACAAACAGGGATAAAAATCTGTGAATCTTTCCAAGGGAAGAAGAAAAAAGGAAATTTAACCGCAATTAGGGCTATTTTTTCCCCAAAAATCCTTAATTTGCGACATAAAATCACTAGTAAGTAACCCTAGTTTTTCAAAGATTCTACGTGTTTCCCATTGCTGGTTGAAAGTCGAGAAAACCATGAAAATGAGCATGTAATCGATTTGGAGGGAGGAGGTGATGTAGATACATCATCAATATCATCAAGTGGATCCAGTAGTTCTCTTCAAGTGCTGACGGTCGAGGAGGAAGCCGTCGACGGAGTCGGTGCGGACGCGGCCGCCGACGGCGTCGGAGACTTCGAGGAGGAGGAAGGGGATGTTGTGGGAGTGGAGGTGGACGGCGGCGGCTAGGCCGGAGAGGTCGGCGCCGATGATGATGGCTCCGGTGGTGGTGGGGTTTGTTTGAGAGGTTAGGGGTGGTGGAGTTGTGAGGGAGACTTATGGTAGGGTTTGAGGCGGTGGTGGTGGTGGCGGTGGTGGAGGTGGTGGCGACGGAGGTGGTGGTGGAAGGTCCGGCGGTGGTGTGTGGTGGTGGTGGTGGTATGTGGTGTGTGGTGGAGATGGTGATATTTTTATAGCCCTTAAGGGTATTTTTGTCTTTTTTAAAAAATTTAACAGAAAATGTTAACACCGTTTGAAATTTGGACTGAAACAGATAATTTTTTTAAAATTTGATACTCAAATGAAGACAAAATAAACGTTGGTACTCAAGTGGAGTCAATTTGCAAAACACAGGAACCAAAACCGAGATTAAGTCTAAATGAAATGATAAAATAACTACATGACGACCGCACCCTCATCACTGTCGCTCAATCGATTACAAAACATCAAGCACAAATCCCTATCTCCATTATCAAATCACCTGCTGTTCGAACCATAACAAATGGCTAATCGGAACGACGACGACGACAGAGGCTTACTGTGGAAGCTTCCCGTGGTTTATTCAAACAAACTTGGTAAACTCGGCCCCGCTTTTGGCCTTGGCGCCGGTTGCGGTGTTGGTTTCGGCGTTGGACTCATCGGAGGTAACGTTTGTCGTACATGATTTGTTGTTGATCTAACTGATTACTTTTTAACTCTGTTGTAGTTGGAATTCATATTGATTCTGACATTTTTGTGAAGTCAATCAATTGCGTATAATTTTGTGTTTGGGCTAACTGGTTTTTTTAGATTTAGGGTTTGTGGGAAATTACGATTTACTGATGTTAAGCACACTGTTTTCGGATTGCAGTTTGATTGAGAATTTTTTTTAGGTTTAATGAGCATTTGGTTCAAATTTTTGTAGTAGTAGCTGCTGATGTTGGTGTGATGTTTTTTTGTGGCAAAAAAGAGAGCTTTAATGATTGGAGATTAAGGTGATCCCAGATTGGTGACACAATTGGGAGAACTTATGAAAAATTGAAATTAGATACCACACGTCCATTATTGCCTTTAGTTGATTGTTGTTTTCTACTTAAGAACTCTTGCTTTGAGAAGATTGTATTAGTTGCATCATACTCAATGCTAAAATGGTGTGGGTGTTAACTGTGTGAGAATAAATTGTTGAATGAAACCACTGATCTTTGTTAGTTGTTTGAAGATTATTTCAGGTGCAGGGTTAGGTCCTGGGATCCCTGGTCTACAGGTTGGTTTTGGATTTGGTGCTGGATGTGGAGTTGGTCTAGGGTTTGGCTACGGTGCAGGAAGGGGCATTGCTTATGACGAGAGTCGTAAACACTCCAATGTCGGGAATTTGTTCAGGGGTCCTGGCAGTCTTCCTACTCAGTAAGTTGTGTGTGTGTGTGTTTGGGCTTGTTTAAAGTCTTTTATTAGTTGTCTTGAGTTCATTGTTTCTTTATGTAAGTTTCTCTTTGAGAAGGTACTTGTCTGTAACTATGATATTGGTTTTCTCCTTGCATATTGCTCATTTATGCTGATCGTTCTTTGGTAACCATGAGGAACCGTTAGGAAATTTCCTGGGCCCCACTCAATACCATGCTAAGTGAGACGACTTAAATTTTATGCATGTGCCCTTGAAGGGTTTAAGGCAAAAAACCAGTGGAAACTAAATTTGAACCTGTGAGGATGTGAACTCTGCTAGAAAGGAATTAGGCACTTACCATTGTGCCACCCCCCTTGAATGTTACTTTATTCCTATTGCTTATGCTAGTTTTATGTTGGTTCTTTATATTGTGATTTCTAGTTTGTGCTTGATAAGATACAGAAAAAACTATAGGAAGTCATCATCACCTATCTTGGAAATCATTAATTCAGTGATGTGAACATATGCACCTGAACATTATTTTCTGGTAGTTGAATTATTACTGTGAGAATGTTATATTTCCTTTCTCTTATCTAAATTGTTGTCAGTAACCCTTCATTAAAACCTTTGATCCTTTTAAAGTTTTCGGTCTCCACCTTTACTTGTTTGTATGCCATGCTTAGCTAGTTAGCTTAAATATGTGCTTGCTTTATATATAAATAAAATGTGTCAATACCAGACTGTTTCTGTCTTTTCTTGTTACTATCTGAGCATTAAGAAATGTTTTCACCCAAAACAAAAGTGATTTCTAGTTTTTTGTTTCCAGTTTCTACTTTCTACACTTTTCACTCATACGAGTCAGAATGGGTTAAGCACTAGAGATGGACATGTCAAAGCGGGTTGGGTACTAGGTCAAAACAATAACATATTCAGGTTGAGACATGTAAGTTTTTAGTACATTTTGGAATGGTTAAGTCTTTTAGATTGGCCTATTACAAAAAATATACATAGTTAATGTGTTAGTTGTAATTTCAACTTTTCAAGAATAATATTATTTACAATTATTTTTGAATACTTGAATATAAGGATTTACAAGGTTGCATACGTTAAAATAAATTTTGAGATATTTCAACCTGTTGACCCATCTGAATCATCCTGAATCATCATCTTCAGCTATTTTTTTATTTCATTTGATCTGTTTAAGATAAAGCACAACACATTATCGATCAATTCATTAGCAAATGGGCCAAAATACCACCTCAACCACACAATTTTACGGATTCAGATCACTACATTCCTTCACCATGTTACATATAGTTTGTTTTCAATTATTTATGAAAAGTGGTGACAAGTAGCAACCTTGAGTTTTATATATTTAGAACAACTTTGACACTTTGTTTCCAGCAAATGTATCCCGTTTCTCTGATATGTTAATACTTTGATCTTTTACTTGTTGATACTAGGGATGAGATTGGTGCTTTGATCGAGGAGGTTGTCGTGAACACGAAGAAGCTGATCAAAGCGACTCACAGAGAAGTTGAAAAGTGGAGACGGTATTAACTGATTTGTTGATAAAATTTGTTTTTCTGAATTCCTTATGTTTGATATGTATATAAGATTGATCTTGGCATATATATAATCCATATATTCTATCCTGAAGATGACTTTTGGGACATAAATTTCTCTTACTAGGAAATGAGACCATAAAATACAGGCCCAGTTTTACTTCAGTTTTCTAAAAGTTTAGACTAAGGTATTTCTCCATCAAAGATCCCATATGAATTTGAATATAAATTTGAGTTAATTTTAGTTTTCATCCCTAAGGTTTACAAGTTTAACCATTTGAGGACAACCCCCCCCCCCCTTCTTTTTTTTTTTCTTAGAGCATTCACAATCCATCGCTTATCCTAAGCCTTGTAATTACACTAAAAATAACTAAATTTTTTTATCTCTTTTTCAATTAAATAATATTTTTTATACATTTATCATTATATTTTCTCTCTCATCCAATCACAACCATTTTCAAAAATATTAAAAATTTTATAGGGGTTGTACCATGTTTACCCAAATATGAGGAAACACGGTACAATCCCATAAATTTACTACATCTTTCACTCACAATCACTCACAATCATCCTCATAATATAGGGCACCCACACATATATATGGGGAACGGGCCGTGAATGCTCTTATATCTGGCTTGAGTTTCAAACTTTCTAACCATTCAAGCCATTTTGCTTAACGTCGTCCATTTTGGACGTTAATCATAGTCACGTGCACTCCACCTAAGGGCATTTTTGTCTATTCATAACTTCGTCCATTCTCTCCATCTCATATGTTATTCGTCAAAAAAAAAAAAACTCATTGTTGATCAATATGATACAATTGACTTGGTAAATATATTTAAAAAGAGAGGTATAAGTTTGCTAAAATAAACCATGTCTATATATCAAAATTTCTCTCTTTAGAGTTTGTTATAATCATAGTTTATAATGATAATGTAAGCATTATCGAAAGAAATGTCAAATACTAGAAATAGAATTGGGAAAGAACTTTATTGCCGATTTTAATCTTAGACTTCCTTCATGGTTTCGATTTTGATGGGGAACACCTCATCTATGACTGTTGTTGGTTACATGTTTATCGTTGCTTTTATTGTTTTCTTTCTGGTAACTGTTGGTTTATTGTTTTGTTGTTGGTATGGAGGTTAATGATTATGAACTATTTACTCATCTGGTTCTGTTTGGTATGCATGTTTAATTCTAGTGAAATCCGAGGGCCGCGATGAAATAACCGTAGTGGTGTATATTGTTTTGGCGTGGCTACTGTTATAGTTAGCAGTCATAACGGAACCCCGTTCGGAGCCGGACTATAACGGTAAATCGTCTTGGTTCGTCCGTTAAGCGCGTAACGCGCGCCCGGGGAACATACTAGTTTATTTTTATTTTTGAATTTATGATATCAGTTAATAACTTTGTAACTGTTGGTAAAATAGTTCAAGGTAAATCTTGTTTTCACCTCCTTGCACCATTTTCCACTCTAAGCTCTATTTTCACTGAATGGTTTTTCACTTCTTGTGTGTGTTTCGAGTAGGTTGAATATAGAAACTGGAATACGTCATAAATGAGTATAATGATTTGATGAATTGTTATTGACTCAAAAATCTACTATAGATCATTATAAGTTGCAAGTGACAAATAGAAAACTAATAGCAATAAGATAGCAGAAATGGTAAATTGACCAAATAGATGCATATAATTTAGATTTTATCAATATAACCTTGAAGAATTACAAAAATCCCAATCCAAATTTAATTTTCACAACCCTATACATTAAAGCAAAGAGCAATAGTTAATCGATAAATATCCCAATCCAATTTTTGTAACCTTGAAGAATTACAAAAATCCCAATTAAAATTAATTAAGAAATAGTTAATCAACGATGGTGACTCAAGAAATTTCTACAAAACCAATGTTGTTTCTCTGATTTGCACAATTCCATTGATAAAATATAAATACAATCGACCAGAACTTTTCTGAACAAAATTTAAGTCGAAATATCAAAATTTACGTCGAAATATAGAGTAAGTCAAATTTATATCGTTGAATAAAAATGTATTATATTTTATCCGACTCTTTTACGAACAAAAACTATATCGAAACGTATATCAACTCAAAACGTACATAAAAAGCATTTGTGCAATGGCATTGTAGTGATAAATTATAGATTACAATCGTACCGAATTGTTTCCGAACCATATTTACGTCGAAACATAGAGTGATCGGATTTATACCATTGAACAAAACGTGTTATATTTAACCATATGCATTTCCAAACCTAATTTATGTCAAAACGTAGACTGATTCAAGCCGTACATAAAATAAACATGAAAATGTTTTATATTTGAGCCGACTCGTTTGCGAGCAAAATTTACGTTAAAACGTAGACTAACATCAAACACATAGATCATCCCATCAAGAGCATTGGTTCAATCCGTCAAAATCGAATAATCAAACTGCAATTGATTTAGTTTACATCTATACAATACTGTTAAATCATTAGTTTACCAAGAAACCCCGACCGAACCAGTCCGTGATCATCTCCAGTTCCAATTACAAAATTCTAACATTGTTTAGTCAAAATTGATTTTAGGCATCCTTAAATTTTTAGATGCGTTTGAATATTATTTGGGCCGTCACAATTGAAATTAATTTTAAGCACGCTCAATTTTGTAGATGTGTTTATTAATTATTCGAGCACACACAATCATTAAACAACTATAACATATATAATTAACTAAAGAAACAATTATAAAAATAATTACTATTAAATTATTAATAGTATTACTGTTCAAACATATGTGAATTAATATATAAATATAATATAATTATTAATATTCAATCGTATGTAAATTAATATATAGTTAACTAGCTTTAGAAAACCCGTATATTACACCGGTTGAATAAATAAAATATTAATATAATAAATTTATGGAAAATAAAATGATTTTACAAGATATGATATGACTGAAATTACGTATGAGTAAGTACTATAAGTAATAAAACAGTGATATCAATTTTTATAACTTTATTTTTAATTTTTTTTTAAAAATAACATCTTATTCTAAAACAAACCGTATAAAAATATCTTTTTTTAAAATATTTCATTATCATAACTCCTAAACTAAATTATTTTTGGTTTTTAAATAACTTACTTTTAAAAAAACTAATTTTGTAATATATCGTATTTTTTAAAAAGTTTGATATTTTAGAAAAAAATATTCATCTAGAAATAACATTAATAAAAAAAATCTTTTTCTTAATTTATAAAAAAATATTTTAATCTAAAAAATGTTAAATAATATTATTAATAATTAAGGTAATTTTTTAATAAGAGAGAGAGGCAGGAAAATTTTAATGAGGAAGATTATGGTGCTGAAACGTGTCATACCAATTTACTCTTTTATTATAATAAATAGATTGCACAAGAATTCTGAATTCCATTCCTAATCTAATAATGATACCATTTTTTCTCTCATATCACTTTGAAAATATTAGATTTTAATCTCCAATTTTTCTTCATTTCTTCTCTCTTCCCGTTTTAAGTTATCTCGAAAACAAAACTTTTTACTTTTCTTTTACTTCCTCCCAATAAAAACTCCAGAACAGAAATATATTTTTCTTTCACTTCACTTCTCTTTCCTTCACTACTTAAATGAACCGGGACATAAGATTAGACTAGAAAAGAAGAGAGTGAGGAACATGTTATAAAACCCCCGGTAGGAAATTCCCCCCTACCTTCTACTAAATCTCATTCTTTTACTTTGCTTTAAGAAAATTAAATAGATAGTCCTGTGATTTAATCAAATTGCATGTTTGGTCATTATATATTAAAATTGCAAGGTTAGTCCAAACTTTTACATATTCATTGCACATTGGGTCCCTGACATTAAATTCATTTAAGATTTAATTATACGATTGGTTCCCGTGGTTTGTTCATATTGCAATATTGGTCCCAAATTTGAGAAATTACAGGTTTAGTTCTTACTGTTTGTCAACTCGTAACACGATGGTCTCTGACACTAACTTCTGTTAAAATTTTCAGTTAATGGATATGAAAAATCTAAAATACCTCTGCGCTAAAAAAATGTTTAATGTAGTCAAACCACAGGGACTATGTACGCAATTTGCTCTTTCGTTTTTAAACTAAAGTTCACCTAATAACTTTTAATTGTTATGTCTACGCCCTAACAAATTACAAAAAATAGAAAACAAATTGACAAGTCATTAACTTTTAGCAAATAAAATCTTTTTTGTCATGTCATATGCCTCAATAAATGAAACTAATGTGTAATTCATCCACGCCCGTTGCGCGTGTGATGAATCGGGCTCAGAAAAAACTCAGTTGCGGTTGCTGACCCTGAATGGTAGCCATGCCAAAACAACGATATCATCAGTTATCATCACAGCCCGGCACTGGACAACATGTAATAACGCTCAACCAAAGGATGCATCAGGTTAGATGAGTTCGAATAAGTGTCGACGAGCCAAGGTCATCATCAATAACATCCATCCCGACAACATGCAAAACTCAAACCCTCAAAAATGTAAAAGTGTCAGGTTAGCAAAACCCAAATCATCAAAAATAAAAGTCTCAGACGAGCAATATCCATCATCATCATTATCGACATAAACACGGGTCCAATCGACGCCTTCATTTCACTGTAACGGTGAGTGATAGGCCTACATGCCGAATAAGAGAAACCCACTGAGGTATAACAGGGTTGCCATGCCGGGTCGACAGAACAGTTACGGTCAACAACCAGATCGGAAAGCCCTAAAAGGGTAACCAACAGATAATGAGAGGAAGAGACAACATAGGTAGTCGTACCATCATCATCCCCGCCGTCACCGACCCCACCTCAACCTAAAACGGGAGGCAGGGCGGCAACCGACGCCGACACCATCTCCACCCGTGACCGTTATGACCGTCATCATCGTCACCGACATTAACAGCAAAAGGGAGGCCAACGGTTACCATAACCGCCGCCGACAAAACAAACACATCAGTCATCGGTATTAGCAGCAGTGTTACAGGGGGCCAAAGTAAACACCATCGTAACCGCCTGCATGGTGGCGGCCACCCACCCTCTAATCTCCATTTCCATCGTGACATAACCAAGAACCCCCTCGCTCCTCCGGTGGTTGCGACAATGAAAGATGGGGACGGTGTAGGTGGTGGCGGTGGACGGGGAAGAGGGCTCCTCCGGTGGTTACGACGATGAAAGATGGGGACGGTGCAGGTGGCGGCGGTGGACGGGGAAGAGGGCTCCTCCGGTGGTTACGACGGTAAAGATGGGTACAGTGCAAGCGGCGGCGGTGGACGATGAAGAGGGCAGCGAGAGTGAGCGTCTCTCTCCAATCACAAAAGAATCCTTTGATACTTAAACACATGCCTGTGGCTAAAATCGAAAAACAAAAGCCTCACTATTTCTCATTTGCTTTTTTCATAGTAGGTAATAATAAACTTTGACAAATCATGATAAAATTCAAAATTTTCATAAGATTGGGAAAAAAAAACTTGAAAGTTGAGTAGCTTTTAAGGCAAGAAAAAAAGTTAAAGTGACTTAACTAGACACACTGATGAAAATTGGTTATTATTCTTTAATTTTTTCCTTAATTTAGTTACGGATTCAAAATTTAAAGAGTAAATGACAAATATTGTTTTCTACGTATTACTAAAATTATGGAATATGTTATTAAATTTTATAAGTACACTGAGTGTTATTTATTTAAAGTTTTTTAAGTTTTTAGTCTTTTCCAATAACCAAAGTTAAATATTTCTGTTAATTTTCTAGTAAATGACTTTTTTTTTCTTACCCTTTAAAGGACGAAATATGTAATTTATACTAATATTATCTTATATTTTCTTTCTTTCTTTTAATTTATCTACTTACTTTTCGTCTTTCTTTTGCCACACCACTTTCATCTTACAAACTTAACATAAATATTATTAATTAACTAATTTTAATTTATTTAAAATATAATTTCATTTATTAGTTTTTAAATTATTATAATTTTTTATTTGTTGAATTTATTTGTGTATTTTTATTATAACATCAATCAATTTTAAAGAACTTTATTGATAAATTTATATTATGATTAAACCATTATTCATGATGAAAAAGAATATGAGTTATTTAAACATGTCGTCTATATTCTTTTCAAAATAACTAAAATATTGATTTAAAATCAAATCGATTTATTAAAACATGTATTTCAAAATTTTACTTGGTTTTTATCTGTAGCTTAATTTTACTTAGTCAATACATCTAAAAAATTTAAATTGAATACGTAATATTTTAAAATTAGGTTGGTTTTTCTTTGAACTAAATCTTCAAAATCAAAAGGTCAAATTTAAAATATTTAATGTTAATTAACTTTGTTCTTTTAAAAAAATATTTTCTAACATATATTTAGTTAAACTAGGTTTCGGCGCCACACGTTGTCGCAGCTATGCGAGTTTTAACATAATCCTAAACCAAAATCAAAATCAAAATGAATGTTCGAAACCACAAAATCAGCAAAATACACAAAGTAAAACACACTAAAACCCTAAATCCATAACACATCAGAACATAAATAACCTAAAACCTAAATCAAAGCCTAACACCATACACAAAACAGACGAAAATCAAAGCCCCGAGAAGGCGACACAGTCCAAAATAGAAAACCAACGAAAATCAATGCCCCGAAAAGAGCAAACAAATGGAAAAACCAAACCTTAATAGCGAGAATCATCAGGGTATCGATAACTAAAGAAAAAAAGCAGGAATCCGGAGAAAGACAACGCCAACGGACCCTATGAACGAACATAATCGAAACACACACTACTAGAAAACTGTTAATAGATGACGCGCAAAAGATGACGCGCGAAAAAAGATGACGCGCATTTACGCGTATCATAAAATATATGTCATATTTTAAAAAATTCTTAGAAAGGATGACACGCATTTTTGCGTGTCATCTTGGTTTGTCATCTTTTAAAATTTCAACTTATAAAATATTCTAACTTGAGCTTTCCACAGCACCCAAATCGCGGTTTCCCCCCTAAAAATACCCCTCCCGGTTTCCCCCAAATCGATCGCGCGCGACCCCTGCAGCCGCCGACCACCTCCACCGCCGACCCCTGCAGCCGACCACCTCCATCGCCGGCCCCTGCAGCCGACCACCTCCACCGCCGGCCCCTGCACCTCCAGCAACCGACCACCTCCACCACCGGCCAAGCACCTCCAGCAGCCGACCACTGCCCCTGTAGGCAAATCGTGACCCGACCTCCCCCTCCTGCAGGTAAATAGAGATGGAAATGCAATGGTTGCACGTGCTGGTCTTCCTCTTGAGGTATGCTATATTTTGTTTCATCAATATATCATCCTTATTGCTGTTCAAAAAGAAAAATATTAGTAGCATGAGCATTTTGAATCATTACTTATTACAGGATCTTGAATTTGTACAATTTCATCCCACTGGTATATATGGTGCTGGCTGCCTCATTATTGAAGGTTGGTTCTTACTTCCTCTGCGTTATAATGTTCATTATTAACAAGATAAGAATTGACATCTGATTATGTTTTATTATTTTCCATTCATTGTATACGATGCTCAGGATCTCGTGGTGAAGGTGGTATTTTAGGGAACAGTGAAGGGGAAAGATTTATGGAACGTTATGCACCCACAGCTAAAGATCTTGCATCAAGAGATGTTGTGTCGAGGTCAATGACAATGGAAATCCGAGAGGGTCGTGGTGTAGGTATGTTTTTCATCCGGAAGAGTATTTAAAAAATTAAAATTATATGCCTTTAACCATGATTTGCTTTGATAGGGCCCATGAAGGACCATATTTACCTTCACTTGAATCATTTACCACCAGAAGTTCTCAAAGAGAGGCTTCCTGGTATTTCTGAAACTGCTGCTATTTTTGCGAGTGTTGATGTTACAAAGCAACCAATTCCAGTTTTACCTACAGTCCATTATAACATGGGTGGTATTCCAACAAATTATCATGGGGAGGTAGACTCTCATTAATTTTATATTTTTGTACAGTTTGTTTTATCATATTTAATGCACAAGTTATCTATGTAATTAAAGAAAACCTATTAGAATTTTGGGGGGTCAACCTTGACCTGTTTTAACCCATATGCAGGTGGTTACCATAAAAAGATGGTGATCCTGATGCAGTTGTACCTGGACTCATGGTTGCTGGAGAGGCAGCATGTGCTTCTGTTCATGGTGCTAATCGGCTTGGTGCAAACTCCCTTCTTGACATTGTTGTTTTCGGTCGAGCCTGTGCAAATAGAGTTGCAGAGATCCATAGGCCTGGTATAATATTCGCTTGTCCCACTCATATAATTGTTCTAGAATGTGGACTTATAAAACTATTCTACAGGAGAGAAGCAAAAGCCATTAGAAAAGGATGCAGGATAGAAGACTCTTGCTTGGTTAGACAAGATCAGGAACTCAAACGGTTCACTTCCTACCTTAAAGATCAGATTAAATATGCAGCGAATTATGCAAAACAATGCTGCTGTGTTTAGGACTCAGGAAACATTAGAAGAAGGTACTATTTTCATTCATAAAACTAATTGTATGATGAAGGAAAACATAATTGTTATGCATTGAAGCACGTCTCATGTTCCTTCTTGTCCACTATGGCTGTTTTATAGGATGCAACCTGATTGACAAAGCATGGGATTTCCATATATAAATGCCACAATGAGATCTCGTTCTATTTTTTATGATTAAGTGTTAAAGTACTTGCATATATAAATTAGTTCATAATCACACCAAAATATGGGTATAAGTACCCATATTTGCTCACCCCTATGCGATTTCCAGCTGAAATAAAGCAAAATTATAGCTTATGAAGGAATTGCTGTCGATTTGGTATCTATGAATTATCTAGAATTAGATATATGCTAACATCCAATGGATAGATTTGTTTATTTGTTCAATTTGCATTGAGCTATAGCAAGGTTTTGTAAAGACTGCGTCGTTACAGAAGCAAAAGTAGGATAGGTCTTACATGGAATGTTTCACAGGTTCTTTTTTTGTCCAACTCTCAAGTCTTACTAAATGAGCATTAGTATTAAGATTAACAAGTAAAAAAAATTAATAATCTCTTAGGATTGTTTGGTTTGTTTTACTTTTAAGCTAAGATCATTCTAAGTTATTGGATTTTGTTTCTATGATGTTTTCTACGGTTCTTAAATGAATGTTTAAATTCTAACACAACACACTAAACAACTATGTGATGTTATCTCATGCATAAGCTCCTGGTGGTTATTAGGCATGCAATTATATTGTTGGTGGGATTACATATCACCCTTTTGCAGGTAGAAGGTTTACATGTGACATGTGACCTATGGTTTCTATTTTGAAGGAATTCTACATCCAGGTATGGTTCTTTTTCTAAATTAATATGATTGCATAATTTGTTAGATCAAATGGGTGGCAGTATGCTTATTATGTATAATACATCAAAACCATTGATTAATAAACTAATGATTTTGATGTGTAACTTTCAGATAAGTGCTATTTCAGATAATACAGTATAAAAGTATCATCTGTATAATAATTTATGTATAATAAGTGCTTATTATGTATAATACATCAAAACCATTGATTAATCCATATAAGATGCTCTCAATTACATCAAGAATCATCTATTATCATCAAAATTAGGTGTGGAGGAAATAAAAGTATCATCTGTATAATAATTTTGAAATGGAGTGGTATGTCTTCCTTATAATGTGTGATAATTTTGTTTATGGGTCAATTGGAGGGAATAGAGACATATTATATACAATTTGAAATAGAAGAAGTGATTGAAAAGTGTGATGCTAACTTGTGTTTGATGTAAATGTATATATATGGATGTATAATAACGATCATACATGGTGTATTGTTGGTTTATATGAAGGATTATGCTAAACTAGTCTTACACTATACAATCTAAAATTTTATGTCATCACAAGGTTAGAAAACATATATATTTAGTATAGGCAGTTCTCAATTGCCTTTGATACCTTGTGAGTGGACAATGCTTTATATACCATGTTTACATTAGTATTGTCAATATGCATTAATAAAAATTATACTTTAATGAGCACAAGTTGTAAGTTATGTATGTGATGGCAGATCTTCACTATCTTTATTAAGTTCACTTGGACATTGGTTTAGGGAGCCTAGTAGGCATTGTTCTTACTAATGTATGGATTATTTAATGGTTTTAACTCTTTTTTCCTCTGATGTCATGTTAAATTATGTATTAAACTATTGATTACATGTTTATTAACCTGTTTAATTATATAGCTTCAGTACATTGAAACATCCAACTAACGGATTGATCATATCTTATAGGAACCAGTTGGTGGTTTATTATGTGCAGATTTAGATATTGATAACAAACCATCAACAGCTCGCTTGAACAATTAACCATAGGTGTTGAGTAAGTTAGCATTTGTTTGTTTTTCTTAAATTCCCACCCGGTTTGTCATGAAGTTAGTATATATGAGATTGTAAACCTATTTGTTTTCTTTTATCATAGTGTAATACCCTCATATATATGCTAACTGTGGTTGTGTTTGGGTGCTAGTGTTGTAATCAAGGGGAGAGAGTCAAGTCTACTGTAGGAACATGTTGAAGCTCAATTTAAGAAGCTTTTACAAATTGAACAAAAGCTATAGGCTGGCGGATGAAAACGTAAGTTACAATTTGTATAAATTTACGTGTTATAGTTTCTTATTTTTTGGCTTTTCATTAATGATCATTCATATTCAACATATGTATCGGCGTGCCTATATTACGTTTTGTACGGTGCAGGTTGAAGGGCTAATAATGGATAGTGCTACAACCAAAGAGGAGATCACAAATTGGAAAGTCACAACACATTAGAAGCTACTACTGTCAAAGCAAAAGAACAATATTGTGTAACACATGTATGTTCACGTTGATTTTCTGTTGTGTTCATGGGTATTCTTGTGATTATGAAATATATAATATTGATTATGTACTCAATAATATATGCTATTCATGTTCGGTGATAAAAACTTGATTATTTAGTGTGAATGTTAGGTTAGGTAATGGGTCACATGGGTAAGCTTAGTACAGATCAAGTTGTCCTGTGTTGATTTAAATTTCTCCCCAAATTAACCACTTTTAAAAGTATTTTGTTGCCTTGTAGTTGATATAAACTAGTCAAGTAAATTACAAGTGTTTTACATAAAGGGGTTTTTGGTTCAAAACTGACAACTTTAATTTGATGAAATTGGTTGTCTTAGGTTGGAGAAGGTAAAGAAGAATACACTGATGATGATTTGGATGAAGTTCGTGAAGATTGGGCGCGCTACGTATCGAATTTTATTTATATGTAGGACTGAAATGATAGTATTGTTGGACTTGTGTTAGTATTGTTGGACTTGTAATTGGTACTAATTGAATTTGGATGTGTTTTTATGCTTTGTAGTTGTTAATTAACAACTTTTGTAAACTTTGTTGGTATTTAATGGATTTTGCTTTTAATGTTATTTGAAAATTTGTTTTAGAAAACAACAGGTAAATTTATTAAAAATAAAAAAAATTAAAAAATGCAGCTAATTTTATGATGTGCAATGCGCGTCATCTATTGCACGTCATAAAAATTTCATAGATGACACGCGGATGCGCGTCATCTAGTCATTTATGATCACCCCTTCCTTGACGCGCATTGCGCGTCATCTTTTGCACGTCATAAAATGCGCGTCATCTTTTGCGCGTCATAAACAGATGACGCGCGGATGCGCGTCATCTATCATTTATGACCCCTCCTTCCTTGACACGCATTTGCGCGTCATCTGACCCCCAAGATGACGCGCAATGCGCGTCATCTTTTGCGATTTTTCTAGTAGTGACACTCAAAGACACGTGTCAAGACACCAAAAAACCGTAAAAAAACCTACCCCTACCTCGAACCCACACCCAAACAAACCCTATAAAACACACACAAACAAAAAAAAATCACCGACCAAACATATTAATAGGAATAGATATGATAATTTAAAAACTTAAACTTATTAAATAAATCGTATAAAAATCATGAAATAAAGATGGGTATTGGGTAATGAGCTCAGCATAATTATTATTTTAAATTTCTATTCATAAAGTATAACATCATGTTTTTCGTTCATCTTCTTCATTAAAAACTTGGAAATTATTCATCTAGTCGGATTAAACGTATTTATGTGCATAAAAGAACCGTGACTCAGAAGAACTATATTATTTTCTTAAAGTATTCAAATGTGGTCGTCTGAAGTGGAGAAACATACTTATGTGTCATGAATGATGTTTGTGTATATGTTTCAATCAATGTCACATTTATAGGTATAAAGGATTATATAGCATCAGAATTATTTATATATTATTTATTATAATTTAATAGGGTAGAGTTATCTTAAGAACCATCATTTCTAATAAAAACTACGAAATTAATATGAGTCATACAATTAACATCACATTCAAGTCACATGACATTTTCATCTTTTTTAAAACGTTCATAACTTTTTTAATGGTATTATTTTTTCAAAACAATTTCACCATTAATTACAGTATTTTTATCTTTTCAACGCTACCATATTGATATACTTTTTTTTAAAAAAAATAATCCACCCATTATTTACACATGTGTAAAAGAATTTTGTAAAAAATTTTTTATTTCTTATAATTTTTTTATTTTTTATGAAAGAAGAAAACTAGGGAAACACTTCTGTGTTTTTATTTTTTATTTTAATAGTAATTTTTGTTTATATAATTTTTTTATTATGTTTTCATTAACTACTATTTTGCCATTGAAAACTAGTGTCTCACATTGGTTTATAGAGTTCTTAAAAAATGATTTATCATTTGAACCCTCCCCATGTTTAATAAGTAGGCATGTTTATGTTTTAAATTTATTTTAAGTAATTATATTGTGTAATTTATGTAAATTTAATTTTTAGTTTATGTAGTTTTCAATTTTAGTTCAAAATTATATTATCTTATATTTTGGTTTTAATAGAAAGTACATAACTAAATTTAACAAATAAATAATTATAAATCATTAAATGAAATTATGATTTCTAAATAAATTAACAATAAATAACTAATAATATTAAGATAAATTTGTAAGACAAAAGTGATGAGAAAATTAACAGAAAGAAGAAAAGTAAGTAAATAAAATAAATAAAGAAAAAAAAAGATTTAGTATAAGTCATACATGGATAATGCTATCAGATCTTTATTATTTTTGTAAATAAAATAAAAATAATATTAGCATCAATGTTTTCAGAACCGGATCGGACGTCGAACCGGACGCCTTACTGGTTTGGTGGTCGGACCGGTCGGACAGGTCGGACCGGATGGACCGGATTTAACTATATTTTAATTATATTTATATATGTAATTAAATATAAGTAATTTATATATGATTTATACATATATTTTATAGTTATATATAAAACTTAACTATATTTATATATCCTACGTACTAATTTACGGTTTAACACCCCGTTTTACCCACTAAAATAAAAAAAAAAAAATCAGAAAACCGGTCGGAACCGGTCCGGTTCGCCGGTCCAACCGCCGGTTCGGTTCGGACCGGCCGGTTCAAATGGCCAAAAACGAATCACCCCTGACTGGACCGGACCAGCCACCGATTCGCGACCGAACCGGTCGGACTGGCAGGTCCAATCCGGTCCTAACAACAATGATTAGCATCAGGTCCCTACTAGGTAAATAATATATAGAAAGAAAAAAAAATTAAAATTAATGCTCTCATTTTTGTCTGCTCATAAACTAAATTTTTCTATAAAGCGTGTCAAGTGATCTCGTGGGTAATGCTATCAGATCTTTATTATTTAACTCTGTGTTATACACTGATCAATAATATTAGTTGATTCTTTTCTAAATAGAAACCACCTATTTACAAATTCTATTAACCAAAGAATTTAATCAGTGACGCCAAATCTTTCTATTGATTGCTTTTTTTGTTGCCTCTTTCACCGTCAAAGGGCCTATGGTACCGGTTAGGATTGTTCACGAATCGAGCCGTACCTAGCGGACTTTTGCTCGTGCTTAGCTCGTTTCCAGACCGAACCGAGCCGATCAACTTGTTTACAACCAATCGAAAAATCGAACGAGCATTTTTTAGCGTTAAATTTTCGAGCGAGCTTCGAGCGAGCGTAAACGATGGCAAACAATTTATACATCCAACTATCTTGTGTATCATATGATTTATACCGCCGTAAATAAAGCTTAATTACTTAAAAATCAGCCACATTTCATTATATAACATTTTTATGAATGACAATACGTTGTGGCTGACGATTAGGATAAGGCTGTAGCCGATAAGGCGGATAACATATTGCAGAGAACGATGACGGTAAGAGCGGTAGATGATCGACTAAAAATATCTTTTAACAGCGTAAGATTTCGCTTTTATGTATAATGTTAAATTCTTTATTAGGTTGATTGATCAATTATGCATAAATATAATTATATATATGTATATAATGAGTCAAATCTACTAGAGTGCTATGTATAAACTATATAATTTGGGCCAGACCGAACCGAACTGACCTTTGCACATGCTTGGCTCGTTTACAAACCGATCCGAGCCGTCGGCTCGTTTACAACCGAGCAAAAATTCAAACGAGCATTTTTCGAGTAAATTTTGAACGAACGTCGAGCGAGCGTCGAGCAGCGGACGATTTTCACACCGCTAGTACCGGTTCATATTTGGTTATCCAAAACTCATATAGAGGCACCTATGATAAGATTCGTCATCTTGGCTAAAATTATTTTATAATAGGGAATCTACGTCTTTTAAGATTTTCAATACCCATGTTTACGAAGAGTTTTATTTATATAACGAGTCTTTAAAGAATGATATAAGATAGTTACAGGGTGCCCCTAAACGGTTTCAATATGGTCCTCCCACATTTAGTTAAACTTACTATTTTAACCATATATTTTTTGTTTATTTTTTATATATTTTTTAATTCTTTTTCCCTCAACCATTGTGTCATCGTCCTAATCTTTATTTTTGTTTTTCTTTTAAAACTTTTAAAATATGTTTTTTATAAAATTTCAAGTACACCATTATGAGCAGAATTATCTTTATTTACGTTTTATTGTAAATTCAACTCTAAACAGTGTTGTGTATGATAGTTTACAATTCATCAAAGTATAGGCGATCAAATAGTTGAAGCTATCTTATGTTCTTCTCCCTTTTTTGTTTTCAAGTTTCCTTTTTTGGTGTTATTTTTTTCAAAATTACTAAATATATATAAAATATTATTATGGACATCCAAAATTTATCTTCTTACCTTAAACACGTGCGTGCACAACAACATTTCAACGTTAGTTCTTTGGGGCCTACTAAAGAGACGCCCTCTAGGATAAATGGACGCCCTCCGGGATAAATGGACGCCCTCCTTACGGGCCGTAAGGCCCTTCACGGGCCGTATGGCCTGTCGGTAGTCAAATCAGTCATTCAAAAACGTAATTCAAAAACGTAACGGCCCGTGAATATGAACAGGGGCCGTATTTCTTCACGGCCCGTGAAGCTCGTAACGGCCCGTTTGGATTTCCACTTACGGGCCGTGAACTTCTTTACGGGTCCTAGTTTCACCTTTAATAATTTGACGAGATATATTATTCCTCGTTTTTCGTGTAATTTGTATTTATTACGTTATTTGATATGACGTAATATTTCTCGATAGTCGTGTAATTTTGTATTTATTACATTATTTGATATGACGTAATATTCCTCGATATTCGTGTTAATTATGTGACAAGATGTAATATTCCATTTCAACTACTATATAAACATTAGTTTATAAATTCATTTCATAATTCAAATTTCTACGATATAAATTCATTTCATTTCAACTACTACATAAACGTAATATTCCATTTCAAGTACTATATTAACGTTAATATTTAACGTTACGATGTCTTTCTGGGATAGCAACTATTTATTCGGTTCGGAATCTAACTATTACCCTCAGGAGGGTTACGGTTATTACGATGAGGCTGCTTCAAACTATTTAGGACAGTTCGCGTCCAATTACGGCTGGAATGACGGCGGCGATGACGGGGGTGATAACGGTGGCGATAGCAGCGGGGATAATGACGGTTCTGGTTCCGGTAAAAAGGGTTTATACGACACGAATCAGGTTATAAGATATATCATATTTAATTTTACTTTCATTTTACTATCATTTAGTAATAACTAACTAAAAATATTAAATTGATTAAGTTTTCTCATCTCGTGAAGAATTAGTTGATTGGGCAACTAACGTGGGGCGAGAAAATGGGTTCGTTATTGTCACCAAACGTTCAAAAGAAATTCGAATGGTTTGGTGGTTAAAATTTGGTTGAAATGCGATCGGGGTGGTGTATATAAGGGAGCATCCACTCTAAGAAAAAGTGGCACGAAAAAAACAAACTGTCAATTTGAATTGCAGGGTAAGTACCAGATGCAGAGAGATGGGTGGATTATAGTTGTTGTGGATGATACTCATAACCATAAACCTGCTGAACACCTGGAAGGACATGCATACACAATGAGGCTCACCGAAAATGAGCTTTCTACTGTAAAGAATCTGACCGAGCAAAATATTAACCCTCGAAACATTCTAGGCACGTTGAGGGAACAAAATCCCAATAACGTGTCTGTGTTACGAACCATATACAACGCTCGGACAAAAATAAAAAAGTCCACCAGAATTGGTGAAACCCCAATGCATGTTTTTTTTCTATACTACAACAACATCAATATATTTACACCCCTCACATTGATGAACCGACAAATACCGTCGACAGGGTTTTTTTATACATCCCACATCTCACACATTATGGCGTGCGTACCCACACGTGCTGATGATTGACACAACATACAAAACTAACTTGTATAAAATGCCTTTTGTTCAAATGGTTGGTGTGATATCCACCCTGAAATCTTTTTCTGTTGCTCACGCATTCATTGATTATGAGCGTGAAGCCAACTTCAGATGGGTGTTAGAGCAACTAAAAGCAACGCTGGAAGATAAGTGTATGGAGCCCCGTGTTATACTAACCGACCGAGACCTCGCTCTGATGAATGCGTCAGAAGAAGTTTTTCCGAGTGCTGTTCGATTACTTTGCAGATGGCATATTTCAGAAAATATTGCTAAACATTGTAAGGCGAGTTTTTCAAATAAAGAGTGGGGTGCTTTTCAGCATGTGTGGTCGGTACTTATTAACTCTGAAACGGAGGACATATACGCTTATAATTACGACCGGCTTTATCGCAGATTGGTGTCCAACCATTCAAGTAAGTTTTCTAGTGTTATTCTTAAAAATATATGTATATTTACATAAAAATAAGTGCGTTTTTTTAAATAGGAGTGCTGATGTACCTCAAAAATAACTGGTTGGACCCCTACAAAGAGAGATTTGTGTCGGCGTGGATAAATAGAAGTTATAACTTCGGTCAGCACACAACAAACCGAGTTGAGAGCCAACATTCGTTGTTGAAAAGTTACCTGAAAGCAACCAATTGCACCCTGGATAGATTTATTCCTTCATTAATAATATCTTAGCTACCCAGGAAATTGCTATAAAAGAAAGTTTTACCAAAAGCAAAATCATGCTTATGGTGCAGCATAATCATGAAGTGCTTAAATTGCTGCGAGGTAACGTTTCTATTGCGGCTTTGGATATGTTAGTCGGTGAGATTAACAGGATAAATCATCTAATTATATCCAAAGAATCATGTGGCTGCCATCTTTTACCAGCTTTGGTCTTTCGTGTGCTTGTAAATTAAACAATTACTTTCAAACAGGTGAATGTTCTTTTACGTTTTTTATTTTTCATGAAAACTTTTATTATATTTTATTTAATATATTATTTTATAGGTCAATGTATCCCGCTCGATGCCATTGATGTTTTTTGGAGGAAGTTAGATTTTTCACCCGCGTATATTGTACGGGAGGTTCAAGTAGATGTACATAAAGAGATGGAGATGGTGACAAAACATTTACTTGTCTAACCCGAAAATGTGAAAAGATCTTTGATTAATATTTTCAAATCTTTCATTAATCCTTCAAAAACGGATAAAAAACCTCCTAAAGTCCAAACATATACACGGGGTCGTCCAAAAAAAGATAAGCAAAAAGAAACAATATTAGACGCCCCCAGACATAGTTCATATGTTCAACCGAGAGAAAATTTTGAAGGTCCGCCAACATATTCAAGTTCGGTGGTGAAGTCAAAACAAGGGCCTTTGCAGCGCAGTCAATCCATGTTTTCAAAATCAAGAGCCAAAGATGGATTATCTCAACAGAGTTCCAAGTTTTCATATATCCCGGGCGACGAAGATAAAAACAATTTTTTCCGGTTTAACCGCTGGATTCCATCATTCTTTTTCCCGTATATTTCAGGTGCGGATGATGTTTTAGCGGACGGCAATTGTGGTTTTCGTGCTATAGCACTCGCACTGGGATATGGTGAAAATCACTGGCGTTTTATACGTACGGAACTTATATCTGAGTTGGATGAAAACAGACATAGGTACGCTGCGATGTTTCCTGATATAAACGAAATAAGGGAATCATTAAACTGGAACGGTTTAGGTGCGGCTCCACACAAAAATTGGATGACAGTGCCACCTGCTACAATCCTTATTGCTAACAAGTTTCGAGTGGTTATAATTTTTATATCGATCGGCAACTCCGCTACTTTTTTCCCGTTCTGGTTATCTCCTCGTGATATCAGTGAACATCATATAATAAGAAAACCTACTTTTGAATTGTAAACATGTAATCTATTATTTATTCAATTCTTTATTGTTGTTGAATTGTAAACATGTAATCAATTCTTTCGTTTTCCAAAGAAAATGCAATAAGAAGATTATCGAATTTTTCTTCAACCTTTGAATTTTGTTTATATGAGCTGGGCATTTGGTTAGCATAAAAGGTATGTAGGAATGTTAATGATATGAGATGCATAATATATGTTGAGATTCAAGTATGTTTTTCAGTGCAACTTTTCCGACTGAGATTCAAGTATGTTTATATAATTGCAGAGCCTGGAGTCGGATTTTCTGAAGGATTATATATTTCTTTATGTGGGACGAGTAGGTTCAAGTACTGATTTTATTCTCCAAAAGGTTGATTTAATATTATTCGTACAAACCACTTCCTCCACAAACACAACCAATTGTAAACATATAATTAAACATTTAAACGTCATCCAAATAACTCATAATATATAAACATAATTTTCAATTTTTTTTACATGAAAGGTAAATAAAACAATAAAATCCTACTATCTATGCGTCATGACCACCACCAGCATCACCACCACCAGCATCATCCGTATCACCACCACCACCAGCCTCCTCGTCATCACCCGCAGGTCGTCTGACAAACGGAGGCAACTCCGGCCGAGGGGGGAGGTCGATACCCTGGCTAGCAGCCAAAATGCTGCACGCATCCGCCATCCATACTAGCAAGGCCTGGGACTGGCGCAACAAATGTAGTGCCTCCGCCATAAACTCCCCCGTCGGCGGAATCTGCCGAATGATGGTCCTGGGAACAGGCGGTGGGACGGGTGGTCTGGCGTGCGGCTGCTGCTGCGGCTGCTGCTGCGGCGCCGGCTGCTCCTCCTCCTCACCAACGTCTGGCACCGGCTGCCAGATGGTCCGACCACCATCAGTGGACCATCGGAGGTCGTCGCCAAATTTGGCGGCAATCCCCATGGCCATGACGGTCTGTCGACCCAAAATCCGAGGCGGCGTGTCCGTAGTCTGCCTCGCAATTAGGGCGTCCGTAAACAACCCTAAGCGCGAGGCAATGACGGTGATGTACGAGCCGTAAACAATCGGGCTATCCATCTGCAAAACAATCAAACAATAGGCATAATTATGAATCGCATAATAGATAATACTTATTTATTAACAATTAGTATAAATATTTTTTTACCTTGCCCTGAATGACGCTCAAAAAATAGGCGGCCATGCAGTGAGCTAGATTCACCCGTCTAGGTGAAAGCAAGGCCCTCAGAAAAAATAAGTCAAGGAGCGACACCTGCTCCATGCTCTGGTCTCTGCCGGCAATGGTGCCGGCAATGCACCGGTGTAGATACCGGTGCAAAGGATCCCTAATGGAGGTCGCCCTGATGGCGCCCTTCCACGGCTGGTCGGAAATGGTCGGCCACCATCCGACCAAAGGAGCCGCCTCCGACTGGACCTCGTCAGAATAAAAACGAGGATCCTGCGTCTCCTCGTGGGTGTAAAACCCAATAGTCACCGCCCACTGGGCGAGGGTGAACTCGTACCTACCGGTCCCCAGCATAAATCGAACCGCTATGTGCTTGCGGGGGTCCTGATCCTCAGAGGCGGGAGTGAACAGAAACGTACACAAAAACCGCAACGTCAGCTCCCCATAGCCCCTTCTCGATCCCAAATCAAACATCCGCCTCCACGGCGTCTCTCCGTCCAGCCCGATGATATCCTGGGCACGTGCTATGTCTCCGACCTCCTCTAGCACGTCCCAGTCGATAATGCGTGTCCCCTTCAGGGGACGTCCAATCAGCTTCCACAGCTTAAGCCGTGGCTGTGTCTCCCTCGGAAAACGAAGATCAGTGTGTGGGTCCAGAAAGTCACCCTGACCCTCGGGCTCAGTCTCCGGACGTGTACGTTTGCGGGGCGGCATAATCTGCAAAAAAAAAAAAATTAAATTCACAAGAACAAAAAGAGTTACGGCCCGTGAAGCAGACTCACGGCCCGTAACCCTCCAAATTTTCAAAGGGTTACGGCCCGTGAAAGGAAGTCACGGCCCGTAACCCTTTGAAAATTCAAACGGTTACGGCCCGTGACACACGTTCACGGCCCGTATCCCCCAGTTTTTCAGAATTTTCAGATTTTTGAAATAAAATTTTAATATATTTAAACGATAAATACACAAAAATAAAATACGAATTTGCATACGTACCGTAGTAAGGAGTCGACGGTATGAAAATGATGAAAAAACGGAGGTCGTGACAGAGTAAATCGTATGTGTGTTTAGGGGGCGTAAATGAACAAATGGGCCGTGAGGTCCTATATATTATCCCGCCTCACGGTCGTGACGGTCCTCACGGCCCGTTACATATTTTCCTCACGGACCGTAACAAACCTCACGGCCCGTGAGACTTTGTAAATTTTAAAAATCACCCGTTGACACTACACGACCCGTAATGTGGAAATGAAACGACCCGTGAAAGGCCTCACGGGCCGTATACTAATTTTTATGTCTATAAATTCAACCACTTCACACAATCAATTCACACAAATTTACTCAATACCCAAACGATGAGTGCTACAAGTGATCAAAATCCGTGGACGGATGAAGAGGAGGTCACTTTAGTAAGATCTTGTATCGAAATTCAGGGACTATCCCTCCAAATTCAATATTTTGGAACCGTGTTTCAACTCGTTTTCATCAAATTCTCGAACGTGAAGAATATCGCACCACTCGTGAACTTAGCAACAAGTGGTCTGACTTGAGAAGGAAGGTCACGACATTTCACCAGCTCTACAAAGACGTTTACAAAAATCGAAATACGTTATGGAATGATACGGATATTATGACAAGAACTCAAGAAAGATAACGGAAGAATTTTGGAACTTCTTTTAACCATTTTGCGGCTTGGATCTTTTATAAAGATCAAGAAGATTAAAAATTGTGTGTTTTATTATTATGTGATAATAACGGTTTGTCGTTTTTAATAAAGTGTACTAATAAACGTTTATGTTTTAATAAAATATTTCATTACTGTTCTACATTACACGTCTACCATACAGTTCGTCTGCCATAAATCTTCGGAATCTAAAGCAAGCATCCTGTAAGCTAACCTCTTGCCACTCTAAAGATCTATTTTGAACCAACCTACGCAATAACATACAAATTACAACTCCCGAATCTCGACCAATATGACCGGCGTTAGGAGGCCAAACGGTTTCACCCGATACCATCAGTTCTTCGATTTGTTCTTGTCCGGAGTGCTGCCAATATTGTATACGTGACAGAAAATGTAAAAAGTACGATTCGAATTGTACGAAAATTGTTCGGGCATTACGATGAACGCACCATGAATCATCACACGTATTTGGTCGGCATTCGTATGGAGAATATATACGAACTTGTAGTGAGTCCATAGAAATCTTAAAAAGATACCAATTTTCTTCGTCATCAGTCATTGGTACGTAAACCTACAAAACAATTTAATTCACGGTTATAAATTCATGATTTTTATTGTAAAACATGAAAACAGTATTACCGTATCAACTTCCCATAACGCGGGATATAGACAGTCACTCCCGTCTCCATATTCGTTACCATTAACGGACCCCGAGTATATTAAGTTAAACCACTCAAATAGGAGAATCGTCCAATGATCACTACCCGGCAACTCTTCGGTTCTACGTATTTCTTCGTATCTCCATATTGTGAGTCTATTTGTCCACGCCCGAACATGCTATAAAATAACAGCTTTTTAATTGTTAGAATTTTAAAATAAAATAAAATATACAAAAAAAACTTTAAATCATACCTCTGTACCTAAAGACACGTTTCCGAGTAATTCACGCCAAAATTGTAACGGAATATCGGAATGACCCATGTAATACACTCTACATGTTTGGGAATCACCGTTACGTATAAAGTGAATAACATTCTGAGACCAGTTCCTCCCGTTCTGCCAATTATGGTTATCTATTGGATCAGGAATACTTTCCACAATATCTCGTGAGTTTGAAGAGGACTCATTTTGACGTCTTCTACTACCTCAATGAGAAGACATTTTAACTGTTTCGTTTCTTACTAACCGTATATAACAAGTCATATATATAACGGTTTATATAGAATCTTAAATCGAATCAAGGAATAATACGTCGCGTCACATAATTATAAAATTTAAAAGTGCACGCAAATCGAGGAAAGTAAATTCTCAGAAGGACAACTACGGCCTGTGACGGGCTTCACGGGCCGTTATGGATTTTGTTCACGGGCTGTGGGTGTGGACATTTATGGGCTGTTTGTTCCTACACGGCCGTTAGTGGATGTAGTTGTAAACGAACACCTCACGGCCCGTGAGGCCCTTCACGGGCCGTAAGAAAAGTCAAAGGGCGTCCAAAAATCACCTGACAGGGTGTGTGATTAGCTGGCCGCTAGTTCTTTTCACTATTTTACATTTGATGTCGCATCACGGATACTAGTTACACTAGTAATCATTTTGCAGGGTCGATGGGTGGTCCAACAGCTTGCCATGTGTCACATCTTCATTGGACCACAACATTTTCTCTTTTTTCTTTGCTTTTTCGAGTACAATTATTAGTATATATTCTTTTTTCTAAAACTTAAAACTGCTACAAGATTGGTGCGTTTGGTTGGATTCCTGGGTGTAAACGTACGAGACGCGGGTTTAAACCCCGGCTCCAACATTTTTTCCCTGTTGGGTTTTTTGGCCCTTTTTTACCTTTTTAAATTTTTTTTGATTTAAACTATTATTTTTCTTTAACTTTCTAATTTATATATTAAATCAAAAAAGATTTCTTTACTTTTCTAAAATTTATTTTATTTATTATTTTTAGACTTTTAGGCTACATGCATGTAATGAAGTTCGTATGCGCGTTACAACGTGCCCTTAACCGTGTTGATGTTATCATACGGTTCAATTGCAACATGGGAGTCTTTATAATGCAATATGTTATGCATAATATTGTTTTAATATGCCTATTTATGTACTAAGGTGTGTAATGCCCAAATCGTAACACATCTAACCAAGTTTGCAGATGTGATACTATACATTGTTGTCACACCCTCAAAATCCACTAATGGGAGGGTTTTACCGTCGGGCATGTGACATAACCAGGATCTCAGATAAGTATCAGTTACACCAACGACTCGATAATTATAAAACATATAAGTGACTTAATGATAGTGAAACAAACCAATCGTGTTTAAGTATTACGGAAGCGAATTTAGAAAAAAAACGTTTAAACAACTGAATACACTGCGCAAACATGCGCACAAACCAATTTAAGTAAAAGTAAATGTAGATAGACCATTAAATCAGTTTAAAAATAAATGATGAAGATATGCAATGAATGCAGTGCTCCTAGACGTGCCACATTTATGACCTGAGAGAAAACATGCTAAAGTCAGTACAAAGACTGGTGAGTTCACAGGTTTATCAGAAAACAGTAATTCATAGAAATGAAATTCCAGATTTAGTAATCAAAGCATATAAGTAGGTAGCTAGCCTACAGCAAGTCACTATGTGTATGAAGTCACGATCGAGCTGACAGTAATAATAATATAATGAATGCCCCGGCTGTGGAATCCCAACCACAACACTGTAAAATAGGCTAACCATTCACCCGTTTGACCTCCAGTCAAGCTAGCGCGACTAGCCCAGGCGGGGTTTGTCAAACCCAGTAGATCTACTAACAATCACCTCGCTAGTAACATATTAACGGTCCAAAGAGGCGTAGTATAACACCATAGTATCAGGTATATGTAGTATTACAAAATCTAATGTTTGTATCGTTTATGAAAAACAACATGTTTCTCTCCCCTAAAAAATAGTGAATATATAAAAATGGGGCTGTAAACTCATCTTAGGGTGCACTGAAGACAATGAAACCAATTACCACAATAGTAACTTCAACCTATTACACATATAGGTTTGTAAGTTTGTGCACAAAACATCCTTACAATGTCCAACTCATATCACACAATATCCAACACAATCAACGCATAAAATCATGCTTTGACAACACTTCACACAAGAATTATTTATAAATCATCTATACATAATTTTGAGTTGAATCTACTTGAAGGTGTTCCAAGACTCATGGGGTTACTTCCCAAATCATTTATTTTAACCATAACTTCATCGAAATACAAACCATGTATCAAAACATTTGACCCTTTGTTTGCTGTAAAAAAAACAATTTTGACCTACATTCACTAAAAAGATAATAAATTGAGTTTTACACATCCAATTTAAGTGTGGTTAAACTTTCTGAAAACTAGATTTAAAAATACACAATTTATACCCAAGAAACGTCCAATTGAGTTTTATCATCAAGTTACAACGTGCACAAGTTGGCTAATAAAATCTGCCAAAAATAAGAGAGCATTAAGTTTTAGACCTAACGTGCATCCTAACAATGTTTAATGACTTCACAAGACCATGTTATCAACAAAAAGAAGTTTAGAAACTCATCCAAATATCTTTACACATTCATAAGGTTTAGAGAAACCCAAACCACACGAGTTATACCCAAATCATTTTTCTATGAACCTTACCCGAATTGGACTAAATACGAATGGAGGTTGAAACTATATCAAACGAACTCGGAATTGAGTGATTCAAGCGGCCACACATCCGTATCACAGTGATCTACCATCATCTGCACATTACGCCTCCGTTTTCCATGTTATCCACCGCCGGAAAACTTGGCGGTCTCCGGAAAACATCCCAGGCGCACTGCTCTGTTCGGAAAAATAAAAATCAGACCTTCAGGTCTAAAAATTAAAATCCCAATGGTGAAAACCTTTGCCTATGTGTCTAAAACTTCCTGTAAAAATTTGGGATCGATTCAACAGTTGATCTCCGGGGATCGTCTGATCTCTGCTATAATATTTTGAAAACGGGAATAGAAGTTGTGGGGGATGATTTTTGGGTAATTGGAGGTTAGGGTTGGGTTTTGCATGGTAACATGTATTATTTTGCATGTAAGGTGTTTCGTGGGCTTTTGGGTTGGACCGGATTGTTTTCCAATTTTGTTTAGTTGTTAATTACAATAACGGTTATCTATTTATAATAATAATTATTATTATTTAATAAAATGATAATGAGGGAAATGTTAAGTTAAATGAACGAGGTAACCTGAGATTCAGGGTTGTCACAATAGTCATGTATTTACATACTTTTATACATGTCTTACTTTCAATATTTGAACTTTCACCTGCTAACAATTTTAAAAACTAGATATAATGTTGCTTTAAACCCTTAATGTTTCTAAACCTCATGGCTGCTCATGTACAATTTATCTAAAAGAATAATTTCTAACGTTAACATTTTTGTATACGTATCGATATAAGTTGGGGTCGGTCTATGTTTGGACGTAATATGAAATGATTTGAGTATTGATGAAATATTAGTTTGGAAACATTACACCGCGTATGAACCCGCCGCTACACGCGACGGGTAAAAAAACTAGTTAACTATAACTCATTTAGCAAGGTTGGTCGGGTGCCACCGCCCTTGCCACGTGGCGTCCCTTGATTGGGCTGGAACTTTTTTGTATTTTATGTAGATTTTTTCGAAGCGAGTTAACTTCAAATTCTTATTGTATGGAGTGAAACAAAACTGTTAGCTTCGTCGAGTGGCAGGATTCCACCCCTTAGGTATGGAACCCGCAGTAGGTTGCAGGTCACTGTGCTCCTTTTTTTTTCTTACCATATTTTCATTTAAAATACTTTTTTCTTTTACTTTCTAACATATATTTTATTTAAATTGCTTTTTATAATTATTAGGCCACACAAGCGCGGCGTAGATTGCATATGTATCGCAACCGTTAAATCGTACTACTCCGCCGCAACACACGAGTCCTACATTTAAAGTACTTTTTTAGAATCAGACCTTTTATGTACTTTTTGAGTTGGTCTATGTTTCTACACAAATCTTAATCAAGAGATTAAGGTTCGGTAACAGTGCAAGGGTGGAGTTATTACCAAAGGCTAAGGCTGTGATTCAGGGCTTGGAACTTTGACTGAGGAGGGTATGGGCTGTTTAGCAGCGGCTAAGCCTAGGCTTGGATTGGCAAGGATGCCTGCACAACAAAGACAACACCGTGAGCCTCGCAACGGGCAGAAGCTATTTCTCTCTGTGACCACACTCCGGCGTGAGAATAAGTATATCTTCTAAGAGAGTTTTACAAGATAGATTGAAGTGAGAGTATTGAGAGCAAAAATGAGATCATCTTTACATGTTGAGTGAAGGGAGTATTTATAGTGTTTGTGAGCTGAGGCAAGATGCAACTTGATTATATCTTTGGTAACCTGCAGTCAATGAAATGGGTCTGAGATCTCTGAGTCAAAATGTAACCTTTCGAACTTTCGTTAAATAAAGGTTAACTTTGTTACGCATTTGTAAGAGCCATTTATGCCATTTATGGAACTTTGAGGTTTCTTAGTTAATTTAGAGGTTAATAAATTAAATTAACGAATAATAATAACAATAATAGTATTTACAACTTTTGTTTAAAACTTAACATTTAGTTATGATAATAAAAAATATAATAATAGCCTAAATAAAAAAATAATAATAATAAAAATAATGTTAACAATAAATTTAATAATTTATAAAAGTTAAATGATTGTTAATTTATAAAAACATTAAAACTTAAAGTTAAATTAAGTTAAGGGAACCTTTATGTAAATTTGAAACTTTAAATGAAAGTTTATCATATAGATAACAGAAAAGTATAACTACAGGGACCATTTGTGTAATTATGAAAAAGCAAAAACTGAAAAAAACACTTCCCTCCCGATTTTCCGGTCATCGGCCGGCTAATATCCGACCAAGCTCCAGTGACCACCGAACACCCAAATTTAAATGTTTTAACCATGCCACAGGTACCAAACGACTCCGGGGAAGCACCGCGGACTCGAACCCATGACCAATTGGACCATTACATTCGACATTTATGGGAAACGAACCGAAATCAATAACCCAATCGATTCATAACCGTTCAAAGTATACACTATGATGAGTAATCAAATTAAACGATCAGAAACGTACAGCTAATCACTACGAAACTAAATGTGTAGTTTAATTCGAGATTAACAATCAATTAATCACTGAATCATAACCGAAGCAAACCAAGCAAATATGAAACTTGTTCGGGACTGAATCGACTAAATTGAATCTATTTAACAGAGAGGAATCACCACATTCGATCCCTTTAAACTTATTATACACTCAATTGCTTAAAAATACCACAAAAACATTGATTTCAAACTCCATGTTCTTTGCGAGCGAACCGAGACAACAACCGAGCACAAGCACTTCAATTTGATTGTAATCAAGTAGTTTAATACATCTTTATGCTCGATATTACCTTGGGATCAAAAGCCCTAACGTTAATTGGGTTGAAACATTTGAATTGACGATTAATTTGGTTGATTTCGAATTAGGGTTCATAAGGAATTAGGGGTTCTTTGAGTTTTGTGTTTTTAAACAATAGAAACCAACTCTTAACACGGCCACGGCCCTCAGCTCACTGGTAAACCGCACACATGCCTAACTAGAGGTCCCGGGTTCGAACCCGGGCAACCTCACTTATTTTTTTTGGGCTTTTTAGCCTTTAAAAATATATAAAAAATTCTAAAAATTTTAAAAATAAGTTTTATAAACTCTTCTTATTTTAAAGTTAGCTAATTATTTTCTATATATTTATTTACTTAAACACCTTAATAATTTTTATAAAATATTTTTACAAATGTTATAAATAGTTATTTTTATAAAAATGGACTCTAAATAATAATTTAAATCATTAATTTACTATTGAACACTATATTATCTTTAATTATGGATTAATCATGATAATTGTGGAGATTATAAATATTTTATAATTTCACAAATTATTTACAAATGTTATTTTAGGTACTTTAAATAATGGTTTAAATTAATAAATCCATACGTTGCCTTCAATTATTGATTAAATCATGATTATTTCAAATAATTATAAAAATTTATTTACATTTAAACTTTACCATTTATTATAAATGATTTAATTTCTATTCTTTATATTAAATTATTTTAATGTATAAACTTTTTTTGAATTAAAAGATAAGTGTTCCATTTTATTTATTTACCAAAACCCCAAATTCTTATTGTAATCCTAAAACATATTTGTTAACCTTATTATTATTAAACTTAAAATCTTGTAATATATACATTTAGGTACCTCGTAAGGGAAATCGTTGGATCAACGTTTACTCTTAATATCACTTTATATACAAATATATATATATATATATATATATATATATATATATATGTGAGTATTTCTATACCCCTTTTTCATATTTTCACACTTTGGGGTGAAACATGTTACGTTATAATCATTGCACTTGTAAACGTTTGATTCTTGTAAACTTATGGCAATTTACTTGTGTGTTGTGGTTAGTTGAACCTTGTAGCTACCATGTAATGTCGAATACATGTACAATCATTAACTATTGCTAGCCTGGTGACGTCATAGATCTATGGGCCTGACAAGCCTGCTTGGTTGATCCAAGTACACTTAGCTAATCGTGTATACTTGTAAACGTTTGTCAAGGTTTGATTGTGCATTCTGTATTACATCCCTAGTTACTTTGCTCTCTAACTTACAACATGAATTGCCATCTTTTATATACTTATGGATTGAAAACTATGGAAATCTCACCAACATTATTGTTGACCTTTTATTTTTAAAATGTTTCAGAAAATACTCAAGTTTGATCGCCACTTTTGAAGCTTGTACACACAAAGGAATGGACCTAGTTAAATAAATGAATGAGCTTGCTATATTTCTTATTATGCTTGTTAATTTCTTTATTTGAGACTTATGTTTGTAATGTTACCTTTGGAACTTATGAATAATATATTTGGATTTAATAATAGCGTTATGTGGCTGTGAACGATCTTAACTCTCACATCTCGACGTTTCCGCCGTCAAGGTTGGGGTGTGACACAGAAGGTTCTACACCTTTTTTGATACAAAGAGTTTCTGATTAGAAATTAATGTTATTTGTCTTTGTAGTTGACTTTGGGAGTTTGTGGGTTACTCTGGCCTTCTACCTGGGTCAGGTGTTTGGCCTGGAGTGCTTTGTTGTTATATGCCTATTACTTATTCCTTGGCAACCAATGACAGGCTTCCTTTGGTGTTTTCTTGCTTCCCTACCATTATCTTATTCTCTCTAATAGTTTCTAAGTGTTTGTGGAAGCATTGCCATGATTTAGGATAAGGACATGCCTAGCCGCGGCCTTCTTTCGGTTTCATTTGTCAGGCGCGGCCCAGCTGGGTGCGTGTTGTGCCAGCCGCGGCCTTCTGGGCCTTTCGTAGGCTAGCCGCGGCCTTCTTGGCCTTTTGTGTGTCAGCCGCGGTCCATCTTAGCCTTTCATATGTCAGCCGCGACACATCTTGGCCTTTCGTATTGCCAGAGAAAAAGTCACCGCTGGAACCCCCACCTCCAGCCGCGACTGAAGCGGCAAGCGCAGTACCAGCCGCGGTCGCGGCAGTCAGAGCGCCACCAGCCACGGCCCAGCAGGGGCAGGCCAAGACACAGCCGTGGCCCATGACCATACTCCGAGCAAAACGGCTCTTGCCGCGGCCTTGCCTTGTTCAGGCATGTTAGCCGCAGTTTTTACTTGCCTCGTGACTCTTGATTTGGTGTTATCCTGGACTATACCCCTTCATGTTCCCCCAGTCCAATGTTATGGTTTTCACCATATCATTGGATTATTAAAAGAAAAGGTTTAGTTTCTCACGGCTTTCCTTTGTCCTTCTTACATCATTCGCACTGTTTACATTCATCACTATCATTGGAAGGACAACACATCGCCCTTTCTGATTTCTTTGAACACCATTGTTGCTATGTCTGATTCGAGTCTTGCAGATATACAAGCTTTCCTCACTCGTACCGAATTTGAATAGTTTTACTTAAGGATCCTCTCCATTGTTTTTTACTTATTTGCTAATGGAACTCTTGTCAGTTTATGTTCTTCTTTGGAATAAACTTTTGTCGACCATATTCAGACTAACGTATGAACATGGCAAGTAATGGTATTTTTTGGGATAGTAATTACCTGTTAAACGTCTGAACACGTGTTGAGCTATTGTGACATCAATCTCGACTAATATGCCAAGATTATCATCTCAGCTGCGGCTTGCAACACGTAGGATCTCGGCCAAGGCTATTAGTTGGAGGTACGATTGGTGCCAAGTTATGATTTCGTGTAAAGAATTATGATTGAAATCAGCATAGTGACCTGTGTTGCGATAGTGGTTTATATCACCATATCTCATTTTTTATGTTTTCTTGGAGGACTAACCTCATCTATAACCAACACTTGAAGATCGCGTATCATTTTCTTCTTCTTCACTTTCTTTTTCATTTCTTTAAGACGATATTGCTTTTTACTTGAAATATATGCCAAAACTTGACACTTGAAGAGATTACTTGGATGCGTTTAAGGATTGACCTGTAGCTGATATGGACATCCGCCGTGTTGCGACTAGTTAGGTTTCCTCATGCTTGTGCAATCACGCGATAGTTGTTTTCCGGATAAATAACCTCTTTGCATTATTTGCCCAAATATAGGTAAGTATTTTAATTGATTTCAATACTGTCTACTCAAACATAGTTGAGCAACTAATCAGCTTGTAGTGCTTTCACCCAAACATGGTAGGATGTTTTGGCTAATTCAGATATGGTTGCGAAATTGACATTGATATTATCAACTCAAACATGGTTGATTTAAATGATTTCAATTTATCGACTCAAACATGGTTGAGTGATTCAGATGAATTCAAACTTATCTACCAAAAATGGTTGGTTGTTTCAATCATTTCCATGGTTATTGACTTAGACCTGGGTGCTTTTTTTGATTACGTTATCTACCCAAGCGTCGTTGGGTGATTCAATTTTCATGATTACTAGCTCAAGAATGGTCAAGTAATTTGTTTGCTTTGACATCATCTACCCAAACATGGTTACTCGCTTGATATCATGGTTACTAAATCAATCATAAGTGAGTTACGTGATTGCTTTTAATATCATATACCCAAGCCAGGTTACTTGCTTGACCTCATGGCTACTAAATCATACATGATTGATTGTTACTTGGTTGCTTGTAACATCATCTACCCAAGCTTGGTTACTTGCTTGATTTCACGGTTACTAAACTTTATGATTGAGTTACTTGGTTGCTTGTAACCTCATCTATCCAAGCTTGGTTACTTGCTTGATTTCATGGTTACTTAACTCAGATTTGATTGTTACTTAGTTGCTTGTGACATCATCTACCCAAGCTTGGTTACTTGCTTGATTTAATGGTTACTAAAATCAAATCATGATTGAGTGACTTTGATTATGCTTAACACTATCTACCCAAGCGTGCTTGGGTGATTTAATTAATTGCTTTCAAAGTTGTCCACCCAGACGTGGTTTGATGGCTTAATTGCTTTTAACGTTTTCCACCCGGACGTTGTTAGGTGACATAATTTCTTTCAAACTTGAAATACACCATTTGTTATATATAAATACATGTAACACTTATGAAGCTAGACTCCATTCCATGTATGCAGGATGGTGGAGAGATCTAGTTAGATGAGTTTGTATGCGCCATTGTTCCCAACTTTCTTGATTAAATAAGGACTCTAACTTAGGCCCTCCATGGATTCGGGTTTGCTGAATCATTACATGCCAATTTTAATAGGTTTATCGGAGGTAGCATACTCGAGTTTCATATAACAAACTAGAGATGGATTGATTAGCTGGAATCAAACTAGAGGATTTAGAGATGGAACTCGCATTCTCACATTGAAACAATTGAGCTGTGACTTGGCCAAAACCAACCAGATGTTAGGTTCATTTAATTTTTACTTAAGGTCAACACTAGATGCAACTCACCACCTGTCACAGCTCAACACCGGCTCCATCTAGCCACCAGCCGTGGCTTAACATGGCCGAAGCTCACACTAGTCAAAGGTCACACCAGCTAAGTCTCAGCACTAGCTGAAGCTTATACCAGCCAAATCTCAGCTGAAGCTCACACCAGCCAAATCTCAGCTAAAGCTGACACTAGCCAAATCTCAATACCAGCAGAAGCTTACACTAGCCAATCAGCACCAGCTAAAGCTCATACAAGCCAAATCTCAGCATCAGCTGAAGCTCACACCAGCCAAATATCAGCAACAACTGAAGCTTACACCAGCCAAATCTCAGCACAAGCTGAAGCTCACACCAGCCAAATCTTAGCATCAGCTGAAGCTCACACCAGCCAAATCTCGGCACCAGCTGAAACTTACACCAACCAAATCTCAGCCCAAGCTGAAGCTCACACCAACCAAATCTCAGCACCAGCTGAAGCTCAATACCAGCTGAAGCTCAATACCAGCTGAAGCTCAATACCAGCTGAAGCTCACACCAGCCAAATCTCAGCACCAGCTGAAGCTCATACTAGCCAAATCTCAATACCAGCAGAAGCTTACACTAGCCAACCAGCAATAGCTGAAGCTCACACCAGCCAAATCTCAGCATCAGCTGAAGCTCACACCAGCCAAATCTCAGCACCATCTGAAGCTTACACCAGCCAAATCTCAGCACAAGCTGAAGCTCACACAAGCCAAATCTCAGCATCAGCTGAAGCTCACACCAGCCAAATCTCAGCACCAGTGAAACTTACACCAGCCAAATCTCAGCACAAGCTGAAGCTCACACCAGCCAAATCTCAGCACCAGCTAAAGCTCAATACCAGCTGAAGCTCACACTAGCCAAATCTCAGCACCAGCTGAAGCTCATACCAGCCGCAACTCTGCATCAGCCACAACTCATTCCAGCTGAAGCTCCTGCTTCTAGTTGCGGCTCAAGTCTTGTTCATGTCTATGAGCATTTAGTCTATAATCTATCCGTGTTCTCTTAAACCGTGGATCAAGATCTGTTGAGGAGGTTCTAAAGTTTACTTTAAAAATCGACCCTGGCAGCTTCCTATCATAGAGTGAGATAGACATCTCATTCACAACTGGAGGTTACAGTTTGCAAGCAAGGCTAGGGATTATGATCGTAACTAGGTTCAAGGTTAACGAGGAAGAACGTGGTGTTCGACTGGGGAAAAGAACAGGAAGATGCGTTTCAGGAGTTGAAGGATAGACTAACAAAATCTCCTGTACTAACCCTTTCGGAGGGAGATGAAGACCTAACGGTATACTCCGATGCCTCTTACTGCGGGTTAGGCTGTGTGTTGATGCAAAGTGGGAAGGTTATAGCTTACGCATCTAGACAGCTATAGGACACGGAGGTTAATTACCCGGTTCATGATTGGGAACTTGCCGCAGTAGTGTTCGCATTGAATATATGGAGACATTATTTGTATGGAACTAAGTGCACCATATTTACCGACCACAAAAGTCTAAAATATTTCTTTGAGCAGAAAGACCTAAATATGAGACAGAGGAGGTGGTTGGAGCTGATAAAGGACTACGACTATGAAATCAATTATCACCCGGGTAAGGCAAATGTGGTAGCCGATGCCCTGAGCCGAAAGGAAGGATATGAACCAATCCGGGTGAAGGCGTGCCATAGTAGTGACCCCAGATGTTATAAGGTCGATAAGTGAAGCTCAAATGGATGCTTTAAAAGAGCAACAAATCAAGAAGGAAAGGATGGTGGGAAAAGTAGATGAATTAGTAGAGAACACCTTGGGTGTTAAGACCTTCCACAGCAGGATATGGGTTCCGGGGCATGGCGACTTGCGAGAAAAGATTATGGACGAAGCGCACAAGACCTGCTACTCAATACACCCAGGAGCAAATAAGATGTACCATGACTTGAAGAAAGATTATTGGTGGCCTGGGATGAAGAGGGAGGTGGTTGCATATGTAAATAAATGTCTTACGTGCCTATAAGTGAAGGCTGAGCACCAAAGACCTTATGGTTATGTTCAGCCATTACAAGTACCAGAATGGAAGTAGGAACATGTTACCATGGACTTCATCACTAAATTACCACGCACGACAAAAGGCCACGACGCGATATGGGTGATAGTTGATAGACTGAGTAAGAGCGCGCATTTCCTGCCAATCAAGGAAGCAATTAGTTCAGAAAAGCTTGCGGAACTGTTTATCCGAGAAATTATGGTGCGGCATGGTATGCCCGTATCGATTGTTTCAGATAGAGATACGCGGTTCACCTTAAAGTTTTGGAAAAAGTTCAATGAAGAAATGGGCACGAGGTTGCACGTTAGCACCGCATACCACCCGCAGACCGATGGGCAATCAGAAAGAACGATCCAGACACTGGAAGATATGCTTCGGGCATGCGTTATCGAATTCGGCGGTAACTAGGATGATCATTTGCCACTAGCAGAGTTCTCTTATAACACAGCTACCACGCCAGTATTAAGATGCCCCCATATGAGTTATTGTACGGTCGACGGTGCAGAACTCCTATTTGTTGGGGTGATGTCGGTCAGAAGGAGCTAGGAAGCTTAAAAGTCATGGAAGCCACCATAGAAAATTTGGAGAAGATCAAGGCATATATGAAGGCTGCAAAGGATAGACAAAAGTCATACGCCGATAGAAGAAGGAGACCAATAGAATTTAGCGTGGGTGACAGGGTAATGTTAAAAGTGTCGCCATGGAAGGGAATTATCCGATTTAGGAAGAGGGGGAAACTGAGTCCCAGGTTTATTGGACCATTTAAGGTACTAGCACGAGTTGGGGATGTAGCTTACAGGCTAGACCTTCCAGAAGAATTAAGTGGGATTCACCCTACCTTTCATGTGTCGCACTTAAGGAAATGTTTAGCACCGGATGAGGCAGTCGTGCCTCTAGATGACATCGAAGTGGACGAGAAACTGAACTATGTAGAGCAACCAATGGCTATACTGGACCGAAAGGAGAAACAATTGAGAAACAAAGTAGTCAGGCAAGTCAAAGTGCAATGGAAACACCGAAAGGGGTCGGATGCCACCTGGGAATCCGAGGAGGAAATGAGATGACAATACCCCGATCTATTTAACGACGAGGCAGGTTTCGAGGACGAAACCTAAATAGGGGGGGGAGACTTGTAACGCCCCGAAATTTCCCGAAGCAAGCCATTTAATAATAATGGGCTTTTAAGGGTTAATTTAAGAAAGAAAGGTAAATTAGTGGGCTATAGACCAAATAAACCTTAATGGGCCATGTTTTGATGTGTTTAAGGGCTGATTAAGAGCCCTTAAACATGCATGATCAGCTCCACTTCCCTCATTCCAACCTAGCCACCAAATTTGTAGAGAGAAAGTAGAGAGAGAAAGTGAAGAAAACTCAAGATTTGGAGCTTGAAAGGTTGAAGATCTGGGTGATTGGAGCATCAAATCCTAAGAAAAGAGCAACAAAACAAGGTAAGAATCGACCTCTAAACCCTTCTGTTGATCAAACCCGGATTCTAGGGTTTTGGGTTTTGAAAAGTTTCAAAGAAACACATAAAGGTCAAATTTTTACATATGAAAACGTGTAAAAAGGTTAGATATGGCTTCATGGATGGTAAACCAAGGATTTGGACGTAAAAAGTTAAGATTTTGGGTTAAAAACGGGCTGATTCTTAATTTCTGTTCATCCAGCGAAACTGGGCCCCGATCCAGCGAATTTAAGTATTCAACCAGCGAAACTATTCATTTATCCAGCGAAACTAAAGGATGTCCAGCGAAACTACAGTTTCGCTACTGCGAAACTACAGTTTCGCTGATAAGTTCGCTAGTGCTTAGGTTGACCTATAGACTTAGCGAAACTAAGAAATTCCAACGAAAGTTGGGCGCTCATGGCAGCGAATCTGTCCAGCGAAACTGGCAGAAGTGCTGCCCAACGAAACTGGTAGCGAAACTGGCAGCGAAGCTACCAACGAAACTGTCAGCGGAACTATGAAGAAAATGATGTTTTTGTGTATTAACTTTCGTGCAGCTAGAGTATTCAGACTATAGCTTAAGTGACTTAGAATTTAAGCTATTTGGATAAGCTCAGGTGAGTTCTAGACCCCTCCTTTACCCCGTTTTCGATGTTTTGGGGTGATATGCATACTAAAATGCATACTAAAATTCAGACTATACTTTTCGATGTTATTGGGCCCATAACGTGTACCTTGATAAAGTAAAGCTTTGCAAGCAATTGATAAAGGAGGGTTGCATTCGTTGTGCCCTCACCCTGATAAAGTGATAAAGTAATTGCTCGAACAGGCAGGTCAGTAAGGCCTGGATTGGCATGACAATAATGGCCTGATTGGGTACGACAGTAAGTCCTAAATTGGCGTGTCGGTAAAGTCATGTGTTTATCGTAGGCACCGATAGTGACAGAGAATTGACGGATAAAGAAGAGTAATAATTAACAAGTAATGATAAAGTATCGATAAAGTGATAGCTTGTGTGTATTGATGTTCTGATAGATGGTGATTATTTTCAACTGTTAAAGCTAATACCTTTTTACAAAAGTTATTAACAAAGTAAACCTAGAATTCACTCAGCGAAGCTGACTTTCGTATGTATATCAGTTGACAGGTGAGAGTTGAGTCTTATAGGATGGGACCATGGGACTGAAGCTTCTTGGCACTTAAAGACTGGCATCCCCGATGGAGGAGAGTTTAAGAGGACGTAAAGAGTTTTGATGTTTAAAGAAAATGTTTATATTTTAATTTAACTACATTGTAATGAATTGAAATTACCGTATCTTCCGCTGCAATATATATTTATACATAGACGAGTAAATGATTGCTTTAAATCTATGTTTTGCTGTGAATGACCAACTATGAGGTTCCCTGGGAAAGGGGGCCTTACAAGTTGGTATCAGAGCCAATGTTTAAGAGATTTGGGGAAAACTATTTTGTAAACCTAAACTTAAACAGATAATGGGACCAAGTGTCAAGGATGCCAGTCCAAGAAGCTCCATGCCAAGAGGTAACAAAGTATGCTATAAGTATTATTCTAGTGGGTAGTGCCTTCTTATTGAAGTTAGAGTCGAGGTAGGGTATGATAATGTTATCTGTGATGCCTATCTGAATTATGTGACTTATACGTGCGTAGAATAGGTATAGTAGGTTCTAGTGTTAGTGTGGTTCAGGATAGGAAAGTTTAGGGCACGAGAAGTTCTGTAAGTAGTTAATCACAACTGGCCACTGTTATTAAAAATTTACAAAACTTGTCGTGATCTGAACTTGCCTTGAAAGGCCATGTTAACATTCTGAATCTTATAGGGAGTAGAAAGAATGGCACCAAATAAAGCAGTTCCAGCTATGGTCACCCGAAGAAGCACTAGGGGAAGGCCCCCTAAAGGCAAAGGAAACTGCAAGTGAAACTGCGAAACCGACCAAAAGGCCAGCCAGAAAGCCGGTTGACGAACCGCTTAAGGAGGAGGTTGAGTTAGAAACGGGAGTCGAGGGGCCTACCATTGACCATGCAAAGCTGAAGGAGACAGTAAAGGAAGCTATTGCCCAAGAGGTGCACCAGATCCTATCTGGAGTGATGCCCGCTCTGCTTGCGGAGGTTGTAGAGCAGGTTAAGGGTGACGGTAAAAAGAGTACCGCGTCAAGGAAGGTTGATAAGAAGGGAACGGTCAAGACTGAGGAGATGAGCGATGTGGAAGATCGTCTGGATAACAATGACGATTCTGAGGTTGAAGAGGTGGCAAAGGGGTGCAACTACGGGGCTTTTCAGAGGTGTAAGCCCCCAACATTTGATGGCACTGGTAACGCTGCTGCTGCTCAGCGTTGGATCAGGGAAATGGAAGCCGTGCTGAGAATCAGCAAGTGCCGGGAAAACCAAAAGGTGAAGTTTGCTTCTCACTCCCTTTTGGATCCAGCATTGTGTTGGTGGGATAACATCGTTGAGTCTTACGGGGAGGAAGCTATTAAGAGGATGAAGTGGACGGAAATGAAGAGATTGGTGATAGAGGAGTACTGCCCGGAAAGAGAGCTTGACAAGATTGAACAGGAGTTTGTGAGCTTGGAGGCTGGAAACATGACACATCAGGAATACACTACAAAATTCAATGAAATGGCACGTCTAGTGCCTGACTTGGTGACTCCTAAATCCAAGAGGATCAAGAGGTACATACAAGGGTTGCCTCTGGACATTCGTAGGGACATGGTAACTTCCCGACCTAGTACTTTTAGATCAGCAGTGGACCTCAGTGGAAGGTTGTACGATCACCGTAGGCCAGTGACAGTGGGTGAGACGAGGAAAGTTTGGAATAATAATGGGAAGAGGTATGGAAATGGTAACTACTAACCGGGAAACAAGAAACCAAGGGTGGATGCAAAACAAGTGATTATGAAGGGGGTCGAGTGTAAGGCCCCCATTCCCGGGCACCTTACGGTTGGTCATTCATCGCACATAAACATTTTAAAACGTATATTTATCTTGCAGCGGAATTTAAAATTTCATTAATAGCTAAAACATGTCATTTCATAACTTTATAACATTCGTTTTTTCTCAAAATACAATGACATGTCAAAATATGGATGCCAGCCTCAACAACTGAGTAGTCGCCCCGTGCCATCCTCAGCAACATACCTGCCAACTGGAAACACATCAAAGTCAGCGTTGCTGAGTGAGTTCTAGTTTTATATTAAAACATACTTTTCTTTCTTTAGAACCGTTCTTACATACAATCGATCACACAACATACGTACACATAGATAATATTACTATTATCTTCATCTTTCATTCATCATTAGCTTTCGTGCGTGTACCCTTCATTGTTAACATTCCCTTAATTAACATAGCTCGCCCATTTACATCGTTATCAACCGAAACAAATTCGGGAACTCGGGGACTAAGTGCGAGGACCAAACGTGACAAATTGCCAAACTATGGCTGGGTATATAAACCCCTTACCAGCCAGTTTTTCATTTCCACTCCCAAATCTTCCATCCTCTTCACTTTCTTCCTCTACACCTCTCTACCACCTACTAGCACCACGAACCGCCACGTTTGAACTCGTTTCCGTCGGCTAGACCACGCCACAGCTGGGATAACACGTTCCCAATAGGTAGGCGACCTTGGTCGTCCATTTTATTGCTCGTTTCACTGCTGCAAACTTGGGGTTCGGGTGTTCGCATGTGGTCGTGGGGGTGCGTGTGAGGTCAATCAGCATGTGCATTTCACTTAGACATGTTAGGAAAGTGTTTATGGAAGTCTTGATTGTGTGAAAACCGAGCACGGAACAGCCGAAGGCTGTTCAGCCCGTCCAGCAGTCGCGATCTGCTGCAGTTCGCGACTGGGCCAGTCATGCGACTGAGTCATGCGACTGGGCCCATCGTGCGACTGAATGGTGCGACTGGAGTGAGTCGTGCGGTTGAGTCCATGCGTGTGTGCGTGATGTACGAATGAATGCATGCGATTGGGAGTGTGTGCGATTGAGTCAATCGGAGGAATGTATGCGACTGAGTACCACCCGACTGAAGGTCCAATCGCACGAATGAAGGTTCATTCATGCGATTGGTTATTGAGTCGGGTGAATGGGTGATGTGTGGTACGACTGAGTGCTAAGTCGTACGAGTGAGGGTTCAACCGTACGAATGAGGTTGATTCGTACGATTGAAGGCCCATTCGTGCGAATGAAGTGTCCAGTCATGCGTCTAGCCTTGATATGCGATTGGAGTCATTGTGAGTGAATTCTACTTGTGTGCGGTGTGCCTATCGTGTGATGATATGGTAACAATCAATAAAGTGTCATTTCTTGACCACAAAGATTAAAGTCAACGCAATCAACAAGCACATACTTTTTTAACATAACAGAACCTAACCATTTACAATATCGACAACCCATTTGGGAATCTACATAAAGTCTGATACGTGTATGCCTGCTTGTGTGTGTGTCACCCACGACCGAACCCATGCGACCCGACCCGACTGAACATGTCTATAACGCTGAACACAACATTATCGCTTAACATAACTGTCAATAGGTGTTTGACAGCGCATCGTAAACAACCCTTGAGAGACTTTCATCCTACATACTTACTACATCATCAGTGAGTTTCACGGCCCCTATTTTACTCTCTTTCCTTTTGGGGGAGAAAACATGCACACAGATTTACATAAATGGTTGTATATTATTGATATCGCTTGTTACGTTAGTGCAAACACACAACATGTCCTGACACACTCGAACCGTTAGTAATGGGATTAGCGAGGTAATTTTGAGTAGTACTACTGGGTCTGAAAAACCCCGCCCGGGCTAGTCGCGCTAGCTTGATTGGAGGTCAAACGGGTGCTTGATTGACCTAACATTTGTCATTGTCTGATGAGACGTGACGGGGATACAACAAACGCATATAGGACGTAAACAGTCAGCTTCGGTTCAAAACGCTAAGTAACAAGAACATAGGCTAGCTACATAATGATAGGCTCTATATACTAAACCATTGAAACGCAAACCATTGAACGCGTACGAACACATTTCTTGTTGATTAAACCTGTGAACTCACCAACTTTATGTTGACACATTTTAGCATGTTTTCTCAGGTCACAGGAATACATAAGCTCATGATGCACGCAACAGGAAACGCACTCAGGACATGCATTCATCTATTTTATTTTCAGCATTGAACATTTTGTCTAAACATGGATATTGTAACTGTACTGTAATGGATTTACAAACTATGTACACGCTTCCGCATTGTTGTGAACTTTGTTTATGTTCTATGGAATGAAGTCAAATGTTATTTTAAATTCATATAGTGTCGTTCGATATGACTGTGTCTGAGATCCTGGTATGTCACACGCCTAACGGTAAAACCCCGTTCGTGGAAATTGAGGGTGTGACAACAACATTCGTTTTCTTCTCAAAATACAATGACATGTCAAATATGGATGCCAGCCTCAACAACTGAGTAGTCGCCCCGTGCCATCCTCAACAACATACCTGCCAACTGGAAACACATCAAAGTCAGCGTTGATGAGTGAGTTCTAGTTTTATATTAAAACATACTTTTCTTTCTTTAAAACCGTTCTTACATACAATCGATCACACAACATACGTACACATAGATAATATTATTATTATCTTCATCTTTCATTCATCATTAGCTTTTGTGCGTGTACCCTTCATTGTTAACATTCCCTTTCTTTCTTTTGTTCGATGTTTCTTACATACATTCATACATTCATTACATTCGTTCTTTCATTCATACTTTATCTTTTACTACTATCTAGATCCTGTCAAACTTTACCCTCTTCATGGCACACATCCATGATTACTGAGGTCGAGTGACAAGGATCCCATTTCATACGTTATCATTACGTTCCTTCCGTTCGTTACTTTCATTCGTTTGTTCTTTAACTTTCATTACTTTCATTCGTTTCATACTTCCCTTCATAATTCTCTTTCTCATCTAGATCTTGTCTCATGCAATATCCCCGACTTATGTCCGAAGACTGATACTGTGCCGGGGCTTGACAAACAAACCCCCGACTCATGTCCGAAAACTGACACAGTACCGGGATATGCGACAAAGATCCGTCGAGTCAATCATCTAGATTGAACTCCATCCGAGTCTGTTGCGACACAAAGTTGCTCACCTCACTATCTCGTCTCATGCAATTCGTACCAATGGAGTTGTCACTAAGACCAACTCTCCCTGTGTGTATGAACTCTTGGGGTTTAGCCAAAATCGCACGCCATCTCATGGTTAGCCAAAATCGCACGCTACTTAATCCACATGAGGTAGGCCAAAATCGCACGCTACATAGCACACAGTAAATACCACATCGCACGTATCGGAGCAGCTACCAAAGCTGAACTCCCACTGTGTCTATGTCCCCTTGTGAGTTAGCCAAGATCGCACGCTATTACACGCCCACAGTTGAGCTAACAACTCTCAATGAGTCGTGAACCTCCTTTCCTTCTGCTTGCAAGCTAATCTTACTCTCATTCATCTGGATCCTGCCCCCTGCAATACCGGGGTACGCGACAAGGACCACATTCGAGTCTGTTGCGACACTAAGTCGCTCACCTCATACACTTGCTTGCAAGCCTTTCATCTGTTCATTATTTCAAGTGTTCGTTCATTTGTTCATTCCTGAATACCTGCGTTCGTTCATTTATTATCTTTCACTTTACGTTACATAATACTTTTCATTCATTCATAAACAATACACGCAAAGATACGGAAAGATAAACATACATCGAAGCAAGGAACATCAATATTTACAAATAATCAGTCATTACCATCATATAGGGCTACATCATACTTATCATACATACATCCTGCATATGCATGCAGTTCTATCGTCATCGGGTCCACCTAACTTCTAGGCCTCGATAGTTGTCACACAGGTACTACGGGAGCTATCACGTCACTTCCTACCCATGCTCTTCTCCTGAAGGCCAGTAATCAACTATGTCTCTCCTCATGCACAACAACTTTACTTAGGCGTTTGGGCACCCTTCAGTCACCTGGCCTGCATGCGACTAAACACTAAACGAATGGGCTTTTATGCGACTAAACCCTCAGTCGTGCGATTGAACAGCTATGCGAATGAACCTATGCGATTAAGCATATGCGGATGAACTTCTATGTGACTGGACCTCCGTCGCTTGACTCCCATACGACTGAGTCCCCATGCGGCTGGACCCCTATGCGACTGGACCTCAGTCGCTTGACTCTCATGTGACTGGATCCCCAGTCGTACGACTAGACCTCAGTCGTGCAGTTGGGCCTCAGTCGTCTCTCAGTCGGCCGACTGGCTCTTCAGTCGCCTAACCCTAGCTGGGCAGCGACTGGAGTTCATCACGAACATAAACAGACCTCGAGCTCAACCCCTCTAACCCATAGGGAAACATACCTCGAAAAATAATATCAGAATGTGTTCCAGCCCCAAAATCATTCAAAAACTTGTAAAAGAGGGGTCTTAGAACTCACCTTAGTAGCCTCCTCGGTTAGAGCTTCGATTTGACCTGCTATACGTCGATTTTGGCTCACGAACCCGCTTGGACCGAACTGTCACCTTCTTCTCTCTCTATGGCTGATGTCGTGAGTGTGGAAGAGAGTAAGAGCTGCTTTCTTCCTTAAATACTACTATTCAGTCGCCCGAGCTTCTATGCGACTGAACCTTCAGTCATCCAAGCTCCATGCGATTGAACACTCCAGTCGTACGATTGAGTTCCAGTCGTGTGGTTAAGCTTCAATCGCATGTCTTCCATGCGATTGGATGCTCCAGTCGCATGACACTCCAAATTAAAATTTCCGGGTGTTACAAGTCCACCCCCTTAAACGGGTTTCGTCCCCGAAACCTGTTGTTCCTTAAACCTTCGCGGGCAATACTGTCCCATCTATTTTCCAGTCTATCACTTGGAATCCTATCGCTCCACATCGTTTATCAACATTCGACTTCTGGTCTATCTTGGACTATCGCCATCGGCAACCCATGCATACTGATCAATGTTCATTTGACCAGCACTTGCGACTCCAAACATGCCATGTAGAATACAGTTACTACATCACAATACTCGAGGAAGGGCTCGGCGTCATAATCATTGAGCTTCAGAGCATCATTGAGAACCTTCAGCTTTAGTGCTTGAAGAATAAGGCCTTCAACTTGTGTAAAGTTGCTGCTTACCCTAGACCCTTGTTTGATGTTCTTTCAGTATGAATAATGACCCTCTGGCAAACTAGACAACTAGCAAGAAAGGCATTCATTAATCGTACTAGGTGTTGTTCCAAATATACTGCACCGAGATCGGTTTCTCTCAGGTTCCTCACAGGTATACTGTGATAGAAAAGGCAAATCGGCTTCTTTGGTAGCCCAACCAAATTTATCCTTTCTCTTTTGCTTTCGATCTCCCATTCTTCTTGTTTGCTATGCGTACTTTGCTGTCGATGAACAATTCACAGGCTGAAACTGTTCCTCAGACAATTGGTGACACAGCTTTCTCAATTGCGTCATGCAATCCTCTAGGGCATCAAGTAACCTAGTGAATCTACTAATAGTAGTCTCTACATTGAAGGGCTCCTAGACATTTCTTCTCCTACCATGCAACTCATACAAGAAGGCATTAGGAACTAACTACTACTAGCATCGCATTCAAGGCGTAAGGGCACAAACTTAAATTATCAGAAACGTACCTGATGTCAAGTCGAAGTCCGCTCTAGCCTTCACCCTCTGTTCTCCTTCCTCCAGCCTTCCTCACTCCCGAACCTTCCGCCTTTGGCTTCTCACAGTTTTTACTCATATGGCCCATTCCTCCACAATTATAGCATCTCACGATTCCACATTCTCTAGCCATATGACCACGCTTCCCACACTTGTAGCAAGTATTTGATCCCCTTTTGCAATTTCCCGAATGCTCCATCCCGCAGTTTACACACTTATCGACCCCGAACCAGGTGCAACCATACGACAGTCATCCCCCCGTGCGTGTTTATGACTCGTCGAGGCATCACCCCCGCCCAGTTCTCTTCCCCTTCCAATTCCGATCTACATCCTCTTTCTCGCCGTCTTCAGCCACCACCACCACCGTTCTTTCATCATACAACCTTCCCGCCAAATCAACTGCCGACCTAAACGTGCTTGGTCGAGCAGCGATCAGGTGCCTACGGATATCGTCGGTAAGCCTTGAATATACCTCTTGATTTTCCGTGAAAGAGGCGTCACTTGATCCGGCACCAGTCGTGCCATCTCGTTGAATTTGGTGGTGTACTGCTGATGTGTCATTGTCCTCGCTTCTAACTGCAGGAACTCCCTTTCAACCTTATCCATCTCACGGTGAGGATAAAACTCCTCAATCACCAACTTTTTCAACTCTGACCATCTCATCCTTCCGATAGCCCGACTACCCTCAACTTGGACTATATTGTCCCACCAGCACAAAGCTGAGTCCACGAAAGAATGAGTGGCAAACTTAACTTTCTGATCTTCCCGGCACTCACTAATTTCCAGTACCGCTTCCATCTCTCTGACCCAACGATGAGCGGCAGTAGCATTGCCGTTACCGTCAAAGGTTGGGGGCTTGCATCGTTGAAATGCCCCGTAGTTACAGCCTCGTGCCGCCTCCCGCACAGGCTCCTCCTCCTCTTCCTCCTCATCGGAGAAAACCATTTCAGTCTCCATCCGTCTCCTTTCGCCCGATGGTCTACCCCTTTCCTGTCTCTCCCCATCTCTAACAGCTTTTATCACCTCAGTCACTACAGACGGTAAGATCGTCTGCATGGCCTGGTGTACTTCTTCCACAACCGCCTCTCTCATCGAGGCTCTCAAATGGCACTTTCGTCTGCTCCCTCCTGATGAGGAGTCTCGTGTTCTTCATGAACCACCTTTTCAACTCTAGGCCTTCCTCTCGTGACCCGTGGCTCAACACCACGTCCGCCATCACCTCCACCACGTGAAGCCTTAGAAGACCTACCACCGGCCATCCTCTATATACACTGAAAGATTCAAACACCAACATGGTCATTCAAGGAAATAGCTCAGTTCATGTCATGTATAGTAAGTCCCTAATTACAGTGATCAGTTGTGATTAGCCACTTACCTTACTTTTCATACCCTGAGCATTACCTGTCCTGACTATATTAGCATCTAAATCTAACAGTAGCACATAAACACATAACATGCGCATACATTACCGGTTAACTTTAAGAAAATACCTGATGGCACGCAGCTACTCAGTCTGGTATCCCTTCCTTTTCCGTCCCATTCTCAGTTTAAGATTAGGTTTATTATGAAAATTTACCCATTTCACTAAAACTTTGGCTCTGATACCAACTTGTAAGGCCCCCATTCCCTGGCACCTTACGGTTGGTCATTCATCGCACATAAACATTTTAAAACGTACATTTATCTTGCAGTGGAATTTAAAATTTCATTAATAGCTAAAACATGTCATTTCATAACTTTACAATTGTGACACCCCGTAATTCCAGGTTAACACTATTCAAACCACTGTGGTTATCATTGGCACACACTCTTTAATACTCGAAACGTATACAAACACCGCCACTGACATCGTTAAATAAATAATGATAAAATACTAACACGGGTGTTTGTAGAGGATTCACATAAACGGGACTTCCTAAGGAATCCGCTTAATTAACATAGCTCGCCCATTTACATCGTTATCAACCGAAACAAATTCGGAACTCGGGGACTAAGTGCGAGGACCAAACGTGACAAATTGCCAAACTATGGCTGGGTATATAAACCCCTTACCAGCCAGTTTTTCATTTCCACTCCCAAATCTTCCATCCTCTTCACTTTCTTCCTCTACACCTCTCTACCACCTACTAGCACCACGAACCGCCACGTTTGAACTCGTTTCCGTCGGCTAGACCACGCCACAGCTGGGATAACACGTTCCCAACAGGTAGGCGACCTTGGTCGTCCTTTTATTACTCGTTTCACTGCTGCAAACTTGGGGTTCGGGTGTTCGGGTTCAACCCGAATGCATGTGGTCGTGGGGGTGCGTGTGAGGTCAATCAGCATGTGCATTTCACTTAGACATCTTAGGAAAGTGTTTCTGGAAGTCTTGATTGTGTGAAAACCGAGCACGGAACAGCCGAAGGCTGTTCAGCCCGTCCAGCAGTCGCGATCTGCTGCAGTTCGCGACTGGGCCAATCATGCGACTGAGTCATGCGACTGGGCCCATCGTTGATGAGTGAGTTCTAGTTTTATATTAAAACATACTTTTCTTTCTTTAAAACCGTTCTTACATACAATCGATCACACAACATACGTACACATAGATAATATTATTATTATCTTCATCTTTCATTCATCATTAGCTTTCGTGCGTGTACCCTTCATTGTTAACATTCCTTTCTTTCTTTGTTCGATGTTTCTTACATACATTCATACATTCATTACATTCGTTCTTTCATTCATACTTTATCTTTTACTACTATCTAGATCCTGTCAAACTTTACCCTCTTCATGGCACACAGCCATGATTACTGAGGTCGAGTGACAAGGATCCCATTTCATACGTTATCATTACGTTCCTTCCGTTCGTTACTTTCATTCGTTTGTTCTTTAACTTTCATTACTTTCATTCGTTTCATACTTCCCTTCATAATTCTCTTTCTCATCTAGATCTTGTCTCATGCAATATCCCCGACTCATGTCCGAAGACTGATACTGTGCCGGGGCTTGACAAACAAACCCCCGACTCATGTCCGAAAACTGACACAGTACCGGGATACGCGACAAAGATCCCGTCGAGTCAATCATCTAGATTGAACTCCATCCGAGTCTGTTGCGACACAAAGTTGCTCACCTCACTATCTCGTCTCATGCAATTCGTACCAATGGAGTTGTCACTAAGACCAACTCTCCCTGTGTGTATGAACTCTTGGGTTTAGCCAAAATCGCACGCCATCTCATGGGTTAGCCAAAATCGCACGCTACTTAATCCCATGAGGTAGGCCAAAATCGCACGCTACATAGCACACAGTAAATACCACATCGCACGTATCGGAGCAGCTACCAAAGCTGAACTCCCACTGTGTCTATGTCCCCTTGTGAGTTAGCCAAGATCGCACGCTATTACACACCCACAGTTGAGCTAACAACTCTCAATGAGTCGTGAACCTCCTTTCCTTCTGCTTGCAAGCTAATCTTACCCTCATTCATCTGGATCCTGCCCCCTGCAATACCGGGGTACGCGACAAGGACCACATTCGAGTCTGTTGCGACACTAAGTCGCTCACCTCATACACTTGCTTGCAAGCCATTCATCCGTTCATTATTCAAGTGTTCGTTCATTCGTTCATTCCTGAATACCTGCGTTCGTTCATTTATTATCTTTCACTTTACGTTACATAATACTTTTCATTCATTCATAAACAATACACGCAAAGATACGGAAAGATAAACATACATCGAAGCAAGGAACATCAATATTTACAAATAATCAGTCATTACCATCATATAGGGCTACACCATACTTATTATACATACATCCTGCATATGCATGCAGTTCTATAGTCATCGGGTCCACCTAACTTCTAGGCCTCGATAGTTGTCACACAGGTACCTACGGGAGCTATCACGTCACTTCCTACCCATGCTCTTCTCCCGAAGGCCAGTAATCAACTATGTCTCTCCTCGTGCACAACAACTTTACTTGGGCGTTTGGGCACCCTTCAGTCACCTGGCCTGCATGCGACTAAACACTAAACGAATGGGCTTCTATGCGACTGAACCCTCATTCGTGCGATTGAACAGCTATGCGAATGAACCTATGCGACTAAGCATATGCGGATGAACATCTATGCGACTGGACCTCAGTCGCTTGACTCCCATACGACTGGGTCCCCATGCGGCTGGACCTCAGTCGCTTGACTCTCATGCGACTGGATCCCCAGTCGTACGTACGACTAGACCTCAGTCGTGCGGTTGGGCCTCAGTCGTCCCTCAATCGGCCGATTGCCCTTCAGTCGCCTAACCCTAGCTGGACAGCGACTGGAGTTCATCACGAACAGCAGCCGCGACATTCGGCTTTCAAACCCTTCCAGACCTTGTTTGAGCTCAAATTAGCCCCTCTAACCCATAGGGAAACATACCTCGACCTCATACAATCCTATCCTAGCCCGGAATCGAGCCCTAAACGTACCATACACATACACATACGTACATACATGGGTTAACACCCCAAACTCGAAAAATAATATTCAGATGTGTTCCAGCCCCAAAATCATTCAAAAACTTGTAAAAGAGGGGTCTTAGAACTCACCTTAGTAGCCTCCTCGGTTAGAGCTTCGATTTGACCCGCTATACGTCGATTTTGGCTCACGAACCCGCTTGGACCGAACTGTCTCCTTCTTCTCTCTCTCTATGGCTGATGTCGTGAGTGTGGAAGAGAGTATGAGCTGCTCTCTTCCTTAAATACTACTGTTCAGTCACCCGAGCTTCTATGCGACTGAACCTTCAGTCGTCCAAGCTCCATGCGATTGAACACTCCAGTCGTACGATTGAGTTCCAGTCATGCGGTTGAGCTTCAATCGCATGTCTTCCATGCGATTGGACGCTCCAGTCGCATGACACTCCAAATTAAAATTTCCGGGCGTTACATAGAGGAAGTTAAGAATTGTGGGATGTGTGGGAGGAGGCATTCCGGAGAGTGCCGAGTGGGTAGCTGTGGGTGCTACCGGTGTGGGAAAACTAGTCACATGGCTAGAGAATGCCCGGAATTGAACAGGTGCTTCAACTGCCATGAGTCGGGGCACCACAGCAGGGATTGCAAGAAAGCTAAACCGGGAAACTCAGGAACGAGCGGGAATAATGACAAGGTGGATGATGGAAAGAAAAATGTCAAGGCAAGGGCTTTCACTATGAACAAGAAGGAGGCAAGGAAAGACCCGGACGTGGTGTCAGGTATGTTCCTTGTCAATGGTGTTTGTGCCTCCATATTATTTGATAGTGGTGCCGGTAAGAGTTTTGTATCTGTATCCTTCTGTGCTACACTAGATATCCAAACTAAGGAAATAGATGATGCTTTCGAGGTAGAGACGGCCGATGGTAAGTCAATTAGAATAGTCAAAATGTTAGAGGATTGCCACATTAAACTAGGAGGTCATTACTTTCCCGCACAATTGTTTGCCATGCCCTTAGGAGGTTTCGATGTCGTACTAGGGATGGATTGGTTAGTTGCCCATGATGCTAACATAGTATGCCAGCAAAAGATGATCCGATTAATGGCTCCAGATGGTAGTCCGGTTACGATCTACGGTGATAACGATTGCAAGGTTCCAAGGATCATTTCCATGATCAAGGTGGAGAAATGTATGAGGCGAGGGTGCGGAGCTTATCTGGCATATGTCAGAGATGTTAAAGACAAAGCGAAAGATTTGTCAGATGTGCCAGTGGTGCGGGACTTTCCTGACGTATTCCCGGAGGATCTGCCAGGGGTACCACCGGATAAGAGATAGAATTTCAGATTGATTTACTGTCAGGAGCCCAACCCATTGCCAAAGCACCCTACCGCCTAGCCCCGTCCGAGATGAAGGAGCTCATATCGCAACTGCAAGAACTTCTTGACAAAGGATTCATTAGGCCCAGCATTTCTCCATGGGGTGCTCCAGTGTTATTTGTGAAGAAGAAGGATGGCAGCATGAGGATGTGTATAGATTACAGGGAATTGAATAAGCTGACCGTGAAGAATCGATACCCTCTACCCAGGATAGACGATCTGTTTGATCAGTTGCAAGGGGCAAGCTGGTTCTCCTGAATAGATCTCCGATCCGGATATCATCAACTGAAGGTAAGGGAGCAAGATATCCCAAAGACGGCTTTCCGAACGCGCTATGGACATTATGAGTTTCTGGTTATGTCTTTCGGGCTAACCAATGCTCCTGCGGCATTTATGGACTTAATGAATCGCGTGTGTCGCCCGATGTTAGACAGATCAGTAATAGTCTTCATTGACGATATCTTCATATACTCAAAGAATGAAGGAGACCACGCTTGTCATATCAAGGAGGTGTTAGAAACATTACGAAAAGAGAAACTGTATGCGAAGTTCTCTAAATATGCCTTCTGGCTACGGGAAGTGCAATTTTTAGGGCACGTTATAAATCCCGAGGGAGTTATGGTTGATCTAGCGAAAATTGAACCAGTTACGCAATGGAACCCCCCAAGGACGCCATCCGAAATCCGTAGTTTCTTGGGATTGGCTGGCTATTATAGAAGGTTCATCAAAGATTTCTCAAAGATAGCTTCCCCATTAACAAGGTTAACGAGGAAGAACGTGGTGTTCGACTGGGGAAAAGAACAGGAAGATGCGTTTCAGGAGTTGAAGGATAGACTAACAAAAGCTCTTGTACTAACCCTCCCGGAGGGAGATGAAGACCTAACGGTATACTCCGATGCCTCTTACTGCGAGTTAGGTTGTGTGTTGATGCAAAGAGGGAAGGTTATAGCTTACGCATCCAGACAGCTAAAGGACACGGAGGTTAATTACCCGGTTCATGATTTGGAACTTGCCGCAGTAGTGTTCTCATTGAAAATATGGAGACATTATTTGTATGGAACTAAGTGCACCATATTTACCGACCACAAAAGTCTGAAATATTTCTTTGAGCAGAATGACCTAAATATGAGACAGAGGAGGTGGTTGGAGCTGATAAAGGACTACGACTGTGAAATCCATTATCACCCGGGTAAGGCAAATGTGGTAGCCGATGCCCTGAGCAGAAAGGAAGGATATGAACCAATCCGGGTGAAGGCGTGCCAACTAGTAGTGTAACATCCAAGAAGTTTGATAATTATTTATGTATTAGGATTAGTGTTCAGTCGCACGCCATGCGTACGAATGGGGCCCAATCGCACGAATGAAGGGCGTATGGGCTCAATCGTACGATTGAGCCATGCGAAAGGGTCCAATCGTACGATTGAGTAAGTCGGCTAAAAATTGGCATGTAGCATAAGTAAGGCGGTTAAGGGTGTTAGAAGCAGATTTTATCTGCTATATTCTCACCCTCTCGTCCCTTTTGAACCCCAACACCCCTGCTCTTGCTATATTGAGTAAATTAGCTCCGTTTTGGTAAGTTTTGCTTGGTACGGATCGATTCTTGAATATGTGAAGCTGTGTAGGTGGTTGAAATTGATCCAAAAACATGTTTTTAATCTGGGTTTTGTTAAATCTTTCTGTTAAACTGAAAAGTGAAGGTTCGGGTCCTAGTTTTTGTGAAGATTGATGAAATAAGGACCCGAAACGGTTGTAAATGAGATGTATATGTTCTGTTGTGAATATGGTATAATCTGAACGGTTAAAACTTGAATTTTTGGATCAAATATGATAAGAACACAGCTGCTGATCCGTTTCAGGCGAATGAGCCCAGTCGCATGACCCATTCGTGCGACTGAGTCAATCGCATTGTTCAAACGTGCGACTGAAGTTTAGTCGCATGAACCAATCGTACGAATGGAGGTCATTCGCATAAACCCTGTTATAGCTCATTCGCACCTCTGTCGTATGGTCCATTCGTACGACTAAACTCAGTCGCTTGTTCAGTCGCACGAATGAGTCCAGTCGCATAGCCTTAGTCGTGTAAAGTGGTCAGCTAGGGGAAATTTGACTAAGTTAAGATTATTATTTTAGATTTGCTTTGAGAGAGAAGTTTTAGCTGCCTAGCATATTTGGATTGATAACCACTTGTTGGAACGTTAAGGTGAGTTCTAATTGCCCTTTTTATGTGTTAATGTCGTTTGATAAATGTTGTTTGACAAAATCGGGCACTGGCATGCATATAAATAAATAAAGATGTGAATATGAGTCGAACGTGGTAAATTGTGATTAATGGCGAGGTGGAGGTCTGACCCACCAAATTATAGACGGAGGTTTGACCCGTCAACGCCAAATTATAGACGGAGGTTTGACCCGTCAACGCGCGAGGTGAAGGTTTGACCCACCAAATTATAGACGGAGGTTTGACCCGTCAACGCGCGAGGTGGAGGTTTCACCCACCAAATTAAAAACTGATAAAAGATGTCCATAAATACCTTGCGGGTATTTGATATGCATATCAATACTGGGATAAATAAATGGACTGATGAATGTGTGTGTGGATCATTTGGTGTGATAACAATTGATGAATTGTTACTATTGAAATGTGGTGTATGTTAGAACTCACCAGTTTATCTGATTTTGTGTTTGTTTTCTAATGCATGCCAGGTAGTAATAGAGGTGCTCGTGATAGTCCCCCACAGAGTTAGCTTCCGGTTATGGTGTATGATACTGGCCACAAATGTTAGGTTTTGGGAAGGAAGTACTTGAAGTTTAAAAAGTTTTGAAATGTCTTGTAAATATTGTTAACGATGTAAACAGTTTTTAATATATGTAAAGTTCCGCTGCGTTTGTAGTCTCTGAGTTGTTATAACAACCCAACTAGTAGCACCCTCCTTATCGTATTATATTGTTATGAATTTTGAGGGTGTTACAAGTTGGTATCAGAGCCTAGGTTAAAGAGATTTGAACACTAAATTGTTTCAAACTTTAACTGAAAATGTGGGAAGTGCCAGTATCTACAACCGGAAGTGGGGTGAAGTATTGTGTGAATGAGTATTTAATTGTTGGTGATAATTCAGTCAAGTGTTGAATGAAAGTGATTGTTGAATTAAAAGATTAGTATTATGTGTATGTGTGATTCTGTGATTTAGATAGGGTTAGAAATAAACTGTGAAAGGGTAATGAGAAGAGGCAGGATGGTGTGAATAAGTAAATAATTGATAACACCTGGCCAATGTTATGAGCAATTTACATTATATGCAGCATCCTGATATCACTCATTATTTGATTATGGATTATTTCTGATCGTAGATGGAGGAAACCAGTAATACAAATTCTAGACTTGAAGCTAGGATCTCAGGTGATGAACTTAAGGCGGCTATAGGTGATGAAGTCGCCCGAGTGTTGCGTACTACCTTACCTGAAATGTTAAGTGACCTTAGGAAAGGTGGTGAATCATCTTCCCAACCAACTCCTCCATCTGTTATTGTTGAGCCTGTAGTGGAGAAACCAATATCATATAAGCATTTTAAGGAATGTGACCCGCCTAAGTTTGAAGGCCAGAAGGATGTAGTAGTAACTTACAAATGGTTACGAGAGATGGAAGCGGTGTTTAAACTTAGTAGATGTAAGGAAGATCAGAAGGTGGGCTTTGCAGTGCATTCTTTTCAAGCAGAAGCTTTGTACTGGTGGGATACAGTGGAACAAGCCATGGGTGAGGCCGCCGTAAGTCAGATGACGTGGGAAACTTTTAAAGAACTGGTGATAGAAAAGTTCTGTCCGAAAGGCGAGATGGACAGAATTGAGATCAAGTTTTTACAGTTTCAAGCAGGCAGTTTAAGTCACAAAGAGTATACTTCCAGATTTGAAGAAATGACTCGTTTGGTACCTCACTTAGTAACTCCTGAGACAAAGAGGATTACTAGGTATGTTCAGGGATTACCTCCTAAGGTGAGAATGTTGGTAAAGTCTAATTCTCCTTCTACTTACCAAGCCACGGTAAATTTGGCTGCGGACATGTATGAGGAAGTTGCTGAGTCCGAGAAACCTGCAATGAAAGAAGAAGTGGTTAGTCGTCAGGAAACTTTATTAAGTTCTGGGTCTATGTATGGACAGAGTGGGCCGCAGAAAAGAAAGTTTAATGCTAGGGGTTTTGTAGGTCCCCCTCCTCGGTGTAATAAATGCGGGAAGTTTCATAGAGGGGAATGTAGACTAAATCACCCATGTCGTAAATGCGGGAAGCCTGGACATTTCGTTTCCAGATGTCCAGAACTTCGGTGTTATGGATGCGGGGAGATGGGACATATGAAATCTGAATGTCCAAAACTTAGACCTGGACCGGTTCCTATTCGTGTAGTGGGAGGACCGAGTAAAGGCAGCGTGAGTGGTAGTAGCGGTACAGCGGGGAGAGCATTTACGATGACTACGGAGGAGGCTAAGGCATTACCAGATGTTGTGTCGGGTACGTTTCTTGTTAATGATGTACCTGCTAGAGTTTTATTTGATTCAGGGGCTAGTAGAAGTTTCATATCAATAAAATTCCATGCTTTAATAAAAGTTAAACCATCAAAACTAGACGTTGCCTTTTCAGTAGAAACTGCTTCTGATGAATTTATAGTTGTCAGTGAGGTAATAGATGATTGTTTTATCGAATTAGAAGGTGCAAAATTTCCTGCTAGGCTACATATGATGAAATTAGGAGGTTTTGATGTAGTATTGGGAATGGACTGGTTATCTACGTTTGAGGCCCAAATAATATGCAAAAGAAAGATAATTGTGTTGCGAGCACCAGATGGTAATTCGGTAACGGTTTTTGGTGATGATCATGATAGTGGGGTGAAAGTCATATCTATGATTAAGGCTGAGAAATTATTGAATAGGGGTTGTGAGTCATTCTTAGCATATGTAGTTGATACTGTTAAGGAGACGAAGAAATTAGAAGATGTTCCAGTAGTTTGTAATTTCCCTGATGTATTTCTAGAGGATTTACCGGGTATACCTCCTGATAGAGAAATTGAGTTTAGAATTGATTTAATACCTGAGACAAAACCTGTCACTAAGACTCCTTATAGACTTGCACCGGCTGAGTTAAAGGAACTCCTGAAGCAATTACAGGAATTATTAGATAAGGGTTTTATCCGACCCAGCTCTTCGCCGTGGGGTGCCCCTGTTCTATTTGTAAAGAAGAAAGATGGCAGTTTGAGGATGTGCATAGATTACAGAGAACTAAACAAGCTGACTGTCAAGAATAAATACCCATTACCCCGTATAGACGATTTGTTTGATCAACTCCAAGGTGCTAATTGGTTCTCAAAAATAGATCTTAGATCTGGGTATCATCAGTTGAAGGTAAGAGAAGAAGACATACCAAAGACAGCTTTTCGTACGCGATATGGGCACTATGAATTTTTGGTGATGTCGTTTGGGTTAACGAATGCTCTTGCTGCATTCATAGATTTGATGAATAGAGTATGTAGACCGATGCTGGATAAATCGGTAATTGTGTTTATAGATGATATATTGATCTATTCTAAGAACGAAGGAGATCATGCTTGTCACATTCGAGAAGTATTGGAAACTTTAAGAAAGAATAAGTTGGATGCAAAATTCTTGAAATGTGAATTTTGGGTAAGAGAAGTACAATTTTTGGGTCACGTGGTGAATGCGGATGGAATATTGGTGGACCCTGCAAAGATTGAAGCTGTGTTGAACTGGGGAACTCCTAAAAGTCCTTCAGAAATTCGCAGTTTCTTAGGACTGGCAGGATACTATAGGAGATTCATTCAGGATTTTGCTAAAATTGCTTCCCCATTGACGAAGTTAACTCGAAAGGACGTTAAGTATGAATGGAATAAGGAACAGGAAGCTGCTTTTCAAGAACTGAAGAACCGATTAACACAAGCCCCAGTATTAGCAATACCAAAAGGTGTAGAAGATTTAGTAATATATTTTGATGCATCATATCAAGGACTGGGGTGTGTTTTAATGCAACGTGGAAGAGTTATTGCTTATGCTTCTAGACAGTTGAAGACCCATGAAGTCAATTACCCAACCCATGATTTAGAATTAGCAGCTGTAGTTTTTGCTCTTAAAATATGGCGACACTACTTATATGGAGTGAGGTGTACCATCTTTACTGATCATAAGAGTCTGAAGTATTTCTTTGAACAAAAAGATTTGAATATGAGACAGAGACGATGGTTGGAGTTAATCAAAGATTATGATTGTGAAATCTTGTATCACCCCGGGAAAGCAAATGTGGTTGCTGATGCATTGAGCAGAAAGGAGAAGTATGAACCGATTAAGGTTAAAGCGTATAAACTTGTGATTACTCCTGATCTCATGCAACAGTTGAAAGAAGCCCAACTGGAAGCGTTAAAAGAAGGAAATATTAAGAAAGAAAGAATGGTTGGTCAAGAAAAATATTTAGAAGAAAATAGCCATGGTGTTAAAATTAGATTTGGTCGAATGTGGGTTCCGTTGGCTTTACGTGATATGATACTAGATGAGGCTCATAAATCTAGGTATTCCATTCACCCAGGCATGACTAAGATGTATCAAGATTTGAAGCAAGATTATTGGTGGCCAGGGATGAAATTTAATGTAATGCAGTATGTAAATAGATGTTTGACTTGTGCCCAAGTAAAAGCTGAATATCAGAAACCTTATGGATTATTGCAGCCATTAGCTATTCCAGTTTGGAAGTGGGATGATCTGACTATGGATTTCATAACAAAGTTGCCCGTACACCAAAAGGTTATGATACTATTTGGGTAGTGGTAGATCAGCTAACCAAGAGTGCTTTATTTCTACCAATACGGGAAACATATTCAGTGGAAAAGCTAGCTGATATTTTTACTAAAGAAATAGTTAGATTACATAGAGTTCCGAAAAGCATCACGTCTGACAGAGATGCCAGATTTACCTCCAGATATTGGAGAAAATTTCACGAAGCCATGGGAACTAGACTTTACTTTAGTACAGCCTATCATCCCCAGACAGACGGTCAAAGTGAAAGAACTATTCAGACATTGGAGGATATGCTACGGGCGTGTAGTATTGATTTTGGAGGGAGCTGGGATAGTCATCTCCCTTTAGCTGAATTTGCTTACAACAACAGTTATCAAGCTACTCTTCAAATGTACCCGTTTGAAATGTTGTACGGAAGAAAATGCAGAACTCCATTGTATTGGGGAGATATGGGGCAACGCGAATTGGGAAATAGTGAAATAATTGAAGAAACAATGTCAAAGTTTGAAGTAGTCAGAAATCGTATTAGAGAAGCAAAAAGCAGGCAGAAATCGTATGCAGATCGTAGAAGAAAACCATTGGAATTTAAAGTTGGGGATTTCGTCTTATTAAAAGTTTCTCCATGGAAAGGCATTATTCGATTTAGAAAGAGGGGCAAATTAAGTCCACGTTTTATTGGACCTTTCCAAATAGTGGAGAAAGTAGGGTACGTGGCGTATAGGTTGGACTTGCCAGAAGAATTAAGTGCTATTCATCCAACCTTCCACGTCTCTCAGTTACGGAAGTGTTTAGCTAATGAAACTCAATATGTACCATTAGATGATATTGAGGTTGATGAGAAGCTCAATTATGTTGAACAACCTGTGGCCATTACGGATCGTAAAGAGAAGAAACTTAGAAATAAGAGCATTAGCTTAGTCCGGGTGCAGTGGGCACATCGCCAAGGATCTGAGTCAACCTGGGAACCAGAAGAGGAGATGAGACGAAACTACCCTCATTTGTTTTAGTCAGGTTTCGAGGACGAAACCCTAAATAAGGTGGGTAGACTTGTAACATCCAAAAAGTTTGATAATTATTTATTTATTAGGATTAGTGTTCAGTCGCACGCCATGCGTACGAATGGAGCCCAATCACACGAATGAAGGGCGTATGGGCTCAGTCGTACGATTGAGCCATGCGAAAGGGTCCAGTCGTACGTTTGAGTAAGTCGGCTAAAAATTGGCATGTAGCATAAGTAAGGCGGTTAAGGGTGTTAGAAGCAGATTTTATCTGCTATATTCTCACCCTCTCGTCCCTTTTGAACCCCAACACCCCTTCTCTTGCTATATTGAGTAAATTAGCTCCGTTTTGGTAAGTTTTGCTTGGTACGGATCGATTCTTGAATATGTGAAGCTGTGTAGGTGGTTGAAATTGATCCAAAAACAAGTTTTTAATCTGGGTTTTGTTAAATCTTTCTGTTAAACTGAAAAGTGAAGGTTCGGGTCCTAGTTTTTGTGAAGATTGATGAAATAAGGATCCGAAACGGTTGTAAATGAGATGTATATGTTCTGTTGTGAATATGGTATAATCTGAACGGTTAAAACTTGAATTTTTGGATCAATATGATAAGAACACAGCTGCTGATCCGTTTCAGGCGAATGAGCCCAGTCGCATGACCCATTCGTGCGACTGAGTCAATCGCATTGTTCAAACGTGCGACTGAAGTTTAGTCGCATGAACCAATCGTACGAATGGAGGTCATTCGTATAAACCCTGTTATAGCTCATTCGCACCTCTGTCGTATGGTCCATTCGTACGACTAAACTCAGTCGCTTGTTCAGTCGCACGAATGAGTCCAGTCGCATAGCCTTAGTCGTGTAAAGTGGTCAGCTAGGGGAAATTTGACTAAGTTAAGATTATTATTTTAGATTTGCTTTGAGAGAGAAGTTTTAGCTGCCTAGCATATTTGGATTGATAACCACTTATTGGAACGTTAAGGTGAGTTCTAATTGCCCTTTTTATGTGTTAATGTCGTTTGATAAATGTTGTTTGACAAAATCGGGCACTGGCATGCATATAAATAAATAAAGATGTGAATATGAGTCGAACATGGTAAATTGTGATTAATGGCATGGTGGAGGTCTGACACACCAAATTATAGACGGAGGTTCGACCCGTCAACACCAAATTATAGACGGAGGTTTGACCCGTCAACGTGCGAGGTGGAGGTTTGACCCACCAAATTATAGACGGAGGTTTGACCCGTCAACGCGCGAGGTGGAGGTTTCACCCACCAAATTAAAAACTGATAAAAGATGTCCATAAATACCATGCGGGTATTTGATATGCATATCAATACTGGGATAAATAAATGGACTGATGAATGTGTGTGTGGATCATTTGGTGTGATAACAATTGATGAATTGTTACTATTGAAATGTGGTGTATGTTAGAACTCACCAGTTTATCTGATTTTGTGTTTGTTTTCTAATGCATTCAAGGTAGTAATAGAGGTGCTCGTGATAGTCCCCACAGAGTTAGCTTCCGGTTATGGTGTATGATACTGGCCACAAATGTTGGGTTTTGGGAAGGAAGTACTTGAAGTTTAAAAAGTTTTGAAATGTCTTGTAAATATTGTTAACGATGTAAACAGTTTTTAATATATGTAAAGTTCCGCTGCGTTTGTAGTCTCTGAGTTGTTATAACAACCCAACTAGTAGCACCCTCCTTATCGTATTATATTGTTATGAATTTTGAGGGTGTTACAAGTAGTGACCCCAAATGTTATGAGGTCGATAAGTGAAGCTCAAATGGATGCTTTAAAAGAGCAACAAATCAAGAAGGAAAGGATGGTGGGAAAAGTAGATGAATTAGTAGAGAACACCTTGGGTCTTAAGACCTTCCACAGCAGGATATGGGTTCCGGGGCATGGCGACTTGCGAGAAAAGATTATGGACGAAGCGTACAAGACCCGCTACTCAATACACCCAGGAGCAAATAAGATGTACCACGACTTGAAGAAAGATTATTGGTGGCCTGGGATGAAGAGGGAGGTGGTTGCATATGTAAATAAATGTCTTACGTGCCTACAAGTGAAGGCTGAGCACCAAAGACCTTATGGTTATGTTCAGCCATTAGAAGTACCAGAATGGAAGTGGGAACATGTTACCCTGGACTTCATCACTAAATTACCACGCACGACAAAAGGCCACGACGTGATATGGGTGATAGTTGATAGACTGACTAAGAGCGCGCATTTCCTGCCAATCAAGGAAGCAATTAGTTCAGAAAAGCTTGCTGAACTGTTTATCCGAGAAATTGTGGTGCGGCATGGTATGCCCGTATCGATTGTTTCAGATAGAGATACGCGGTTCACCTCAATGTTTTGGAAAAAGTTCAATGAAGAAATGGGCACGAGGTTGCACGTTAGCACCGCATACCACCCGCAGACCGATAGGCAATCAGAAAGAACGATCCAGACACTGGAAGATATGCTTCGGGCATGCGTTATCGAATTCGGCGGTAACTGGGATGATCATTTGCCACTAGCAGAGTTCTCTTATAACAACAACTACCACGCCAGTATTAAGATGCCCCCATATGAGTTATTGTACGGTCGACGGTGCAGAACTCCTATTTGTTGGGGTGATGTCGGTTAGAAGGAGCTAGGAACCTTAGAAGTCGTGGAAGCCACCATGGAAAAGTTAGAGAAGATCAAGGCATATATGAAGGCTGCAAAGGATAGACAAAAGTCATACGCCGATAGAAGAAGGAGACCAATACAATTTAGCGTGGGTGATAGGGTAATGTTAAAAGTGTCGCCATGGAAGGGAATTATCCGATTTAGGAAGAGGGGAAACTGAGTCCCAGGTTTATTGGACCATTTAAGGTACCAGCACGAGTTGGGGATGTAGTTTACAGGCTAGACCTTCCAGAAGAATTAAGTGGGATTCACCCTACCTTTCATGTGTCACACTTAAGGAAAGGTTTAGCACCGGATGAGGCAGTCGTGCCTCTAGATGACATCGAAGTGGATGAGAATCTGAACTATATAGAGCAACCAATGGCTATACTAGACAGGAAGGAGAAACAATTGAGAAACAAAGTAGTCAGGCAAGTCAAAGTGCAATGGAAACACCGAAAGGGGTTGGATGCCACCTGGGAATCCGAGGAGGAAATGAGACGACAATACCCCTATCTATTTAACGACGAGGCAGATTTCGAGGACGAAACCTAAATAAGGGGGGAGACTTGTAGCACCCCGAAATTTCCCGAAGCAAGCCATTTAATAATAATGGGCTTTTAAGGGTTAATTTAAGAAAGAAAGGTAAATTAGTGGGCTATAGACCAAATAAACCTTAATGGGCCATGTTTTGATGGGTTTAAGGACTGATTAAGAGCCCTTAAACATGCATGATCAGCTCCACTTCCCTCATTCCATCCCTAGCCCCCAAATTCATAGAGAGAGAAAGTAGAGAGAGAAAGTGGAGAAAACTCAAGATTTGGAGCTTGAAAGGTTGAAAGGTTGAAGATCTGGGTGATTGGAGCATTAAATCCTAAGAAAAGAGCAACAAAACAAGGTAAGAATCGACCTCTAAACCCTTCTATTGATCAAACCCGGATTCTAGGGTTTTGGGTTTTGAAAAGTTTCAAAGAAACACATAAAGGTAAAATTTTTACGTATGAAAACGTGTAAAAATGTTAGATATGGCTTCATGGATGGTAAACCAAGGATTTGGACGTAAAAAGTTAAGATTTTGGGTTAAAAACGGGCTGATTCTTAATTTCTGTTCATCCAACGAAACTTGGCCCCGATCCAGCAAATTTAAGTATTCAACCAGCGAAACTATTTATTTATCCAGCGAAACTAAAGGATGTCCAGCGAAACTATAGTTTCGCTACTGCCAAACTACAGTTTCGCTGACAAGTTCGCTAGTGCTTAGGTTGACCTATAGACTTAGCGAAACTAAGAAATTCCAATGAAAGTTGGGCGCTCATGGCAGCGAATCTATCCAGCGAAACTGGCAGAAGTGCTGCCCAACGAAACTGGTAACGAAATGCCAGCAAAACTGGCAGCGAAGCTACCAGCGAAACTGTCAGCGAAACTGTCAGCGAAACTATGAAGAAAATGATGTTTTTATGTATTAACTTTCGTGCAGCTAGAGTATTCAGACTATAGCTTAAGTGACTTAGAATTTAAGCTATTTGGATAAGCTCAGGTGAGTTCTAGACCCCACCTTTACCCGTTTTCGATGTTTTGGGGTGATATGCATACTAAAATACATACTTTTATAATGACGGTTTTTAAGACCTTTTATCAAGAAAATAAAATTTTCCAAAGTAAAATGTGCCATTTAAATAGTTCAAAATAATTTTTCAGCGCGCTGACCTGGCAGCCCGGCCCCAGCCAGGGGTGTTGCCCCTTGGACCCCTCTAGGGGCTGCCGCCCCTAGAACCCCGCTATCAGGGGCTGCCGCCCCCGAACCCCCATTGTCCCGCGGAGGGTCAGTTATCTAGTTTATCTCTCATGATTGATGAAATGTGAATGCTTAGACTAAGAGTTTGCTTCTTATTATGTGTTAAGTGTATGTGAAAACTAAAGATATAAGTGAAACTTAAAGAACTGTTATTGGGCCCATAACGTGTACCTTGATAAAGTAAAGCTTTGCAAGCAATTGATAAAGATGGGTTGCATTCGTTGTGCCCTCACCCTGATAAAGTGATAAAGTAATTGCTCGAACAGGCAGGTCAGTAAGGCCTGGATTGGCATGACAATAATGGCCTGATTGGGTATGACAGTAAGTCCTAAATTGGCGTGTCGGTAAAGTCCTGTGTTTATCATAGGCACCGATAGTGACAGAGAATTGACGGATAAAGAAGAGTAATAATTAACAAGTAATGATAAAGTATTGATAAAGTGATACCTTGTGTGTATTGATGTTCTGATAGATGGTGATTATTTTCAACTGTTAAAGCTAATACCTTTTTACAAAAGTTATTTAACAAAGTAAACCTAGAATTCACTCAGCGAAGCTGACTTTCGTATGTATATCAGTTGACAGGTGAGAGTTTGAGTCTTATAGGATGGGAGCATGGGACTGAAGCTTCTTGGCACTTAAAGACTGGCATCCCTGATGGAGGAGAGTTTAAGAGGACGTAAAGAGTTTTGATGTTTAAAGAAAATGTTTATATTTTAATTTAACTACATTTTAATGAATTGAAATTACCGTATCTTCCGCTGCAATATATATTTATACATAGACGAGTAAATGATTGCTTTAAATCTATGTTTTGCTATGAATGACCAACTGTGAGGTTCCTTGGGAAAGGGGGCCTTACACTTTGGGAGTTTGTGGGCTACTCTGGCCTTCTACCTGGGTCAGGTGTTTTGCCAGGAGTGCTTTGTTGTTATATGCCTATTACTTATTCCTTGGCAACCAATGACATGCTTCCTTTGGTGTTTTCTTGCTTCCTTACCGTTATCTTATTCTCGCTAATAGTTTCTAAGTATTTGTGGAAGCATTGCCATGATTTGGGCTAAGGACATGCCTAGCCGCGACCTTCTTTGGGTTTCGTTTGTCAGCCGCGGCCCAGCTGGGTGCGAGTTGTGCCAGCCGCGGCCTTCTGGGCCTTTATTAGGCTAGCCGCGGGCTTCTTGGCCTTTCGTGTGTCAGCCGCGGCCCATCTTAGCCTTTTGTATGTCAGCCGCGACACATCTTGGCCTTTCGTATTGCCAGAGAAAGAGTCACCACTGGAACCCCCACCTCCAGCCGTGACTGAAGCGACAAGCGCAGTACCAGCCGCGGCCACGACAGTCATAGCGCCACCAGCCGCGGCCCAGCAGGGGCATGCCAAGACACAGCCGCGGCCCATGACCATACTCCGAGCAAAACGGCTCTTGCCGCGGCCTTGCCTTGTTTAGGCATGTTAGCCATGATTTTTACTTGCCTCGTGACTCTTGATTTGGTGTTATCCGGGACTATACCCCTTCAGTCTAAGTTTCCATGTAAAATTTATTTGAAAACAAGTCAGGTCAAATAAGACAGGTATCATTGATGTATTAATTCGAAAATGAATTGGGTTGATTGTAATATGTACTTTACCATGTGATATACGTCATCATCACAACGTGCAGCGGATAAAGAAACTAGTTTAACTTAAAGCGTAACTTGAAAAAAAATGAAAAAAACAAATTGCTAATACATGGCAACACTTCATTGGATAGAGTTACCATTCATGGTTTTACCAAGATACATAGTATCTTGCCGAGTAGCCGTAAATATAGCCAATGTTTTCAAAACCAGACCGGAAAGCGAACGGACGGTCTAGAGGTTCACTGGTCGGACCGGACGGACCGGTCGGACCAGATTACGAACCGGATGACGTCATAAATATTTAAAAAAATATAAAAAATTCCAAATATTTATAAAACTACAAACACATACCATTCAAGTAAACATAGTCCAATTTAGCAAAATACAACAACCCAAGTTTAAACAACCATAAACCAAAACAAAATACAACATCCAAAGTTTAAACAACCATAAATCAAATAGTGGTTCGCCAATAATATTAACGAACCGGTGTTCCTTAATCCAAACAACATCCAAAATACATACCATTCAAGTAAACATAGTCCAAATTAATGAACCGGTGTTCCTTAATCCATATCCAATAATATTTAAAACATCAAAGCCGTTAATCTTTTAATCTACGGTGGAAAAAAATGTATAAAACTTTGGTTGCTTTGCTTTACACGTGGTCCACGGTACATTTCGTGGCATGTTCCTTTTAAAGAAATAAAGAGAGAGAAAGTCACAGATTTTTTTGAAAGGCAAGAGAAAGTCACCGATGGTGTCATCTTTGATATGATAGAAAGGCGGCGATGAGGGGATCTTCTTCCTCAAGTTCGGCGATGGGTTTCATATATGCGGATCTGTGTGGGTGGTGGTGGTGGTGGTGGCTTTTAGCGGATGACCCGGAGATGGTTGCATCTCCGGTAAGCCTTCTTCCTTTGGTTGGTGATGAGCTTTGGTGGAGGAGGCAGGGATTTTTCCATCGTCGCTTATCTCCTCCCCGGTTGGCCACTAAGAAAACCATGTACATCATGGTTTGTGAGAAAAGGTATTTACGAAAATAAAGCAAAAAATTTTTTTTTTTCAAAAAACCGGTTCAACCCGGTTCGCCGGTTCCGGTCGGACCGGTCGACCGCACGAACCGGCCGGTTCTGATGAAAACGGCCCAAAACCACTGAACCGAACCGGCCACCTCACCGGTTCCCGATCGGACCGGCCGGTCCGGTCCGGTTTCGAAATCATTGAATATAGCAATGGCAAACCAATTTTGACTTATAAAAGTTTTGTTCATTTAGTCTTCAACCACATAAAAGGTAAAGTTGAAAATTCATAATGTTAGAAACACATCAAAAACTTACTTAGTAGAGGTTTTGCTTTTTAAAGGAGAGATTCTGGGTTTAAATCCTAGGCATAGTGTAATTGATGTAATGTAAAATTAGAAGTAGAAATATTTGTCGTTTAAAAAAAAGAAACACATCAAAATTAATATAGTATTACATATATTGGGGGAAAATTAACATTAAGCATATGTAACTTTAGATGTGAAACTCTATGTAAGTAGGTAGTTTCTGTCTAATACAATTAAAACTACGTTATTTGGAACTTTTTTTAAAAATAGTGTTTTTTAAGAGGTGAGTTGACATGGGGGACAAATCTTGACATGGTGTGACATTAGGGGTACCCGGCCCTACCATGGGCGGGTTCTTCCCCTCGGTCAACGAGCTCTGCACCCCACCTGCACCCTCTGTCACGCTCCACCTGCACCCTCTGTCACGCTCCACCTGCACCCTCTGTCACCTCTGTCGCCTGCGTGGCTGTGGTTTCTCCAAGAAGCCGCCCCTGCCAAGGGCGGGATCTCCACAATCCCTCGGCCGTCCGATTTCCTTTTACAAACAATCTCCACCGTCCAATAGAATAACCTAATTTTGGCATACCACGCCCTTGAAAAGGGCGGGTTCTTAAAAACCCAGGTTTGTAGTACCACTCTATGAAAATAAAATACCCTCGCCCTCGAATATATATATCCCATTTAAACAACCAAATTTTCATCTATCTACACAACTAAATTTTTATTACTCACCTAATTATTCTATTATTTCATAGTTCATTTGAAAAAAAAATGAGCTGGAGAATTACACCAGGTCCACTAAATAACGATCTGTTATTTTAAGTGGTCAACATAGAGCTGATTATTATCTTCGAGAACCAGAAAGCGATGAAGGAATTTTACGTGTTAGACGAGGTGATAAAGCTTTTTGGGATTACATTGATGAAGTGCCTATCCCTGAAAATATTATGAGATACATAAGGTTGGCTGGTTTTGCGGGTGTGATCGAGTGTGATTATCGTAAACTTGACTGTGCTCTCATCTCAGCTTTGGTAGAGAGATGGAGGCCGGAGACACACACATTTCATTTACCTGTGGGCGAAACCACAATAACCCTTCAAGATGTACAAGTTTTATGGGGTTTGCCGGTTAAAGATAATGTTGTTTCTGGCACTGATTTTGTTATGAGTGCATCTGAAATTATAATGAGGTTTGAGTATTTAACCGGCTGTACACTCGCTACAAACGCTGTAAGTGGTTATAAGTTAAACCTAAGGTTTATTTAGATCAAATAATAAAACCATTCTCTAATAATGCCATAGATTTTCAGTGCATCCAACGAGCTAGATTAATTATATTATTTATGATTGGTGCCACTTTATTTCCTGATACTTCTAGCAATTGGGTGCACATAAATTATTTAAGTCATATTGAAAATTTAAATAACTGTGGTAGACTTAGTTGGGGAAGTGCAGTTTTAGCATCTTTGTATAGACAATTATGTAAGGCAACGAGTGTCACAAATCGAGAGGTTGGTGGGCCTTTATTCTTGTTGCAATTATGGGCATGGGAAAGATTACCTTCTATGTGTCCCCGGAATACGAGATCTATTGATTTCAGATTACCATATGGTGCACGGTATGTTAAGAAAGCTTATTTATGACTATTTTTTAGTAATCTTATATTTTTCTAGTTAACGGGTATATTTGAAAACATGATTACAGTTGGAATGGTGAACTTAGTTATGTAAACACCACTCCGCATTGTTTGAGCGCATATCGATCTCAGCTGCATTCATTAAGCGAGGCCACGGTATTAATCTAAAATTATTTTGTATATATTAACATTATGAAAACATATTAATTCATATTTTCTTATTTCAGTTTAATTGGAGACCTTATGATAATATTATTCACCTTCTACCTGACATCTGCACAAGTGGATATCAAAGCTGGAGAAGTGACACATACCTTATATGTTGGGAACTTGTTGAGCCTCACATTCCAAGTAGGGTTTTAAGACAGTTTGGGATGTTTCAACCAATCCCTACAAGTGTGTTGCTAACCCGGGAGCAACACATAAATCTACATTCGATTGCTCGTAAAGGTGGTAGAAATAAAAACTGGTTACAACATCATAATATCTTTGTTCAAGCATGGGCGTCTCGGCATAATTCAGTTGCTAATGAACCATACACTGATTCGCCAATTGCTTCTGAAGCACACATGAGGTGGTATTTAGAGCGTACTGTTGTGTATACAACAAACCCGGCTCATCAAGACACGAACCCTCATGGCTTCCAAAATGATGGTCAAAGATTAAGAATGATGGTATGGTTAATAATTTATTTGTTATAATGATTATTTATTATTATTCATATTATTATTGTTATTAATATCATTATTATTATTATTTATAGATGGATGGGATGAGTCAGTTTTATCAAAGACCAGGGGATGAAACGGGGAGGAATATGACGAGCCGTTATATGGAATTTGCTCATGCAAACCATATAAGTTATCTACCAACGTATGTGACACAGAATGTTGATGATACTCAACTTCCTCCTGTCACACAGCGTTTACGCAGAAGGGGTAGAGGACGAGGGCGGGTAGGTCGACAAGTTGTTGATGATAATGTGGAGCAACAGAATATGATAGAACAAAGGGATTCCACGGAACAACAGTTCGACTCCCCCTTTTTAAGCCAAATGAGCAACCCAGATTTTTTTTACGGTGGTACCTCAAGTACTCAGTTTTCACATTTTAGTCAAATGGGTACCCAAAATTTTGAAGAAGGGGGCCCGTCAAATCCTTATCAAAGGCCTAATACTGGTTACCAACAATCATCTCACCATTCTTCCCCGCTACCTTATTACCCTCAATTTCAAGAAACGGCTCAATCAGTTGACCGGTTTTTTAATGCATTTCCTTGCCCATTCGACTTAAATGATGAAGCAACAAATGATAATGATGACACTCGTTAGATATTATTTCTTTTATATAATAATGCAATTTTTATATTTTTTATAATGCAATTTTAGTATATAATGCAATTTTATTATAAAATACAAGCATCCAAAAACTAACAAGTAGTACAATAAAAGTAACAAGTAAAGCAGTAATACAACAAAGAAGGTCACTTGTGGTTCTTGCGTTTGATTATCTTTTCTGTAAACCATTCAGGGTGACTATATGCATAACGATACTGATAAAACTCTTTTGCCATATAGTGTCGATATCTTGCACACGTGTCTTTAAAATCTCCCTCCATACTTAAGGTTTTTCCTTGAACTAGTTTTTGCATTAACATACAAACAAAAACCCTGAATCACCACCAAGATCACCCCCGTCCTTAGGCAAGTACTCCTCAGTAGTTGTAAAAGACATGTCATCCCTTTTATCAAGATGAATAAATGGTCCAGTATAATTTTTTTCCAGTAACCAATCTGTTCCATCAGACAGTAAAAATTACATGGAATAAAATCTAAAATAGGGAGAACTAAAATCTAAAATAGGGAGAACTAACTCATGATATAGTTCACGATATAAGTTATTTGACCAATACTGAAGGATCTCCATTGTATGCAAGTTAATTCTTATAAGTAACCAATCTTCTACTGCTTTTATAAGTATTGGAATATAAACATATTACACCTCCCAAAATGGAGGGTACAACTCATCAGTTCCGTTGCCATATTTGACAGGCTTCACATCTTCCCACACACATAATTCATCCCGAAATTGAGGTGGTAGAATTGTCCAATTCAACCCTGATGGTCCAAATTTCGCAAGCTTTTCACGTCTCATCCGCATCATCCGTTTTACCCAACCTTCTATATGCTGTGATATAAAGTATTAACATCTAATAATTATTATATAAAACTAAATTATTTAACTAAAAAATATATAACTTTTTTACCAATGGAGAAAGACGACCGTCGCGTTCGTAGCCTAATAAAGCACGCCAAAAATCCTTCCCAAGCCACTCACCACCAAACAGAACTGAAACACAATATGGCGCATCCCCGTTGTTGTAGAAGTTAATAGCATCTTTTGACCAGTTCTTAGATTCTTCTTCATCTGCAACTAAAAATGGTGTATGCACTGGGTTGTTTTCTGACGAAGATGATTCACGTTGCTTCTTAGGCCGCCTCAACCTTTGTAGAATTGAACTCGTCGATCGGACTTCATGAGCTGGTTCTTTACCGGGACGGTGTGCCATTTATAGTAGTGTTTTTTGGAAGGGAAGTTGTGAAATGTGAAATGTGGTGAATTTTAAGGAGATGGGTGGTGGTATTTATAGGAGAAGGGTGGTGAATTTGGAATAAAATATAAAATATTTAATATTTATATTTTATAATATAAAAAAAAACATAATAATATTAAACAATAATAACCATTAAACATCAAATAGAATTAATATACAACAATCTTCTCATGAATATGAGTTTGGACAAGTGTTCATGTTATGACCTGTTTGTCTACATATTGAACATCTACGTATAATAGGTGCATCTGGATGAGGAACATCCATCTCATTGTGTATCCTTCTCGTGCGTCTCCAACCTTGTGACGTGGTGATTTTGATGGATCGCCTCTTATCCTCCAACCCGGGTTCGTCCAATAATCAATGTGACGAAGCGGGTAAAAATGACTGTTATACTGTTCTTAATAAACAACAGTACTATAAACCTGATGGACAATGTTATGAGGTGATTCATCTCTATGGCGACAAACTGCAATTGCATGTGAGCATGGGAATCTTTGCATCTGCCATTTACCACACGTGCACGTTCTGTTTTGTATTCCATGGTATAATCATTTCCACCAGCTTCATTTGTTTGGATCTTTGACAGAACTCTATATCTCGCCTCCCTGTAATCAAACTCGGTTATGATATGCTCTTGCGAGTTAATATCACGTGCATTAAACAAACGCCATATGCGAGGGGGTAACACGGTGTTGCAGTTGGCTGCGATGTCAGTATGCTTTCTAAACTGTTCGACTGTTTTCTCGAACGTACAATTAATAATAGCATTTATTGGCATAAGCCTGACACCTCGCAACGTATTGTTGAAGCTTTCGGAAATGTTTGTGGTCAGGTTACCCCAACGACGATGATTTTTATCATGTAGAAGCGTCCATTTACTCTCTTTAATAGCTTTTAAATATTCCCACGCTTCAGGATTGACGTTTGTCATTTGACTTACACAATAATTATACTTTCTTTGTTGGGTGGTGCTTCCGATAGACCAACATAGCCTTTTTAAGGTAGAAACCTTGAACTTTTGCATGAGGTTACTTCGAACATGTCTGAGACAAAATCGATGCACAACATTATTTTTCCATTCTTCAAGAGTATTCATAGCACGAATAATTCCTTTGTGCCTATCGGAAATAACACATAATTTTTTTCCCGAACCAATAGAATTGTGGTGAACTGCAATGTGTGACCAGAATTGTTGGAAAAACCAACTCCAACTTTCTACCGTCTCTTAATCTACAATTGCATAAGCAACCGGCATTACGTAGTTGTTTGCATTTTAGCAACTGCAATTAACATTTTTCCACGGTAGGAACCTTTAAAGAAAGTGCCGTCAACAGATATCACCGGCTGACAATACCTGAATGCGTTAATTTATTGGACCGAATGCCCAAAACACATATTTAAATGTGTAATAAGCAGATGTACGGTCGGATGATGTAACCATTCCACAATAACATGGTTCTGCTCTTGTAATGCGTTGATGTACGTAGGTAACTGTTCAAAGTTACTGTCCCAGCTACCATAAATATTCTCAATGGCAGCTTTTCTAGCTCGCCAGGCTTTATTATATGAAACATCAACATTCAACGTGTCTTTTAAACGTGCTTGAATTTTCTTGATGGGAAAAGCAATATCTTGACGAATAAAATGGATAATACGGGTAACAATATCTCGGCATTTGAAACTTCTATTGTTGTTACCAATAACAGTACCAAAACAGTTGTGCGCATTCACCCATCTTGAAATTCTCCACATGTGATGATCATGGTTCTTGGAAGCATAAACATACCATGTACATGGAGGACCATTATGAAGATTATTGTTGTAATTAGGGCTAGTGCTGTAGCACTTTGCTCTCCATCTTGTACGTTTACTTTCACTACTACAGCCTCTCTGTTACGTGTAAGATTCCATAACCGCACTGCATGCATCACTTCATCTTTCGATTTAAAGTACATGCCAACACGGATTTCTTTTGACTCTTCATTCCATATATCCATATGGTCTTCATCGTCAAAATCATCAGCTTCATAATCTCTTAACTCCTGAGGATCTTCAGAATAATTCACCTCTCCGTAAGATCCTGGATTAACACCAGAATTATAATTGTTTGAAACTCCATAGTTGTTGTTGTCATCATCACTGGATTCTTCTTGTGATGGAATGAGTGCAGTATCTTCACAGCTGTCTGAAGTACCATCATCTGACTTATCAAAACCTCCGTTATCATCATCGATTTGATGATGAGAATTGGTTGACGGACCGGCTTCATAATCGTGTGATCTTACATTGCCTTGATGATGAGAATTGCTTGACGGATCGGGTGCTTCTGATACAGAGAAACCGCGTACGAGATCCATATAATTGAACTGTTGAACAGACATTTTCGGCTCAATGATAACGTAAACATTTCCTCGGAAATTTTCAATATTTTCTCCCAAATAATACAAGACTTCTAGACTTGAGTCATTAAAAATTTCAGAACTTTAAGAGAAACCACCATATGAGTAGTATAATTTTAATTTCAAATTATAATACTCTTTTGAACCTGAATATGAATATAAATCAAATCAACGAATTCTTCGTATGACACTCTATTACGAAGAATAATGGTTGAACTTCTTGTAGAAACATCACATATCATATTTCCATTTTCAAATGAAATATCACCACCCCAATATATTTGTAAAAAATAAGGCCGAGACATGATAATAATTAGTTTTTTTAAGTGTGAATTGAATTTTGTATGGAGACTTGAGTGAATTCGATTGAGTTATATATTTATCAGTAATTAAGTGAGTAGGTTGAATGTGTGGGTAGAATTTTTTTTTGAGAACCCGCCCTGCCAAGGGCGAATTCTCAATAAAGTGGTCTCAACAAAGTAGTCAAAGTCAGAACCCGCCCTTGGCAGGGGCGAGGTCTGATCTAATTTTCGTGGTTGAGATTAAGTGGAATCTTTTTATTTGGTAGATCGGACGGTGCTAGAGAAATGGAGAACCCGCCCTTCGCAGGGGCGTGGTCTCCATTGTCAAATCGAAGCATCCATTGTCAAATCAAAGCAGTCAAATGGGAGAAGCCAGAACCCGCCCCTACCAGGGGCGGGTACCCTTAATGTCAAAGTCAGCCAAGAATTTCCCCCCTTGTCAACATCATATTAAAATAAGTCTCATTTTAAAAAAAATTCCGTTATTTGGGTTAACATTTCTTTTCTAATTACAACCCTCTAAATATAAAACCTGAATCATTATTATTAAATTGTCACATACGGTTTTTTTTAATATTCTCGAGCTACCTTCTTCTTTCATCTTTCTTGTATAATGTTTAATGATTGCCTTTTGATTTAGAAACCCAGTCATCATGCATATATTGTACACACATGTCACTACAAGTAATGTTTTCAAAACCGGATCGGACAGTAAACCGAACGTTTTATCGGTACGCTGGTCGGACCGGTTTAACTGGTCGGACCGAATATAAGAACCGGATAAAATTATAATTATTTTTATAAATATATTTAAAAATTACAAAAAATAAAAATTATACAAAAAAACCGGTTCAAAAGGTCTGGTTCCCGTTCAACGGTCCAGTTCCCGGTCCGACCGCTGGTTCGACCGGTCTGAACACTGGTTCAACGTTAAACCGGTTTTAAGCACCGAACCGGACCAGACTGAAGTCCGGTTCCCGGTCCAACCGGTCGGACCGACCGGTCCGGTCCGGTTTTCAAAACCATGACTACAAGAATCACACCCTAAGGGGCAATGTTTTCAGAACCGGATCGGACGTCGAACCTGACGCTTTACTGGTTTGGTGATCGGACCGGTCGGACCGGATGGACCGTATTTAACTATATTTTAATTATATTTATATATGTAATTAAATATAAGTAATTATATATGATTTATACATATATTTATAGTTATATATAAAACTTAACTAAATTTGTATATCCTACGTACTAATTTATGGTTTAACACCCGTTTTATCCACTAAAAAAAAAAAAAAACTGAAATCCTGTCGAAACCGGGCCGGTTCGCCGGTCCAACCGCCGGTTCGGTTCGGACGGCCGGTTCAATGGCACAAAAACGAATCACCCCTGACCGGACCGGACCAGCCCCCGATTCGCGGTCGAACTGGTCGGACCGGCCGGTCCGATCCGGTCTCAACAACACTGCTAAGGGGACTACAAAATTCATCGCCATAGATACCGAATGTTGTCGTCATGTCGTCCCTATATACATTCCCTTATTTTTCATAGGGTAACTTTGTAGTATAGTAATCGCGTTTTAAAAGTTTTTCGATTATGTTACTCAACTTTAAAAATTATTCCAATTAAGTCACTCAACTCTCATGTTTTATTTAAATTATAGGTTTTAATAAACTTTTATATGTTTTTCTTTTTGTTTCAATTATAAATATTTTTTTTATAATAATATAGAGTGGTGACTTGAATTTTAGGTACTTTTCTTACATTTCTAAATATAACTAACATGTTTTTTAAAGTTTTAAATATAATTTAATATATTAAAAATCCCAATCCCATATCTTCTCATCCATTTCCGTCTTGATATTAAAAGATTCCGTTGATGACTCGATTTATTAGTTTAGTAATCTAATTTAAGCAAAAATATGCTTGAATGATCCAATTGATCACTTTTAAAATTTGACTACTAATATGTAATATTTTTCTTTTTCTACTTAAAAAGTTGAATGCTAAAATATACAACGACGATTATGTATGTTTGAATGATCCAATTGATCACTTTTAAAATTTGACTACTAATATGTAATATTTTTCTTTTTCTACTTAAAAAAGTTGAATGCTAAAATATACAACGACGATTATGTGGCAACAAAGGTTATGATGACGACCATCTACTAAGTGTATGGCGATTACATCGCCATTAGTCTAGAAGGAATATTATTATTTATTTATAAAACCAAATAAAATTCTTTAAAAAAAATTAAGGCAACCCTATATTCTTGCCATAGACCCTCCTGTTTTAATTTTTAATTTTTTTTATATTATTCCCTTTCCCCCTGATATTATAGGCTTTAATATAGATTTGTACAGTCAAACGGACGCTAAGTATATTATGAATACTTAAACGAAAAAGTCAATACGATTTGACTTACATAGCAAAGAAAATGAAATTTCCAATGTAAACATTTTTTAAATGTTAATAAAAAGTCTAACTCTGTAATTGCGTAATATTCATCATCATCATTGCTATTAGTATTTGATTTTCTTCTTTCGTATTTATTTATTCTTTCTTTCTTGTATTTCATGCATTTGTCGCTTTAGTGCTTTCATTTCTTCATATCGATATAATGGCGACCCATTTAATGGTTCATAACGAGAGATATTTTTTTAATGTTTCGCCCGACATCTCTCATGACCACGGCTTTGTTCGAAAATGAGCTCCCAATACTCCAACTCATTTACGGGTCACTCACCCCCTTCATATTCATTTGGGTTTATTGATTTTCAATTTTGTATGCAGTTTTAACAAACAAAATAATGAATTCGAGTATGACCATGGCTTTCATATTCCAAGAGCAAATTAAAGCCACCGAGTAGAATTTTATGAATCCATTCCAAAACTGTTCCGTACCATAATTTGGAATATTAATGAATTCGAGTAGAATTTTTAATCAATTTTCTTTTACGTGAACCAATTTCAACAATTCGAGTAGAATTTTCATATTTTCATATATATTCCAGTTGAATCGAGTCAAGTAGGGAGAACGGAGACTATGCAGTTTTAATGATAATAAAAAAACAACAACAACACAGTTTTAAAGAGTATTACAAAGGATACATACGTGACAACCTCATCTTCATTTTCCTCATGTATTAAGATGAAGATCGGTTGCTACAATGTTCTATTTTATTTTTTCTTTTTCTTTGTTTTCTTCTATGTTAAAAATTGTAGTTTGCAAAAGAAGAACATTCAACCTTGGCCTCATACTCATACTCATGATTTCTAGGCTTCTTCTCTTTGTGCAATTTTCCGGTTCGAACACCCTACCCACCCCTTGGCTGGCCTTTTAGTAGGTACTTTGTATTAAATGAATAATATGATATCTTCTGATCACTATAAGATTGAATATAAGCAGCTTTTTAGTTAGTATTTTATATTTTATAGTTAATAATATGATAGGCTCTAATAGACTAGATGTTGTGGGAGTGTGAAGGGTGGAGCGCCACCCACGTGGCCGACAACCTGGCACCCCACCTGGTTGAAAGAGGAGAAAATAGTTTTATGTCGTGCTTGAATTAATATATCTGAATACTGTCAAACCGGTATTTTGTTAATTAACTTTTGTGTTTACTAAATATCAAAATCGAAGGTGTTTTGGGCGAAAATTAAAGACTCTTTCTACGAGCAAATTGGTTGTATAGAACGCACCACCGATATGATTTCCGGTTGTTGGGCCGAAGTTCGTAAATATATCGGATTATTTACGAACTTATATAATCGGAATAGTTGCCGAATGCAACCAAGTGGGTGTGACAACCAACAAATTTATAAATTCACTCGTCAAGAATGGAAACAAGAGATATTTAGAAAGTATGGTGTCAGTAAATCCTTTGACGAAGATTGTTTGTGGAGGATATTAAAGCGGTGCTCCAAATGGCTCAAATTAGTTGTGTCGGATGCGGAGGAAGCGCAGCCATAAACGAATACTAGTTGGTCCGCCGCCTACGGGACTTCGACCGGCTCCGGTTGTCGAATTGGACCTAAATTTAGCTACGCTCCAACACAAGCACTAAGTTGGCCAATGGGAAGGGACCAGGGTAAAAAGTCGAGTGAAAGTGTCGATTTTGAATTTGCCGCAAACATGAGCAAAATAACGGCAAGTATTGAGACAGCGGCAAGTGCGAAAGCATCTAAATTAGGTTGAAGAAATTAGCTTTTCTTACCGTGACTTTAGTTTTTTTTCGAATTGGACAAAGCTTTAATAGAAAAAGAGCATGACCACATTCATTGGAAATTAGAAGAGGAAGATAAGTTATAATTTTTTATTATGTATTTTTATATTTTTTTAGGTTTTTAATGAATTTTATTTGATTATAATGTTTAATTTTTTTATAAATATTTGAATTTATATTGATGTATTTTTTTTACTTTTTTTAACGACAAATAGAATCACTCACGGGTCCTTACACTACAAGAAAAGTACTTTTTTGCGGCGATACCAATCGTCGCAAAAAGATCAATTTTCGTCGCAATATATTATTTGCGACAACACTTTGGTCGCAAAAAAGTCGCCGTAAAAAATTGGTCGAAAAATGTTATTTGCGACGACATTTGCGACGATTTATTTTGTGGGCCCCACTTGGTATAACAAAAGTGAAATTCTGGAGAAAATTTTTTGCGACGATTAAAAATGTTATATTTGCGACAATTTTATCTTTTTTGCGGCGATATATCGCCGCAAAGTTTTTGACCAAAATATTTTTTGCGGCGAACAACTTAAATATGTCTCAATGTTTTTTGCGACGATTAATCGCCACAAAAAACTTTTTTTTAATAATTTTGCTGCATTTGCAGCAATCCACCCAGATTTTTCTGGGTACCAAACCAACCTGCTGTTCAAAATCACTAAACACTATCAAAACCATCAAACCATTCGCAAAACATAACATATAAACAAAATATTGTCCAAATATAATAAATTAAAAGTCACACAAACAAATGTTTGAAGATATTCATAACAATCACTAAAAACCATCAAACCATCAAACCATCAAACCATCCTATGACGACCCACCTTCATCATTTTCATCTTCTTCAACTTCTTGAGAATGACCACTTCTCCTCAACGCGCTCTGGACTTGGCTTTGGATTTGACTTTGCATTTGTGCCATCATATTAGCCATCATCTGTGACTGTCATTGTTCTTGCTCACTGGCCAGTCTCGCTGCTATCATCTCCTCAACCTCAGATTGTGAGAACATCCGCTGATCTGTTCTATGAGGTGGAGGTGGGGGTTGTGAAGGCACGCTCGGTATTGGACCGATGCCACGTTCCCACCCGGGCCGCTCCCCCAACACCTGGCGCATGATCTGTTTCTCTGACATTTCTGGATGTTGTTGTTGAAGCGCGACCATTTGCTCCTTTATAGTTTACAAAAAAAATAAACAATGTTATATTACTTTATTTTTATAAAATTGTAAGACGTGTACATTACTTACATAGTATGCAGCGGGTTCAGGTTGATAGAAATTACCGCTTGAATCGGTATAGAAACGACGATATGCTAATATGGCACTCCCAGATTCATCAGAACCATCTTCCCGCTGTAAACACATTTTATAGTTATATAATAATATAAAAGTAACTTACAAACACATACAACAAGTTATAAACACATTATATTAAAGCAACTTACAAACATATAACGACATTGGGCTAAAGATGTCCGGCCGCCATGTCCCTTGATCGTCTGCTTCCCTTTGTTGGACTTGTTGGTTGCAGACCGAGCCTTGACTTCAGGAGAAGTGTAGTAATCCACATAGCCTTTCCAGTCAAATTCTTGCATATCAGGTGGCACAACATCAGAAATATCAACCCTGTCCTCCCCACCTATTTTGCTAAAATGCTTTTGCTTGAACCGGTATTTTTGATCTTTATACCGGTTTGCAGCATATTTCTCAATGCCTGCCCTCAGGCCTTCGTGGGGAGTCATATCAAAATACGTCTGCAAATTATGAAAACAAATAGCTTAGTGTATATATATTTAATCACTGAATTTAATTATCAAAAACTTAACCTGTAAGTCAGGCCAGATAGTCGCCTTCAACTCTGCAGGTATCTTTCTCCAGCTCTTGTAGTTTTGAAGAAATTTGTCAACGATTGTGCCAACCAGTGAAGCAAAGGTCGCCTGATGACATCCAAAGGTTTGTAGGTGTCATGCATACCTTGCTCAAATTCAATTGTGAGCAAATTTCCTTGTGGATTTCTCTTTCGCATACCTTGAAGTGTGGTCTTTCCACGCTTGCCTTGTCCTGCAAATTGATAATAGTATAAAAATTCTATGTAAATTATATATTTCATTTTAAAAGATAATAGTATAAAAAATTTGTCATACCTCGTCCGCTGCCGCTGCCGGAGTCATCACTGACCTCGCACTGTCGTGGCGGCTGCCATGATCGATCATCATCGGGAGGACCACCACCAGGTGGACCACGGCCATAGGTATCCCCACCGTGACCTTGGGCCACGTCTGCCGTCTGTATAAAAAAGATTATATAAGCTAACAAAATAAAAAAACAATTCAATAAGCATAATAGATCAAACATAATAAATGATTCAGTTAAAATTAAAAATTACAATCAATCGGATTCATCGGTGTGATAAGAATCTTCTCCACAATCATTATTAAATTCGTCTAATTCATCATCTGAATTATCAGAAACGTCAACAGCTTGGTCTGCATCGTCGTCTTCACCCTCATCCGTATCTTCATATGTCTCGTCCTCTACATTGACATGCTCAAGGGAAACATCGACTTCTGTAGCTTCATCTCTACTCATACCATCATAAGTTAAATTATCTAAGTCAGCAGACAACAAAGCTCAGATGAAGTGCTGCCATGAATTAAATCTGCTTCATTATTTTCCATTATAATATCTCGGTTCCAAATAGAAAATACTTACTCTTTGTATTCTTCGATCTTGGAGCTGTTGTTAAGGACAAACCAATTTAGATTGCCCAAAGCACACCATCCATTTTTTTATCAACCCCCTTGCTTGCTGATAGGTGTGCATAGCGATTGGAAGACATAAAACTCACGTGTGGGAACTGGGGTGTCTTCGTTTCTGTCCGGCAGATTAAATCTTGTCGGTACACCGTCAAGATACCTTGAACAGAAAGTTAAGGCTTCATCTGCGACATACCCCTCCGCAATGGAACCTTCGGGCCTAGCCTTATTTCTAACATAATTTTTCAGCTTTTTCATGTATCTTTCAAATGGATACATCCACCTCATATAAACTGGCCCACCTTGAATGGCCTCCTCAGGTAAATGCATAACCAAATGAATCATTATGTCAAAATATAACGGAGGAAATATTTGCTCGAAAGAACACAAAATTTTAATCAACTTCTCCTCAGCATCTTGCATGTCAGATGACATCAAGTTCCGAGCACAAAGTTGCTTAAAGAATAAGCCCATCTCAATTATTGGTGTTGAAATATTTTTATCCAAGTACGCTTGAGCACCAATCGGAAGCAACCGTTGCATCATTATATGATGATCATGTGATTTCATCCCCGTTATTTGGGTATCATTATCGGTTACCTTATGTTTAAAGTTAGAGCCAAAGCCATCAGGTAGTTTTACTTCCTTAATGAATTGACAAAAAAGACTCCTTTCGACGTTTGAGAAAGAGAACTTGGGATGAGGCTTTGAGAGCTTACCGCGACCGTTATCTACAAGCCACAAGTCACGTCGAATTTTCCATTGTTCTAACACCATTCTTGCCTTATTAGTGTCTTTGGATTTTTTCTTGTTCATCATCAACGTATTCAACAAACTCTCGCACACATTCTTTTCGATATGCATAACATCCAAATTATGTTTTAGTTGAATTGAAGACCAATATTCAAGCTCGAAGAAAATAGAACGCTTGGTCCAATTCAATTCAATATCGGAATCACGTTTTCTCTTCTTACCACCAAACTGAACATGTTTCCCAGAAATACGGGTGTGGCAATTTATTAAGTTGTTCTAAAATCTGATCATTTGTTTTCCTGTTAGGAGGACGTCTAGTCTCGTTCTTACCATTGAATGACTTGTCCTTCCTCCATTTATGATTCGTTGGTAACCATCTTCTATGCCCAACATAAGCAGTTTTTCCCAATACATGAACAGATGGAGTGTCTTCCTTACATGTTGGGCATGCAAAGTAACCTTGCCCACTCCAACCAGACAAGCTACTACGAGCAGGGAAATCATTGATAGTCCATAAAAGCATTGCACGCAATATGAAGAAAGTGTTTGTAACTGCATCTTTTGTCACGACTCCGTCCGACCAAAGACTTTTCAATTCATCAACCAATGGTCTTAAAAAACATCAATGTCCTTCCCAAGTGATTTAGGGCCAGGGATTAACAACGTCAGCATGAATGAAGACTCTTTCATACATAACCATGGCGGCGTATTGTATGTTGTCAATATTACCAGCCACATGCTATACGACGTACTCATGTTCCCAAATGGATTGAAGCCATCAGCAGCCAACCCTAATCTAACATTTCTAGGTTCTTTGGTAAAATCAGGATACATTGAATCGAATTCTTTCCATGATGTACCATCCACCGGGTGACGTAACTTACCATCTTCCGTGCAACGTCCAGAAGCATGCCATGTCATATGCTTTGCAGTGTGTCTTGAGCTATAAATAAGCTTTAATCTAGGAATTAATGGAAAGTAACGCATAACCTTGTTGGCAACTTTCTTCCCCTTAGTGTTTGCATCCTTCCATCTACTTTCATAACATATTGGACATTTTTACAAATCTTTGTTATCCTTCCCCCAAAATAAACAACAGTCGTTCTTACAAACATGGATCGATTCATATCCTAACCCAACTTTCTTCATTATCTTCTTCGCTTCATAGTTGACGGTGGGATTTTAGCAAGCGGAAATGCAGTTTTCAGAAATTCTTACAATTGGTCAAACGATGTATCAGTCCATTTATTGATGGCCTTCATGTGACTCAGTTTTGCCAAGAAATCCAATGAAGACATCCCGTCACAACCAGGGTATAGTTTGGTGTCGGCAAGTTTCAGTAATTCAGCAAGTTCATCATTTGTATCACTCGGTGTATCTGTTATGTTCATTGGCTCGTCGTCGTCGTATGTGTTATCCTCTTGTGGGACATTCTCCTGACGAACATCGTTAAAAAAATCATGTATTGGGTCTGTCGTTAGAGGTATGACTGGAACTACCGGTGACGGAACATATGATTCACCATGATGCGTCCATGTTTTGTAAAATCGGCAAAAACCATTATTATGTATATGGCGCTCTATTGTTGGAAGAGGAAACCAATAACTGTTATTGCAATTATTACACGGACACGAGCTTTATTTTGGCCATTCGTATAATTCTTACACCATTCCATGAATGCTTTAAGACCAATCAGATATTCTTTAAAAATTTATTTTCTAAAGTAGTCCAAGTCTTATCAATCGTCATAACTGTGTCTACAAACAAATATTAATTATCTTAACACATTTAAAACTAGGGAAATACAAACACAAATACACATATACATCCATACAAAAATACACATATCCATTTTAATCACAATTAACATTCATTTTAATCTTAATTTAACATACATACACACATACACATATATGGATATTGTAACATCCGGTTTCTAAATCCGGACTTGTAAATTATATTATAGTTATGATTAAATTAAATTAAGTTGAGATTGTTTGAGTGTTTAAGTGTTCAGTCGCATAAGTTATATACGAATGAACTTCAGTCGCATTCCTTACGTACGATTGAGACTCAGTCGTATGAATTGTAGGCGTATGAGCTTCAGTCGCACGATTCAGTCGTGCAAATGGTTCAATCGTGCGACTGAAGGTGAGGCGGTTAAGTTGTGTGTATGGATAAATGGGGTGGTGCAGGGGGTTTAAAGGCAGATCTCTATCTGCACCTATTCTGTTCTCTTGTCCCCTTCACACCCAAAACCCTGCTCTCACGAAATTGATTAGGCGAAACTCCGTTTGGTAAGTTTTAAACATCACGGATTAATCCGGAGATGTTATAAGCTGTGTGTATGATTGAATTGATCCAATAACTTGTTTAAAATAGTAAATTGGTCCAATAACTTGTTTAAAATAGTAAATTGGTCTGGTTTATTTCTAAATTTAAAATCCAGGGATTCAAATCTAAGTTTTGTGAAGTTTTGATGAAATAATGATCCGAAACCATTATAAACGATGTGTATAAGATCTGTTTTGAATATGGTATGATTTGGATGGCTAAAACTCAAATTATTAGTGAGTTTGGATCAAAAACGTCAAGAACACAGCTGTTGATTCGTTTCATGCGAATGGGCTCAATCGCATGGCTTAATCGCACGAATGAGAGTTTAATCGGGCGACTGAGTGCGAATAGTGGTTCAGTCGTGCGACTGAAACCCCATCGCCTGGTTAGAAGGCCGAATGAAGACGAGTGAACACTGGATACGAATGAGAACTCAATCGTGCGAATGAATGGTTAGTCGTACGACTGAAGGTGCAGTCGCATGGTTCATTCGCATAGGTCCAGTCGCATGATTGCTCATTCGCATAAGTGTTCAATCGCATGAGGGCCTGTTTGAGAATAAGTTTATTGAATCAGGGTTTATTGCTTTAGATATACCTTGATTAGAGGAAGGACTAGTTATCTTGGGTACGTGGATTGTGTAGACTGTGGTGAGAAAACTGATAAGGTGAGTTCTAAGCCCTTTTTAAATGTTTGGTTTTAACATTCGGGCTAGCACACACATATTGATAAATGAATTGAATGTTTTAGTACCAGAATTGTGATAGTAATGATGGATATGTTTCTAACAGTTTGTCAAGCTGTTAGAGAGAAAGTGGGGGTAATAAATGATTACCTAAACATTGTTAATCATTACATGATGGTAATGATTGCAATGAGTCAGGTAGGGTGTAAAGATAGTCCTCTGAACATTGTTAATCATTATATGATGGTAATGATTCCAATGGGTCGGATGGGGTGTGATCATTAATGAAAATATGTTAAAACTGGTGCTAAAAGAAAGAATGTGTGGGTGTGAGTGAATGTGATAATATTGGCAATAAATAAAAGAAATGTTTTTGAAATGGTAATATGATGTAAATCTCAACAGGCCAGTTAGGGTAAGATGCCTGGGTGTAAAACTGTACAGTTTGATAGGAGTGATGACGATCACTCAGCTTTGTGAACATCTTGTGGTGACAACCTAGATGATTATTTGGCATCCTACTGGATGAGAGATAGTAACCGGTAGTTGCTAGATGTGGGCTACCGACGTTACTGGGTATGGGAGACTGGTAGTTGCTAGATGTGGGCAACCGACGTCTCTGGGTATGGTAACCGGTAGTTGCTAGATGTGGGCAACCGACGTTACCGAGTATGAGAAACTGGTAGTTGCTGGATGTGGGCAACCGATGTTTCTGAGTGTAGTAACTGGTAGTTGCTGGATGTGGGCAACCGACGTTACTGGGTATGGGGAACCGGTAGTTGCTAGATGTGGCCAACCGACGTTCGATGGGCAGGTCCAGTGGGACAGAATAATGATAAAAGTTGAATTTATAATATTGCCAATAAAAAGATAGCTGTGGTGTGTGTGAAAATGTTGTTAATGTTTTAGTAAAAATTAGAACTCACCAGTTTATCTGATGTTTTGAGTGTGTTGGTGTGCTAGGTAAGGAGGGATCCTCTGATAATAGAGGAAAGCAAGTATGAACTGATGAGGACGCTATCCTGGAGCAACTGCTGGCAAAGGATTTAGGACTTGTTAATAATGTAAATAGGGCAATGTATAATTAAATACAATCATATGTAAAATGTTTTAAAATGTGACAACCCGAGTTTTTAACCTAACCTCTCTCCGTTACTCTATAATTAACTAAATTATAAACAAACTATTAACCAGATTATTATTAATTTCACGTCTAATTATTAATTATCATATTACTATTATTAGATAATAAGTTTATTGTAATTGCCTACTAAACTTGGATAACGTAAAATGCAATTTAATTGAACTTGGGGGACCCGGGTGTAATTCTATACAAACAAACTCCCCTTAAAAGAAACCGTAACCCCCTCGTGTTGATCATCTTCATCCACTAACCCTAGATCTCCTTGGAAACGCCTGCCGTCGACCAACCCCTCCTTCGCCGTAAACAAGAACCAGCAGCCCTTTCCCCTTGTTCGACACCCCTTGACAGTCCCAAACCCTCACGGTTTGGACCCCAATCACGCCCTCTTCGTGGTAGCCTCCTCATCAACGACCGTTTACGGTAACGGTGCACCCTTCGACGTTTTCTCCGCTTCAACCGCGAGTTCTTGGAGCAGCGACATCGTTCCAACAACATCGATCAATAATCAAATTGACCGTACGTCGCTCGGAGATCTTTCCGTTTACAACCGATCGACTAAACAACCGTGATTCGTTCGGTAAGAGTTTCGCTTGCTACTCGTGTACGCTACGGTATGGTTTCGCGTTCGGTGTCGTATCACAATTGTGTGTGTTCATGTGTGTTCAATCTTTTACGTGTTCATATACTCGGTTGTGCACAAACTGCTGCAGAATGGGTGTGCTTCGGAAGTTTGTGTGTGTCTTTCTCGCATGTGTGTGTGTGTTGTATGTCGATGGTTTGGTGCAGGTTGTTTACCGTATATGTTCCTTTCTGTCATACATGCATACCTGTATATGTCCCTGCCGTATGTGTGTACATATGTTCATGTATGTTGTATGTGTGTATGTGAGTCGTGGGTTTGTTTTGTGGGTTTCTTCATTCATAGTTATTGATTTTGGGTTATGTGTATGCATGTATATCTATCTATGTGTGCGTGGACATACATATAAATATGAACCTGCGGATATGGTGATGTATATGAATAGATCCATATATTCTGCATGTATATGTAAACCTTATGTGAATGGATGCATATATGCAATATTGTAGCAGTAGGGAGGTTATGGGAATGGGGTAGGCGCATGGTGTTTTGCATGTGTGTACATGTATGTATGGATTAAAAATCCTTGGGCGCATGAGGTGCCTAGAGGCGCATGAGGCCAAGGTGGAGATAAAATGAGCACATGAGTTGTATGTATGCATGATGTATGTTTAGGTGTGCGTGGAAGCCAAGGGCAGCCCATAGTGGGGCGCATGGGATTCTTAAGTTTGTGTGTGTGTGCCTTACGTATGTATGCATGTGTTTATGTGTATGTGTATAATATGCATGAGTTATTTATTTTACTTAGTGGATAATATGTATATTATATATAAGTGGTGTGTGTATGTGTGTTACATTGTGAGTTTACATGGATATATATATATGATATATATAGCAGTGAGTGTGATGTGTAATATATAAGATAAATATTGAGTATGGCATATACTATATACTTGGAATTGATATATATATTTTGCATACGAGTGTGTTTGTGTACACAAGGCAAACATCGACAACCGACATCAACCGAAACGCGAACGCGAAACCGTATGACTCTTATATTTGTAGTTAATAAATAATATTAATTATATTTATATATCTGAATGAAACACAGGTTAACTGGAAACCCGATCTTTTGTGTTCACATATACTTGTTGCTTTACACTCAAGGTGAGTTTCACGGCCCCTATTTTTACCTTCTTTCCTTTTTGGGGGAGAAAACATGCAAACATATTTTATGAATGGTTGCCAGTATTATTGATATCGCTTGTTACGTTAGTGCAAACACACAACATGTCCTGACACACTCGAACCGTTAGTAATGGGATTAGCGAGGTAATTTTGAGTAGTACTACTGGGTCTGACAAACCCCGCCCGGGCTAGTCGCGCTAGCTTGATTGGAGGTCAAACGGGTGCTTGATTGGCCTAACATTTGTCATTGTCTGTTGAGACGTGACGGGGATACAACAAACACATATAGGACGCAAACAGTCAGCTTCGGTTCGAAACACTAAGTAACAAGAACATAGGCTAGCTACCTAACGATATGCTCTATATACTAAACCATTGAAACGCAAACTATGGAAACGCTTACAAACACATTTATTGTTGACTAAAACCTGTGAACTCACCAACTTTATGTTGACACATTTTAGCATGTTTTCTCAGGTAACAGGAACGCTTAAGCTCATGATGCACGATTAAGGAACGCACTCAGGACATGCATCATTAAACTCATTTTCTTGCATTGGACATTTTGTTTGAATTAGCATTTTTAACTTTCAGTATTGTTTTACATTTCGTTTATTCGCTTCCGCACTGACGTTTATTTCATTTATGTTACTCCGATTTAAGTCAAATGTTTATTTTTAAAACTCATATAGTGTCGTTTGATATAACCGTGTCTGAGATCCTGGTATGTCACACGCCTAACGGTAAAACCCCGTTTGTGGAAATTGAGGGTGTGACAGATTGGTATCAGAGCCACAGGTTATAGAGAACTAGGATTGCGTTGCATCTAGACTATAGCCTTAGACACAACACTAGTATTGCACAGACACTTTTACATGGTTACCACTGTTGTGCAAACAACTTTCTAGTGTACTGACATTACACTGCTGAGCAAACATAACACTATGGGTATGACATGTGTGTCATTACCAACTGACAGAAGGGCGGAGAATCCCGCTCGCTCACAACCAACGTTTACACTTGATCCTTCACCCGCGGAGTGAAAGCAACAACGAATCGAATCAAACATTACCATGATTGGAACACGAAACTCTTTTCTAACACACACGACAAACCTAACGATGACAAACAAGGAGAACAACACACATTACTTTTCTAACTCTATCGTACTTGTTTCTATTTCCAACATGCCCTATCATCTTCACTAGTCTGAACAGATAACATTTGGTACTTGACAATGTCTGTTATCTCGAATGGGAGGAATCATGGGTGACCATGCAAAGCAAATTAGAATCACGGGTGCACACGTAATTGTAATTTGTCGTGCATGGAAATTCTGGTAACTCTATTGGGTGATAACGGTCGTAATCAGTACAAATTTTCATTTCTATATTTGGAGACCTGAGGTCCCGGTTCTCATAAAACCTCACCATCGATATGCAAACAAATCTTTCATACCCACTAGCATGAAACAACTTATTTTATCAATAATTATTATTCGATTGGTGACTGTTGTGTATTGTGAATTGAAGAATTATGTCTGGAAGAAGACCTGGACGCCCGAGTGGACGAGGGAACATCAACATGACTCAAGCTGAGTTGGATGCAATCATCAATGAGCGTGTTGCTGACGCGCTTGCAGCTTACGAGCAGGCCCGCAATCAGAACCAGAACAACCAAAATCTGAATCAAGGAGGTAATCTAGAATCAACGGACACGTTAATCTTTCCTACGATAACACATATTGGTTCTTAAACAATTATATATGTCCTTTTGATTCAGGTCCAACTATCTGTACCTTCAAGATGTTCATGGACTGTAAGCCTCACTCTTTTAATGGTTCTGATGGTGCTGTCACACTACTTCGCTGGCTGGAGAAGCTCGAGTCAGTGTTCGCCATGTGCAACTGTCCTGCTGGAAGTCGTGTCAAGTACGCCTCTGGCACACTGGAGGGACCAGCTTTGACATGGTGGAACTCACAGGTCCAGACTTTAGGACTTGATGCTGCTAACGGTATGCCTTGGGATGATTTCAAGATACTGATGAAGGAAGAGTACTGCCCCAGGAATGAAGTTCAGAAACTAGAAACCGAGTTTTGGAATCTTAAGATGGTTGGTTCTGATATTGAGGAATATACGACTCGTTCACACGAGTTGGCTGCTCTATGTCCTCAGATGGTGACCCCGGCCTACAAACGGATTGAGAAGTACATTGATGGTTTAGCTCCTCAAATCCAAGCTAGTGTTATGGCTGCTGATCCTGTCACTATTCAGCAGGCTATTCGACTAGCTCACAAACTCACTGACCAGGCAATGGCACAGGGTACTTTGCCTAAACGGGGCGCTGCATCTGGCACAACTGATAATAAGCGAAAGTGGGATGGTACTGCTAACAAGTCCTCAAACTCCAACAACAACCAACAACAGCAGACCAGAAAGTTTGATTCATCCAGGAGCTTCACAAACAATAATCAGAACAACAACAACAATGGTCAGGGATCGAGCAACTATGTAGGAAAATATCCAAAATGCAACAAGTGCAACTTTCACCATCTTGGTAAGTGTGATCGACTCCGTTGTCAAAGATGTGGAAAGATGGGCCATGCTGCTAAAGACTGCAGGGGTGAACTGATGACTCAGCAACAACGCCAGGGCGGAATGACTAGAGGCTGTTATGAGTGTGGTAAGGAGGGCCACTACCAGAAGGATTGTCCACAACTGAAGAATGGCAACAGGGGCAATAATGGAAACAACAATGGAAATGGCGCCAAAGGTAGAGCTTTCGTGATTGGTTCTGGCGAGGCGAGGAACGATCAAAACGTAGTTACCGGTACGTTTCCTCTGAACGATTGTTTTGCTTCTGTGTTATTCGATACCGGCGCTGATAAAAGTTTTATATCTACTAAGTTTATCAAGCTTTTAGATGTAGCCTTGACTGAAATGAACCCTAGTTATACGGTAGAACTAGCTGACGGTAAAATAATCGAGGCAACTCATATTCTTAAAGGATGTAAATTAGAGCTATCGGGACACAAATTTGAGATAGATCTTATGCCTGTTACTCTTGGTAGTTTTGACATAGTCGTCGGCATGGATTGGTTATCCAAAAACCAAGCCGAAATTTTCTGTCGCGAGAAGATCGTTCGTGTACCACTCCCTAGTGGTGAAGTCTTATCCGTTCAGGGTGAGAAAAGTGGTGTCGTTTCTAGCATCATTTCGTATATGAAAGCCCAGAAGTGCTTACGCAAAGGCCATACCGCTATCTTAGCTATGATCACTGAGAAGACCACTGAAGAAAAGAAGATCGAAGATATCCCTATCGTTCGTGACTTTCCTGAAGTGTTCCCTGAAGACTTACCTGGTCTTCCACCGCATCGTCAAGTCGAGTTCCAGATTGATTTGACGCCTGGAGCCGCCCCTATTGCTAGAGCACCATATCGACTAGCACCAAAGGAACTGCAAGAACTGTCTACGCAACTGCAAGAACTCTTGGATAAAGGATTCATCAGACCCAGCTCATCACCGTGGGGAGCCCCAGTCCTGTTTGTCAAGAAAAAGGATGGGACTTTTCGCATGTGTATCGATTATCGTGAGCTGAACAAAGTGACTGTTAAGAACCGTTATCCTCTACCTCGCATTGACGACCTGTTTGACCAACTTCAAGGATCAAGCTTCTATTCGAAGATAGATTTGAGATCAGGATATCATCAACTAAGGGTCCGAGAGGAGGACATATCAAAGACGGCATTCAGAACTAGATACGGTCACTATGAGTTTCTGGTAATGCCATTCGGTTTGACCAACGCACCAGCGGTTTTCATGGATCTTATGAACCGAGTGTGCAAACCCTACTTGGACAAGTTTGTTATCGTTTTTATCGATGACATTCTGATTTATTCAAGAAACAAGGAAGAGCACGAGGAACACCTTCGACTGATCTTGGAACTACTTAAACAAGAACAACTATATGCCAAATTCTCGAAGTGTGACTTCTGGATTCGGGAAGTCCAATTCTTGGGTCATGTAGTCAACGAGGAGGGCATACACGTTGATCCGGCAAAGATAGAAGCTATAAAGAACTGGGCTACACCAAAGACTCCGACGGAGGTACGACAATTTCTTGGATTAGCTGGATATTACCGACGATTTATCGAAGGGTTTTCGAAGATCGTCCAACCGCTTACAATGTTGACTCAAAAAGGCACCGCGTACAGTTGGGGTGACAAGCAAGAATCAGCATTCCAGTTCTTAAAACAGAAACTCTGCACGGCACCGATATTATCTTTACCCGAGGGGACCGAAGATTTTGTGGTGTATTGTGATGCTTCTATTCAAGGTCTCGGTTGTGTGTTAATGCAACGCGAGAAGGTGATCGCATATGCTTCCCGACAGTTAAAGGTTCACAAGAAGAATTATACGACACACGACTTAGAATTGGGAGCCATTGTATTTGCACTCAAGATATGGAGACACTACTTGTACGGTACCAAGTGCACTATTTATACCGATCACAAGAGTCTCCAGCATATCTTTGAACAGAAGGAGCTGAACATGAGACAACGTCGATGGGTCGAGCTGTTGAACGACTACGATTGTGCGATCAAGTATCATCCGGGCAAGGCAAATGTAGTAGCTGACGCCTTGAGTCGAAAAGAGACACCAAAGCCGAAGCGAGTACGAGCCTTACAACTCACCATCCACACCGGATTACCCGATCAGATACGTAATGCTCAACTCGAGGCGTTGAAAGATGAGAACCTGAAAGCCGAATCACTACGAGGCATGGAGAAACAACTGGAAACCAAAACTGGCGGAATTCGTTACTTCATGGACCGAATATGGGTTCCTTTGTATGGAGACCTACGAGAGCTGGTAATGGACGAAGCGCACAAGTCACGGTATTCTATACATCCGGGTTCAGACAAGATGTATCACGATCTAAAAGTCCTGTACTGGTGGCCGAACATGAAAGCTAACATTGCCACTTATGTAAGCAAATGCTTAACCTGTTCTAAGGTTAAAGTGGAGTATCAACGACCATCTGGTTTACTTCAACAACCAGAAATTCCTGTATGGAAGTGGGAGCAGATATCTATGGACTTTATCACGAAACTGCCTCGGACTCCCAGCGGATGCGATACCATTTGGGTAATTGTAGATCGTTTGACGAAATCCGCACACTTCTTACCAATCAGAGAGACTGATAGAATGGAAAAGCTAACGCGTATTTACCTAAGAGAAATAGTCTCTCGGCACGGTGTGCCAATTTCCATTATCTCTGATCGTGACGCTCGATTCACCTCACATTTCTGGCAATCATTACAACGAGCATTGGGAACACGGTTAGACATGAGTACGGCTTATCATCCTCAAACTGACGGCCAAAGTGAGCGTACGATCCAGACCTTGGAAGACATGTTGCGCGCCTGCGCGATTGATTTCGGCAGCAGTTGGGAAACTCACTTACCGTTAGTGGAGTTTTCATACAATAATAGCTATCACACGTCGATCAAGGCTGCTCCATTTGAGGCACTGTATGGGCGTAAGTGCCGATCACCTATTTGTTGGGCGGAAGTTGGAGAAAGCCAACTTACCGGCCCTGAACTCGTGCACGAGACGACCGAGAAGATCGTGCAGATTCGTAACCGTATGGCAGCAGCACGTGACCGACAAAAGAGTTACGCCGACAAGCGCCGTAAGCCACTGGAGTTTCATATTGGTGACAAAGTGCTGTTGAAAGTGTCACCTTGGAAGGGCGTGATTCGTTTTGGGAAACGTGGAAAACTAAACCCTAGGTACGTGGGACCGTTTGAGATTGTCAAACGGGTCGGCCCCGTAGCCTATCAACTGAACTTACCCGAAGAACTCAGTGGAGTACACAATGTGTTCCATGTTTCAAACCTGAGGAAATGCCTTGCAGACGAGACTCTCGTCGTTCCGTTAGACGAGATACATGTTGACGAACAACTACGATTCATCGAGGAACCAGTGGAAGTTATGGACCGAGAGGTCAAAACACTCAAACACAGTCGTATCCCCATTGTCAAAGTCCGATGGAACTCAAAGCGTGGACCAGAGTTTACCTGGGAACGCGAAGATCAAATGAAGAAGAAGTATCCACAACTGTTCAACGATCAGACACCTACTTCTTAAGGTATTCATTCTTGAGATACCTTTCCTTTAAATTTCGAGACGAAATTCCCTTCAACAAGGGGATGATGTCACAACTCTGTCAAAACCATACATGTCCGACATATTGTAAACCGCCAAACCTTAACAGAATCTCATGCATTTAACCGAGAGTAGTATCTAAATTTTCGGGACGAAAATTCTTTCAACAAGGGGATGATGTGACAACCCGAGTTTTTAACCTAACCTCTCTCCGTTACTCTATAATTAACTAAATTATAAACAAACTATTAACCAGATTATTATTAATTTCACGTCTAATTATTAATTATCATATTACTATTATTAGATAATAAGTTTATTGTAATTGCCTACTAAACTTGGATAACGTAAAATGCAATTTAATTGAACTTGGGGGACCCGGTGTAATTCTATACAAACAAACTCCCCTTAAAAGAAACCGTAACCCCCTCGTGTTGATCATCTTCATCCACTAACCCTAGATCTCCTTGGAAACGCCTGCCGTCGACCAACCCCTCCTTCGCCGTAAACAAGAACCAGCAGCCCTTTCCCCTTGTTCGACACCCCTTGACAGTCCCAAACCCTCACGGTTTGGACCCCAATCACGCCCTCTTCGTGGTAGCCTCCTCATCAACGACCGTTTACGGTAACGGTGCACCCTTCGACGTTTCTCCGCTTCAACCGCGAGTTCTTGGAGCAGCGACATCGTTCCAACAACATCGATCAATAATCAAATTGACCGTACGTCGCTCGGAGATCTTTCCGTTTACAACCGATCGACTAAACAACCGTGATTCGTTCGGTAAGAGTTTCGCTTGCTACTCGTGTACGCTACGGTATGGTTTCGCGTTCGGTGTCGTATCACAATTGTGTGTGTTCATGTGTGTTCAATCTTTTACGTGTTCATATACTCGGTTGTGCACAAACTGCTGCAGAATGGGTGTGCTTCGGAAGTTGTGTGTGTCTTTCTCGCATGTGTGTGTGTGTTGTATGTCGATGGTTTGGTGCAGGTTGTTTACCGTATATGTTCCTTTCTGTCATACATGCATACCTGTATATGTCCCTGCCGTATGTGTGTACATATGTTCATGTATGTTGTATGTGTGTATGTGAGTCGTGGGTTTGTTTTGTGGGTTTCTTCATTCATAGTTATTGATTTTGGGTTATGTGTATGCATGTATATCTATCTATGTGTGCGTGGACATACATATAAATATGAACCTGCGGATATGGTGATGTATATGAATAGATCCATATATTCTGCATGTATATGTAAACCTTATGTGAATGGATGCATATATGCAATATTGTAGCAGTAGGGAGGTTATGGGAATGGGGTAGGCGCATGGTGTTTTGCATGTGTGTACATGTATGTATGGATTAAAAATCCTTGGGCGCATGAGGTGCCTAGAGGCGCATGAGGCCAAGGTGGAGATAAAATGAGCACATGAGTTGTATGTATGCATGATGTATGTTTAGGTGTGCGTGGAAGCCAAGGGCAGCCCATAGTGGGGCGCATGGGATTCTTAAGTTTGTGTGTGTGTGCCTTACGTATGTATGCATGTGTTTATGTGTATGTGTATAATATGCATGAGTTATTTATTTTACTTAGTGGATAATATGTATATTATATATAAGTGGTGTGTGTATGTGTGTTACATTGTGAGTTTACATGGATATATATATATGATATATATAGCAGTGAGTGTGATGTGTAATATATAAGATAAATATTGAGTATGGCATATACTATATACTTGGAATTGATATATATATTTTGCATACGAGTGTGTTTGTGTACACAAGGCAAACATCGACAACCGACATCAACCGAAACGCGAACGCGAAACCGTATGACTCTTATATTTGTAGTTAATAAATAATATTAATTATATTTATATATCTGAATGAAACACAGGTTAACTGGAAACCCGATCTTTTGTGTTCACATATACTTGTTGCTTTACACTCAAGGTGAGTTTCACGGCCCCTATTTTTACCTTCTTTCCTTTTTGGGGGAGAAAACATGCAAACATATTTTATGAATGGTTGCCAGTATTATTGATATCGCTTGTTACGTTAGTGCAAACACACAACATGTCCTGACACACTCGAACCGTTAGTAATGGGATTAGCGAGGTAATTTTGAGTAGTACTACTGGGTCTGACAAACCCCGCCCGGGCTAGTCGCGCTAGCTTGATTGGAGGTCAAACGGGTGCTTGATTGGCCTAACATTTGTCATTGTCTGTTGAGACGTGACGGGGATACAACAAACACATATAGGACGCAAACAGTCAGCTTCGGTTCGAAACACTAAGTAACAAGAACATAGGCTAGCTACCTAACGATATGCTCTATATACTAAACCATTGAAACGCAAACTATGGAAACGCTTACAAACACATTTATTGTTGACTAAAACCTGTGAACTCACCAACTTTATGTTGACACATTTTAGCATGTTTTCTCAGGTAACAGGAACGCTTAAGCTCATGATGCACGATTAAGGAACGCACTCAGGACATGCATCATTAAACTCATTTTCTTGCATTGGTCATTTTGTTTTGAATTAGCATTTTTAACTTTCAGTATTGTTTTACATTTCGTTTATTCGCTTCCGCACTGACGTTTATTTCATTTATGTTACTCCGATTTAAGTCAAATGTTTATTTTTAAAACTCATATAGTGTCGTTTGATATAACCGTGTCTGAGATCCTGGTATGTCACACGCCTAACGGTAAAACCCCGTTTGTGGAAATTGAGGGTGTGACATAAAAAGTTGGGTTAAAATATATAATAGTGTTTAAAATCTTCCGCTGTAAATAGAAAGCTCTGATTTGTGTTTAAAATATTAATCCAACTGCGTGACGTGACTCCGGTGCCCTGCCGGTTTAGGGCGTCACAGGTTGGTATCAGAGCAGTAGTTAAAGGGATCTACTGTCATAATAACTAGACTTTAACTAGAAAATAGATGTGCCAGCAGGGATAGCTAGATAGAATAAGTTTATTAAAACAATAGAAGGTGGTGGACTATCATGAGAAGGAATAACGAGAATAGTAAAAGTAAAGTAAACAATTAATAGTACTTGGCCAACATTATTAATAATTTACTTTACTATTAATATTCTGGTTATATACTTACATGCGAGTACCAAATAATCCCGATCTCGTTTTAATAGGTTATGGCTGATAGGAAGAGTGAAAGAATGCAAGGTGGAACCTCGGAAAGAAATGTTGATGAGAGCACCGAGGTGCTTAGTATGACGAGGCAGCAATTCCGTGATGCAATTGCTGAGGAGGTTCATAAAGCTTTGAATGTGGCTAGATCTGATGAAAGTAGGAATGTTGATAAAGCTGAAGGGTCTAGCGAGAAAAAGGGAGTTACGTACAGTCAGTTTAAAGAATGTAATCCTCCATGATTTTCTGGGGCTATGGATGTGGTAGCCACTTATAAATGGCTTCGTGAAATGGAAGCCGTGATCAAGTTGAGTGAGTGTAGGGAGGATCAGAAGGTAAAGTTTGCAGCCCACTCGTTTGTAGGTGAGGCTCTGTATTGGTGGGATACGATTATCCAGACGTTAGGCGAGGAGGCTACTGACAAAATGTTATGGCCGGAATTTAGAAAGTTAGTGTCGGACAAGTTTTGTCCGAAAGGCGAGATGGATCGAATAGAAATGAGTTTCCTGCAGTTTCAGGCAGGTAATATGTCTCATAGGGAATACATGTCTAAGTTTGAGGAGATGGCGCGGTTGGTGCCTCATTTGGTGGTTCCTAAAGAGAAGAAAATTTTGAGGTATACACAGGGGTTGCCTCAGGAGGTTAGAAAGTTGGTTAGATCATCTGCTCCGAATAGTTACCAGTTGACGGTAAACTTAGCTGCAGATATGTATCAAGAAGTTTATGGTAGTAATGTTGTTCCGGAAGGGAGTAAAAGGAGGCGTGAAGAACCTGTCGTGCAAAGAAGATTTGAGAACCCAAGCTTCCAAAAGAAAAGTAGGTTCGGAAGGGGTCAATTTCCAAGGAATGCCAGAAATGAGTAGCCACGTTGTGGGAAATGTGGTAGGCTACACCAGGGAGAATGTATGATTGGTAGCAGGACTTGTTTTAGATGTGGAAAAATGGGACATTATGCTAATGAATGTAGTGAAGGTCCTCGTAAATGTTATGAGTATGGAGAAACGGGCATATTCGAAGTGAATGTCCAAAATTGGTAGTTAGAAAGCCTGAACCGGTTAGATCGATGAAAGGGTCAGGAGAAGGATCGAGTGTGGCCAAGGGGCGAGCATATTCTATGACAGCCAGTGAGGCTAAAGCGTTGCCAGATGTAGTTTCAGGTACGTTTCTAGTGAATGGAATTCCAGCTAATGTGTTATTTGATTCTGGTGCAAGTGGAAGTTTGTATCTATTGATTTTTGCCCTATGCTTGCATGTGAAGTTCGACCATTAGAGGTAGCTTTTGTAGTTGAAACTGCTAATGATAGATCTGTGATGATTAGTAATATGATTGATGGTTGTTATATTGAATTAGAAGGATATAAGTTGCCTGTTAAACTATATCCAATGGTGCTAGGAGGGTTTGATGTAGTATTGGGTATGGATTGGTTGGTAAACCATGAAGCCCATATTATATGTAATAAGAAGTTAATTCAGTTAAGAGCACGGATGGGAAAACGATCAATGTATATGGTGATAGAGAGGAGTCAACGGTGAAATAATATCTATGATAAAAGCTGATAAGTTAATGAGTCGCGGGTGTGTATCCTATTTGATATATGTAATTGATTCGCAAAAGCCTGTAAGAAAGATAGAAGACATTCCTGTGGTTAGAGATTTTGCAGATGTGTTTCCAGAGGAATTACCGAGTATACCTCCAGATCGTGAAGTTGAGTTTAGAATTGATTTGGTTCCGGGTGCTAAGCCAGTTGCTAAGCCACCTTATAGATTAGCCCCATCGGAATTAAAGGAGTTAATGAAACAGACTGAAGACTTGTTGGAAAGGGGTTTCATTAGACCCAGTTCTTCCCCGTGGGGTGCTCCAGTATTGTTTGTAAAGAAGAAAGATGGGAGTATGCGTATGTGTATTGATTACAGAGAATTAAACAAGATGACTATAAAGAATAAGTATCCACTCCCACGAATAGATGATTTGTTTGATCAGCTACAGGGAGCCAGTTGGTTTTCTAAGATAGACCTTCGTTCGGGATATCATCAGTTAAAAGTCAAGGAAGAAGATATACCTAAGACAGCGTTTCGCACACGTTATGGTCATTATGAATTTCTGGTCATGTCTTTTGGGTTGACGAATGCCCCTGCTGCTTTTATGAATTTGATGAATAGGGTATGCAAGCCAATGTTAGATCGATCAGTAATTGTGTTTATTGATGATATACTGATCTATTCAAAGAATGAGGGAGATCACGCCTGCCATCTTTGTGAAGTATTGGAAAGATTGAGAAAAGAAAGGCTTTATGCAAAATTTTCTAAGTGTGAGTTTTGGTTGCGGGAGGTACAGTTTTTAGGACATGTGATTAATGCAGAAGGTATTTTAGTAGATCCTGCCAAGATTGAAACAGTAGTGAGGTGGAGTCCTCCAAAGACGCCATAAGAAGTTCGCAGTTTCTTGGGTCTGGCTGGTTACTATAGAAGGTTTATTCAGGATTTTGCCAAAATCGCATCCCCGTTAACGAAACTGACGAGGAAGAATGAAGAATACGTTTTGTAACATCGCATATTTTCGTTTCCCGACCCATTTTCAAAAATGCAAACCCGAATCCATTTTTAGAATATTCATTACAATGAATTGTTTTTCATCTATTATAAACAATTGAACAAATTATAAAAATATTATGATTTATAAATACTATTATTAATTTGAAACTTTGGAGATTCATTATACTCAATTTGGGTGATTAACAAATTAATAACATTATAAGTGTTATAACGTTTGCTTATATTATAAAAATTTATGGTGATAATAATCTTAAATAAAATAATAATTACTACTATTAAAATTCTAATAATATTAACAATATTAATAATAATAATATGGTAATAATAATATTAATAATAATGATCACGATAATAATATTACGAATAATAATCTAAGTTTTTACAACTTTAGATTTGTAAATAATAAAAATTTACATGAAATAATAACCCTCTAAAACATCAAGGGTTAAATTGTAATTAAACTAAAACTAAAACAAAACCTTGGATTTCAGTTGTAAACCTTTAGAAACCTCAAGGACCCTATGTGTAAATTCGCAAAAGCACCCAAACCCCACTCCCCATCACCCCCGGCTTTTCTTCCCCGATCACATACGGTGGTCGGCAACTTTACACGCAATTCGCACTAAAACTCAAAGATAATCAAAATTAAATTCGCACTATCATACTTTTACACATTTATAATCTTCCTTGAGTTCGTATTCATTCAAAACCAACCCGAAACATCACTACGAACACCTCACGGTTCGCGGACCTGCAACCTGTCTAAAATCCAATCTTCGAGCGATTTTAACTCAAATTGGCAAAAGGATTGCTTCCAGATCGTTATACGAAGCTTCCCTCAAGTTTAATTTGATTTTCATCATTGTTTGGGTACTCATCGACTATCACCACAGCCGCGACCCGTTTCGACCTTGAAACCATCGATCTAAGTTTCAATTCAGGTAATTGAGCATACATACATACTCGATTTACACGTACAAGCAAAGCCCTATGGTTATTACTGTTATTGATATCGAATTGAGCTTCAATCGGTTAAGGATCGATCTAGGGTTCATAGTTGAATTGGGGGAATTGGGTTAAACCAACTTATAAACATTTGGAACTGGTATTTACCGCAGCCAAGGCCTTTAGCTCACCGGTTCCTGCGTTCCTTGCAATCTAAGAGGTCCCGGGTTCGACCCCGGGCCACCTCAATAATTTTTAAACTTTTTTTTAAGCATTTTAAGCGCTTTAAAAATTCTGAAAAAAAATCCTAAAATTTTAAAAATGTTTTTACAAACATTAAAAATTTTTAAAACAATTTAATTATTTTCTGAAATTTATTTTTAGCATTTTATCTATTTTAATAAATGTTTTAAATAAATAAAATTACAAATAATACAAAACTATTTATACGAAAGTGAACTTTTAATAATAATTTAATTTATTAAATTATTATTCGACACTAAATTACTTTTATTTTATTCTATTTAAATAATATTTATTATTTAAATCATGATTAAATATGAAAATTTTATATTTAAATCATTCCAAAAACATTTTCATTTCTTTAAATAATTTAAATAATTAAATATATTAATTAATTATCATATAATTAATTAATAAAATTAATTATTTATTTTCCCACACTTTCACAATAAAACAAACGATTACGCGTATTGATACGTTTACTTTAAAATTCTAAACATAATCAATTCTAATAAATTCATTTTATTTATTTCAAAACATTTTTAACTAAATAAATATTTATTTAAACCACCATTCAAAACCAAATGAAAACCTTAATCTATTCCCAATTCTCACATTATTATTCTAAACTCGAGGCGCCATTCCTTAGGTTAATCATAAGGAAATCGTAGGTGTCAAATCTATCACGTTCAAAATCCAATTTCACCAATCAAGTGAGTATTCATATCCCCTTTTTATATCATTCTTATTTGGGGGAAATCATGTGATACAATATATTCAATCATGATGTTCTATTGTTATTTCATTCTAAATTCAATTCAATACAGGTTATGTTATTACTTGCAATTATGTGAACATACTGTGATAAACTGGACGACAGTAAAACCCTAATTCAATCAATCAATCCTGGTATCAATGGTAGATCTACTGGTTTGGATAACCCACCCCATATGGCTTACGAGTGGTGATTGTGCCAGAGGCAATTAGTCAATCTATGGTGTTTGTGTGCAAGTCTATTATATGCAAGTGTCAAGTCAAGGGGTTGTTATTGTGTCGGTTTATCTATATGCTTTACTATTGCAATATAAGTCTTAACGTTACCTTGTGAATTGGATTATTCTCAATCAATCAATCAATCTATATGTATACTCAAAACTATGATTACTCACCAGCTATATCGTTAGCTGACTTTATTTTCTCACATGATTTCAGGTTAAGCAAGTTAGTGGACTTCTATATGCTCATATAAGACCCAGACTTAGTCAAAACAAAAGACAATTACTATTTGTGACTTTGACTGTTGTATTTGTATCTGTTATATTCATGTTATCCTGTAATCTGATTTTAATGTTATTTCCACTATTAGACAATCATGTGTTATGAACAATCAATCATTCCCTCGTCCGCTCCGATGATTCCGCCGTCGGTCGGGGTGTGACAGATTGGTATCAGAGCCATGGTTATAGGGAATTAGGTTATTAGAAATGGAATGACCTAGACTATAACTAAGTACCTTTACACATGAGTCCTCTCATGTATTTTACATGCTTAGATAGGATTTATGTGCCTTATATGTTTATACTTGATTATGTGATTATATGCCTTATGTGATTCTTCTTATACTTTGAATATTATCAATGTACACACGAATCTTAACTCATATTCTAAGGCATTGTATGCCTAATTCAAGTGATTTCAAACTCCAAAACTTGATTGTTATTCATGGTTTTCAAATCTCGTCAAAGTCCGTGTCACATGACTGAGAACATGCAATGCTGGAAGAGTGGGATACCTGTATCTTAAGGTGTTCTGTCTAGGCAAGGTATTCATACAAATTGATTACCTTACCTGGGAACCCTCGAGATGAGTATTCGCTTATAGGTACGCATGTCCTCATTAAGGTTGTGGTGGACACAAATACTTTGATAAGTCAACGTATTCGCTTTGGTTTGCGAGCCGAACGTTTACACTCCTAACCTCTCATTGTTATTTTAAACAATCTCATTAACGATTTTATTATTTTGAAAAGTTTTAAAAACCAATTACCCGTTTCTCATAGAGGTTTCTTCTTTCCATATTATACAGAATGGCTTCTCGTCGAATCCGTTCACGATCTAGAAACTCTGGCCGTAAGATTTCTGCTATTGTAGCACGTGAAGTTACTGCGGTCATCCCAACTCTACTTACCCATTTGAACCAAGGCAACAATACTGTCCAAAACCCAACTGCACCAAACCCTCCCAAAACTTGTACTTACAAACATTCAGTTCTTGCAACCCCACTAAGTTCAATGGAACTGAAGGTGCTACCGGATTACTACAGTGGTTCGAAAGCATCGAGAACACTATCCTAAACAGCGAACGCCCTGAAAATCTGAAAGTCCGGTATGCCACAAGTGTTCTCCAGAAACGCGCACTTACTTGGTGGAACGGGGAGAAACGAACCCGTGGAACTGAAACTGCTCTAGCCTTAACATAGACTGAAGTTAAGGAGCTCATGACTAAAGAGTTCTGCCCAAGAAACGAAGTCCGGAAACTGGAAGCTGAGTTCTGGGAATTAACCCAAGACAGTGGCGAGAACCTAGCATACACTAACCGATTCCACGAACTGAGCCTTTTGGTACCGCATCTTGCTACCCCTACCTCCCGAGCCATCGAGAAATACATTGGTGGATTACCCATGCAGATTCAGGATACGGTGTTAGGAAGGAATCCTTCAACACTAGAAGATGCTATCAGGCTGGCTGCACAGTTAACCGATAATCATGTGAAAGCTGGTTCCTTAACCAGGAAAGGATCGAAGAAGAATACCGATAAACTTCCTAACGAAACCGTCAAAACCGACCAACCCGAGCCTTCCAGGAACAAGAAGAGGAAGGCCAATTCTCAAAACTTTGCTGTGATTACCCCTGCTGTGCCAATTAATCAAGTCCCTCCAACTCGTCAACCAGCAGTAAACAACCAATCGTTGATGAGAAAGCCATACGCTGGACCCCATCCACTGTGTAACATCTGCAATTACCATCATCCCGCTAACACTCAATGTCATCAATGCACAAATTATGGTCGTTTGGGTCATACATTCAACGTGTGCAGGAGTGCTGCTAAAGCTCCGACTAATGCACCAGTTCACCAACATCCTCTTGCAATTACCCAGGGTCGTGCATGCTATCAATGTGGTGATCCGAACCATTTTCGCAATCGATGCCCTCAACTTGTCTCCCAGTTCCTACGGCTCAAGGACGTGCTTTCAACATCAATACTCAACAAGCTCAAGCCACCAATGATGTGGTGTTGAATAATTCTTGTCCTTGATTTCGTCTTCATGATGTAATTCAAGATTTGTAATCGTGATTTTCCTTTTGTTACATTGATGTAATTTGAAAATTTCTAAATGTCTAACTTTGAACCGTTTGCACCGTGGGAGATGAAAGAGTTTGCAAGTCAACCTATGACTAAGGACACTCGAATCTCCTAAATGATTCTAACTCATCAAAACAGGGGTGATTCCCTTACTTTGGTGATGATTCTTTATTCGTTTCAATAATGGTTTCCAATGATGTGTTTTATGAAATTTCATCCTCTGGATTAGGGTGATTTCCTTATCACGAGGACTGACTTCAATTATTCACTTTGGAACTTGCATTTCACAAATGACATGATCTCACCAAATAGGGTTGAAACCCGTACTTTGGTGACAAATGTCAATCTTCGATTGTTTTCTTGTTAACATCAAGCTCAATCATCAAGATACGCGTGAAATTCATACCTTGATGATAATTTTATTTTTATGGATTGTATTTTCTCAAATGAAACGACCTCGTCAAAGTAGGAGTGAATTCTGGATTTTGACGAGGAAGTCTATCTTGTTATATTTTGTTTTGTAAAAATTCATCGTTAAGATAGGAGTGAATCCCTCACCTTAATGATGAGTTATCTCGTCTTATTTTTGTAGATCCTCAGATCGAACTTTTTGGATTGGTAAGCTAGTAGTCATACTTTGAGAGTACACCATCAAGTTAGGGGTGAAAACCATACCTTGATGACTATTCTCATTTCTTGATCTCCAACTTACCATGGTTGTAATCAAGTGACGAGACGCATGTATTAACTTGAAGGGTGAAATAATGTTAGTGTTTCGACCTATCAAGCCAAAGCATGATCTCTGAACTTGAACAGAGACCTGATCGCTTTAAGTTGATTTTGATTCCAAGCTTGGAACATTTAAATTCTTAAAAACGATTTCTTTCCCTTTTATTCTCATGTTTTGACTTGATCTAGCTACATCAAACCATTTATTCCTTATCTATCGACTTTCATTGTGAGTTATCATCAAAACCTGATTACGTGATAGTAGTCTTCCTAAACAATCTATTGCCAAGTAAAGATATTATCTCTGATCGTGATGGTCGCTTCATCTCTCGTTTCTGGAAAAGTTTCCAATCAGCTCTCAAAACTCAACTGAATCTTAGCACAGCCTATCATTCGCAAACCGACGTCAGACTGAAAGAACGATACAGACTCTCGAGGATATGCTCCGGCTTGTGTCATTGATTTCAGTGGATCGTGGGATTCTCATCTTCCGTTGATTGAATTCTCTTACAATAACAGTTACCAGACCAACAGATGGCACCATTTGAGGCCTTGTATGGTCTGAAGTTGGTGAATCACAGATTACTGGTCCGGAACTGATACAAAAAACAACAGACAAAATTCATAAGATCCGTGATAACTTGGTCGTTGCTAGAAATCGTCAAAAGCATTATGCTGACAAAAGACGTAAACCCATGGAATACAAAGTTGGCGAACTCGTACTTCTTAAGGTATCACCTTGGAAGAGAGTGATTCGTTTTGGAAAGAAATGGAAACTAGCACCTCGTTACGTGAGTCCATTCAAAGTACATGAGCGAATTGTGAAAGTGGCCTACAAGCTTGAACTAACCCAAGAGCTCAGCAATATACATCCTACGTTTCATGTTTCAAATCTCAAGAAATGTCTTGCCGATAAAAATCTCCACATTCCACTCGACGAAGTCCAGATTGATGAATCTATGCACTTTATTGAGAAACCTGTGGAAATTATGGATCGGGAAGTCAAACAGCTCAAACGAAGTAGGATACCCATTGTCAAGGTCCGCTGGGAATCTAAACGTGGCCCAGAGTTTACCTGGGAACGTGAGGACCAAATGAAATCCAGTATCCTCATCTTTTCGTTTTAGCCTCCTCGTGATTAAAATTTCGGGACGAAATTTCCTAAAGCAGGGGAGACTGTAACATCGCATATTTTCATTTTCCGACCCATTTTCAAAAATGCAAACCCGAATCCATTTTTAGAATATTCATTACAATGAATTGTTTTTTCATCTATTATAAACAATTGAACAAATTATAAAATATTATGATTCATAAATACTATTATTAATTTGAAACTTTGGAGATTCATTATACTCAATTTGGGTGATTAACAAATTAATAACATTATAAGTGTTATAACGTTTGCTTATTATTATAAAAATTTATGGTGATAATAATCTTAAATAAAATAATAATTACTACTATTAAAATTCTAATGATATTAACAATATAATAATAATAATATGGTAATAATAATATTAATAATAATGATCACGATAATAATATTACGAATAATAATCTAAGTTTTTACAACTTTAGATTTGTAAATAATAAAATTTACATAAAATAATAACCCTCTAAAACATCAAGGGTTAAATTGTAATTAAACTAAAACTAAAACAAAACCTTGGATTTCAGTTGTAAACCTTTAGAAACCTCAAGGACCCTATGTGTAAATTCGCAAAAGCACCCAAACCCCACTCCCCATCACCCCCGGCTTTTCTTCCCCGATCGCATACGGTGGTCGGCAACTTTACACGCAATTCGCACTAAAACTCGAAGATAATCAAAATTAAATTCGCACTATCATACTTTTACACATTTATAATCTTCCTTGAGTTCGTATTCATTCAAAACCAACCCGAAACATCACTACGAACACCTCACGGTTCGCGGACCTGCAACCTGTCTAAAATCCAATCTTCGAGCGATTTTAACTCAAATTGGCAAAAGGATTGCTTCCAGATCGTTATACGAAGCTTCCCTCAAGTTTAATTTTCATCATTGTTTGGGTACTCATCGACTATCACCACAGCCGTGACCCGTTTCGACCTTGAAACCATCGATCTAAGTTTCAATTCAGGTAATTGAGCATACATACATACTCGATTTTACACGTACAAGCAAAGCCCTATGGTTATTACTGTTATTGATATCGAATTGAGCTTCAATCGGTTAAGGATCGATCTAGGGTTCATAGTTGAATTGGGGGAATTGGGTTAAACCAACTTATAAACATTTGGAACTGGTATTTACCGCGGCCAAGGCCTTTAGCTCACCGGTTCCTGCGTTCCTTGCAATCTAAGAGGTCCCGGGTTCGACCCCGGGCCACCTCAATAATTTTTAAACTTTTTTTTTAAGCATTTTAAGCGCTTTAAAAATTCTGAAAAAAAATCCTAAAAATTTTAAAAATGTTTTTACAAACATTAAAAATTTTTAAAACAATTTAATTATTTTCTGAAATTTATTTTTAGCATTTTATCTATTTTAATAAATGTTTTAAATAAATAAAATTACAAATAATACAAAATTATTTATATGAAAGTGAACTTTTAATAATAATTTAATTTATTAAATTATTATTCGACACTAAATTACTTTTATTTTATTTTATTTAAATAATATTTATTATTTAAATCATGATTAAATATAAAAATTTTATATTTAAATCATTCCAAAAACATTTTCATTTCTTTTAATAATTTAAATAATTAAATATATTAATTAATTATCATATAATTAATTAATAAATTAATTATTTATTTTCCCACACTTTCACAATAAAACAAACGATTACGCGTATTGATACGTTTACTTTAAAATTCTAAACATAATCAATTCTAATAAATTCATTTTATTTATTTCAAAACATTTTTAACTAAATAAATTATTTAATTTAAACCACCATTCAAAACCAAATGAAAACCTTAATCTATTCCCAATTCTCACATTATTATTCTAAACTCGAGGCGACATTCCTTAGGTTAATCATAAGGAAATCGTAGGTGTCAATCTATCACGTTCAAAATCCAATTTCACCAATCAAGTGAGTATTCATATACCCTTTTTATATCATTTCTTATTTGGGGGAAATCATGTGATACAATATATTCAATCATGATGTTCTATTGTTATTTCATTCTAAATTCAATTCAATACAGGTTATGTTATTACTTGCAATTATGTGAACATACTGTGATAAACTGGACGACAATAAAACCCTAATTCAATCAATCAATCCTGGTATCAATGGTAGATCTACTGGTTTGGATAACCCACCCCATATGGCTTACGAGTGGTGATTGTGCCAGAGGCAATTAGTCAATCTATGGTGTTTATGTGCAAGTCTATTATATGCAAGTGTCAAGTCAAGGGGTTGTTATTGTGTCGGTTTATCTATATGCTTTACTATTGCAATATAAGTCTTAACGTTACCTTGTGAATTGGATTATTCTCAATCAATCAATCATCTATATGTATACTCAAAACTATGATTACTCACCAGCTAATTCGTTAGCTGACTTTATTTTCTCACATGATTTCAGGTTAAGCAAGTTAATGGACTTCTATATGCTCATATAAGACCCAGACTTAGTCAAAACAAAAGATAATTACTATTTGTGACTTTAAATGTTGTATTTGTATCTGTTATATTCATGTTATCCTGTAATCTGATTTTAATGTTATTTCCACTATTAGACAATCATGTGTTATGAACAATCAATCATTCCCTCGTCCGCTCCGATGATTCCGCCGTCGGTCGGGGTGTGACACGTTTGGGGACCAGAACAAGAAAATGCATTTCAAGAACTGAAGCAGAAATTAACCCAATCACCAATATTGTCGTTGCCAGATGGAAATGAAAATTTGGTGATTTATTCAGATGCTTCGTATCAAGGTCTAGGCTGTGTATTGATGCAGAGGGGACGAGTGATAGCTTATGCTTCCAGACAATTGAAAGAACATGAAAATAATTATCCGACACATGATTTAGAACTGGCAGCAGTGGTATTTGCCTTGAAGATATGGAGGCATTATTTGTATGGGGTGAAATGTACGATTTACACAGATCATAAGAGTTTGAAGTATTTCTTTGATCAGAAGGAATTGAACATGCGCCAACGGAGATGGTTAGAATTGGTGAAAGATTATGATTGTGAAATACTTTACCATCCTTGTAAAGCAAATGTGGTTGCTGACGCATTAAGTAGAAAGAATGAACATCCTCCAATTCGAGTCAAGTCATACAAGTTAGTGATAACCCCAGATTTTATGCATCGGTTGCGAGAAGCTCAATTAGAAGCCTTGAGAGAAGAGAACATGAAGCAGGAACGAATGAAGGGTCAAACAAAGGATATGGAAGAAAATAGCTTTGGGGTTAAGATAAAATGTGGTCGTATGTGGTTCCGATTAAGATGAGGGAACTAGTGTTAGATGAAGCTCATAAGTCCAGATATTCTATACATCCTGGTGCTACTAAGATGTACAAAGATTTAAAACAAGAATATTGGTGGCCCGGTATGAAGTTTAATGTGATGCAATATGTGAATAGGTGTTTGACGTGTCTTCAGGTCAAAGCTGAACATCAAAAGCCATATGGTAAGCTTCAACCCTTAGAGATCCCGAAATAGAAGTGGGAAGAATTGACAATGGATTTCATAACTAAGCTTCCGCGTACAGCTAAAGGTTATGATACCATTTGGGTCATAGCAGATAGATTAACACGTAGCGGGCATTTCTTACCAATTAAAGAAACGTATAACTCTGAGAAATTAGCAGAACTGTTTATTCGAGAGATTATTACTCGACACGGGGTACCATTGTCTATTGTGTCAGATAGAGATACATGTTTTACTTCGAGGTTTTGGAGAAAGTTTCATGAAGATATGGGTACTCGTTTGTTACACAGCACATCTTTTCACCCAGAAACTGATGGGTTGACTGAAAGGACTATCCAAACAGTTAAAGACATGTTACAAGCTTGTGTTATAGATTTCGGTGGTAGCTGGGATAGTCATCTGCCATTAGTTGAATTCTCCTACAATAATAAGTATCATTCTACGATTAGGAGAGCCCCTTATGAGATGTTATATGGCAGGAAGTGTAGGAGTCCCATATGTTGGGGAGAAGTTGGGCAGAAAGAGTTGGGCAGTTTGGAAATTGTACAGGCCACGAATGAGAAACTGGATCAGATCAAAGCTCGGTTTAAAGCAGCTCAAGATCGACAGAAGTCTTATGAAGATAAAAGGCGAAGGCATATAGAGTTTGAAGTAGGAGATAGAGTTATGTTGAAGGTATCTCCTTGGAAGGGAATTATCAGATTCAGAAGGAGGGAAAGTTAAGTCCTCGTTTTATAGGACCGTTTAGCATTATAGAACGGATTGGGGAAGTGGCCTATAAACTAGAATTACCCGATCAGTTGCAAGGAATCCACCCAACCTTTCACGTGTCACAGTTGCGCAAGTGTTTGGCCGATGAGAATGCTTATGTACCTTTGGATGATATAGAAGTGGATGATAAGTTAAATTATGTTGAGAAACCTACTACTATAGTAGATAGAAAGGTGAAAAGGCTGAGGAATAAAACTATTGATTTAGTTAAAGTGCAGTGGTCGAATAGAAAGGGATCTGATTTCACTTGGGAATCAGAAGATGAGATGAAGAGAGATTATCCCCAGTTGTTTGAATAGTTGGTTTCGAGGACGAAACCTATTTAACGGGGGAGAGTTGTAACATCCGGTTTCTAAATCCGGACTTGTAAATTATATTATAGTTATGATTAAATTAAATTAAGTTAAGATTGTTTGAGTGTTTAAGTGTTCAGTCGCATAAGTTATATACGAATGAACTTCAGTCGCATTCCTTACGTACGATTGAGACTCAGTCGTATGAATTGTAGGCGTATGAGCTTCAGTCGCACGATTCAGTCGTGCGAATGGTTCAATCGTGCGACTGAAGGTGAGGCGGTTAAGTTGTGTGTATGGATAAATGGGGCGGTGCAGGGGGTTTAAGGGCAGATCTCTATCTGCACCTATTCTGTTCTCTTGTCCCCTTCACACCCAAAACCCTGCTCTAACGAAATTGATTAGGCGAAACTCCGTTTTGGTATGTTTTGAACATCACGGATTAATCCGGAGATGTTGTAAGCTGTGTGTATGATTGAATTTGATCCAATAACCTGTTTAAAACAGTAAATTGGTCTGGTTTATTTCTAAATTTAAAATCCAGGAATTCAAATCTAAGTTTTGTGAAGTTTTGATGAAATAATGATCCGAAACCATTATAAACGATGTGTATAAGATCTGTTTTGAATATGGTATGATTTGGATGGCTAAAACTCAAATTTTTAGTGAGTTTGGATCAAAAACGTCAAGAACACAACTACTGATTCGTTTCAGGCGAATGGGCTCAATCGCACGAATGAGAGTTTAATCGGGTGACTGAGTGCGAATAGAGGTTCAGTCGTGCGACTGAAACCCCGTCGCCTGGTTAGAAGGCCGAATGAAGACGAGTGAACACTGGATACAATGAGAACTCAATCGTGCGAATGAATGGTTAGTCGTACGACTGAAGGTGCAGTCGCATGGTTCATTCGCATAGGTCCAGTCGCATGATTGCTCATTCGCATAAGTGTTCAATCGTATGAGGGCCTGTTTGAGAATAAGTTTATTGAATCAGGGTTTATTGCTTTAGACATACCTTGATTAGAGGAAGGACTAGTTATCTTGGGTACGTGGATTGTGTAGACTATGGTGAGGAAATTGATAAAGTGAGTTCTAAGCCCTTTTTAAATGTTTGGTTTTAACATTCGGGCTAGCACACACATATTGATAAATGAATTGAATGTTTTAGTACCAGAATTGTGATAGTAATGATGGATATGTTTCTAACAGTTTGTCAAGCTGTTAGAGGGAAAGTGGGGTAATAAATGATTACCTGAACATTGTTAATCATTACATGATGGTAATGATTGCAATGAGTCAGGTAGGGTGTAAAAGATAGTCCTCTAAACATTGTTAATCATTACGTGATGGTAATGATTCCAATGGGTCGGATGGGGTGTGATCATTAATGAAAATATGTTAAAACTGGTGCTAAAAGAAAGAATGTGTGGGGTGTGAGTGAATGTGATAATATTGGCAATAAATAAAAGAAATGTTTTTGAAATGGTAATATGATGTAAATCTCAACAGGCCAGTTAGGGTAAGATGCCTGGGTGTGAAACTGTACAGTTTGATAGGAGTGATGACGATCACTCAGCTTTGTGAACATCTTGTGGTGACGACCCTAGATGATTATTTGGCATCCTACTGGATGAGAGATAGTACCCGGTAGTTGCTAGATGTGGGCTACCGACGTTACTGGGTATGGGAGACTGGTAGTTGCTAGATGTGGGCAACCGACGTCTCTGGGTATGGTAACCGGTAGTTGCTAGATGTGGGCAACCGACGTTACCGAGTATGAGAAACTGGTAGTTGCTGGATGTGGGCAACCGATGTTTCTGAGTGTAGTAACTGGTAGTTGCTGGATGTGGGCAACCGACGTTACTGGGTATGGGGAACCGGTAGTTGCTAGATGTGGCCAACCGACGTTCGATGGCAGGTCCAGTGGGACAGAATAATGATAAAAGTTGAATTTATAATATTGCCAATAAAAAGATAGCTGTGGTAAGGAGGGATCCTCTGATAATAGAGGAAAGCAAGTATGAACTGATGAGGACGCTATCCTGGAGCAACTGCTGGCATAAGATTTAGGACTTGTTAATAATGTAAATAGGGCAATGTATAATTAAATACAATCATATGTAAAATGTTTTAAAAAGTTGGGTTAAAATATATAAGAGTGTTTAAAAATCTTCCGCTGTAAATAGAAAGCTCTGATTTGTGTTTAAAATATTAATCCAACTGCGTGACGTGCCTCCGGTGCCCTGCCGGGTTTAGGACGTCACAGATATCCATACACAAATACACATATACAAACACAAATACCCACATATACGCATACACATATACATCAATACACAAATACACATATACATCCATACACAAATACACATATACATCCATACACAAATACACATATACATCCATACATAAATACACATATACATTCATTTTAATCACAATTTAACATACATACACACATACACATATACATCCATACACAATCACGCATATACATCCATTTTAATCACAATTCAACATACATATACACATACACATATACATCCATACATAAATACACATATACATCTTAAATATCCATTTTTTCATAACCATAAAACTTGCTAAACCTAATTCAAACAAATACATACATATTAACACATAATTAACATTCCAAATACATACATTCTTATATTCATACATACACACATGTTATCTCAACTAACTTAAACACCCATGTTCATAACCATATAAAAACAAAATTAGGTAAAATACATACATTCATCTCATTTTAAATTAGGCAAAACACAAAATTAGACAAATACATACATTCATAACCATATTAACACACTAAACACATACATTCTTAAATACATACATACACACATAATACTTCATCTCAACTAACCTAAACACCCATGTTCATAACCATATAAAAACAAAATTAGGCAAAATACATACATTCATCTCATTTTAAATTACACACACATATACATATACATAATACTTCATCTCAACTAACCTACACATATACATCTTAATATCCATTTTTTCATAACCATAAAACTTGCTAAACCTAATTCAAACAATACATACATATTAACACATAATTAACATTCCAAATACATACATTCTTATATACATACATACACACATGTTTATTTCAACTTGCTAAACCTAATTCAAACCATAAAACTTCATCTAAACTAACTTAAACACCCATGGACACAAAATCCCTAATTTTAAAATATTTTCTACAAATTAACATAAAATTAGGCAAATTGAGGTTATTTACTTGAAGTCAGAAGTGGTGGTGGTGGCTATGGTGCAAAGGAGCCGGCGACGAAGATGGAGCAGCGGCGGTCGTACGTAGAGTAGCGACGGAGGTGGAGCAACGACCGTGGAGCCTTGCGACGGGGAGTAGCGACCGAGGTGGGGGTGTGGTGTGGTGTGGGGTGCGATGGGGCCGACGGTGGAGGGAGCCGACGGTGGGGTGCGCAATGCCGCAGTGGGGGTGAGGGTGCAGTGGGGTTGTGGTGTGGTGTTTTGTAAAATGGTGAAAATCTGAACTGATCCCGACTAAATGGGGGTTCTTTTTTGCGGCGATATGTCGCCGCAATAAAGAAATTGCGACGAACATAATTAATTATTATATATTATAATATTTAGTTGTTTATTGCGACGAAAAGTCGCCGCAAATGATTTAGCGGGATTTTTCCCGCCCTTAAAAAGGTTTTTCGTGATATTAAAAAAACAAAAATAATTAATTTTAACTTTTTTGCGACGAAAAATCGCCGCAAAAAAGTTGTTGACTTTTAAAGTCAAAAAATAATTTCTTTTTGTCGTTTTGTGACTCTTTTGCGACGAAAAACTAGTCGCCGCAAAAAAAGTGGTCGCAAAAAACCAATTTTCTTGTAGTGTTACCCACCCAATCATCTCCATTATTCGAGTACATAATCTGATATCACCCTCAGGGTGAAACTCACCATAGGTAATAGAAAATCCACTCGACCAACCTAGTTGTAATCTTTTTTTTTTTTTTATCATAGGTGGGACTACAACCCATGACTTTTTTTATATTTCTATAAGATCTTAGGGTAGCTCAACTCAATCACTTGGGCTAAGGATAATTGAAAAATATTTTTTTACTAACTACATAACTTTTTAAATCTTTTAATATTTCAGTTAATTATTATATTTACAAGGGAAGTGAATACAGGGTTGTCACGCATCTAAGCTAAGATGTCTAACAACCTAAAACTACGTCATTTTGTTAGGATTAACTTAAAAACTACTTGGTTTAGATTCATAAAACAACTCCCCTGATTTTACTCCTAACATATGTTTTTGATCTTTTCATATACAATAGGAGAATGAAATGAGAACATACTAAACCACAGATCACCACAGAATATATGAAACCCTCTCAATACAAAGTCAAACTGTGAGTAGTAAAGTCAGAGATGAACACATCGTTTGTATACTCATAATTTCTTGGATTATTTTGTTCTTAACAAAAAGGATAACTCACCACCACTATTGAAACCATAGAATAAAAAACAGACGAACAAGGGGTATGATTCTATAAACATAATTATCAATATGGAAGTGATTTAGTTAAATTAGGATTCCTAATTAATTCTACGGTATTCATTAATCTAAGCTACGTAGTTTTTAAGTTAATCCTAATAAATGACGTTGTTTTAGGTTGTTTCGCATCAGTCACATATTCATTTTCCACCTAAAATATATAAATATGAATAAGCAACATGTTTATGACGTAACTTTTTTATGATTCTAAATATACTGTCACGATGTGTGTTTTTTTCATATGTTTTGTATTCAAGACAATTCCGTAGTAACACTTTACACCCTACTAGTTTAAAGTAAAGTGCAAATCAAATTTTATTCAAACTAGCGAGTAATTATTCATGCAACAAATGACTGATTTGGAAAAAATTTTATACGAGAATGTAGATAAAAAATAAGAGAGTATTATATTGTTGTGAAATTTATGGTTGAAGAACATGGAAGCTTTATAAAGGAGAAGCTTGTGAATTTATTAAGTAGGGAACTTATTAGCTTGAGAGTTTGTGAATTTTATCTTTTAAATTAGTAAGCGGAAAGAAAATTATGCATTTTGAAGGGGAAAAAATCTAAACCGGCCAAGATCAATTTGATTCGATATTTGCTTTGAAAAAGCTAAACAATCAAACAATAATGATGTATAGTAACTTAAAGAGATCGAAGTCAATTAATGAACAGTTTTGAAGTGTAAAGAACTTTGAAAATTAACGACTAACTTTTTGTATTTCACGAGCTTTATTGCAATAAGCTACTTTGAGTTTTGATTATCGTTGGTTAGTTTTGGTAACATGAAAATAAAGAAAAATATAGTAGAATACTGTTCCTATTTTTAAAACAAATTACAACACGAAAATAAATACATACAGTACAATTTAGGATTGAAATAAACAAAAGAACTAAAAGCAAAAGAAGACAAAAGTGACTGATAATTCGTGTTTAACATGGTTCGTTTAAAAAAAAAAACATATTTCATGTGCTCTTTAAGAAAGTATGTTTGCCTCCCAAGATATAATACCTAACAAATATGTACTGCTCGACAGGGGCGGACCTACCCCATGGGAGGGGGCGGACCTACCCCATGGGAGGGGGCGGCCGCCCACCCTAATTCTTTTTTTAATGTTAATATATGTTCGTTTTCTTGTCCGCCCCCCTTCGAAACCCAATTTTGTTTGTCTTCTTTTTTTTAATGAGCCGACCCGATCCAACCCGTTACCGCGTTAGTCGACCGGCCTTTAAAAATTTTCCGCCCCCCGTGAAAAAATTTTCTGGATCCGCCACTGCTGCTCGAGATGACTCATCAGTTGAAATTGCATGAGAAACTTGCATTTTGAAAGAAGCCTTGAGCTTGGAACTTAACTATGTGTACATTTGGAATTTCTATGTAACACAACTAAGGTAAAAGCCTCTATTTCAAAACCTTATTAAAAGAAACTACATAAACGTACATTTAACTGCAAAAAATCTTACAATATGTTAAACGTCTTCTTATAACTATATAAATGTTTTAATGATGCTTACAAGTTGATTATAATTAAAAAGGTTCTCTATACGCGTTGCGTTGACATCTCCACAATAGACACAAATATCAAAACGAGAATAGAAAAACATACCTTAATTAATGACTAACATTCGGTCGTAGAACCCCAACACATCAAACAAATGGAAATATGGAATGAAGAAATATAATCAAAAAAGTAGAAAAAACTAAAAATGATATAAAATTAGCAAACATGTTGATTTAGTGTAAGTGTTTATTTTTTCCTTAAAAATGAAAAAAAAATTGATTTTAAAAACACTTCAGCGAAAAAAAAACTTGAAAATCGTTGGCATAAAAGCACTACAAAATCTAGAGACTGGGAGACTCAAACCCAAGTGTATAAGAGCCAACGTATATGGGTGAGGTTATTTTACAAATTGTATTTTTGTTACAAAGTGTGAGAAGACATAATGAGCCTAAAAAAGTTATAAAAAAATTTATATCTCACAATCTAAATCGAATTTTAAAAAAACACTTCGGAGCCTTTGTTCATCTCGTTGTCCTCTTTCAGAAAAAAAATTAAAAAAAATAATTTTTTTTCATTATGTCATTATATTGTGTCTTTTATTTAACACATTTCATAATGACACAATGAAATTATTGTGTCTTTCATAAATGACACAATAAAAAACGTTAATTTTTTTATTTTTTTATTTCGCTTATTTTTTTTCTTATTAAGGACGACTAGGGGAACAAAAGCTCCGAATTACTTTTTTGAAATTCAATTTTGATTGTGAGATATAATTTTTTTTATGTTTTTTTGACTCATTGTGTCTTTTTTGACTCATTATGTCTTTTTTGACTCATTGTATCTTCTCACACTTTGTAGCAAAAATACACTTTGTATTTAACTTTTTTCTAACATATATTTACCAATAGATTTGACAAGTCTTTGATAAATATCTACTTATATTATTTTTTATTTTTTATTTGTTAAAAAAACTAATTAAAAACCCTTGAAACATATGGTTGAATAAAAATATTAAATTAATAATAATTATTATTAATATTTAAAATCATAAAATAATAACAACATTTTCCTAAGCTTTAATCTTTTAAATACTTTTGTTTTAAAAACTATTTTTAAAATACTCAAAAAATCTTTTTTTCGTATTAAAAATTTCATAGTTCATAAATTTTGCTTCCAAAAATTTATGTTTTCAACTAAAAAGAAATATGTTTTTAATTTATCAAAATTATGTAAATAATCATTAGCATTTAATATGTCATTAATGATTTTTTTTCATCCTATTAACGACACGTGTACAAATCATAAGTAAAACCTACGTTGATAGTGTAGAAAAATGACATGTAACTTCTATAAATTTTGATTTTTTTAGTATAGATGTCGAATGTGACAACTAAACTCTACCAAACTCAAGAGTTAGGTGCTGTTTGTTATGGGGCTGACCCGGCTGACCGGCTGACTCGGTCAGAGGGTCAGCCCGTTTGATTTCGGGAAACTGCGCAGCTGACCAGGTCTCATTGCTGACCCGGTCCTTAAAAAAATAATCGCTGACCAGCCTGACCAGCCTTCCCTTCACCTCCACAACCCCCCTCCCCTGCGCGACCCTCGGCCACCATCCGTCCGGCGACCCTCGGCCGACCCTCGGCCTACCCTCGTCGACCCTCGGAGACCTTCGGCCTACACCCGCAACCAATCGACCGACCCTTCACCACCTTCGCCTGCAATCGACCGCATCACTCGGCCGACCCTTCACCACCTTCGCCTGCAATCGACCGCAATCCAATCGGCTTCGGCTTCGGCTTGGTGAATCGATTTGGTGAATCGATTTGGTGAATCGACCTGGTGAATCGATTTGGTGAATCGACCTGGCGAATCGATTTGGTGAATCGACCTGGTGAATCGATTTGGTGTGAAGGTCGATGGTTGCTGTCGAGGATGATGTTGAAGGTCGATGATGTTGAAAGGGTTGATTTGAGGATTCGATTGACAGGTTGGTGATGGTTGTTGGTGATGGTTGTGATGATGATGGTTGCGGTCGATGGTGGTGGTCGGAGATTGGGTCGAAGATTTGAGATTGATGGTGGCTGTCGGTGGTGGTGGTGTGAATCGATTTGGTCAGACGCATACCAAATCAAACAACCAAGTTTCAGTCAGACGCATACCCAGTCAGAACTTACTGGGTCAGCTTCTGACTCAGTCAGATCTTACCCAGTCAGTTTTATCAAACAGCCCCTTAGACGAGTTCAAAGATCTAGACCGTGTGAACCAAATTTTCAACCCTTCTATGTATGGAGAGGAATTATAGTAAAACACAACTATAGGTGATTACGAGAATCCTTGTTTCCTAACTTCATACCGATTTTCACAATACTTTTATTTCTACCCGTCATTTTAAACATCTGTATCTCATTAGTTTTAGTTTTATTTGGAACATTTTATAGCTTGTTGGGAAGCTCTTGTCAAGAAAATCGCAAACCCTAATAATTATTCAATAACAACTAAGTTCAAACTTAACAAAAAAAATGATCTTTTTATTAAATTTCCCAACATAATATTTTGATCTAAGCCAACTAACTACATCATAGTACTTCATCCTACTTTTTTTTTTTGCGATTCTAATAGATCCACGATCACAAACCTGTTCTTTTGACTAATATTAATTTTCACCGTACGTTGTTTTGTTGAAGGGGCCAACATTCTTCGATTATATTGTGTCACATCACATAACTCTTTTCATTATAAATCCCTGCAGCATACCCCGTTAATTTGACTTTCATGAAAGATTAGGATCTTTGCCTCTTCTCATTGATTATCTCCTATAAATAATACAAGGTAGTTCCACTAATTATGGATACCACTAATTACGATAATTAATATTAAATACAATTTAATATATACTAAAGATAGTCATCAGCTATTACACCCCCGCAGTCGAAGCGGGAGGTGACCGGATGCTGAGACTGGAGCGAAAATCTTCAAATAGAACACGAGGGAGACCTTTGGTGAAGATGTCTGCAATCTGAAAGCGTGAAGGCATGTGAAGAACTCGAACGTTGCCGCGTTGCACCTGCTCGCGAACAAAATGAATGTCGAGCTCGATATGTTTAGTGCGCTGATGCTGAACGGGGTTGCCCGAGAGGTAAATGGCACTAACATTATCACAATAAACCAAAGTCGCACGAGCTAACGGGACTGAGAGTTCTAACAAAAGGTTGCGTAACCAACAAATTTCTGCAACGACGTTTGCGACACCACGGTATTCGGCCTCAGCACTGGAGCGAGAGACGGTACTTTGTCGTTTGGAGGACCAAGAGATCAGGTTATCCCCAAAGTAAATGCAATATCCACTGGTAGATCGTCTGGTATCGGGGCAACCTGCCCAATCGGCATCCGTATAAGAGACAAGAGACGGAGGGGCAGATGATGCCGAAAGTGTGAGGCCAAGTGTAGATGTTCCTTTAATGTACCGAATTATACGCTTAAGAGCGTTTTCACGGGTTGCATGCATATGCATGCAAATCTACTGTACAGCGTACGTTATATCCGGTCTGGTGAAAGTCAAATACTGTAGGGCGCCAGCAAGACTGCGATACATAGTCGGGTCACTGAATAACTCGCTAGATGTGGTGCTTAGTTTGCCATTTGTATCAACTGGTGTAGCAACGGGATTGCACGTCTGCATGCATGCCCGGGCAATGATGTCATTAGCATAAGACCGCTGTGAGAGAAACATTGAGTTACGGTTCTAGTGACAGAAATGCCCAAGAAATAGCTCAGAGGGCCGAGATCCTTCATTGCGAACTCTGCTGACAGACTGTGAAGAAGTCGTTGGCGAAGGGCTGTGGAAGAAGTCACGAGTAGAATGTCATCGACATATAGAAGTAAGTAAGCCGTATCATGACCCTGGTGTAGAGTAAATAAAGAAGCACCACACCGACTGTTGAGAAAGCCCAATCTAAGAACGTATTCTGTGAAACGTTGGTACCAAGCCCGTGGTGCCTATTTGAGACCGTATAGAGACTTCTTGAGGAGGCAAACGTGATCAGGGAACTGTTTGTTTCGAAATCCCATAGGTTGGTACATGTAGACTGTCTCATGAAGATCCCCGTGTAAGAATGCGTTTGTGACATCCAGCTGGTGAACTGCCCACTTTTTAGAAAGAGCAATGGAAAGGACCGTCCGTATAGTAGCGGGTTTTACAACCGGACTGAAAGTGTAACATTGCGTATTTTCTTTAATAAAGTTGATTTTATTCAATGTTGATTCCGAAAAAAACAATACAATAATAATAATAATAATAATAATAATAATAATAATAATAATAATAATAACAACAATAATTATAATAATAAAGTCCAGGGGTTAATGTGGTAATATTTAAAACTTAATTTAGAAACTTTAAACACTAAATAATAGACACTTCAAACCTCAGGGGGCCAATGTGTAATTTTTTTTAAAATCACAGCCACCACCCCCGTCGAACTACCCTCACCGCCGGCCAAACTCCGGCCGACCCTCTGGCGAGCTTCAAACGCCAAGAATAATGCGTTTTGACCAAAACAAACACTCCCGACACATTCACGTGGGAGATTCGAACGCGTGCCACACAGACAATTCAAAATTCGAGCTAGTGCGATGTAGAACCCGAGCCACGCATTGTCGGACCTTTGTCAGTCCGCAGATCGCACTACGGAGTTTTATAATCAAATTAACATCGCAATTACAAACTTATAATCGTTTAAAACATTCCTGTGGATTCAATTTCATTTAAAACAAGTTTAAACCTCCCCTTCGAACACATCCTCTTTCGCGACCTGCAATTCGATTTTGAACCAACCTCCGATCAATTTTAATCGAAATTAACATAGGGCATTGCATCAATACCATCATTCAAAGCTTCCCTCGAGTTTAATTTGAATATTATCATTGTTTGGGCATCATTCGATCACCTCCCCTGCCGCGACCTGTTCTTGGGCTCTCTGTCATCAAATCGAACTCAATCTAGGTAATTTAACACATGTTTACGATCGTTTTGTCATGGGGAATAAAAGCCCCATGATTTCAGAGGCAAACAACATCGATTTGAACCTCAATTGAATCGATTACGGGTTAGGGTTCATAGAGGATTGGGGGAGTTTCTTTGAATCAGTTCAAAAGAATTAAAAATAGAACCATATCGCGGCTAATAGCCTTGGTTCACCGGTTACTGCGTCCCTTGCAATCCATGAGGTCCTGGGTTCGACCCCGGGCCACCTCAAATTTTTTTAACTATTTTTTTAAGCTTTATAAAAATCCAGGAAAATATCTAAAATTATAAAAATGTTTTTACAATCATTAAAAGTTTTAAATCAAGTTAATTATTTTTCTGAAATTTATTTTAATATTTTATCCATTTTTATTAAATGTTTTAATAAATAAAATTACAAATAATACAAAATTATTTATACGAAAGTGAACTTTTAATAATTTAATTTATTTAAATTATTATTCGATACTAAATTACTTTTAATTTATTTAAGTAATATTTATTATTGCTTAAATCATAATTAAATACAAAAGTTTTATACCTAAATCATTCCAAAAACATTTTCGTTTCTTTAGCCATTTAAATGATTAAATACTTTAATTAATTGATATAATTAATTAATAAAATTAATTATTTGTTTATTTTTTCCACACTTTCACAATAAAACAAATGGTTACGCGTATTGATACGTTTATTTTAAAATTCTAAACATAATCATTTCCAATAAATCCATTTCAAACATTTTTAACTAAATAAATTATTTAATTTAAACTACCATTCAAAACCAAATGGAAACCCTAACACATTCCCAAATTCTCAAATCACTATTATTCTAATTCGAGGCACCGTTCCTTAGGTTAATCATAAGGAAATCGTGGGTGTCTAACCTATCACATTCAAAATCCAATCTCATCAATCAAGTGAGTATTCATATCCCTTTTTTATATCATTTCCTATTTGGGGGAAATCATGTGATACAATATATTCAATCATGATATTCTATTGTTGTTTCATTCTAAATTCAATTCAAGACAGGTTATGTTATTACTTGCAATTATGTGAACATACTATGCTAAACTGGACGACAATAAAACCCTAATTCAATCAATCAATCCTGGTATCAATGGTAGATCTACTGGTTTGGATAACCCACCCCATATGAATAGTCGAGTGGTGATTGTGCCAGAGGCAAGAGTCAATCTATGGTGTATGTGTGGAGTCTATTATATGCAAGTGTCAAGTCAAGGGGTTTCTATTGTGTCGGTTTATCTATATGCTTTACTATTGCAATATAAGTCTTAACGATACCTTGTGAATTGGATTATTCTCAATCAATCAATCAATCTATATGTATACTCAAAACTATGACTACTCACCAGCTAATTCGTTAGCTGACTTTATTTTCTCACATGATTTCAGGTTAAGCAAGATAGTGGACTTCTACCTGCTCATTTAAGACCCGAACTTAGTTAAAATAAAAGACAATTACTATTTGTGGTTTCAATTGTTGTATTTGTGTATGTTGGACTTAAATTATCTTGTAATCTGATTTTAATATTATTTCCACTATTAGACAACCATGTGTTATGAACAATCAATCATTCCCTCGTCCGCTCTGATGATTCCGCCGTCGGTCGGGGTGTGACAGATTGGTATCAGAGCCATGGTTATAGGGAATTATGTTATTAGAAATAGAATGACCTAGACTATAACTAAGTACCTTTACACATGAGTCCTCTCATGTATTTTACATGCTTAGATAGGATTTTATGTGCCTTACATGTTTATACTTGGTTATGTGATTATATGCCTTACGTGATCCTTCTTATACTTTAAATCTTATCAACGTACACACGAATCTTAAACCATATTCTAAGGCATTGTGTGCCTAATTCAAGTGATTTCAAACTCCAAAACTCAATTGTTATTCATGGTTTTCAAAATCTCATCAAAGTCTGTGTCTCACAACTGAATACATGTAATGCTGGAAGAGTAGGATGCCTGTATCTCGAGGTGTTCTGTCTAGGCAAGGTATTCGCATAAATCCAAATCAACCGATGGACCTGTCTACCTTACCTGGGAACCCTCGGGATGAGTATCTGCTTATAGGTACGCATGTCTTCAATGAGGTTGTGTTGGACATAACACTTTGATTAGTCAACGTATTCGCTTTGATTTACGAATCAAACGATTACACTCGGAACATATCATCGTTATTATGCCAAATTCTCGATTCTCGTTTTCATGTTGTATAGCTCATGTTACCCAATTCTCATAAACTATCTCAATGATATTTCAGAATGGCTTCTCGTCAAATCCGTTCACGGTCTAGAAACCCTGGCCGCAAGATTGCTGCTATTGTAGCACGTGAAGTTGCCGCTGTTATCCCAACTCTGCTTACCCATTTGAACCAAGGCAACAATACTGATCAAAACCCAACTGCATCAAACCCTCCCAAAACTTGTACCTACAAACATTTCAGTTCTTGCAACCCCACTAAGTTCAGTGGAACTGAAGGAGCTACCGGATTACTACAGTGGTTCGAAAGCATCGAGAACACCTTCCTAAACAGCGAATGCCCTGAAATCTAAAAGTCCGGTATGCCACAAGTGTTCTCCAGAAACGCGCACTCACTTGGTGGAACGGGGAGAGAAACGAACCCGTGGAACTGATGCTACTCTAGCATTAACATGGGCTGAAATTAAGGAGCTCATGACTAAAGAGTTCTGTCCAAGAAACGAAGTCCGAAAACTGGAAGCTGAATTTTGGGAGTTAACCCAAGACGGTGGCGAGAACCTAGCATACACTAACCGATTCCACGAACTGAGCCTTTGGTACCGCATCTTGCTACCCCTACCTCTCGAGCCATCGAGAAATACATTGGTGGACTACGTATGCAGATTCAGGATACGGTGCTAGGAAGGAATCCTTCTACACTAGAAGGTGCTATCAGGCTGGCTGCACAGTTAACCGATAATCATGTGAAAGCTGGTTCCTTAACCAGGAAAGGATCGAAGAAGAATACCGACAAACTTTCTAACGAAACCGTCAAAACCGACCAACCCGAGCCTTCCAGGAACAAGAAGAGGAAGGCCAATTCTCAAAACTTTGCTGTGATTACCCCTGCTGTGCCAATTAACCAAGTCCCTCCAACTCGTCAACCAACAGTAAACAACCAACCACCGATGAAAAAGCCATACGCTGGACCTTTTCCGCAGTGTAACCACTGCAAGTATCACCATCCCGCTAACGTTCAGTGTCGTCAATGCACAAACTGTGGTCGTTTCGGGCATACATTCAACTTGTGCAAGAATACAGCAAGGGTTCCAGTTACCACACAGACTGTTCAGCATATCCCGACAACCATGCAAGCAAGAGCTTGCTACCAATGCGGGGATCCTAATCACTTCCGCAACCAATGTCCGAAGCTTCTCAAGGCCGTCCCTGCTGCTCAAGGTCGAGCATTCAACATCAATGCTCATCAAGCTCAAACCAATAACGATGTGGTGAACGGTATGTTTCTAATCAATAATCATTATGCTTCAGTCTTGTTTGATACCGGCGCCGACAAAAGTTTTGTATCCTTAGAATTTAAGCCTTTGCTTGCTAGTGCGAGAACTAAGTTGGAGAAACCGTTTACGGTAGAAATAGCCGACGTGAAACCTATCACAATCGATTCAATTATTCCAAACTGTACCCTTAGTCTTAGCGAACATGAATTTTCTATCGACCTCACACCGATGCAACTTGGAAATTTCGATGTCATTATTGGCACGGATTGGTTATCTAAGAACCATGCTGAAGTTGTTTGTTTCGAGAAAGTCATCCGAATCCCTCTTACGCCCGAAAAGGTGTTAAATATTTACGGGGAAAAGCCTTCCAAGGGACTTAAACTCATATCTTGCACCAAAGCCCAAAAGTACCTCCGCAAGCATTACGTGGCTTTCCTAGCCCATATCGTGAAAATGGATAAGAACCCTAGGAAGATTGAAGACATTCCGGTTATTCGAGAATTTCCCGAAGTCTTTCCCGAAGACTTAACCGGTCTTCCCCCCGTTCGTCAAGTTGAATTCAGGATCGACCTTGTGCCTGGTGCAACTCCCGTGGCAAAATCACCTTATCGTCTCGCACCTTCCGAAATGCAAGAACATGCTAGCCAATTGCAAGAACTGTCAGACAAAGGATTTATTCGCCCGAGCTCATCACCATGGGGAGCTCCAGTCTTATTCGTGAAGAAAAAGGATGGTTCTTTTCGCATGTGTATCGACTATCGAGAACTCAACAAACTCACAATCAAGAACCGTTACCATTACCCAGAATCGACGATCTGTTTGATCAGCTTCAAGGAGCCACTCATTTCTCAAAGATCGATCTTCGTTCTGGTTATCACCAACTCCGTGTGCACGATGATGATATTCCAAAAACCGCTTTCCGAACGAGATATGGCCATTACGAGTTTACAGTGATGCCATTTGGGTAACCAACGCACCGGCAGTATTCATGGATTTAATGAATCGCGTGTGCCGACCATACCTAGACAAATTCGTGATTGTATTCATCGACGACATTTTGATATACTCCAAATCTAAATCCGATCACGAGAACCACCTTCGTCTAATACTCGAACTTCTGAGGAAAGAGAAACTCTACGCCAAATTCTCAAAGTGTGAATTCTGGCTTAATGAGGTTCAATTTCTTGGTCACATAGTAAACAGCAAGGGAATTCACGTTGATCCCGCAAAGATCGAGCGGTAAAGAAATGGGGAGAACCTAAAACTCCTACAGAGATTCGTTCATTCCTTGGTCTAGCCGGATATTATCGACGTTTTATTCCTAACTTCTCTAAGATTGTTGTGCCGCTCACTGTTTTGACCCACAAGGATAAGCCTTTTTCTTGGGGGCCTGATCAAGAAAAAGCATTTCAAACCCTCAAGCAAAAGTTGTGTGAGGCGCCGATTCTAACACTTCCTGATGGAAACGACGACTTAGTTGTCTATTGTGACGCTTCAAAACAAGGTCTAGGGTGCGTTCTCATGCAGCGAGGCAAAGTTATAGCTTATGCTTCAAGACAATTGAAGATTCATGAGAAAAATTATACGACGCATGATCTTGAATTGGGTGCTGTCGTATTCGCACTCAAAATCTGGAGACACTATCTCTATGGCACTAAATGTGTTGTATTCACCGATCATAAGAGTCTCCAGTACATCTTCAACCAGAAGGAGCTTTACATGAGGCAACGACGATGGGTCGAACTACTCAACGACTATGACTGTGAGATTCGTTACCACCCCGTTAAAGCTAATGTCGTAGCCGATGCATTAAGTCGTAAGGGTCAAGTTATGCTTCAAAGTGTTACCATTCAAACCGACCTCTTGACCCGTATACTCGAAGCTCAACACGAATCAGTCACCGAGGGCAACATGTATGAGGAAATGTCATGCGGTGCTGAACTCCAATTGGAAACCAAGTCGGATGGACTACTATACTTTCTAAATCGACTTTGGATTCCGAATCGCGATAATCTTCGAACAACCATCATGGATGAGGCTCATAAGGCTCGTTATTCTATTCATCCGGGAGCAGATAAGATGTTCATGAATCTTCGGAACCAATATTGGTGGCCCTGCATGAAGAAGGATATAGCCTTGTATGTATATAAATGCCTCACATGTTCCAAAGTCAAAGCCGAGCATCAACGTCCCTCTGGATTACTCATACAACCCGAGGTTCCATTATGGAAATGGGAAAGCATATCCATGGATTTCATCACCAAGCTGCCTCGTACCGCTAGTGGTCACGATAGTATCTGGGTTATTATTGATCGATTGACTAAGTCGGCTCATTTCATTCCAATTCGGGAAGATTATCGAGTCGAGAAATTGGCTCGTATTTACATCAATGAAATAGTCAGTCGGCATGGTGTACCTCTAGATATTATCTCTGATCGCGATGGTCGTTTCATCTCTCGTTTCTGGAAAAGTCTTCAATCAGCTCTTGGGACTCAACTAAATCTTAGCACAGCCTATCACCCGCAAACCGACGGTCAGACCGAAAGAACGATACAAACCCTCGAGGATATGCTCCGGGCTTGTGTCATTGATTTCAGTGGATCGTGGGATTCTCATCTCCCGTTGATCGAATTCTCTTACAATAACAGTTACCATACCAGCATCCAGATGGCACCATTTAAGGCCTAGTATGGCCGAAAGTGTCGGTCTCCCATCTGCTGGTCTGAAGTTGGTGAATCACAGATTACTGGTCCGGAATTGATACAAGAAACAACAGACAAAATTCATAAGATCCGTGATAACTTGGTGGCTGCTAGGAATCGTCAAAAGCATTATGCTAATAAAAGACGTAAGCCCATGGAATACAATGTCGGTGATCTCGTACTTCTTAAGGTATCACCTTGGAAGGGAATGATTCGCTTTGGAAAGAAAGGGAAGCTAGCACCTCGTTACGTGGGTCCATTCAAAGTGCTCGAGCGAATTGGGAAAGTGGCCTACAAGCTTGAACTTCCCAAGAACTCAGCAATATACATCCGACGTTTCATGTTTCAAATCTCAAGAAATGTCTTGCCGATGAAAATCTCCACATCCCACTCGAAGAAGTCCAGATTGATGAATCTATGCACTTTATTGAGAAACCTGTGGAAATTATGGATCGGGAAGTCAAACAACTCAAACGCAGCCGAATACCAATTGTCAAAGTTCGTTGGGAGTCTAAACGCGGACCAGAGTTCACCTGGGAACGTGAGGACCAAATGAAATCCAAGTACCCTCATCTCTTCGTTTCAGCCTCCTCGTGATTAAAATTTCGGGACGAAATTTCCTAAAGCAGGGGAGACTGTAACATTGCGTATTTTCTTTAATAAAGTTGATTTTATTCGATGTTGATTCCGAAAAAAATACAATAATAATAATAATAATAATAATAATAATAATAATAATAATAATAATAATAATAATAATAATAATAATAATAATAATAACAATAATCATAATTATAAAGTCCAGGGGTTAATGTGGTAATATTTAAAACTTAATTTAGAAACTTTAAACACTAAATAATAGACACTTCAAACCTCAGCGGGCCAATGTGTAAATTTTTTTAAAATCACAGCCACACCCCCGTCGAACTACCCTCACCGCCGGCCAAACTCGGCCGACCCTCCGGCGAGCTTCAAACGCCAAGAATAATGCGTTTTGACCAAAACAAACACTCCCGACACATTCACGTGGGAGATTCAAACGCGTGCCACACAGACAATTCAAAATTCGAGCTAGTGCGATGTAGAACCCGAGCCACGCATTGTCGGACCTTTGTCAGTCCGCAGATCGCACTACGGAGTTTTATAATCAAATTAACACCGCATTTACAAACTTATAATCGTTTAAAACATTCCTGTGGATTCAATTTCATTTAAAATAAGTTTAAACCTCCCCTTCGAACACCTCCTCTTCGCGACCTGCAATTCGATTTTGAACCAACCTCCGATCAATTTTAATCGAAATTAACATAGGGCATTGCATCAATACCATCATTCAAAGCTTCCCTCGAGTTTAATTTGAATATTATCATTGTTTGGGCATCATTCGATCACCTCCTCTGCCGCGACCTGTTCTTGGGCTCTCTGTCATCAAATCGAACTCAATCTAGGTAATTTAACACATGTTTACGATCGTTTTGTCATGGGGAACAAAAGCCCCATGATTTCAGAGGCAAACAACATCGATTTGAACCTCAATTGAATCGATTACGGGTTAGGGTTCATAGAGGATTGGGGGAGTTTCTTTGAATCAGTTCAAAAGAATTAAAAACAGAACCATATCGCGGCTAATAGCCTTGGTTCATCGGTTACTGCGTCCCTTGCAATCCATGAGGTCCCGGGTTCGACCCGGGCCACCTCAAATTTTTTTAACTATTTTTTTAAGCTTTATAAAAATCCAGGAAAATATCTAAAAGTTATAAAAATGTTTTTACAATCATTAAAAGTTTTAAATCAACTTAATTATTTTTCTGAAATTTATTTAACATTTTATCCATTTTATTAAATGTTTTAATAAATAAAATTACAAATAATACAAAAATTATTTATACGAAAGTGAACTTTTAATGATTTAATTTATTTAAATTATTATTTGACACTAAATTACTTTTAATTTATTTAAGTAATATTTATTATTGCTTAAATCATAATTAAATACAAAAGTTTTATACCTAAATCATTCCAAAAATATTTTCATTCTTTTAGCCATTTAAATGATTAAATACTTTAATTAATTGATATAATTAATTAATAAAATTAATTATTTGTTTATTTTTCCACACTTTCACAATAAAACAAATGGTTACGCGTATTGATACGTTTATTTTAAAATTCTAAACATAATCATTTCCAATAAATCCATTTCAAACATTTTTAACTAAATAAATTATTTAATTTAAACTACCATTCAAAACCAAATGGAAACCCTAACACATTCCCAAATTCTCAAATCACTATTATTCTAATTCGAGGCACCGTTCCTTAGGTTAATCATAAGGAAATCGTAGGTGTCTAACCTATCACATTCAAAATCCAATCTCATCAATCAAGTGAGTATTCATATCCTCTTTTTATATCATTTCCTATTTGGGGGAAATCATGTGATACAATATATTCAATCATGATATTCTATTGTTGTTTCATTCTAAATTCAATTCAAGACAGGTTATGTTATTACTTGCAATTACGTGAACATACTATGCTATACTGGACGACAATAAAACCCTAATTCAATCAATCAATCCTGGTATCAATGGTAGATCTACTGGTTTGGATAACCACCCCATATGAATAGTCGAGTGGTGATTGTGCCAGAGGCAAGAGTCAATCTATGGTGTATGTGTGGAGTCTATTATATGCAAGTGTCAAGTCAAGGGGTTTCTATTGTGTCGGTTTATCTATATGCTTTACTATTGCAATATAAGTCTTAACGATACCTTGTGAATTGGATTATTCTCAATCAATCAATCAATCTATATGTATACTCAAAACTATGACTACTCACCAGCTAATTCGTTAGCTGACTTTATTTTCTCACATGATTTCAGGTTAAGCAAGATAGTGGACTTCTACCTGCTCATTTAAGACCCGGACTTAGTTAAAATAAAAGACAATTACTATTTGTGGTTTAAATTGTTGTATTTGTGTATGTTGGACTTAAATTATCTTGTAATCTGATTTTAATATTATTTCCACTATTAGACAACCATGTGTTATGAACAATCAATCATTCCCTCGTCCGCTCCGATGATTCCGCCGTCGGTCGGGGTGTGACAGAAAGTTTCTCTACAATTGACCCCAACCTGTTGTGACCGACCATCACAGACTAAGCGTGCTTTGTACCGTTCCAGCGTGCCATCCGATCTGTATTTATGTTTAAACAACCACATGCTACGGACAATATTCTTATTGGGTGAGCGAGGAACTAACTCCCAAGTACCATTTCTAATTAAAGCATTATACTCAGTAAGCATGGCATTATACCATGCCGGTACGATCAAGGCATCAAGTGGGTTTTTAGGTACGGGATGTATGGATGGTGAGGAAGTGGTTGTGTTAAGGTTAAGAGGCTGTTTTGGTTTGAATATGCCGCTCATTGAGCGGGTGTGTATGGTTTGGGGATGAGGTGGTGGGATGGTGGTCGGGTGAAGGGGATTGTTGGGTGGGAGGGCTGAGGTTCGGGTGGTGGTGGATGGTGGTGGGCCGGTGGAGGTGAAGCTGGGTCAGTGGGCTGTCCATAAATAGTTGGGCCGGTTGGCGGATGTAATGGTATGGGCAGGGCAGTGTGATTGGACGGTGAAGGGACAGAGCTGGCTGGGCTGGTGGGAGTGGGCGGAGGTGGGTCGGTTACAGTGGGCTTTGCGATGTATGGACATGTGTGGTATGGAAACGGGGCGGATAAGAAATCATATGATGGTGTGGGTCCGATGGTTTGTTTAAACGGGAACGTTGTTTCATCAAACGTAACATGTCGGGAGATGAAAATATGTTTAGTGGCAAGGTCGAGATAACGGTACGCTCTATGGGAGGTTGGGTAGCCAAGAAATACACATAGCGTGGAGCGGTATTCTAATTTGTGGATGGTGGTGGAAGGTGTTAGAGGGTAACATAGGCAACCGAACACCCGTAGGTGATCGTAGGTGGGAGTGGTGAGGTAGAGTAGTTCGGTTGGGGTGGTGTTGTGTGTGGTTTTTGGGTAAGATGTTTAGGATGTATGTTGCGGTTTCTAAGGCAAAGTGCCAAAAATGTGAAGGGAAGGATGCATGGGCAAGAAGTGTACGGATCATGTTATTTATTATTCTGATTTATGTTCGGCTTTACCGTTTTGGGATGAGGTATAGGGACAGGATAGGCGGTAGAGGATACCGTTGGTGGTGAGAAATGTATTAAAGGCATTGTTCATATATTCACGACCGTTATCACATTGGAAGGTTTTGATGGTACGTTCAAATTGTGTTTTTATTTATGAGGCAAAAGTGGTAAATGATGGGAAAACATGGGATTTATTAGCAATCGGGTATGTCCACAAAAAATTAGAAAAGTCATCTAAAAATAGGACATAATATTTATGACCCGAAGAGCTAATAATGGGTGAGGTCCACACATCACTATGCACAATGTCAAATGGTTGAGAAGTATGAGAAAGCGATGCAAAAAAGGGTAAACGAATACTTTTTCCATAAACACAAGACTGGCATACATTATTCAAAGTATTGTCAAAATCAATAAAACTAGAAGTTTTTAAATTATTCAAAGAAGAACGTCCTGGGTGACCAAGACGGTGATGCCAGAGTTGTGCAGTGACAGCAGCAAAAGCAGTGGGCTGAGGAGATGGTGAGCCAAGCACTAGAGGGTATAGGTCACCACTGCTGTTACATCGCAGGAGGGGGGCCTTGGTCTTGTAGTCCTTCACAAGAAAACCAAATAGGTCAAATTCTACTGAAACAGAATTATCAATTGTAAATCTACGAACAGAAATTAAATTTTTAACTAATCTAGGTGAGTAAAGGACATTTTTTAGAACAAATGGCGGGAATGGTTTTGGTAGGTATTTGGTGCCTTGACCGAGCACAGGAATAGTATCGCCGCTACCTACAATAATATTTTAAGAAATGCTAGAATTAGAAAAGGTATGAAAGTCACCTTGCTCGTGACTCATGGTAGAAGTGGCGCCCGTGTCCATGTACTGAGTGGGGTCCGGTTACTGCAACGACATAGTGTAAAGGGCCTGTTCTATGTCGGTGGGTGTGTACGCAGTATGGGCCTGATGCGGCCTGGGTCCAAGAAGGCCGGACTGTTGAGCTGGTTGGTTATTGGTATTAGGCCTAGGGGTGTTTGGGTAAGGACATGGGGGAGTGGGCCAAGTTGGGTTGTAGGAATAAGAGGTGTTATTGGGCCACGGGTTAGAGCAGGCCATTGGGGAGGCGGTGTGGGCCAGAAATATTGGCTGCTGGAGTTGTGCCAAGGTGCAGCGGGCTGAGACCAATGGGCTGCTGGAATCGTCCGCGGCCATAAGTGTTTCTGCCGCGTCCGCGTCCACGACCACGGCCCCGGTTACGAGTGTAGGTGTAGTCAGGACGGTTGGGTGTGGTGTCTGGTGGGGTGTGTTGGTTGGGACGGTGTTGGGTGGTGGCTGAGAGTGCCGTGGAGGCTGTTTTGGAGGCCAACAGTGCTTGCTCGGCTTTTTGTTGTTCGACTTGGACGAGTTGGGAGCGAGCGGTGTAAAACTTAGGAAGAGGTTTGGTGTTTTGTAAAATGGTGCGGAAGGGTTCATATTGTTCATTAAGATCGGCCAAAAGTTGAAGGAGAAGGCGAGCATCGTCGACCGGGGCGTCAACGTTGGCAAGTTGATCGACTAGAGTTTTGAGTTCTTGGCAATACGCCGAGACGTTCGGGAACCCGTCTAGGCATGTGTTGGAGAATTTTTGCATAAGGTGGATGGCACGGGCGGCCTTATTATCTTGAAAGAGGTCCTCAATGGCACGCCAAGCTGCATGAACGGTGGAAGTTTTGTTGATGATAGTGTGTAGAAGGTCATTAGAGATGGTTGTGTATAGCCATTGTAAGACAATGGCATCCAACCGGTTCCATTCTTCGGCTTTAGCGGATGATTGGGTTTCGGGTTTGGAGGAAAGGTGGTCATAGACAAGGAAGGCTTTGCAATGAATGGTGAAGAGAGTGGCCCAAGAGTTGTATTGTGCCGAGTTGATTTCAAGGAGGATGGGTATGTAATTCTTGATGTTTGAGACAGTTGTGGCAGGGTGGATTTTGGATTCAATGGTAATGGGTGTTTGAGAAGAGGGTGTTTCGGTTGTCATGGTGAATAATCGTAGAAGAAGGAAGTAGAAATCGGCGGCAGGAGGTTGGAGATTAGCGGCCGATTAGGAGGAAAGGGGAATAAAGGAGATGAACCCGGTCAATGATACCATGAAAGATTAGGATCCTTGCCCTCTTCTCATTGATATCTCCTATAAATAATACAAGGTAGTTCCACTAATTATGGATACCACTAATTATGATAATTAATATTAAATACAATTTAATATATACTAAAGATAGTCATCGGCTATTATTTCACCCATCAATTTAGCAGAAAAACTAAACACTTACTCTCTTAAAGTGGTAGCTATGTATGACGATGAAGTGGTGATCATCGGGGCGGGGATCTGCGGGTTAGCAACGCCCTCGCTCTTCACAAGAAAGGGATCAAAAGCATAGTAATGGAAAAATCACAAACTCTTAGGAACGATACAGGAACTGCAATCGGAATCCGGCCTAACGGGTGGCGAGCTCTGGATCAGCTTGGTGTCGCTGATTTCCTTCATCACACGGCCATCCCTTTTCAAAGGTTCTTTATACTTTTTCCCTACCTCTCATTTTTTATACAAGAACGTACGAAAACGAGATCAGAAAAATTCGTAGGATTAAATTTAACAAAAGTGAATTGATTGAATACATAACATTATTAGAGCACATCATGAAAGTTGAGTTTTTTACCTTTTATTTGCATATCAGAACTCTTCAAGTTTTACTTTTGTATAGACAAATTTTTTCCTTCCGACGTATATGATTAGGTAAACTTTTTTTGAGAGGCTGAGCCGTGTGCGTAATGACTAGGGGTGTTAATTAATTCTTAAAACAATACATGATAATCGAGTTTTGAGATTAACATAATATATTGGGTTGACATGCCTCGTTTGATGACTGGGGGTGTTAATTTCTAATACGACAATTAGTTTGATTAGTTATAATATCAAGTTGCATTGAAATAAAACATGTTAGACACTTAGACATAGACATGATATTCAGTTAATAGTTAAAGAGTGAGCTATGATTCACTTTATCTCCGTTGGTTAACATAATCATGATTGGGTCGATCAGGTGAGTTTTTAGATAAAGGGGTCTCATAATTATAAAAGGGAAAATTCGTGATCATTTATGTATTGGTATATTTTTTATGCTAACGAGTAATTCGTGTCCTTTTACTGGGAAAGAGTCGTATCACTTGATGGGGGGAGACAAGAAGAAATCTCATTGTAAGTTACCTTATACTAAAACAATTATTAAATAAAATAACAACTTATACGTTCTTAATTTAAAATTTAAGGCAATATTATGCACACAATTTTCTTCGGAATCACTTGATTGTTAAAAAGTTGTATAATTTTAATACTAAAACAATAAAAGAGGTTCACATGTAAAGTGTATTTTTGCTACAAAGTGTGAGAAGACACAATGAGTTAAAAAAAGTCATAAAAAATGACATCTCGCAATCTAAATCAAAATTTAAAAAAGTAATTCCGAGTTTTTGTTCCCCTAACCGTCCTCACTAAGAAAAAAAATAAATAAAAATAAAAAATAACGTTTTTTTATTGTATCATTTATGAAAGACACAATAACGTTATTGTGTCATTATGAAAAACACAAGGACGTCATTGTGTCATTATGAAAAACACAATGACGTCATTGTTTCATAAAAAAGACACAATGAAATTTTATTTAATTTTTTTATTTTTTTGAAAGAGGACGACGAGAGGAACAGAGACTCCGAATTACTTTTTTGAAATTCGATTTAGATTGTGAAATATAATTTTTTATGACTTTTTTAAGCTCGTTGTGTCTTCTAACACTTTATAGCAAAAATACACTTTGTAAAATAACTTCACCCTAAAACAATAACAAGTTGTAACTAGCTAATCATTTGTATAAAGAAATTATAATCGATAGTAACTTTAGCCATCTATAGTAACTAATCCATTATATATATATATAAATCCCCAATGTCGGTGTGAACAGTAGTTCACCCTTCAGCCACCCTCACAGTAGTTCACCCTTCAGCCACCCTCCCACCGCCACTCCTTCAACCTCCGTGCTGCTCTACCTCTCGCCGTTGATTACCGGCCCTTTTGTCCGGCCACCGAACCGGCGAAGGCCATCGTCCTGACCTCCGATCCGGAGACCTTCGATCAACCTCCGTCTCCTCCTCATCCTTCTGACTCTGGGGCTTAATCGGGAGCCCCATGTGTCGGTTTCGTCTCCGGTGACCAGACAGAAGGCGGCGGCGGGTAAACAGTTGATTGAGAACTGTTGCTAAGGTACTTGATTGAAATCCCCAATTTGGATTTTGCAGTTTGATTGATTACATTTGATTGATTGAAATCCCCAATTTGGATTTTGCAGTTTGATTATGTGGAGGCCATGGGTGGTGGCGGTGCGGTGCCATGTGACGGTGGTGTAGCGGTGGTCGCCGGTGGAGGAATTGAGGAATTAGGGCTTCAGGAAAGAGGAATTAGGGCTGTGATGAAAAGATGACCAAGATCTAGGGCTTGAGGTTTGGTATCTTGAAAGTTTAAATTGGTTTCATTTTTCAGTCTGGTGGTTGATTTGGTGATGAACTCGGTCCAGAGATTATGGCAATTGTTAGGTTCAGTGGTTCACGATAACAATTGGTTCAGGTATGTCAGCAGATATAATTTCTTCCATTATTGATATACAGTTGATGATCCACCTTTCGTTGTCAGTAGTAAGGCTATTTTAACAATATTTACTACGGATTGATAACGATTTCTAATAATAGCAACTTGAGATTTGGTTTGGGTTTGATCTTTTATTGACTTCGTCATAAGTTATGTTCATATTAACTCAGCTTTGCTCTGTAATTTGATGATTTTTATTCTCTTACTATGACATAAAATTGTGTTTAGTTATAGAATTATCAACTAAAAAGATGCATGTCTATTTTTTAAATTTTGATTTTTTTGATTTAATGTCGTATGCATGTTCAATCGTTTACTACAATTTGTCACTGCTAAAGCTAAAGAGATATAAGGCTCTCAACCTACTGAATCATAGATTGTGTTTTTTCTGAAGTGAGGTTCCGGTGGGTCGAAGAGAAACCCCACTTGAATAAGAGCCCCGAACTCCAATCTGATTCGGAGCATCCGGATAGGTGTGGGGGTGATGTGAAGAAAGCTGTTAAGGTGTTGGATTGATTGATGGATTCACTAATTACAGGTATTGGGAACAAGATGATATGATGTTATTCTTGATTATCTCCTGCTATAGTGTGCTTTTTATTAATGCAGTGGTAAGATGGTCTGTTATAACTTAGATAATAAGTAAAAAAAGAAACCTCTTTCTTAAAAAGATACTCATTTGATTGGTCATTTTGATCCATTTCAGTTTGCAGTGCTGTTGGAGTATTACCTCTGTCTCTCCAATACGGTTTCTCGGTTGTTGAAAAGTACAGTGACATATGAACTTTATCTTCTTTAACTCGACTGCATAACTCTACTTTCATTTCTTTATTTTTACTAACATAAGTTTACTAATATATAGATTTCTAAAAGGTGCTAGAAGTATTGATCAGCATTTCCAATCAGCTCCTTTTGAAAATAATATACCCGTATGCATATATTGCTTACACCTCTATGCTTTGAACTGTCTTTGTGTATGTTTTAACTTACTAAATGTTTTGTTTGTTGACATTATGTACTGTTTTTTCAGGTTCTTTTGGGTTTATTGAGCATATGGAATGTATCTTTTCTTGGATATCCTGCAAGAGTAAGCTATTAATTATCCATAAAACCCAACTCAGTTAAGCCATATTGATTGAATTCATTAACATGATTTTTTTTTGGTTTCCCAGGCAATGGCGGAGCATTATAGGGGTCGGGGGGCCCGCCGCCCCCCCTATTTTTCGTCCGTAGTGTTAAATTTTAGCCCGATAGTGTAATTTTTGACCCGGTAGTGTAAATTTTATATAAATATCGAGTCCGCCCCCCCTAAAAAAAATTAATTTCGCCCCCGCCCCCTCTACGAAAGAGTTGAAGCTCTGCCACTGTTCCCAGGCTATCTTACCTTACACTCAAGCTCTTGAAAAGCTTGCTCCACACATTCAGCAGGTAATTTATTCACATTGTGTTTGTCTCATATTCTTAATTTTTTTATATATCTACATTTCAAACTTAATGCATAGGTTAGCATGGAGAGTAATGGGAAAGGAGTATCCATAGATGGTGTTCGCCTTCCTTTTGAAGTCGGTGAAATCGATATTGGTGAACCAGGAACAAATGGTCAACATAGTTTTTACCAATTAATTCATCAGGTAAGTGTGTATTGGGGTAGCAATTTGATTCATATATAATTTAGCTTGTGTCAACATTGTACATATAACTTCTTTATCTCCTGAAAGCTCTGTTTCTTTATCCTTGATTTTGGGGTTTTCAGGGGCGTGTTATTCCTTGTGATTTTATTGGCGTTGTCAAAAGCCAACAATCTGTCTACCTTAAAGGTTTTGTTTTATTTTCTTCTTTTTTTCCTTTTATTTAAGTCCCATCTTTGCTTCTTATGTACAATTGGTTTGTAGATGAAGTGGTAAATAACCATGATGAACTCATGTCCACCTTTTTTGCACAACTTGATGCCCTTGCTTATGGGAAGGTAATTCTTTTGCATAACCTCTAAGTATCAAGTTAAACTTCACTCATAAGGAAAAAGAGAGATTATTTTTTATACACTGGCATGATTTTGTTTTCTTTCCAGACGCCTGAACAATTGCAAAGTGAGAATGTTGCATCTCATCTTATTCTCACAAGGTGATTAATTTCCTTCATAAGTTTACATTATTTCTTCTATCAAATGAATGCTTGATTAGTGATAAGTAAATCTGCATTCATTAACAGACCTTCATCGGGAATAGGCCATCACTTAGGTGGTGTTTGTTTTTTAAGAAAACCTCTTCCCCACCTCTTCATCTGCGCGCATGCAGACGCGGGAAGAGGTTTTGAGTGCGCAGACTGTTTGTTTTTTGGAAGACGTTTTATTAAAAAAAACGTCTGCGCGAGGTCTTCTTGGTGCAGACATGGACTAGTGTCTTCAGGCGTGAAGAGGTTTCATCAAACCTCTTCTCCCTAATCACAAAACACAAAAGACAACCAGCCACCATCCTCATCCTCCTCAAACCCTTGACATAATCAATCCCCTGATGATCATCAGACACATGTATCGCCTCACGCAACACCGTCGTCACCACCGCCTCCTCACACGAGTACACACTCCAATCGAAACCCTCAGTCTCCGACTCCACCACACTCACCGACGCCTTTCTTCCACCGGAATCCAAACACGGTATCGCATTCGCAAAGCTAGGGTACCCACTGCAGTTGTAGTGGAAGCTTAGATTAGCGTTAGAGGATGTGAATTTGAGAAGTAGGGTTTCCACATCGATCAAATGACGAACCCTAGGACAGTCGTTAGGGGGGTTGACGATGTTGGAGACTTCGTAATCGACGAGGGAGATGATGGAAGAGTTGTAGTTGATGTTGTGGATGAGGTACACCCAAATCACAACCACACCCAATTGACGATGTTGTAGTTGACTATTATTTTCAAAGTTTGATCAGCAAAAATATAATATATTTTTATTATTTTCTTTTATTTAAAACAAACATATCATGGTGGATTGAAAATGATTGCAACAAATATATTAGTTGTTTTTAAAGTTTACAAAATAAATTTAGTTTAATTACAAAATATTTCATCATTCTGCAGATGTTAAACAAAACAATAATCTTTTTCTTACAGACTGCAGACATTTGGTCCACCTCTTCTGCTGCAGATGTCTGCAGATGTGGTCCACAGACTGCAGACGTTTTCCTGCAGAAAAAAACAAACAGCACCTTAGCCTTCTACTTCCATCATTGGATGCTTATAGAATTGGCCAGGTTTGACCAGTATATACTATAATCAAATTTATGTGCCTAGTACTGACATCATCTTTGGCGTGGCATTCCTGTGGACAGTGAGTACACTTTTGTGTACTTACAACCTGAGTTACAGCCGATATGCTCCGGGATTTAACGTTGAGCCTAAACTAAATCTCGAAATGATACCTAATAGCAATTCTATAAATCCCCCGCGGCAACGCGCGGGAAAAATACCTAGTGTTAGTAAATGAGCATGAGTATAACTTTGACATTGGTAGAAATTTTGATTTTGTTATAATTAACTGAAGTAGAAACTTGGTAAATAACTTGCAAATGGGTTGTTCAATAGTAAAGTGATTATCGTAATAACAAAGGTTACCGCTGATGGTTTGTAGCAACTGTTGTTGCTACTGATAGTTTGAAGGTAGTTAATAACTTAGTTACTACTAATGTAACTATGAATGGTTGACAGTTAAGACAATTATCACTATCAAGTGTTAGGACTTATCATAAAGAGTTCTAAATAAATGGATTATTTGGTTTGATTTGTACGTATGGTTTACATACAAGTTTTATAGAAAAGAACGTCTCTTTTTTATTTGATAACATGTGTCTTATCCGATTGAAGATTTCGTTGACATATGACATGCTTCACTCTGAAAGAGATTTAACTCGATTTAGATAGTACCCGGTACGATACGTAATCAAGAAAACACAATGGTTTTTGCATGTTTAGAAACCTAAGGAACTAGTTTTATACCCGTCCGGTGGCCGGGTATCACAACGTCATAATTACATCACATAAGCTCATATGCATTTGACTTGATGGTGTAAATTATGAGGCTTTCTTTGTTGACATCAATGTACTCAATTGTAGTTTTATTTAGTTGGTCCACTCCACGTGCATTGTGATATATTTGGAGTTTATTGTATAATCTGGTCATCAAATCCTACAAACCTGTCAATGCTACCAACAAACTTCAAAGTGTATATAAAAATTAACATTTATGGAGAAGCGTGTTTAGTCAAATTAAAACTCACTTATGTTAAAACTCATGAACACAACAGTTGATCCTGAAATTGATACCAATATTTAGTCAAATTAACATTTAATGAATTACGAGCCAACCATGTCAACTTTAAATTTTACAAAGATTTTAAAATCATAATCTTAATCATTTATTTAAACACTCAAAACGGAATATTCCATATACTCACTTCAAATCATATTCTAAAAAGCATGTAACCCTAGTGACTTTGCAAATAAAGATTTAAGTGTAGAAATAGAAACCAGTTAATAGGGGTGTTTATTTTCGGATATCCGAAATTCGGATATCCAAATTTCGGATATCCGAAAATTTCGGATAGTGAATTTCACTATCCGAATCCGAATCTGAAATTTCGGATATCCGAATTTCGGATATCCGAAATTTCGGATTCGGATATCCGTTCGGATATCCGAATTCAAAGAAATTTTGTATTATTTAATAAATTTTATAAAAATATAATAATTTTTATTAAAGTTTTTATCGGATATTCGAAGTTTTTTTATTAAAATGTCCTAAATATCTAAAAATATCCGAAATATATAATTAATATTTAATATTTTAAATTTTATAAAAATATTTTGGATATTTCGGATATTTCGGATATCTGAAATATCCGAAAATTCTGAAAATCACTATCCGAATCCGAATCCGAAAATTCGGATATCCGAAATTTCGGTTATCCGAATTCCGGATTTTCGGATATTCGGATTCGGTTTCGGATTTGGATATTTTTGAACACCCTACCAGTTAATCATGACTTATGAGCAAATCCCTATCTATGAAAACTTCAGACAACATCAATCATATACATTCATATGGAACTTATTTGGTAAAGCATTCAATACCAGCAAGTTTAATCAGTCAGTGATAACATCAATCTCAAACTGTTGGGCTTTCTGGCGGGTGTCATGTCTATCCCATTCATTCTAAATACGTGTTTGAGGTGCACTCCATTGACTAAGAAGAAGGTCAATTCCTGCTCTAAGCTTACTTAAAGCATCACCTTGAATTGCGCAGGCACAACATTACAAATTCCCTGTAAAACCCTAAACTCCATTAATTTTCCAATCTTTCCTGAGCTGATGAAAACATTATTATCATATTCATGATGTATGTCATGGATATTACAAAAGATTGGAACATCTTTTTTTAATTTTACAGACAATTTATATTATGTCTTCCTCTTTATAATTCATGAAACTTGCACTCTTGATATACAACTCGTAACAAAAATAATATCATTTCCATTCTGAAAACTACAATGATTTACACCTAGCAAGCAACTCTCCAACTAAATATAAAACCTAGAAATAAAACCAACACAATCAAAGTTTGAAATAAGATTGTGTTAAATAATGTAAAAGTATGCTAAATAGCAAATAGATTAAGAATAAAACCAACACATCATAGGAATTAGCAAGCGAGTCAATAAATTTTACCTTAAGAACAATCATGTGGTTGCCCAAAACATCAAATTGACAATATAACTATAAAGAACTGGGAACAAAACGAATAAATTTGATGATTGACAGAAGTGAAGATGATGATTGCCATGAATGAAAAATGAACTGGGAAAGCATGAATAGAATTGAAGACCACCAATTGAACACCAAATGGGTGCTTGATTTGAGCAAACATTGTATGATTCAAAACCAAAAAATTATAGAAATGCATAACGGTAGCTCAAAGAAATGGTTCTTAAATTAAAAAGGGGGAATGGATAAACTAACAAAAAGAAACATAAGCTAATTGATCTCCTCGAGAGATGCACCAGCAGCAACATCATCAATAATCAACTTCCCCTTCCATTTATTAGAAGCGCGACCCTTCACCTTACGATCAAGCACTGGAGTCAGTTTCATATCGCTCCAAACATACGAGTGTTGCTGTCGTTCTTGTCTACTCCCTCCAATCCCAATATGAAATCAAACATGGCATTATGTGAATGGAGTATTGAAAAAACTGAAGCCACTAGGTGGAATCTGAGCAAAGATAGTGCAAGAATGAGAAGGTTACCGAATGAATGGTGGAAACAACATAGCAAAGGTAGGCTAGGGCATCATAGATCGTCAGCAGATCTCACCTCAACAACCGATTTGTAGAAACAAAAGGATGATGTGTTTGCCTATATATTAAAGTTGCTTAGGTCGGATACAAGCAAACGTGGGGAGCAAAAAAAACGGAAGGTACATCGGAGGGAATGGCGGACCGCATAACATGGAACGTGGGAGGTAACCGCCGGTAACCTCCACGGCCGTCGATGTTCACATTGTAACTTCTTGTAACTGCAGCTTCTAGAAGCAATTTGTAGCATTTAAACGGCTGGGATTGAAGGATTGGTAATTTGAATGGCTGTGATTTCTTCTAAATGGTGGTTTTTTATTCACGAGCAATATACTATATAGAATGAATATCATCTAAATAACATAAATTCACTTTTCCATTAGAGAAAGCATACGTTTGAGTTTTAGTTTTTTAAAACATAATATTACAACAAACTCTAATAACATATACATTTTCAGGGCCGGCCCTAAGAATTCTTAAAGTAACCCTGGGGACCGGGGAAAACAAAAAATAGTTTCCTATAATACAACGTATAAAAAAGTCCATACCGAATAATTTATATTAAAAAAATATAGTACAACGATAATTGTTATAACGAAAAATAAAATGAAAGTATTGTAATAAAATGATCTAATTTACTTACTTAAACGAAACGGAATATAAGCCTAGTTATATGTAAATATAATGTACCTATGTGATAACCCATGAGAAAGAAGATAAAAAAATCACACAAGGGGGATGATGGGGAAGAGAGTCGACGACCAACTCACGGGTAAAAGCGGAGGAAGAGAAGAAGGAAAGAACCTAAAAACTCATAAAATTATAAAAATCTTATAATAATATATGGAAAAGTTTCAAACAAAAAGTTTTTTTAAAGTAAAAAGTATAAAAAGTAATCTCAATCATCAATCGTTTTAATTAATAGATGATATCAAATTACAGGGAACGTTTGCTAGATAAGTATTTTAGAAATAACCATTTTTATTGTCTTTTTAAAAAATTCTTCCATTTTTAAGCGTTTATAACTTTTATGCATGATATTATCTTTTTTTTATATTACACCATAAAAATGAGCGTTTTTTTTATTTTTAAAACGAGTACAATATTGCTATAAAAAGATAATATTTTTTGACATTTTAAGTCTGTATCTCGTCATTGTGTATTTAGTGCAGTTTATTGTGTTATTTTGTTAATTATTTTGTGTTTTAATATACTATTGTGTTTTTTTCTAAAATGATAAATTTTAAAACAATACAATAGTGAAATAATTATTGTGTATCTCTAATATATAAACACAATGATAAATTAACATTTAATTAAACTAATATATTAAAAACAATGACAAATAAAATAATGTCTTATTTGTGTTTTTTGATTATCATTGTGTTATCTTAAACACTATGAGTTTTAAAAATACATTGGTAAAATAACATCCTGACTACTTCTAATTATAAAATACAATAATATACAATAATAGATAACAAGTTTATATAAACTATAAAAAATAATGATAAAAATAACACATTATGTTATCTTCAACACTATAAGTTTTAAAAAAATATTGGTGAAAGTATATCATTGTATATTTAATTGTAAAACACAATGATCTATAACAAGTTTATATAACCTATAAAAACAATAACAAGAATAACACAAAAAGGGTCTAAGTCACTATACACAATGATAAATAATATAACAAATGATGTAAAATATATGACACAATGAACTGATATTTGACACGTATAATAAGCTGACGTATATTTAACACAATGACCAAAATGTTTGCTCTTTAAAATAATATAAGTACAAGTGTCAAACCCACATCACTTTTAGGTTTTTTAGATTAAATACATTTTTACTATAATATTACTCTAATAATATAATCATTTTTAATTAAATCAATATTTTAATTATGATTAATATTCATTCAGTTTAAATTCTTCTCTTCATATTTAAATATAATGTGTGGTTTTTTTATTGAATATCGATTAAATTCTTCCAACTTATTTATCTAAACTAAAAAAATTTACTCTTTTGCATAGCTTTAATTGAGGAACATGATCATTAAAATTACTATAGATGACAAACCACTTTTCACAAGGGAGAAATATGGATTAAATCACTATGCACAAATATTGAAGGACATGATCATTAAAATCACGAGAACTGGTTATAGATGACAAACGGGGTAGGAATATCATTATGTCCCATATCCACATCTCATTGTCTTCGTCAATACGAAGTTTTTTCCAATTTTTCAAAAAACATCTCATCAAAGATTACATCATTAATAGATTAACGCATTAAGTAGCCCAAATAAAACGCCTCTTTAAGCTTGTTACAATTTTAACCCAATATTAAAATCTAAAAAACAATATATTGTCGGGAGTTGATGGTTTATGATTTTATTTTTAGCAATACTTGACTGCTGAGATGTGAAACACGTACACACACATATGAATATCTATTAAGAGTTTATAAATTAATACAGAACATAAACAAGAATTATTTGAACAACCATTCAGCCACTAAAGCCTCTATTGCAAATGAAGCATGGGATGGGCTCAAGTCAAGTTATGCAAGCCAGTTAACAATCCCAAATAATATCACTCAAATCCAAACTTGCTAAGAACCCTAAAGGGAACCGACCCATTAATGAATCTTAAGGATATGCAGTGATTTCTGATGAATTAGTACTCGTCAAGAGCCCTATGTTAACGTTGTAGAGTTGGGGGTCTCTTTGAAAGCGGTCTCTTTGTCTCCCAAGATAGATGAAAGAGAGTGACCCCCACCTACCCCTCTCAGACCCTACTCTCAGCGAGACATACTGGATATGTTTATTTGTTTGTTTAATAGATCTAAATATAAACTTCTTCAAGAAAACAAATTCCCACAAATACAATGAATTCAAAAGATGAAATTTACACCCCAAATAACACCAGATGATCTCCTCTATCAAAAACATATGATTATAATACAAGAATCATACTAGAAAGGATACAAGAAAAATATATAAAATATACAAAGAAGGAACATACTCAACCAAGGAATAACAAATATGGTCATATGGCCCAGAACCCTAATTACAAAGTGGGGCGTCCTATCACTTGTCATCTGGTCGATCGTCACTTCACATCGTCTCACAATACGTGAGTCTAGATTAAATCTCTTTGATGATGGTACCAATGTTTCAATCTCTCTTTTCTCTATGCAAAACTATTAGCATCGTTTCATCAAATATTTCTATCGAATGTTCTTTGTGTCCCAAAGCTTCATAGGAATCTTATTTGTGTTGCCAACTTTTTCGTACTAATGAAGATTTATTGAAATTTTTTTTTATATTTTCATTGTTAATGATCTTCACATATGGGCGCCTCTCATGTGAGAGGAGAACATCAATGATATGTACCATGCCAATTTTGGTTCTTTAAGTTAACTTTACTTTTAAAGTGTCACCTCTAAGCTAGCACCATAAACTTGGACAACCTTCCGTTCATGTCTTCAAACATTTAGCCAAAGAGTTCGGACTTAATTTCAAGTCATTGTCCAATTTCAAATTTCATTGTTCATCATATTTTATTAATAAGAGGGCGGACCTTGGAGCAACTGGTAAGGTTGCTGCTTTGTGACCTTGAGGTCATGGGTTTAGCCGTGGAAACAGCCTCTTGCACAAAATTGTGCAAGGAAAGGTGCGTACATCAGATCGCTTCGCGATCCGGCCCTCCCCGGACCCTGCGCAAAGCGGGAGCTTCAAGCACGGGGTACGCCCTTTTTTTTTTATTTTATTAATAAAAGCTACAAGTTACCATTTAGTCAAAAATCGTTTATTGCTAATAACCTTTGGGAACTTATTTATGCGGATGTATACAGTCCGGTTCAAAAAAATGTATACAGTATGGTTGTACCCATGAAAAATAAATCTGATGTCTCCACAATTAAGCTTTCAATAGAAAAGTATTTTCAAAATCCTATTATCTCCTTGTTTATAAACAATGCTGAAGAATATCGAGGGCTAATTTCCTTTCCTATAGGAATCTCTCATATCCCCCAAACCCCTCACACACTTACACTAAACTATATAGCCGAAAGACGCAATCGTCACATTGTTGAGACATGACTTGCATG